>CM065809.1:110919643-112124071 GCA_033398695.1 Orobanche coerulescens | reverse complement strand
TTCTCGTGTTCACGTGTAATTTATTGCCTCACTTGACGTGCCTGATACTTCCTAAGTCCAATCATTGTATTTTTTAGAACCTTGTATTCGCGCATCGCTCATGATGTTTTGGGGCTGAGCAAGTAGTTACTTTTTCTTGGTTGTTCCACCACTCTACTTTAAGTTTGGACGAAACTTCTTTTAAGAGGATAGTATGTAATATCCGGATAAATTGTTGAGTATTTTCATCCGTATTTGAACCTGTATTACGAATTGGTGCTATCAATAATCGAAATACGATCGTTTCGTATTCGTATCCTCATGCATGATAATATCAACCTTTAATCATTTTCATGCAACTACGTGCATGCACGCCAGCAGTAAGCGTAACGCGTTACGATCTGAAATAGCGTGCGCTACGAGCTAGGCGTGGCGTCGTAAGGAGGTCAATAATTGAGCAGTGGCTAGCACATGGGACAGGTGGTGGTGGGGCTCGGAAAGATTCCCGCGGATGAACTGGGCCGATTTTGGGGTCAACGGGTGTTAACGTGCGCTAAGGCTTGTAACTAGCGTACGCTAATATGTGTAGCTTACGTCGTAATGCATAGGGTGTAACGTCGTAAGCTAGTACAAAAGCGAGACGATAAGCTATCGGTGATCGATAGCGTCGCTAATATCGAATGGTAGCGTGCGCTAAGTATATTACGTACGTAAATGGCTGAGGCTAACGTCGTAAATCTCAAGATATTATATATATGGACAACACCCCATTTCGTTTCTCTTCGTCCCTTTCACTTGCAATTCATTTTCCTTCATTTCTAGAGGGTTTCGACCCTCTAAAACACATAAAGAACACGTAGACTCGATCATTTAAGTTACGAAACATCTTTCATTGACATTCAAGCAATCGAATTGGATGCTACCTCGTGTCTCTGCGTTTCTTTCATATTAAGGTATGTTAATGCTACCTCAACCTTGATTTCGTGTTCTTAAGGATGTTTTGAACATACCACGGGATTATTAAGCTCCATAAGATGATTTTTATCCGAACACCATGTTTTTGGAAGTTGGAATGTTCATGCTTTAGTTAACCGAGTTAAGAACGTTATAGTCCGACTCTTGTTATGATAATCAAGTAAGGTAAAATTCTGAGATTAATAAACCATGTTGTATGGTGTTTCCATAATGATCATAGACTTAATGATGGTAACAACCTCAGATTTTCCGAACTACATTTGAGGATCTATAATCAATATTTGGAGTGAGTATTATGATGGGAGGATTAACCTGGAATTCATAGACATCAACACCGTAGGATCATTATGATTCACATGAGTATGATATATGTGAATATAACGTCGTTAAGCTTTATGCATTACGTCGTTATACCCTCGAGAAAAGCGATGTCAGGCGAGAAGAAGCATCAAGGCATGCTTAGCGTCGCTAATCCTTGTAGCTTACGTGCGCTAACGTGCGGGCGTAACGTCGTTACGTATGTGTGTAACGTGCGTTACGAAGAGAACAGTTAGGGATTCGACCATTTTTTTTATGCTTTTCCTCGTGTGATTGATTACTTATTTAATGATAGGATATTAAGGACGAATTTCCTACGATAATCCAGTGTTGAGCCTCTCCGATCGTCGTTTTCGTTGGAGTTCTGGATTGTTCCAATCAATTGTATTTCCGGAGTATTCGCAAGAGATTACCAAGGCAAGTACCTTGATATACGAATTATAATTACGTGAAATCATTGTTGCTGAAGTGTATGAATCATGTTATGAATATCTGTATTTATATTATATATACATATATGTATATATATATATAGATATGTGTGGATATTTATGTAGTATTAATTGATAGAGTTTAAGGCCTAATGTGCTAAGTCTTGATGAATAACGTGCGAGTTATTGTTTATTTTGCGTAGTTGCGTCTTTGAATAAATTATGTGGATTGATGAACTGATTTGATAATTGTTGCAACGGTTGGTGTGTGCTTGGTATTTGTAATAATGTGAATACTTGTTATGAGAGACGTCATATCCGGGTACCTCTCGAGGCGGGCGTGCACTCACGGCTGTTATGCTGCAATGAGTGGCTCCATATGATTGGTGAACACCGGTGTTACTTAATGCGCGAGCAGGCGCTCTGTGGGAGTGAACGCCGGCGCGGTGACATGTGCAATGGGCGGCCAATATAGTGGAGTGAACGCCGGTACAGTGTGTAAGGGAGGCGCTGGCGGGCTTATTGGTAACGGATATTTGAGTGATAGCTAAGACCCCGTTGTCAAATGATTTTGAAATTTAAATCTTTGCAACTTACTTTTAATGTTGGTCTTGACGTAGACCGCGGATTGTGTTTACGAGTTTGTTCCAATTTGTTTTAAATGTTGGTATCGGGGTTAATTAACCAAAGATATTTGACGAGATCTCAGGGTTAATTAATCGGGGTCTTGAGCAGGATTTGTCGAATGAGAGGCTGTGCCTTTGATTGTCTTGTGTTGATTATTCTGTATTGGGTCGAGGACCCCGTGAGATGTTGAGATTTGATCTCGTGATGATATTATTTAGATTGGGCCGAGAACCCCGTGAGATGTTGTAATGATTCACTTGTGATAGTGTTTTATCATTTGGGTCGAGAACCCCGAATGACGTTGTGATAGTTTTCTTGCAAAAATTGTTTTCCACAGGTTGGGTCAAGGACCCGAGAGCTTTGAAGTATTTTCTAAAGTATTTCCATCTGATTTTCAAAACCCCAAGATGACCGAGTCAATATAAATATTTTGAACTTTCTTATCGAAATACTTTTCCTTTTATAAAAGGGAATTTTCGACTCCTTGGGTTCGTTTAAAGTTTCATTGGTGTTATGTTCGTACGGAGAATATGACAATGTGATTATCTTTCACCTTGTGTATGTAATACTATTCATGTGACCATTTGAATGTGTGGGTTGTGTTAAGGTTTCACGACTATTGAGTTTTGTGTTATTATTATTCGTATATCTTGTATGTTATGTACTTGCACTAGCAAAATTCCGGTTGCTAACCCCAGTTTCGGGGTGGGTGCTGTTATGCGCTCGAGTTTTGGCGGCTCGGGAGCGATCCAGGATTGGTGGGAAGGAGATGGAGGACAATGATACTAATCACACGAGTTAGAGTCTTTTCTTTTGTTTCATTTTGGTCGGTATTTCTCTGTCGTTCGAGTATTCACCCTTGCATGGGTGTAGTTTTCATTTATTAAATTGAATTGTCGTTTTTTTCTGTGTTCAAGTTTATTTTCATCATTGAGATGTAAGATTCATTTGTTTTCTAAATAGTTTAATGACCTTGACGGTCTGCGTTGTATTTAGATTGACCCCGGTCGGTCAATCATTTTGTAGTCTAGTAGAGTTTAGCCTTGTAGATCCTTGTAAGAAGGGCCTACGGCGTGTAACATTTCCGGATGTATTCTGGGGGTGTTACAGAGACGGCCGTTTTGTGTCTCACTTTTGGAAGGCAGTTCATAAAGCCTTGGGGACCGAATTGAACTTCAGTACAGCTTATCACCCGCAGACTGATGGACAATCTGAGAGAACTATACAAACGGTGGAATACATGCTAAGGGCCTGTGCCTTAGATTGGTTAAACGATTGGGAAGTTCATCTACCGTTGATTGAATTTACCTACAACAATAGTTGGCATGCTTCCATTAAGATGGCACCGTTTGAGGCATTATACGGAAGGAGATGCAGATCGCCCCTATGCTGGGACGATTCGTCAGACTTGATCGAAACAGAACCAGAGTTGATAGTGCAGACTCGAGAGAAGATAGCCTTGATCCGTGAAAGGCTGTTGACCGCCCAGAGTCGCCAGAAATCCTATGCGGACGTACGCCGTCGCCTATTGGAGTTCAATACTGGAGACCATGTACTTTTGAAGGTTTCTCCTACTCGGGGAATCTTTCGTTTCGGAAGGAAAGGGAAGCTGAGTCCGAGATATATCGGACCATTTGAGATCCTCGAGAGAGTTGGGGAGTTGGCATACAGATTAGCATTGCCGCCGTCATTGTGCCATGTTCATAACGTGTTCCACGTATCCCAGTTACGGAGGTATATACCAGATCCCAGTCATATCATTAATTTCGGCGAGATCGAAGTCGAGCAGGATGGGACGTTTGAAGAAAGACCAGTCAAGATACTAAAGAGTCGAGTTAAGCAACTGAGGAACAAACCAATCATTTTGGTCAAAGTTCAATGGTCACGTCACGGAATGGAAGAAGCCACCTGGGAAACGGAAGCTGATATGAAGTCTAGATATCCCGAGTTATTTTCGTCTTGAGTTTCGGGACGAAACTCATTTTTAGTAGGAGAGTATGTAATATCCGGATTTATTACGGTGTATTTCATCTGTATTCAAACCCTGTATTATTCGGATTGGTGGTTTTGATTATTGGAGTATGATATTTCGTGCATTGATATCATTGTACATAAGTATAGAAACATGCAAAATTGCTCATGCAACCTCGTGATAGCGCACGCTAAGAATGTATCTTAACGCGCGCTATCGGGCTATTATTAGCGCACGCTATGCAGGTAGGAGTAACGTGCGCTAAGGACTCAATTATTGAGCGGGACAGCTAGCACATGCGCCAGCCGGGACATGGGTCCGGATAAGATTCCCGCGGACGCACCCGGACAATTCTGAAGTCAACCATTATTAGCGCACGCTAAGGAATTCTTAGTAGCGTGCGCTAACTTGTTAAAATGCAGAATATTATAAATGGGACAACAACTCGTTTTGGCTTACATTTTACTCGTTCCTTCTGCATACTTGAGAGGCCAGAGAGCTGAGATATTCTCCTACATACTTAGAACACATATTGTTGGTGTTTATACATTGGTTATCACTTGGGAGAAACCATTGAAGAGGAATAGCACCTTGGAGTGGCATACAACCAACCGGAGTTGGATTCTACCTTACGGTTCAATGATTTTCATCATATTAAGGTATGTTCAATCTATCTCAAGACTTGGAGTTGGATTCTAACGATTTGGATGATCATGTTAACAAGATATGGATTTTCATAGATGAATTATCCAAGTATATCATGTTTGGAATAGTGAGATGAATAAGCCTTAAATACCTTGATTATAATCATCATGATTCGAATCTTATTACACTGAATATGTGAAGAGAAGCTTCTATCATTGGTAATTCGAATCTAGTAGATGACTTCATAATAATCATGGACTTGACTTTAACAATCATTATTGTTGGATAAATCTAAAAGATTGATCATGGAAAGATTTATCTAGTATAGATGGAACGTTTAAACAACTTCAGCATGATAATATTGATTGATATAAGGTGTTGATATTAACCGTTAAGCTTTTTGAATTGTCGTATGAAGATTTGAAGTCGGAATGGAATATGGTTTTATATTGGTATGCATATCCTTGAATCCGAAGTTGTCCTTATCCGTAAAATCATTCATAAGGGTATGAACATGGTATTCATGGAAGTGACATGAATTATCACGCAAGATTATATTGTTTCGATCATGGCAAGAACAGTTTACTGCTTAGCAGTAAACTGCCATGCATAGATAGCGCACGCTATGCTATGAAGATTAACGTGCGCTATCGAGCACGAGTTAGCGTGCGCTACGTTTGGTACGTAACGTACGCTAGACCATCAGACGAGTCAGTTGGCTGGTCAATGAAGTACTGACCATGCATAATTAGCGTACGCTAGTCTTTGTTGTTTGCGTGCGCTATCGGGCAGACTTAACGCACGCTACACAGAGTACTTAGCGTGCGCTAAGCAGTTCGGGCAGATTGCATTTTATGAACTTTTGGTCGTGAATCGAATTGTTAAACATTCATACGACGTGAGATAAATCCTATATCATTTCTTTTGTTAAGGTTTGGTCTCGTTACGTGATTGATTGAGGAGGACGATCTTCGAGTGTTCATTTTCGTGGAAGTGTTGTTATTGTCTTCAAATCGAGGGAAGCACTTTATTTGTTTTATGTATTGTTGTTATACATATTGTCATGCATGTATGTCGTTGTTGTATGTCCACCTCATGTTGGTCCGACGGGATCATCGGGGGATCTATGCTAGCGTGCGCTGGATCATCGGACGGGTTTTTCCACCACGGGTTGGTCTGACGGGATCATCGTGGGTTCTAGGCAGTGAACGCTGGATCGATGGAATTACCATGTGTATGTTATGATATCATGTTGTGATTATCAGTTGTGTATGTTATGTTTGAGTTTCTCGTAGGAGAAGACTCGTTGGTACTTTGTCGTTTAAGTTATTATTCTTCGTGAGATATGAATAATATGTTGTGGTACTTGTACTAGCATCGTTGTGCTAACCCCTTCGGGGGTGAACATTTTGTTTGTGTTTAGGATCCAGGAGAGCGGGGAAACAACCACTGGAACTGTATGACGACGAGGGTGCAGAGCGATGTCCCGACCGGGTTTATTTATCTGTTGTTTACTCGTTATTTCAATAAGTACTCGAGTACGAAGTCATTTGTGATGATTTTAATTTGGTGATGTATTATTGAGTTCTGTTGAACAATTGTACTATTTCTATATTGGGTCAGAACTGTTGTACCGTAATTCCGTTATTTCCATTCGTTAGTACCTTTTAATGCCTATTCAATTCTTCAGCCTTGTAAATCCTTGTGTAAAGGATTTACGGCGCTGTAATATCCCTGAATATATCGGGGGTGCTACACATAGGTGGGTCTCAGATGTTCGCTTGTTGTTCGTCGGTAAGAGATTTACTACCACCATGATGAATAAAATTCTATTAATTGTTGTAATTGTACAAAAACGAAATTTTTTTTCTCTCAAATAACATGTTTGGTTTGATTTACTACAAAATAATTGCTTAGTAAGAATTTCTTGGTTAATTTGATGCGTTGGTGGTTTTTATCAAAAACTTTTGATCACGACTATGCGCATCCTCCTTGGTATTTATTTATGCTTCGAAAGTTCAAACGAAATAAGTGGTTTTTAAATAGCCTTAGCTGTACCAACATTCCTACTTTCTCTGCAAGTCTACCAAGTTGGATTTACCGAAAGGATCATTAGTCGCGATATAAACCGAACACCCCGCTACATTTTTAACACGTTTAAATGCGCCTATGGCCATCATTGACATCGTTAGAGTTGTATACTACAAAGCGTATTTTATGCTTGTATTACCTTATGTCCCTGTAACTACCTATGAGAATATTAATTACATTTAATCACATAGTTTTCATATTTATTCACGTTATGGTTATGCAAATGTATTGTCTATTTATATTATATTGTAGATAATATGGTGTGTTAGTGTCACACGGAAGATCACATTATTGGTGTCTTATAAAATAATATAATAGTTCACAACCTATATAATTACTAGACAAATTATATGAAAGGTTGTAATGTATGCTTGAAATTAGTTGGTCTTGACTATTAGCATGCATAACGTATTTGCATACGTTGAACTGGATCGCAGTGAGATACCGTTTTCTTTACTGACTGTAAGAAGAACGTAAATCTCGGATAATTATTATTTCTTAATTCTAAGTAAATAATATTTAATTATGTATTTACAATATTTATTGCTTTGATTTTCTATGGACGAGAGTCGTCACAGTGATTGACTCAATATGCTTCATATCTTGGGTAACAATATTATTTATATGGCAATTATTCTTACAACTAGAAATCATGTAAAGACTCGTGCGGGTTGATGATGTCCCATTGAGGAGCTCGATGATGATTATTATATTAAACCCTGCAGGTGGATTTAATTATGATATAATAATAACGTTTCAGTGGTACTACTCTTGGATAAGAAATTAAGTAATTTAAGCTGTCGGTAGCTTAACTTAATTAATGGACATTCGATATTTTAAACATGGAAAATAATATATTTAAATAAGGAGCCCGATTTCATAAATTGGAATTTAGGTTGAAAGTGCAATATTAATTCTTTAATGGATTAAATTGATATTAGTGAACTCAACCATATTAGGAAGGGCTTAATATGGAATGTTGGATTATAATAGGAGTCCTAACCCTAATCCTCCTTGAGATCCCTAGAGTAGTCCAAAACCTATAAATAGGACTTTAAGGATAGGGTTCGTGTTAGTATTATGCCCTAAGTCTACTGTTTAAATAATATAATGTGGAGACATTTATATTATAATATTGATTATATTATGTAATTAATATTCTGCTTACGATCATCAAGTATGTCACTTGATAGTAAAGATCGTTAAAGCATTCAAGAATATTTATTCTAGATATCCCTAGTAATATGATTACTAGTATGATAATGATACGATGTCTATGTTTTACTAGTCATGAACATGAGATGTTATATCACATCATGGATACATGTAGAGACATCGTATTGGATATGACCTAACAAAGAGAATTATATATGGATTAAGTCATTATAATTCCTCTGATTGTTATATATTATTTAAGTCCTTATTACCTAAAGACACTACAGTTTCCTACATAATGATTATCGTATTTTAACACAATACCAACGTCTTCTGTAACAAAGGACCATATAGTTTGTGATTGGATACAATACGATTTATGCAGAGGGAAGTAGTTTGTCCAGAGGGGACTTGTCCCTCCTATAAAATGAAGAAGATATCCACGGGCCCTTGATAAGTTAAATTGTTTAAATGCATAGTCATGCTCAAATTGATCAATAAAGAGTTATTGATAAATATTTGAATTGGACAATTGTAACTTGAGATCAAGAATATTAATTAAGCTATATAAGGTCGACTTATCCATGCCTTATGCTTAACTAGGATATCGCGCGATGAGAGTATTAAATATTATACAGTGACGGGATTTCGTTCGTGCCGTCGAATTAATTCTTTTAATGCAGGTAGTCATAATGTCTAGCTAGAGGCCGCTTATGATTTATGAGTCGTAAAATTATTTTTATACTCATTGACATATTAATTAGAACCTACAGGGTAACACACTTAAACGAGCAGAGCAGCTATTTTATTCCGGTTGATTATGGTTGGTGAAAGGGTTGGTGAACCTTAGCCATTTAGAGGACTATATAAGAGTGTCTTGTGATAGCCCTCACACTTGACCAAACACAAGACAAGACATATTTTGTGTAGAGAGAATCAAAAATCTGATTTTGATATTTCTCTCACTAAAAGTCTTGAAGATAATATTCAAGAGTTGAATAATCAAAAAGATCAAGATATATCTTCATATCTTTGAAGGTTGATTCTTTGATCAAGAAAAGTATTTAGAATACTCATCTTATCTTCATCTTATCTTATGAGTTTGATCATTAATAATATATTGAATAAGATTCATAGTTGTTATTTTAGATCAAAGTTCAAGAATATTTGAATAAAATTCTTGGTGTTCTTGTTCTTACCATAATCAAGAACATATCTATATTCAAATTGATTTAAGTGAAATCTTTATTGAATCAGAGCTAGCAATCCATTAGACGCTCGAGACTTGTTCGTTGTGTGGATACCGTAGAGGATGCTCTTGTAATATCCGACTGTAACTTTTCATTTTTACCTGTCATTGTATTATTCGGATAATCTGATTATCATGAATCGTTGCATTTAGTATTATGTCGTGGTATTATAGATTTAAATATCATATCGTTGTTATTTCATTTCATATGTGATGATTCGATGTTATTAGAGTGTTGCATTTTCGAATTTTTGTTAATGTAGCGTACGCTACACAGTACGATTAACGTACGCTAATCATGCGACTTAGCGTGCGTAGGGTTTCCTCTGTTGCGTACGCTAAGAGGGAATCTGGCAGCAGTTGACTTCAGCACGTGAACCCTTTTAACCGTTAGCATGCATGAGATCTAAGTCTGAGCTGTCGTGTCGGTGAGAATCTACTTTTATTAGCGTGCGTAACCCATTTATCATTAGCGTACGCTAACGACCTGCGATAATTCAAGACAGTAGCCACTGTAAGCCGCTTACGTACGTAATATCGACCGGATAGCGTACGTAAGTTCATTAGCGTATGCTAATCTGTCCCGATAGCGTGCGCTAAGTCTGCACAGTCTATTTATAGGACCAGCCTGTTTTTCATTTCTTCACAACCCAAACCGAATTTCTCTCTTCACATATCATACCTCTGCACTACCAAAACGATATCAACCTTCACCAACTTGTTTCTAAGCCTTGAATCTCGGAGTGGAGCTCATTTTCTTGGAGATTTGGAGTTGTTTTTAAGCTTGGAATATATTCTCTCATAGCATTGAAGTTGTTCTTCATTTCTGGAGGTTGGTGTGTTTTCTTCTCTGCATTATTCTCTTATGTTGATGATTAATGACGAATTATACTTCACCTAGAGTTAGATTAAGCAAGTAAAACATGGTTATAATTAAACTCTTTAAGCACTTCTTGATTAATATGGTAATGAGGGTTTAGATTAGATGAGTTCTTGATATTGTAGTAATGGTAACCATGTTTGTAGTTGTCATTACCCATCTTCTGGACGAATTTAGCTCAGTAGGACATTGTTGGATCGGTTAGCTTCATCATAGCTGGACTTAATCAAGAACTTGATATCATAAAGTGTTTAAACACCATTTTAGGTATTTATTTACCTTGAGAAGAACTTGATAATATTAAAGATAAGATTAGATAATCTAGTTCAGAAATCTTAGAAGCTTTAACAGATCATATTGGTTCAGTTTCACAAGTCTTTGAAGAATGATAAGGATCTTACAAACAATAACTTTCATTAATCTATTGTGTTGATAACTTAGAATATGGTTCATCATCATGCTAAATAGATAGTGTTCTTAAGTAGATGATGCTGTTTATGAATGATACTATCATGGTAGATTGAGTATCAAATTCATTATGACTATCCTTTTTAATAAGAGATGTGGTAGAACATGAGAATTTGATTTAAACCAATCTTATTGGCAAATTGAAGATGTTTTTGTTCATGGAATAACAAGAGAATTACAGGACACTTTTGGTATGGTAATCCGATTTTGGAAGATGAATTAGTTGTAATGAAACCTTTCATTAATCGTTAAGGTATTCATCACGGGAGGATGAATTATTCGAGTAGGTTGCGGGCGTCGTTTCCTACGAATTGATATTAATATTATGTGAATATGTTATTGAATGAATTACGTTTCATTCAAGGTTGCTTGTTCGATTGAGTGTTTAACCGAGGATACCGTCCGTTTGATCATTTGGAGAAGGACTATCTTTCGCTTACGGATTTGAGGCAAGTTATCTTGCTTGGTTATAATGATGATTAGATTCTTCTGATGGTTATATTTTTCATATGTATGAATTGTTCATGAAATGTTTGTCGTGATTTGACATTGTCCTTGACGTTATTCCGTTTTCTTCATGGGGTTGCATTCCTGGCACGCTGCTTTGAATCATTGATCTCGTTGGCCTTATTTTCACTTCGGTGAGTTTTCTTGATCCTTAATCGGATATGTGTTTTGTTGAATTCGTTGTCATGTTGTATCGTGACATATCCGGAATCATATCTGCGTTCCGATTGGTTATTGTGTAGGATTTTTAGCCAGGCACATATAGTCATTGGTGGATATTATTCTGCATTGGACTGTGCACACGGGACGTAGTTTCGCGAGGCTAATTAGGTACATTGTCCCACGTATATTTCTGGATTCCGTATACGGGGCGGACATGTACACGGACACATTTCCGGATCGGGCGTACTGTGATGTCCATCTTTGAGCCGTACTGTAAATCGTCCATAGTATTGGATGCTTGTGACTGATCGTTTCATACGCCCGAGGGGTATGATTGATAGTCGGAATGATTTCTTTGAAATCTATATATGTGAATTGTATATGTCAGAAGAATTGATTATCATGTATATCTGACCCTGTGTTGGGCGAAATACTTGTATTGTATTTTAGGTCGAGGCAAGGGCAAGGCACGGGAAGAGCATGTCGACGGCGAAGGGTTCGAGGGATACTAGTTCGGGGGCCCCCACATCTCTTGTTGTCCGGTTATGTTAAACCGTGTTATATTATTTCCTGTTTCATTTAATTTGCTATTTGGTTGTATTTGAAATTTGAAGTATTTTCCACCTCCATATGGTTTATACTTGTTTTTGGATCCTGTGTATTGTAAGGCCGTTGGCCATATTTTATTAAACTCCTAATCGGAGTAATGACTATTCACTGTGGTTCGGTATCACAAATAATAATTGTTTAATCTGTTTTGAATATCGCCTGGTGGGTCCCAGCGTGGGATTCACGGCACTGTAATAGCCGTTTTTGGGGTGTTACAGAAGATGGTATCAGAGAGTCGTTTTTTTTTATGAGTCATTGAGAAATGAACTAGTATCAAGAGACCTTCGTGTCACGTGTGACCTGTGCAAGCGCCTTACCCTACGAGCCAAATACGGTATGTACTTTATGAGCCATGATTTAATTACTGGCATGATATTGATATCAGTATGGGTCTCCTTATTGATCATGTTATTTCAAGGAATTGTGACAGGATCTATCTAATTGATAATCCGAGGTAAATGCTGAATTTATTATACAATTGAAATTGTTCGACTTGACACCGATATGATATTCGGTGCGACATTTGTGGTATCGATAACCGTTTTCCTTGAATATGTGATTCCTTGTTGCTGTTAACTTAGCATGAATTTTAGTATCTTGAACTGTACTTATGGTTATCATTATGATTGATTCTTTCAGTATGGAAAGAAACCTGAGGGGTCGTGGCAGAGGGGGACGAGGCCGCGGAAGGGGCCGAATCCCGATACCTCGAGCCAACAGACGCGCGAATGCGGACCAGAGTTCCGCAGACAGTGGTTCACCTTCTAGGGAACAATCGCACCACAGTGGGCGCGGGGATGCGCGTGTCGATCCTTACGTCGTAATGCAGGGCATGATGACACAGATGACCCAGATGGGTCAACTAATGGAAGCTATGCAGAGGGCCGCTACTGGCCAGCAGCAGGGGGCTCATCCTCCTCCTGTGATTGGCGGACCCGTGAGTCGGATTATCAGCGACATCTCTCGCCAGCGACCACCGACTTTTGAAGGCTCCTCTGAGCCTGCTGACATTGTGCATTGGATCGAGCATTTTGAGAAACTTTTCCAGATGGTGGACTGCCCGGAAGAGAATCGCGTTTCAGTAGCCGCGTATTACCTTGGCAAAGGCGCTCACACCTGGTGGCTTTCAGTAAGGCCAGCTGATGGTGTTTACACTTGGGAGGAATTTAAAAACCTCATGCTAGACCGTTACTACCCAGGGCCACTCCGCGAGGCCAAACTGTCGGAACTATTGAACCCCGACCCGTCTGAAGACGATGATGTATTATCTGTTGCTGAGAAATTCCAGGCACTCCTTCCTTTTGCCACGACAATTATCCGAACAGAGGCCGACAAGATCAAATACTTTCTCAAGAGGCTTAAACCCCGAATGAGAATGCAGCTGTTGAATCACCACTGTACTACCTTACCAGAGTTCATCGAGAAGGCTCTGGAGTACGAACTCACCGCGAAGGAGATTTCCAAGAAATAACCCCAGTCCAACAACAGAAGGTCCAAGAACCAGAACCAGAACCAGAACCAGACTGAGAGTAATCGGGGGATATTCAGGAAGCCCCAGTCATTGCCAAACCCTTCTGATCGACCACCCATGGCGTCAAAGCCCACCGGATCGCACTCTCGAGCGGTTCCCTCTTCCGTGGTGTGCCACAACTGTGGGGGCCAGGGGCATATCAACTTCAATTGCCCAAAGCCTGCCATCACATGCCATACTTGTGGGAAGAATGGTCACCGTGCTCGTTTTTGCAGGAGTGGGCCCGGACATGATCTAGTGGCGTCTCATGCTCCAGTTCAATCTCCTGTCCAGAACCGGACGCCTCCGTCCGCTTCCTATCAGACCACCGGGGCGAATAGGGGAATGGGCCGTGGGAATCAAAGTGGTACACACAGTGCCGTGCTTCGCGAAACCCGGGATTTACGAGATGAAGAATGCGATGATCCGAGGCGGCATGATTTCAGGTATACTCGAGATCCACTCCCAGCCTGTATGTGTTCTTTTTGATACCGGTGCTTCACACTCCTTTATATCTTCTTCTTGTTTAAGTCGTTTGCCTCTAGACCATGTTATCAATTGTGAGCCCTACGTGATTGGTATACCTGATGGTAGAAGAATTATTGGAAATCGTGAAGTCCAGGACTATCCGATTCGTTTGAACGACCGTGAGTGGTTGTCAAATCTGATTGTAGTCGATCTACCTAAGGATGATATAATCTTGGGTATCGATTGGATGGATCGTCATGATGCAATACTCAGTGTCCGCAAACGAATGGTTACCGTCACTTCTGATGATGGATTCGAGTGTATTTTTCGAGGCGATAATCCCAGTCGTTCTGGGAGAGTCATCAGCGCTATGAAAGCAGTGAAACTGCTTTATCAAGGGTGTATTGGTTATTGGTGCTACATGACCAAAACATCAGATCGACCAGTTGAATTGGCCGACATTCCGTAGTCCGAGATTACCCCGATGTATTTCCGCACGAGTTACTGTGCTTACCTCCTCATCGTGACGTGGAGTTTATTATTGAGTTAGAACTAGGTACGTCTCCGCTCTCAAAAGCACCGTACCGTATGGCTACGACTGAGATGCAAGAATTGAAGAACCAGCTTGAGGAGTTGACTGACAAAGGCTATATTCGACCTAGTGCGTCCCCTTGGGGAGCACCAGTGTTATTCGTACGGAAGAAAGATGGATCTCTACGCTTATGTATTGATTACCGTGAGTCGAGCAGGTAACCATCAAGAACAAGTATCCCTTGCCTCGTATTGATGATTTATTGGACCAACTTCAGGGAGCTGCCGTGTTTTCTAAGATCGACTTGAGATCTGGTTATCATCAGCTGAGGATTCGAGAGTCTGACATTTCGAAGACAGCATTCCGTACTTGCTATGGGCATTATGAGTTCGTGGTGATGCCATTTGGACTGACTAATGCACCGGCGGTATTCATGGAGCTGATGAATCGAGTTTTTATTAACTATCTGGATCGCTTTGTAGTCGTTTTCATTGACGACATTCTGATTTACTCTCGCGATCACAAAGAGCACGAGCGTCACCTTCACCAAGTTCTCGATACTTTGAGGCGGGAACAACTTTATGGGAAATTTTCTAAGTGTGAATTCTGGATGCCTGAGGTTGTCTTTCTCGGGCATGTGATATCAGCCGAAGGGGTGAGAGTGGACCCACAAAAGACGGAAGCCATTCAAGATTGGCTACCACCGAAGAACGTGAAGGAAGTTCGTAGTTTCCTCGGCCTAGCGGGTTACTACCGACGGTTCGTAGAAGGATTTTCTAAGATTGCGCAACCAATGACTAACTTACTGCGAAAGGACAAGAAGTATTTGTGGTCAGAAACATGTCAGAAGAGTTTTGATGAGCTCAAGAGTCGATTGATTTCGGCCCCTGTTTTGGTCTTACCAAAAGGAACGGAAGGATTTGTGGTGTATAGTGACACGTCGAGACAGGGTCTGGGATGTGTACTAATGCAGGAAGGGAAAGTGATTGCCTATGCATCGAGACAATTGCGACCCTATAAAGTTAACTATCCGACCCATGACTTGGAGTTAGCAAATGTAGTGTTTGCTTTAAAAATCAGCGTCACTATCTTTATGGAATTTCCCGCGCATCTTTACTGCACCACAAGAGCCTAAAGTACATTTTTACTCAGAAGGAGTTGAACATGAGGCAGAGAAGGTGGCTAGAATTAATCAAGGACTATGATATCGAGATCCTTTATCATCCAGGTAAAGCTAATGTGGTTGCCGACGCATTGAGCCATAAAACCGTGCAAGAGCAGATGCTGAGCCGTTTGACAGCACAGAGAGAGTTGCAGTTGGACCTTATGAGGTCAGAAATTGAAGTTTGGTTACAGCGTGTTCAGGGACAACTTTGCACTCTTGAGATTTCTTCGTCTCTGGATGATATGATCAAATCGAAGCAAGTTTCGGACCCATTCTTATCTCGAGTTCGGGGTGAAGTAAACCAGGGGAAAGCCCCTGGATTCGTGATCCACGAGGATGGATTGATACGTTTTAGAAATCGAGTTTGTGTACCCGCTGACGAAGAGTTGAGAAACTCTATCATGAGAGAAGCCCATGCTACCCCGTACTCAATTCACCCGGGCTCTAGCAAGATGTATAAGGATTTGAAGCAGAATTATTGGTGGGGGAATATGAAACGTGAGGTTGCCGAATTCGTTTCGAGATGTTTGACCTGTCAGCAGGTTAAGATTGAGCACCAGCGACCCGCAGGAATGCTGAAACCGCTCCCGATTCCTGAGTGGAAATGGGAGGACATATCTATGGATTTTATCACTAGCTTGCCGACGAGTCGTCGAGGAATGAATACGATCTGGGTGATTGTGGACCGTCTGACCAAATCAGCCCACTTCTTGGAGATCAAGGACACGTGGGGCCCCGAGAGATTGGCCCAGCTGTTTATTAAGGAAATTGTGAGACTACACGGTACCCCCAAGAGCATTATATCAGACCGTGACGGGCGATTTGTGTCACACTTCCGAAGGCGCTCATCGTGCGATGGGCACGCAGTTGAATTTCAAGACGGCTTTTCATCCACAGATCGATGGTCAATCGGAGAGAACCATCCAGACTCTAGAGGATATCCGAGAGCATGTGCTCTTGATTGGAGGAACGATTGGGAAGCCCAGCTACCTTTGGTGGAATTCACTTATAATAATAGTTGGCACGCTTCGATTCAGATGGCACCGTATGAGGCATTGTATGGCCGTCGCTGTAGGTCCCCTTTGTGTTGGGACGAACTGTCAGAATCTCTGGGTACGGAACCTGATATGTTGTTAGTCGCCCGTGAGAAGATCACTTTGATTAAGAGTCGGTTGTTAACGGCTCAAAGTCGACAGAAGTCTTATGCTGACCACCGTCGACGACCGCTTGAGTTCGAGGTTGGTGACCATGTGTTAATGAAGGTGTCTCCTACTCGAGGTGTTTTTTGTTTCGGGAAGAGGGGCAAGCTGAGCCCAAGGTACATTGGGCCGTTTGAGGTTCTGGAGCGTGTAGGTGATCTGGCCTATCGACTAGCCTTGCCACCGACCTTGAGTAAGATTCACAACGTGTTTCGTGTCTCCCAACTGAGGAAATATGTTGCTGATCCGAGCCACGTACTTCAATTCGAAGATATTGATTTAGCAGAGGCTCATTCGTACGAGGAGCGTCCTGTACGGATACTCGAGAGGAGGATCAAGCAGTTGCAGAACAAGACGATTCCCCTACTGAAAGTTCAGTGGTCACAACACGGAGTCGAGGAGGCTACGTGGGAGACCGAGGATAGTATGCGAGCGAGATACCCCGAGTTATTTACCCCTTAGTTTCGAGGACGAAACTCTTTTTAAGGGGGGGAGTATGTAATATCCGACTGTAACTTTTCATTTTTACCTGTCATTGTATTATTCGGATAATCTGATTATCATGAATCGTTGCATTTAGTATTATGTCGTGGTATTATAGATTTAAATATCATATCGTTGTTATTTCATTTCATATGTGATGATTCGATGTTATTAGAGTGTTGCATTTTCGAATTTTTTTTAATGTAGCGTACGCTACACAGTACGATTAACGTACGCTAATCATGCGACTTAGCGTGCGTAGGGTTTCCTCTGTTGCGTACGCTAAGAGGGAATCCGGCAGCAGTTGACTTCAGCACGTGAACCCTTTTAACCGTTAGCATGCATGAGATCTAAGTCTGAGCTGTCGTGTCGGTGAGAGTCTACTTTTATTAGCGTGCGTAACCCATTTATCATTAGCGTACGCTAACGGCCTGCGATAATTCAAGACAGTAGCCACTGTAAGCCGCTTACGTACGTAATATCGACCGGATAGCGTACGTAAGTTCATTAGCGTACGCTAATCTGTCCCGATAGCGTGCGCTAAGTCTGCACAGTCTATTTATAGGACCAGCCTGTTTTTCATTTCTTCACAACCCAAACCGAATTTCTCTCTTCACATATCATACCTCTGCACTACCAAAACGATATCAACCTTCACCAACTTGTTTCTAAGCCTTGAATCTCGGAGTGGAGCTCATTTTCTTGGAGATTTGGAGTTGTTTTTAAGCTTGGAATATATTCTCTCATAGCATTGAAGTTGTTCTTCATTTCTGGAGGTTGGTGTGTTTTCTTCTCTGCATTATTCTCTTATGTTGATGATTAATGACGAATTATACTTCACCTAGAGTTAGATTAAGCAAGTAAAACATGGTTATAATTAAACTCTTTAAGCACTTCTTGATGAATATGGTAATGAGGGTTTAGATTAGATGAGTTCTTGATATTGTAGTAATGGTAACCATGTTTGTAGTTGTCATTACCCATCTTCTGGACGAATTTAGCTCAAGAGACATTGTTGGATCGGTTAGCTTCATCATAGTGGACTTAATCAAGAACTTGATATCATAAAGTGTTTAAACACCATTTTAGGTATTTATTTACCTTGAGAAGAACTTGATAATATTAAAGATAAGATTAGATAATCTAGTTCGAAATCTTAGAAGCTTTAACGAGATCATATTGGTTCGATTTCACAAGTCTTTGAAGAATGATAAGGATCTTACAAACAATAACTTTCATTAATCTATTGTGTTGATAACTTAGAATATGGTTCATCATCATGCTAAATAGATAGTGTTCTTAAGTAGATGATGTCGTTTATGAATGATACTATCATGGTAGATTGAGTATCAAATTCATTATGACTATCCTTTTTAATAAGAGATGTGGTAGAACATGAGAATTTGATTTAAACCAATCTTATTGGCAAATTGAAGATGTTTTTGTTCATGGAATAACAAGAGAATTACAGGACACTTTTGGTATGGTAATCCGATTTTGGAAGATGAATTAGTTGTAATGAAACCTTTCATTAATCGTTAAGGTATTCATCACGGGAGGATGAATTATTCGAGTAGGTTGCGGGCGTCGTTTCCTACGAATTGATATTAATATTATGTGAATATGTTATTGAATGAATTACGTTTCATTCAAGGTTGCTTGTTCGATTGAGTGTTTAACCGAGGATACCGTCCGTTTGATCATTTGGAGAAGGACTATCTTTCGCTTACGGATTTGAGGCAAGTTATCTTGCTTGGTTATAATGATGATTAGATTCTTCTGATGGTTATATTTTTCATATGTATGAATTGTTCATGAAATGTTTGTCGTGATTTGACATTGTCCTTGACGTTATTCCGCTTTCTTCATGGGGTTGCATTCCAAGTACGCTGCTTTGAATCATTGATCTCGTTGGCCTTATTTTCACTTCGGTGAGTTTTCTTGATCCTTAATCGGATATGTGTTTTGTTGAATTCGTTGTCATGTTGTATCGTGACATATCCGGAATCATATCTGCGTTCCGATTGGTTATTGTGTAGGATTTTTAGCCAGGCACATATAGTCATTGGTGGATATTATTCTGCATTGGATCGCACACGGGACGTAGTTTCGCGAGGCTAATTAGGTACATTGTCCCACGTATATTTCTGGATTCCGTATACGGGGCGGACATGTACACGGACACATTTCCGGATCGGGCGTACTGTGATGTCCATCTTTGAGCCGCATCAAATCGTCCATAGTATTGGATGCTTGTGACTGATCGTTTCATACGCCCGAGGGGTATGATTGATAGTCGGAATGATTTCTTTGAAATCTATATATGTGAATTGTATATGTCAGAAGAATTGATTATCATGTATATCTGACCCTGTGTTGGGCGAAATACTTGTATTGTATTTTAGGTCGAGGCAAGGGCAAGGCACGGGAAGAGCATGTCGACGGCGAAGGGTTCGAGGGATACTAGTTCGGGGGCCCCCACATCTCTTGTTGTCCGGTTATGTTAAACCGTGTTATATTATTTCCTGTTTCATTTAATTTGCTATTTGGTTGTATTTGACATTTGAAGTATTTTCCACCTCCATATGGTTTATACTTGTTTTTGGATCCTGTGTATTGTAAGGCCGTTGGCCATATTTTATTAAACTCCTAATCGGAGTAATGACTATTCACTGTGGTTCGGTATCACAAATAATAATTGTTTAATCTGTTTTGAATATCGCCTGGTGGGTCCCAGCGTGGGATTCACGGCACTGTAATAGCCGTTTTTGGGGTGTTACAGAAGATGGTATCAGAGAGTCGTTTTTTTTTATGAGTCATTGAGAAATGAACTAGTATCAAGAGACCTTCGTGTCACGTGTGACTGTAAGCGCCTTACCCTACGAGCCAAATACGGTATGTACTTTATGAGCCATGATTTAATTACTGGCATGATATTGATATCAGTATGGGTCTCCTTATTGATCATGTTATTTCAAGGAATTGTGACAGGATCTATCTAATTGATAATCCGAGGTAAATGCTGAATTTATTATACAATTGAAATTGTTCGACTTGACACCGATATGATATTCGGTGCGACATTTGTGGTATCGATAACCGTTTTCCTTGAATATGTGATTCCTTGTTGCTGTTAACTTAGCATGAATTTTAGTATCTTGAACTGTACTTATGGTTATCATTATGATTGATTCTTTCAGTATGGAAAGAAACCTGAGGGGTCGTGGCAGAGGGGGACGAGGCCGCGGAAGGGGCCGAATCCCGATACCTCGAGCCAACAGACGCGCGAATGCGGACCAGAGTTCCGCAGACAGTGGTTCACCTTCTAGGGAACAATCGCACCACAGTGGGCGCGGGGATGCGCGTGTCGATCCTTACGTCGTAATGCAGGGCATGATGACACAGATGACCCAGATGGGTCAACTAATGGAAGCTATGCAGAGGGCCGCTGCGCGGCAGGGGCTCATCCTTCTCCCGTGATTGGCGGACCCGTGAGTCGGATTATCGGCGACATCTCGCCAGGCGACCACCGACTTTTGAAGGCTCCTCTGAGCCTGCGACATTGTGCATTGGATCGAGCATTTTGAGAAACTTTTCCGGATGGTGGACTGCCCGGAAGAGAATCGCGTTTGAGAGCCGCGTATTACCTTGGCAAAGGCGCTCACACTGGTGGCTTTCTGTAAGGCCAACTGATGGTGTTTACACTTGGGAGGAATTTAAAAACCTCATGCTAGACCGTTACTACCTGTGGCCACTCCGCGAGGCCAAACCGCCGGAACTATTGAACCCCGACCCGTCTCAAGACGATGATGTATTATCTGTTCCGAGAAATTCCGTGCACTCCTTCCTTTTGCCACGACAATTATCCGATCGTGAGGCCGACAAGATCAAATACTTTCTCAAGAGGCTTAAACCCGAATGAGAAAGCAAATTGAATCACCACCGTACTACCTTACCGAGTTCATCGAGAAGGCTCTGAGTACGAACTCACCGCGAAGGAGATTTCCAAGAAATAACCCCATCCAACAAATGAAGGTCCAAGAACCGTAACTGCAGGCAGAACTGACCGAGAGTAATCGGGGATATTCAGAAGCCCTACCATTGCCAAACCCTTCTGATCGACCACCCATGGCGTCAAAGCCCACCGGATCGCACTCTCGAGCGGTTCCCTCTTCCGTGGTGTGCCACAACTGTGGGGGCCAGGGGCATATCAACTTCAATTGCCCAAAGCCTGCCATCACATGCCATACTTGTGGGAAGAATGGTCACCGTGCTCGTTTTTGCAGGAGTGGGCCCGGACATGATCTAGTGGCGTCTCATGCTCCAGTTCAATCTCCTGTCCAGAACCGGACGCCTCCGTCCGCTTCCTATCAGACCACCGGGGCGAATAGGGGAATGGGCCGTGGGAATCAAAGTGGTACACCTGGTGCCGGTACTGCGAAACCCAGGATTTACGAGATGAAGAATGCTGATGATCCCGAGGCCAGCATGATTTCAGGTATACTCGAGATCCACTCCCAGCCTGTATGTGTTCTTTTTGATACCGGTGCTTCACACTCCTTTATATCTTCTTCTTGTTTAAGTCGTTTGCCTCTAGACCATGTTATCAATTGTGAGCCCTACGTGATTGGTATACCTGATGGTAGAAGAATTATTGGAAATCGTGAAGTCCAGGACTATCCGATTCGTTTGAACGACCGTGAGTGGTTGTCAAATCTGATTGTAGTCGATCTACCTAAGGATGATATAATCTTGGGTATCGATTGGATGGATCGTCATGATGCAATACTCAGTGTCCGCAAACGAATGGTTACCGTCACTTCTGATGATGGATTCGAGTGTATTTTTCGAGGCGATAATCCCAGTCGTTCTGGGAGAGTCATCAGCGCTATGAAAGCAGTGAAACTGCTTTATCAAGGGTGTATTGGTTATTGGTGCTACATGACCAAAACATCAGATCGACCAGTTGAATTGGCCGACATTCCGGTAGTCCGAGATTACCCCGATGTATTTCCAGACGAGTTACCAGGCTTACCTCCTCATCGTGACGTGGAGTTTATTATTGAGTTAGAACTAGGTACGTCTCCGCTCTCAAAAGCACCGTACCGTATGGCTACGACTGAGATGCAAGAATTGAAGAACCAGCTTGAGGAGTTGACTGACAAAGGCTATATTCGACCTAGTGCGTCCCCTTGGGGAGCACCAGTGTTATTCGTACGGAAGAAAGATGGATCTCTACGCTTATGTATTGATTACCGTGAGTGAGCAGGTAACCATCAAGAACAAGTATCCCTTGCCTCGTATTGATGATTTATTGGACCAACTTCGTGAGCCGCCGTGTTTTCTAAGATCGACTTGAGATCTGGTTATCATCACCGAGGATTCGAGAGTCGACATTTCAAGACAAAGATTCCGTACTTGCTATGGGCATTATGAGTTCGTGGTGATGCCATTTGGACTGACTAATGCACCGGCGGTATTCATGGAGCTGATGAATCGAGTTTTTATTAACTATCTGGATCGCTTTGTAGTCGTTTTCATTGACGACATTCTGATTTACTCTCGCGATCACAAAGAGCACGAGCGTCACCTTCACCAAGTTCTCGATACTTTGAGGCGGGAACAACTTTATGGGAAATTTTCTAAGTGTGAATTCTGGATGCCTGAGGTTGTCTTTCTCGGGCATGTGATATCAGCCGAAGGGGTGAGAGTGGACCCACAAAAGACGGAAGCCATTCAAGATTGGCTACCACCGAAGAACGTGAAGGAAGTTCGTAGTTTCCTCGGCCTAGCGGGTTACTACCGACGGTTCGTAGAAGGATTTTCTAAGATTGCGCAACCAATGACTAACTTACTGCGAAAGGACAAGAAGTATTTGTGGTCAGAAACATGTCAGAAGAGTTTTGATGAGCTCAAGAGTCGATTGATTTCGGCCCCTGTTTTGGTCTTACCAAAAGGAACGGAAGGATTTGTGGTGTATAGTGACACGTCGAGACAGGGTCTGGGATGTGTACTAATGCAGGAAGGGAAAGTGATTGCCTATGCATCGAGACAATTGCGACCCTATAAAGTTAACTATCCGACCCATGACTTGGAGTTAGCAGCCGTAGTGTTTGCTTTAAAAATCTGGCGTCACTATCTTTATGGAATTTCCTGCCAGATCTTTACAGACCACAAGAGCCTAAAGTACATTTTTACTCAGAAGGAGTTGAACATGAGGCAGAGAAGGTGGCTAGAATTAATCAAGGACTATGATATCGAGATCCTTTATCATCCAGGTAAAGCTAATGTGGTTGCCGACGCATTGAGCCGTAAAACCGTGCAAGAGCAGATGCTGAGCCGTTTGACAGCACAGAGAGAGTTGCAGTTGGACCTTATGAGGTCAGAAATTGAAGTTTGGTTACAGCGTGTTCAGGGACAACTTTGCACTCTTGAGATTTCTTCGTCTCTGGATGATATGATCAAATCGAAGCAAGTTTCGGACCCATTCTTATCTCGAGTTCGGGGTGAAGTAAACCAGGGGAAAGCCCCTGGATTCGTGATCCACGAGGATGGATTGATACGTTTTAGAAATCGAGTTTGTGTACCCGCTGACGAAGAGTTGAGAAACTCTATCATGAGAGAAGCCCATGCTACCCCGTACTCAATTCACCCGGGCTCTAGCAAGATGTATAAGGATTTGAAGCAGAATTATTGGTGGGGGAATATGAAACGTGAGGTTGCCGAATTCGTTTCGAGATGTTTGACTCGCCAAAGTTAAGATTGAGCACCAGCGACCCGCAGGAATGCTGAAACCGCTCCCGATTCCTGAGTGGAAATGGGAGGACATATCTATGGATTTTATCACTAGCTTGCCGACGAGTCGTCGAGGAATGAATACGATCTGGGTGATTGTGGACCGTCTGACCAAATCAGCCCACTTCTTGGAGATCAAGGACACGTGGGGCCCCGAGAGATTGGCCCAGCTGTTTATTAAGGAAATTGTGAGACTACACGGTACCCCCAAGAGCATTATATCAGACCGTGATGGGCGATTTGTGTCACACTTCTGGAAGGCAGTTCATCGTGCGATGGGCACGCAGTTGAATTTCAGTACGGCTTTTCATCCACAGACTGATGGTCAGTCGGAGAGAACCATCCAGACTCTAGAGGATATGCTGAGAGCATGTGCTCTTGATTGGAGGAACGATTGGGAAGCCCAGCTACCTTTGGTGGAATTCACTTATAATAATAGTTGGCACGCTTCGATTCAGATGGCACCGTATGAGGCATTGTATGGCCGTCGCTGTAGGTCCCCTTTGTGTTGGGACGAACTGTCAGAATCTCTGGGTACGGAACCTGATATGTTGTTAGTCGCCCGTGAGAAGATCACTTTGATTAAGAGTCGGTTGTTAACGGCTCAAAGTCGACAGAAGTCTTATGCTGACCACCGTCGACGACCGCTTGAGTTCGAGGTTGGTGACCATGTGTTAATGAAGGTGTCTCCTACTCGAGGTGTTTTTTGTTTCGGGAAGAGGGGCAAGCTGAGCCCAAGGTACATTGGGCCGTTTGAGGTTCTGGAGCGTGTAGGTGATCTGGCCTATCGACTAGCCTTGCCACCGACCTTGAGTAAGATTCACAACGTGTTTCGTGTCTCCCAACTGAGGAAATATGTTGCTGATCCGAGCCACGTACTTCAATTCGAAGATATTGATTTAGCAGAGGCTCATTCGTGCGAGGAGCGTCTGTACGGATACTCGAGAGGAGGATCAAGCGGTTGCAGAACAAGACGATTCCCCTACCGAAAGTTCGGTGGTCACAACACGGAGTCGAGGAGGCTACGTGGGAGACCGAGGATAGTATGCGGCGAGATACCCCGAGTTATTTACCCCTTAGTTTCGAGGACGAAACTCTTTTTAAGGGGAGTATGTAATATCCGATCAGAACTTTTCATTTTTACCTGTCATTGTATTATTCGGATAATCGATTATCATGAATCGTTGCATTTAGTATTATGTCGTGGTATTATAGATTTAAATATCATATCGTTGTTATTTCATTTCATATGTGATGATTCGATGTTATTAGAGTGTTGCATTTTCAATTTTTTTAATGTAGCGTACGCTACACAAGACGATTAACGACGCTAATCATGCGACTTAGCGTGCGTAGGGTTTCCTACATTGCGTCGCTAAGAGGGAATCCGGCAAAGATTGACTTCAAAGACGTGAACCCTTTTAACCGTTAGCATGCATGAGATCTAAGTCCGAGCTGTCGTGTCGGTGAGAATCTACTTTTATTAGCGTGCGTAACCCATTTATCATTAGCGTATGCTAACGGCCTGCGATAATTCAAGACAGTAGCCACTGTAAGCCGCTTACGTACGTAATATCGACCGGATAGCGTACGTAAGTTCATTAGCGTACGCTAATCATCCCGATAGCGTGCGCTAAGTCTCGCATACTATTTATAGGACCACTGTTTTCATTTCTTCACAACCCAAACCGAATTTCTCTCTTCACATATCATACCTCTGCACTACCAAAACGATATCAACCTTCACCAACTTGTTTCTAAGCCTTGAATCTCGGAGTGGAGCTCATTTTCTTGGAGATTTGGAGTTGTTTTTAAGCTTGGAATATATTCTCTCATAGCATTGAAGTTGTTCTTCATTTCTGGAGGTTGGTGTGTTTTCTTCTCTGCATTATTCTCTTATGTTGATGATTAATGACGAATTATACTTCACCTAGAGTTAGATTAAGCAAGTAAAACATGGTTATAATTAAACTCTTTAAGCACTTCTTGATGAATATGGTAATGAGGGTTTAGATTAGATGAGTTCTTGATATTGTAGTAATGGTAACCATGTTTGTAGTTGTCATTACCCATCTTCTGGACGAATTTAGCTCAGTAGGACATTGTTGGATCGGTTAGCTTCATCATAATGGACTTAATCAAGAACTTGATATCATAAAGTGTTTAAACACCATTTTAGGTATTTATTTACCTTGAGAAGAACTTGATAATATTAAAGATAAGATTAGATAATCTAGTTCAGAAATCTTAGAAGCTTTAACAGATCATATTGGTTCAGTTTCACAAGTCTTTGAAGAATGATAAGGATCTTACAAACAATAACTTTCATTAATCTATTGTGTTGATAACTTAGAATATGGTTCATCATCATGCTAAATAGATAGTGTTCTTAAGTAGATGATGCTGTTTATGAATGATACTATCATGGTAGATTGAGTATCAAATTCATTATGACTATCCTTTTTAATAAGAGATGTGGTAGAACATGAGAATTTGATTTAAACCAATCTTATTGGCAAATTGAAGATGTTTTTGTTCATGGAATAACAAGAGAATTACAGGACACTTTTGGTATGGTAATCCGATTTTGGAAGATGAATTAGTTGTAATGAAACCTTTCATTAATCGTTAAGGTATTCATCATGGGAGGATGAATTATTCGAGTAGGTTGCGGGCGTCGTTTCCTACGAATTGATATTAATATTATGTGAATATGTTATTGAATGAATTACGTTTCATTCAAGGTTTCTTGTTCGATTGAGTGTTTAACCGAGGATACCGTCCGTTTGATCATTTGGAGAAGGACTATCTTTCGCTTACGGATTTGAGGCAAGTTATCTTGCTTGGTTATAATGATGATTAGATTCTTCTGATGGTTATATTTTTCATATGTATGAATTGTTCATGAAATGTTTGTCATGATTTGACATTGTCCTTGACGTTATTCCGTTTTCTTCATGGGGTTGCATTCCCAAGTACGTCGTTTTGAATCATTGATCTCGTTGGCCTTATTTTCACTTCGGTGAGTTTTCTTGATCCTTAATCGGATATGTGTTTTGTTGAATTCGTTGTCATGTTGTATCGTGACATATCCGGAATCATATCTGCGTTCCGATTGGTTATTGTGTAGGATTTTTAGCCAGGCACATATAGTCATTGGTGGATATTATTCTGCATTGGACTGTGCACACGGGACGTAGTTTCGTGAGGCTAATTAGGTACATTGTCCCACGTATATTTCTGGATTCCGTATACGGGGCGGACATGTACACGGACACATTTCCGGATCGGGCGTACTGTGATGTCCATCTTTGAGCCATACTGTAAATCGTCCATAGTATTGGATGCTTGTGACTGATCGTTTCATACGCCCGAGGGGTATGATTGATAGTCGGAATGATTTCTTTGAAATCTTTATATGTGAATTGTATATGTCAGAAGAATTGATTATCATGTATATCTGACCCTGTGTTAGGCGAAATACTTGTATTGTATTTTAGGTCGAGGCAAGGGCAAGGGACGGGAAGAGCATGTCGACGGCGAAGGGTTCGAGGGATACTAGTTCGGGGGCCCCCACATCTCTTGTTGTCCGGTTATGTTAAACCGTGTTATATTATTTCCTGTTTCATTTAATTTGCTATTTGGTTGTATTTGACATTTGAAGTATTTTCCATCTCCATATGGTTTATACTTGTTTTTGGATCATGTGTATTGTAAGGCCGTTGGCCATATTTTATTAAACTCCTAATCGGAGTAATGACTATTCATTGTGGTTTGGTATCACAAATAATAATTGTTTAATCTGTTTTGAATATCACCTGGTGGGTCCCAGCGTGGGATTCACGGCACTGTAATAGCTGTTTTTTGGGTGTTACAGCTCTCTTCTTGCAACGTCTCTATAAGGCTCGATCGAAAACACGCTACAAGAGGTAACAATCTTGTTCTTCGTACTTTGATAATATATTGTAATACCCGGTTGTAATTCAGTCTTTATCATTCAGTAATTATCGTTCAGTAATTGTCACTCAGTAAATTTCACTCATTAATGATCATTTGTCACTCATATTCAATCATTGTATTCACCGTTCGGAGTATATTGGTATCACGTATCAGTTTTATTCATCACTCAACCCGGTTGGATTGTCGGGCCGAGCGTATCATCATTGTCATCTTTGTTGTGGGCTGTGTGTGAGGAGTAGCGCACGCTACGTACTGACACGTTTTTAGTGTAACTATCGCAAGTGCACGATATCATATCAAGTAGTAAAGTGGACTTTTTGAGTCCGGTTTATCGATCCCACAAGGAAGTTTGGTTATAATTTGAATTATACACTTATTAGTCTATTTTTATAGATACTAATATGAGTGAAACACAATTAAAAAGTTTCGTTTAATAATTGCAAAGATAATGCAATAATAGTTCTAAACTTATAAGGAAATAAAAATATAGTAATAATAATAGATTTATTAACGATAAAATGAAATAGTTGGGATTACAAACTTAGTTCGTCATTAGTTATAAAAGATGTATAGGAGATCATAAAATGAATTTACTTATTATGTTGTGTAGATTCGATTTTCCTTAAAAAGACGGTTTCTCTTTCGAACTATAAAACACCCCTTACATATTGAATCAATCCACTATATTTCTATGTTGATTGGCTTCAATACATAGCATTAGGATTTATGAAAATAACTCAAAGAATCATCTAAGGACTAGAGGTATATTTCTATCCCCTAGAACAACTTAGAGTGAAGATCATTTGATCTAATCAAACATATTTTCTTTCGAAACATATGAAAACCATAAATATCGTCATTTATTGGCCAAATAAATAAAGATTGTTAAAGCAATGAAAATCACACACAATAATAAGTAATTCACAATAGATCTTTTATACAAACATAAATAACATGACTAACCTTGTTCATAATCCCAACTAAAGGTTACTTAGCCCATGAAGGGTTTATTATACATGTTATAAGCTTGTGTGGTCATTATTAGTTGAATCAAGAGAAAGAATTGATCCTAACTCCCTTAGTAGATAAAGGAGATAGAAACAATAAACTCTCTGAACAACATATGTTATACCACACTTACAAAGATCACTCAAGAACACAAGTGTGTTCTTCACACAAAAAGAAAAGTTTACAAAAAATGGAAAATTATAAGATGAATGATGAATGATGAAGGATCTAAGGGGTCTATTTATACACCTAAAGTCATATAATAGCTCCAAAACTCCAGCATTATTACATTAGATCGGATCAGTGCCAGCCATCCCCTCAATAATACACAAAAAGTATAAAAAATTAGACAAATCATAACAATCTGTCAAGAGTTACGGCCGTAACAAGGATGACTTACGGCCGTAACCCCTGAATGTTACGGCCGTAACTTGGCTTCGTAAATTTGCTCACTGGATGCTTTGATAATTACGTTTTCAGCCCAGAATTTCTCAGACTTTGCGTTTTTGCCCCAGATCTTCTTCGGATGATAACTTTTGATATATAACTCTGATTTTGAATCCAGAAAGACTGCCAAATTCGTCTCGGAAAGCCCTACAACATGAATATATCAAAATTCAACAAAGAGAATATTTAATAAACATGTTATTTCTTGAGTAAATCTGTTATTTAATCCGATCATCATCCGATAAAAATAAAATAAAAAAACTAATTAATTAAAAGCAAAAAACGAGTAGACTAGCTCAATTACGGGAGAATTTTATCGATACAAACCATGGATAAGTGTACAAAAATGACACTTATCACACCCCAAAACTTGAATTCTTGCTAGTCCCGAGCAAGACTCTTTATTAATCACACTCCAAAAATAAAAATAAAAATAAGATACAAAACTAATAATACACACAAAAATTAAAATATAAAAAGAGAAAAGAAGATCAAAATACCATTAATACACAACAACCAGCTTATACAGTAGATATAAATGAATCAAGATTCAAAATAAATCTACAAATGATTTTGAAGTTAAAACACGGTTTTAGTATTGTAATTCCAAAATGTAAGGTTTCCCCCCAAAAGGTTGATTATTTCTTTCTCACTCGTGATACACACAACTCCCTTTTATGGTTGCTCTCGATCACTCGTTTATTTTTCGACTCAATATGAAAAAGAATTTCATTGGCGTCATCAAATATTGTGATTATTCACGAAATTGAGTGTATTGAAATTCAACCGCTAATTAATTCAAATCTGCTCATAAACTACATCCCTTTTAGTGATAGCTTTCACACCGTTATTTGCTAACGTGTAGCTCTTTTCACTAACACAATTCGTATCTCATTTTTTTTAAAAAGGTGATAGCTTTCACACTGTTATTTGCTAACGTGTAGTTCTTTTCGCCAATTTTTTTGAGACGGCAGCTACGCACCAACAATGGTTAGTCCTTTATTTTTCGCAAAACTTAAGACCTCCAAAATTAGGCAGCTGTTGCTGCTCAACACTTCTCCTTTTCGTCATTTTTTTTAGGTGATAGCTTTCACACCGTTATTTGCTAACGTGTAGCTCTTTTCACCAATGACTCCTTTTTTTTTAGGGAATAGAATTTTTGCAGAAAATCATTTCTTAGTTTAAGCATGAAAAAAATCAAAAACTCCACAAATTAAGTAAATTTCAGTTCTATTTTTCATCAACCAATTGATTCTTCTTTTCTCAAGGTAACGAATGACTCGATTTTATATGATAATTACAAGGCTAGGAAAGAGAGATTAAGGCTCAAAAAATTTTGGAATATACAAATTTTTTTACCGGTTAAAACGATTTTAGAAGCTTGTATATAGCTAATTTATTGGTGTTATGGCCAGATCTAGAAATCTCATAAATCAAAATACTATATATATATATATATATGTATATATATATATATAATAAAAAAAATTAAGGCAAATAACCAAATCAATCAAAACACACCAAAATTACAACACACCAAAATACTAAAACGAACCACCCCCAAACTTGAAAATAAAACTGTCTTCAGTTTTTAAAAATAAAACAAAATAAAAAGTAATGCAGAAAAAGGAGAATACTCCCTGTTAAGAAAGTTCATGTTTGAGCTAACGCCTTCTAGAATCTGCAAGAGAATAAATATACGAGGCACACAACAAAAGAAAATAAAATATACTCGGAAGTATAACACAATTTTTTAAGATGCGCATCAAGAAAGTCCGAAGAGTCGCCTTACGCTGCCATCAATGCTTTTATAAAAAAAAACACACAATAAAAATTACAGTAAAAAAAAAATAACAATACATAAATCGCGAATAGATGCGCGTCAAGAGATCAAGAAGAAACTCCTTAAGCTGCCACCATTTAACACGATTATTACACATGACAGAAATTAAAAATACAAGAGGTCCGATATGGGTTTATCAAAGGGAGAGGAATGAATCCACTTTTCGTTTTCTCACAGTAAAATCTTCCATCCAGACAATTTTAGCTAGAGCTGGATCTGGTTGAGGAACAAATTCATTGAGTTTTTTGATTAGTTCATCTGGTGTTGTTGCAACGACTATGATTCGTTTAGCACGCTCGGAAATAAAACCCTTTTCAGCAGAGTAGTCGATGAAAGACTGTAACACCCCCAAAACCATCCGGGATATTACAGCGCCGTGGGTCCCACGCCAGAACCCACCAGGCTAATAACCATTTACAAAACCATTTCAAAAACGTTTAAAAACGCCAAAAGGCCGATGACGGTAATATTTTGCAAATACTCAAATATTTTCCAAAAACATAGTTCTCAAATACCGTCATAAAATACCATTTGAACTCGACAGTTCGAAATGTACGTTAAGCCACCACTTAAACGTACCGATAAAATAGTTTAGAAAAAGATTTAACGAAATAATCCCAAGTTCGCAAAATGCCAAAAAGGCCCTTTTAAAATACACACACTGGTAAAAATACCGGAAAACCATTTTGAAATATACACACGCAGCGGATAAAAACACAGTTCAAAATACACATTTGCAGCGGAAATGAATAACCAGAAAATAAATACTCGATACTCCAAAACATGCCACCGCCAGTATCACATAGGGAAGCTCATCCCTTCACGACCGCTACTAGCTCAATCTCCGAGTACCTAAAAATAAAGCCCACGATGGGGTCAGCCACAATACTCAATAATGATACCGATCACATCATCATAAATAATCACATACCAATGTAATAATACTGTAAGAATACTACCAACGTAATCTTACCGTTATAACCTTACCAATTCATATCAATCCATACTAAATCAATCCTTGACATATTCCACATTTCGTACTCTCAAATGACGAAATGAATTCAACAACAATCATTTGTACTGTATTCCAAAAATACCGATAATCCTCAAAACATCATCATAACTCATAAGTGTGGAAATATTCCAATCTGTGCCAAATCCTGTCCGTCGGATCACACAATCAAATCTCAACCTGGATAAACTAATAATACACAACATTTCTGTAGATCAACTATCCACATGATAATGATAACAAATCCCGAAACATCGACGTACAGTCTGAATGTTCATATGATCAATAAAAATGATTAACTAATACATCAACTGAGAATATCATCGACATGATAACTCCAATACGACCAACAAAGGATCAACGATAACCGAGAGTACCATCAACATGATAACTCCGACACAATCAACAAAGGATCAACAATAATCGAGAATACCATCAACAAGGTAAACTCCAAATGATCAACAAAGGACCAACAATAGCCGAGAATACCATCAACAAGGTAAACTCCAAATGATCAACAATAACGGATCTCAAGAAAATAACCTCGACTGTTGAAACATACCCCTCGTGCGTATGAACAACCAGTCGCAAACCGTCGAACATACCCAACCATGAATGGAGGATGAACGACCAAACAATATGGCTCAAAGATGGAAATCATAGTACGCCTGATCCGGAAATGTGTCCGTGCACAAGCCACCCCGGGTATTGATCACATACACGTGTGGTCTTGTACCTAATTAGCCTCACGAACTACGTCTCGTGTGCACGGTTCAATGTGGAAATATCAACACATAACCATCATGTGCCCGGCTAAAAATCCTACACAATAACCAATCGACACGCAGATATGACTCCAGATATGTCACAATGCAACATGACAACGAAACTCAAAGAAACACATATCCAATAAGGATCAAAGACTCACCGAAGTAAACAACAACAGACTGACAATGAAAATTTGACACGACTAATCAATATCCAAAACATCAATTCTGGGATCATCATCCCTAAATGAATGACCAACATGATCTACGATCTTAATACAACAGTCCTGGGATCAACATCCCTCAACGAATAACCGATACGAAACTCATTACACGAAATCTCAACATATACAACAACTCAACATACTAATTATCCACATGACTAAACATATACTTAGATTACCTCAAAGCCGAGGACCATATCCATCAACATCCCCCAATGAGATGATCAACACAACCATTAATACCAATAATAGTCCTGGGATCATCATCCCTCAACGAGCAACCAGTACGAATCTCAATATACAAAGCCTCAAGATACAACATATACAACAACTCAACGTAATAATTATCTCATAACTGAACAATACATAAATTACCTCAAATCCGACGACAATATCCTTTCCACAAACAACATCCCAGAACGAATACACAGTTATACAAATAATCTCAAATAAGGTACCATCAATTCAATACCAATAAACCTTTATCCCGAAACTTATGTCATAACGATAACTACCCTCGATATCCGATATTTTATATCCTTGACCAAAGATAACTCATGTATTCCCTGAACACAATTAAATCATATACCTTATGATTTATTACAACCAGAGTACGATATACAAACCATTATCCCGACAACTTACATTTCTAACAACATTGCTATACGAATTATAAATGAAATGAAAACGAAACCATTCATCAAATATTATAAACTGAACAAGTATAAACTTGCCTCGATACTGATACCACGAAGCCGTTACCAAAATCCATTGTCTTTGTATACGAGCTCCTCAGCCCCGACCAAAAGCAATCTACGAACTCTTCGACCTCAACCGCAGCACAACGGTCATAAACCACGATCAAAACATATCAACCTTCTAATATCCGGGGATAATTTTTTTTCGTGTTACTGTTGAGTTGTATGTATTCATTTGGAATTGTACAAGTGTTGTTGTTTTGGACTGATACAATGTATATTGTATTGGAATATTTCAGGATCGAAATATTATACTTGTCGTCAGGTTAGTTTCGTCGTTTGGATGTTGGTTGGAGAGTTTGGATTTTTGGCTAAGTACACTAGCCTTAACGTACGCTACATGGGTAGACTTACGTACGTTATGGGCTGAGTATTACGTACGTTATGCCTGTAAGGTTACGTACGTAATGCTTGGTAGGTGGCAGGAACCTTCCTCGTAGTCGCTTTCGGCTGGTGGGTCCCGAGCATCTTCCGATCGGATCTCACTATTGCAGTCAACGGATCCTTACGTACGTTAGGAGGTGATCTCTACGTACGTAATGTAGGTCTTGTTAACGTACGTAATAAGTTCTTGTTTACGTACGTTAAGGCCTTCGTATTTTAGTCCAGTCAGTTCTGGATTTTTCATTACGTACGTTAATGTCTTAGCATAGCGTACGTAATGCCTCTTACGTACGTTAACCTTAGTGTATAAAGTACGTAATGAATTGGTCAGTCTATTTATCTTGGTTTCATCTTTCATTTCCTCACGAACCAAAACACATTTTCTCTCCCCAGAATCGTCCGTTTGGACTTGTTATTGATGTTTAGCCTCTTCCAACTCGATCTTGATCATCCTAGCTTGGATTGAAGCTTGAAGTTGGAAGCTTGTTGATGCTCCTTTTGTGTTTGGAGGCTTCTTCTTGTTCTTCTTTGGTAAGTTCCCTCAATCTCTTGTTCTTCTAGTGATTTTCGAGTTGTTGTTGTTGTTTTCTTCGGGTATTGTTTGATTCATGGAGTATATCATGATTCTTCATGGTTTTGATAAACTTTTGATGAAGAACATGTTGGTATAGCTTGAGTATGATTATGTTCTTGATGTTTTAGATTGTTGGGAGGTTTTTAATCATGTCTAGGAAAGATTATGTTAAGATTGTTATATGATTAACATAGTCTTGAGATGATTATTATTGTTGGTGGTGTTCTTGTAAGATTTTAACCATTTTAGTAAGGATTTATGATGATCCAGGAGGTGATTATCATAATTTGAAAATGGTTGAGTGAATCTTGTGGTTTAATCCGAATTCATGAGGTTATGATGAAGGATTTTTATTTCAAACATCATGGTTATTGAGTGGATGATGTTCTTGGGGTGATAATGATAATATTGATAATATTATCATTGTAGGAGGATCAATTTGATGATATTGGTGATATTATCACTTTGAGATGTTTGTTTTGATGATTGTTCTTAAATGAATCTTGTTGAATGGATTTCACAAGTGTTAAGAACGTAATGATCATGTTAATTGATCATCGAGGTGTTGGAGAATGTTAGAATTCATAGTTGAAGAACTAAGATATCAGTTCGTGCGGTGTGATCGATTCGTGTTTGAATCGGGCTTTGTCTTTGTCGTTTTTTTCTATTGATTTTGTGTTTTTGAATGAATCGTTTTCATTCAAGGTTGTTCGAGTGTTTGTGATCGTCGGGAGGCGCCGTTCGTCGTTTCGTGCCAGGACGTTGATCGTGGAAGGACTTGTTCGTCTTCGGTTTGAGGCAAGTTTTATACTTGTACTGGTCAATGAGATTAATGTTATCATATATGTGTATGAATGTGTTGTATCATTTCGAGACATAGTCTCTTCGTGATTTATTGATATTTGGGGATTGTTTGATACAATACCCTTCGGTGATTTTACCAGTTGTGATTGTTATTCGTTAACGGCCGGTTTAAGGCATTGAGATTCTTGTTGTCGATAGCCGGTTCGCGGTATCGATGTATCGATTATTATTGTTGACGCTAATGTCGTTCTGAGGCATCGTTGAATCGTTATTATCGAATTGGAACTATTACTATGATGTTGCATTGGCCGATTGAAGGCGTTTGATATATTCGTTATCATATCTGTTTCGGTGGTCGGTTTAGAACGCCGGGATATCTACTCTACCGTATCATTGGTTATCGATTAATCGTTCTAAGGTAATCGATGTATTTAATTGGGATTATCGAAGATAATTCCCATCCGTTGTATCATTGGTTATCGGTTGACCGTTCTAAGGCAATCGATGTATTTATTTGGGATCATCGAAGCTAATTCCCATCCGTTGTATCATTGGTTATCGGTTGACCGTCCTAAGGCAATCGACATATTTAATTGGGATTATCGAAGATAATTCCCATCCGTTGTGTCATCGTTATCGATTGACCGTTCTAAAGGTAATCGATGTATTGAATTGGGACTGTCAAGGATAGTTTCCATCCGTTGAGTTGTTGTGATCGATTGGCCATCCCAAGGCAGTCGAGGTATTTTGAATTGGGACCGCCGTGGACGGTGCCCATCCATGAGTTGTTGTTGTGGTGTTGGCCGACTCAAGGCAGCACGCTATTATTCTTGTGAATTTGGTAGTCTTGGGATCGTTACTATTGTGATTGATTGCGTTTTGGAGGCTAGTCTCGGCTAGTGCTCGATGGGTAAGTTTGGGGCTTGAACCTTCGCGGTTGGTTTCCCAACACCTACAGTTCAGTAGGTCACGGTCACTGGGTGATCTCATTATGGGTAAGTCTGGGGCTTGAACCTTCGCGGTTGGTTTCCCAGCACCTGCAATTCAGCAGGTCACGGTCATTGGATGACCTCATTGTGATACGGCTTCATGCCGTGGCTTCGGCCCTCATTGTGATACGGCTTCATGCCGTGGCTTCGGCCCTCATTGTGATACGGCTTCATGCCGTGGCTTCGGCCCTCATTGTGATACGGCTTCATGCCGTGGCTTCGGCCCTCATTGTGATACGGCTTCGTGCCGTGGCTTCGGCCCTCATTGATACAGCTTCGGGCTGTTTTGGCTTCGGGCCATTGTGGTGATTGACAGCTTCGGCTGAATGACATTCAGGGTATTATGATGATAAACGGCTTCGGGCAATTTGGCTATTAAGGCCATTGTGATGTATCGGTATTCCTGTCGGAGCCTTCGGGCATTGTGATTCGTATCTATTTCAGTGTTTGGCTTGGGTTACCTTCGGGTGATGTATTGTTGTGTTCTGTATTGATGATTCGCCATTGGGCACTTGTGTTCTAACCTGTTGAGCAGGTATTGATCGGATGCCGTGGGCATAGTATTCCACGAATGCTCGATTCTTACTTTGGTTTGTGAGCATCTCGTATTACCATTACTATACTATTCATTCTGCCCTTTGGATGCATATCATGTTGTACATGTATTTGATAATCATTATCTGGATGGTGACCCAGTGGGCGGAACATGTTTTCATGTTTTAGGTGCTTGCGAGGAGAGAGTTGAGACACAGGGGCATGACGATGGCTACGAGGCATTCGAGCGATACTAGTCCGAGATGTTTTGGTGTTCATGTCTGTCAGATGGTTTGGAGTACTCCAGTTTTGTCAGTTATTGTCATTTTGTATTATCCGAGCAAGGCTCGTGGATGTCGTTGTATTGTATTTGGGCCATGCAGGCCCACTGTTGTCATTGAAATTCCATATCGGAATAATATGTTGGATGTCAGTGTAGGGATTGTGATTCCCTTTTTGATCAGTTAGTTGTATTTTTGGTCGTGTTAGCCTGGTGGATCTCCTGGTGTGGGGTCCACGGCACTGTAATAACCCAATAGGATTTGGGGGTGTTACAGAAGATGGTATCGGAGACATTGGGTTGTGAGATACCCTGATATGTGAGTTATGTGGCTCTACCGACGCGGAGTAGTGGGGCTGTCAGGTTATGACAATCTGGACAGTCGGGTTTTGTGAGTCGTGATGGTTGAGCGACTGTATGAGTCTTTCTTTCATCGAGTCGTCGTCAGTGAAGACTAGTATCGCAAGACCTCGAAGCTTCGTATGACCTGTGTAAGGACTCGATTCTCTTGTATGTTCATACATTCAATATGCCATTGATTATGCATGTTTTGTTGAAATCTGTATGTAACATTGTGTTACGACCCATTCATGATTAATTGCTTTGGAGCGTGTCGGCCCAGTATTGGCTATAATTAGCATATATGAAGTGATTGTTTATTTGTTGAGTATGTATATTCATGTTTGGCTAATGACTTAGCATTGTGGATTGGCCGTTGAGGCATATTTGAGCTTTGTTCATGATCGAACGTTATTCTTTCGGTATGGAAAGAGGAATCCGAGGACGTAGCGAGAGGGTAAAGGGCTGCAGAGTAGGCGGAACCCGAGAACCTCATGTTTATACGCGTACGGGTGCCGATATGGATCGAATTCAGCCGGAGATGTGACTTATGCGACCGGTTCCCCTTGAACGTCATACTCGAGTCGATCGACCGAGAGTGATCACATCGACCCTTACTTGCTTATGAGGGGCATGATGACCCAGATGACTCGGATGACGCAGATAATGGAAACCATGCACCTCGATGGTTCGTGGTACACGGCAGCGAGGACTCAGTGCCGTTCTATGGACGAGGCCGGGAGAGTGAGTCAAATTATCGGCGACATCTCTCGTCGAGGCCACCTATTTTTGAGGTTCGTCGGAACCGGTGATATTGTTCATTGGCTTGAACATTTTGATAAACTCTTCGACATGGTTCGGTGTCCTAAGAGAGTAAGGTGGCGATGCGGCTTATTATTTGAGTAAAGGCGCTTATTCTTGGTGGCTTCTGTAAAACCACCGACCGTGATTGTGCTTGGAGTGAGTTTAAGACTCTCATGTTAGAGAGGTATTATCCGGCTCCACTCCGTGAAGCCAAGTTGTCGAGGTTTTGAACCCCAAATCCGTCGAGGACGAGGGTGTTATTGTTATTGCGAGAGAAGTTTGGGGACTCCTTGATTTGCTTCATCATTATCCGTCTTGAGGCGGATAAGATCAAGTATTTTAGCAAGAGGTGAACCCGATTGAGGATGCGGTTGTTCAACCATAATTGCAATTCACTTGGTGAATTCATCGAGAAGGCTCTTGGAGCGAGCTTTTGATCAAGGAGCTTGCTCGGAAGAACCCTTGATTTCTTCCGGTGAGAGGACTAGGATGCCGGTTCGTTCGAAGGACATCGGGCTCCGACGTCCAAGAGGTCGTCTTCTAGTCGTCTTCGTCCGGGAAATCATCTTCTTCTCGTGACGAGTTCGACCGTTGTTTGATTTAATTGTGATTCAGCGGGGCACGTTAGCACCCGTTGTATTGTGCCAGCTATTGTTTGTTTTCTGTGTGGGAAGCCGGGACACCTTCAGAAATACTGCAGGAGTTCTAGTGCCAGTAGATCTCAAGGAAGCTCTCGGGCCTCGAGAGATTTTGTTGCATCAGTCCGTACTCCATCCAAGGGGTCATATCGGGCTTCGGGAGCCAGAGGTATGGACACTCGAGGAGGAGCGGCGAGCTCAGATTTGGGTCTTCCTCGAGTCGATGAGATCGATGAGTTCGATGACCCGGAGGGTGTTGATTTTGGATACATTTGAGATGTGGCCTTGATTTGTATTTTCCTTGTTTTTCGGACTGATGTTTTGACTCAGTCTGTATTGTAGTATTGTGGTTGTGAGCCATTTATTATTGATCTATCTTGTTATGATAGCTTTTGAGAATCTTGAGATTTGAGGTCGTGTGATGTGTTTTTCCTTCCTTTTTGGTGTTATACCCGAGATTTTGTAATAATCTGGGTAATTGTTCATTTCAATCCGAGACGCCGAGTCGTGAGGACTTGGGTGTGCAGTTGATATGGTCCTGAGAACTATTTGTGCGTTGTTATTTTCTTTTGTGTCGTAATTCAGTGATTGCATTGGCGTCCGATGCTGATTAGAACGGGGGAGTGTACACCGATGATTGTAGACATGTATAATCGGCGGCACCCGCGGGGTGTGTACGCCGGTGTTACGAGTCTTGCGGGTGGTGCGACTTCCTGGCTGGTCTCTGACGGAGGAGTTATGATTCGATTGATCTCGCACTTGATTGGGTATTTTATCCCTTGTTTTTCGACGAGGAGACGCGGGAACCCGTGGGGTTGGCCCGATTACTCAGGCGAAGTGGTTCGCAGTGAGGAGTATTCCTGGAGATGTTGTTTTCTTATCCTGATGGATAGTTCGTGCCCCGTGTTTTTGCACCCTGAGTTTCGGGGACGAAACTCTTTTTAAGGGGGGGAGTATGTAATATCCGGGGATAATTTTTTTTCGTGTTACTGTTGAGTTGTACGTATTCATTTGGAATTGTACAAGTGTTGTTGTTTTGGACTGATACAATGTATATTGTATTGGAATATTTCAGGATCGAAATATTATACTTGTCGTCGGGTTAGTTTCGTCGTTTGGATGTTGGTTGGAGAGTTTGGATTTTTGGCTAAGTACACTAGCCTTAACGTACGCTACATGGGTAGACTTACGTACGTTATGGGCTGAGTATTACGTACGTTATGCCTGTAAGGTTACGTACGTAATGCTTGGTAGGTGGCAGGAACCTTCCTCGTAGTCGCTTTCGGCCGGTGGGTCCCGAGCATCTTCCGATCGGATCTCACTATTGCAGTCAACGGATCCTTACGTACGTTAGGAGGTGATCTCTACGTACGTAATGTAGGTCTTGCTAATGTACGTAATAAGTTCTTGTTTACGTACGTTAAGGCCTTCGTATTTTAGTCCAGTCAGTTCTGGATTTTTCATTACGTACGTTAATGTCTTAGCATAGCGTACGTAATGCCTCTTACGTACGTTAACCTTAGTGTATAACGTACGTAATGAATTGGTCAGTCTATTTATCTTGGTTTCGTCTTTCATTTCCTCACGAACCAAAACACATTTTCTCTCCCCAGAATCGTCCGTTTGGACTTGTTATTGATGTTTAGCCTCTTCCAACTCGATCTTGATCATCTTAGCTTGGATTGAAGCTTGAAGTTGGAAGCTTGTTGATGCTTCTTTTGTGTTTGGAGGCTTCTTCTTGTTCTTCTTTGGTAAGTTCCCTCAATCTCTTGTTCTTCTAGTGATTTTCGAGTTGTTGTTGTTGTTTTCTTCGGGTATTGTTTGATTCATGGAGTATATCATGATTCTTCGTGGTTTTGATAAACTTTTTATGAAGAACATGTTGGTATAGCTTGAGTATGATTATGTTCTTGATGTTTTAGATTGTTGGGAGGTTTTTAATCATGTCTAGGAAAGATTATGTTAAGATTGTTATATGATTAACATAGTCTTGAGATGATTATTATTGTTGGTGGTGTTCTTGTAAGATTTTAACCATTTTAGTAAGGATTTATGATGATCCAGGAGGTGATTATCAAAATATGAAAATGGTTGAGTGAATCTTGTGGTTTAATCCGAATTCATGAGGTTATGATGAAGGATTTTTATTTCAAACATCATGGTTATTGAGTGGATGATGTTCTTGGGGTGATAATGATAATATTGATAATATTATCATTGTAGGAGGATCAATGTGATGATATTGGTGATATTATCACTTTGAGATGTTTGTTTTGATGATTGTTCTTAAATGAATCTTGTTGAATGGATTTCACAAGTGTTAAGAACGTAATGATCATGTTAATTGATCATCGAGGTGTTGGAGAATGTTAGAATTCATAGTTGAAGAACTATGATATCAGTTCGTGCGGTGTGATCGATTCGTGTTTGAATCGGGCTTTGTCTTTGTCGTTTTTTTCTATTGATTTTGTGTTTTTGAATGAATCGTTTTCATTCAAGGTTGTTCGAGTGTTTGTGATCGTCGGGAGGCGCCGTTCGTCGTTTCGTGCCAGGACGTTGATCGTGGAAGGACTTGTTCGTCTTCGGTTTGAGGCAAGTTTTATACTTGTACTGGTCAATGAGATTAATGTTATCATATATGTGTATGAATGTGTTGTATCATTTCGAGACATAGTCTCTTCGTGATTTATTGATATTTGGGGATTGTTTGATACAATACCCTTCGGTGATTTTACCAGTTGTGATTGTTATTCGTTAACGGCCGGTTTAAGGCATTGAGATTCTTGTTGTCGATAGCCGGTTCGCGGTATCGATGTATCGATTATTATTGTTGACGCTAATGTCGTTCTGAGGCATCGTTGAATCGTTATTATCGAATTGGAACTATTACTATGATGTTGCATTGGCCGATTGAAGGCGTTTGATATATTCGTTATCATATCTGTTTCGGTGGTCGGTTTAGAACGCCGGGATATCTACTCTACCGTATCATTGGTTATCGATTAACCGTTCTGAGGTAATCGATGTATTTAATTGGGATTATCGAAGATAATTCCCATCCGTTGTATCATTGGTTATCGGTTGACCGTTCTAAGGCAATCGATGTATTTATTTGGGATCATCGAAGCTAATTCCCATCCGTTGTATCATTGGTTATCGGTTGACCGTCCTAAGGCAATCGACATATTTAATTGGGATTATCGAAGATAATTCCCATCCGTTGTGTCATCGTTATCGATTGACCGTTCTAAAATGTCGATGTATTGAATTGGGACTCGAGATAGTTTCCATCCGTTGAGTTGTTGTGATCGATTGGCCATCCCAAGGCAGTCGAGGTATTTTGAATTGGGACCGCCGTGGACGGTGCCCATCCATGAGTTTTTGTTGTGGTGTTGGCCGACTCAAGGCAGCACGCTATTATTCTTGTGAATTTGGTAGTCTTGGGATCGTTACTATTGTGATTGATTGCGTTTTGGAGGCTAGTCTCGGCTAGTGCTCGATGGGTAAGTTTGGGGCTTGAACCTTCGCGGTTGGTTTCCCAACACCTACAGTTCAGTAGGTCACGGTCACTGGGTGATCTCATTATGGGTAAGTCTGGGGCTTGAACCTTCGCGGTTGGTTTCCCAGCACCTGCAATTCAGCAGGTCACGGTCATTGGATGACCTCATTGTGATACGGCTTCATGCCGTGGCTTCGGCCCTCATTGTGATACGGCTTCATGCCGTAACCCGGCCCTCATTGTGATACGGCTTCATGCCGTGGCTTCGGCCCTCATTGTGATACGGCTTCATGCCGTGGCTTCGGCCCTCATTGTGATACGGCTTCGTGCCGTGGCTTCGGCCCTCATAGATACAGCTTCGGGCTGTTTTGGCTTCGGGCCATTGTGGTGATTGACAGCTTCGGCTGAATGACATTCAGGGTATTATGATGATAAATGGCTTCGGGCGATTTGGCTATTAAGGCCATTGTGATGTATCGGTATTCCTGTCGGAGCCTTCGGGCATTGTGATTCGTATCTATTTCAGTGTTTGGCTTGGGTTACCTTCGGGTGATGTATTGTTGTGTTCTGTATTGATGATTCGCCATTGGGCACTTGTGTTCTAACCTGTTGAGCAGGTATTGATCGGATGCCGTGGGCATAGTATTCCACGAATGCTCGATTCTTACTTTGGTTTGTGAGCATCTCGTATTACCATTACTATACTATTCATTCTGCCCTTTGGATGCATATCATGTTGTACATGTATTTGATAATCATTATACGGATGGCCCGACCCGTGGGGCGGAACATGTTTTCATGTTTTAGGTGCTTGCGAGGAGAGAGTTGAGACACAGGGGCATGACGATGGCTACGAGGCATTCGAGCGATACTAGTCCGAGATGTTTTGGTGTTCATGTCTGTCAGATGGTTTGGAGTACTCCAGTTTTGTCAGTTATTGTCATTTTGTATTATCCGAGCAAGGCTCGTGGATGTCGTTGTATTGTATTTGGGCCATGCAGGCCCACTGTTGTCATTGAAATTCCATATCGGAATAATATGTTGGATGTCAGTGTAGGGATTGTGATTCCCTTTTTGATCAGTTAGTTGTATTTTTGGTCGTGTTAGCCTGGTGGATCTCCTGGTGTGGGGTCCACGGCACTGTAATAACCCAATAGGATTTGGGGGTGTTACAAACCTATTGCAATAACCGATTAACACACATTCGATAAAAATCAATAACCGACATACCCAACCAACAAACTCAACGGTTCAATGAAACCCCGATCATATACCTAAAACCAAATAATCCAACTCAACAAATACGAACTCATATCCACATTATAAACCGTAACTCGATGATCACAAATAACAATCAATAACCGATCAACAAACACAACGGTTATACAATATCCCGATTAAACACATATCCAAACAAGCCGAACCAATCAAACACGAACTCAAAACCACAACACGATTCCACAATCCGAAAGTCATATCAACAATCAATTTAAACCAACAAGGGTCTAATCTTTCCGAATCCAAATTCAATCTTTAATATGGATACAAGTTTCCTCCTTGTAAATTCATAATAAAACCAATTACCGGTTATCATCATCAATCCGGACAATCCGATCAATTCAACATCATAGATAACCATATTCCAAGGGTTTCAAATATTTCCATTATTCGATTTGAACATTTGTTCAATACGTATGAATTCTCAAACTCAAAAGTGAGTCATAATCTTATCAAACCCGGAACCATATTCGTATTCCTATACGAATATTGTACCAAAATACATAACTTAGTTCTAAATGTGAATATTCCATATTCACATCCAAAACACCAACACTTTAAAACGTATTCATCAAATCAATGATCAATTCATCTTGATATTAAGGATTTCATAACATATTCGATTCCGACTTTAATTCTAAATTAGAATCAACAAGACTCCTTCTTGTTATACTAGTAAATTCGTAAGAAACAATTTACCAATTATTACCGTGAATAATCACATTCCAATTATCCGAAATCCTTCCAAAATCATAACATGTATAACTTATGAATTCTTCAAGAACACGAATTATCCGAATTCACGTTCACAATCCAAAAAAGAACATAATCCGATGTTTTCTAACATACAACCAATCCTTAATCATAATTCAAGATGTATATCATCATGTTCTTCAACATACACCTCATATAACCTCAAGAATCAAAACAACAACATCTTAATCATCTTCATACGAATCATTTATCAATAACAACATCAAAAATCCGAAATGAAAAGGAGGATTATCCAACATACCTCTTAGAAGATGGAATACACAAGAAATCACTTCAAGAATCATCAATAACTCCATATCCAAGCTCCAAATCCAAGCCCTCAAGCTCAAAATCGAATTAGGAGATCGAAAATATCCCTCTTTCAATGTTTAGAGATGAAAAACGAAGAGAAATGCTGAAGTGAAATGAAATGACAGCCATTCCTTATATAAACTCCCCGCTCGTTACGTACGTAACATTCCCAAGTTAACGTACGTAACACCTCTTACGTACGCTATCTTGTCCTGGTTAGCGTACGTAATGCCATCCCAGACCCTACTGCCTCAAAACGTGAACTTCCTTACGTACGTAACCCATGCCATATAACGTACGTAATATACCAGTTGACTTGCTACAGTACAATGGTCGTGTTACGTACGTAACACGTCCTGTATAACGTACGTAACACGTATGTTGACTCACCTGTCAACATCCTCCTCCGAAAGTTGCCGACACAGGGTCCCACCTGTCGACCACGACTCGTTCGTCTGATTCCCATGTTACGTACGTAATGTCTCGGCCATAACATACGTAACTCTACCAATTTAACGTACGTAAGCTTCAACACATAAGGTACGTAATGGCTTCCATACTTAGCCATTTACAGCAATTCCTGTCCAACGTCTCAACATAACAAATACGAACATACGACATACTGAATACACATATACTCAACCCAAAAATATTCTCATACGGTATACCTGATATCCAAATCAGTTCAACCTAATACAACATATCCTGAATATATCTGTCAATCAAAAACGATAATCACACCAGTATAACTGTCTCGGTTATCAATTTATTTTATCCATACTGTATAGATACCAAACTATACAGTATACTCAGATAAAATAACGCGAAAAATTTATACTGAAAATCCGGGTATTACAAAGACAGTAAACCATCAAAGAAACCATTGACATTAAGCACACCTATTTGGTTTTTGATGAACATTTAGCTGGGCTCTGGTAACCACATGAAAAAGTTCCTCAAGGGTGCCAAAACCACCGGGAAGGGTGATAAAGGCGCCAGAATTATTTATCATGTGAGTTATGCGATCTTGCATATTCACAGATCTAAACTCATCTCCAATAGTTGACCCGGTGATTTTACTTTCAGCCAGAGGTTTTGGGATTATTCCCAACACTCTTACTCCTTCCATATAGGCAGAAGCAGTAGCTCGTCCCATTAATCCTAGACTTCCTCCTCCGTAAACTACATGAATGCATTTTTCTCCTAAGGTACGACCCAAGTTGTGGGTTGCTTCAGTAAAGCATGCATCTTTTCCATAACTAGCTCCACCAAAAATGCAGACTGTGCTAAATTTTTTTGTTGAAGATGATGACTCCATTTTTGAAAAGAAATTATTTAGAGAGAAATAGAGAAAAATGCAAGTTTGAGGGATGAATGAAAGAAACAAGCACAATGTTTATTTATAGAAGAAAAAGAAGGTAAAAATTGTTGAACAAGTTTGTGATTGCGTTGATTGCGCTTCAACTACTCAATTAGAATAATGAATGCATTTATCGCGTATCACTTTTTTTATTCAGAAAATCTCACCACACGACAAAAATAAAAGATACTTACGCGTATGTACAGTAGTTGTGATTGTGGCTCACATCTTCCTCTGATTTTACGTTCAGAAACGGCCTAAACGCCTTCTATGAGTCGGGGAGAAGCTTCCCATCCAATTTTCTTACAAATTGACAAACAGGGTCTTTTAACGTCAGATTCCCAAGACGTTTTTCATATTCTGGTTGGAATTTATTCCACAAACATCGAATTCCGTAATGTACGAGTCTACTAGGATGCGTGGCAAGAGAAATTTCGATATCATCTAAATTCTCCTTATTCAGACCATCCTTAATGAACTGAATTTTATCTTCTCTGTTTGTAGATGGAATTCCTAAAGATCGACATTTTAAATTACAGTTCCATCTAGCACATTTATAACAAACGGCTATCATCTTTGCTCGTCGTTTCTTCGCATATGAACTTTTTCCTAGCCCTGGTAAAAATCTAGTCGGTGTTTCTGTGAATTCACCCTCTATTCTTACTTTGGCTTCAATTATGAATCTTATGTCAAAAGGTATGCTTTTATTCATAAGCAACCTCATCCTTTCAAGCCTTGTCTTGTAAATTTTTAAAATTGCATTTTTGCTTAGAAAGGGAAATTTTTTTTTGATTTTATACAATGTTTCTTCCATGACAAAAATAAAAATAAAAATAAAAAGACAATGAAAATAATTGAAGAAAATATCGACAAATATCAGTTGTTGTGGGAAACTGAAAAATCCGACTTTAATAGTCACGGAGTACCGTTATCCGCCACTTGACCGGACAAACACAATTGAGTACTAAGTTACAACGTCGAGAAATTTGTACCTATAAAAATAGTTTACAATGTAAGATTTCAAATATAACTTATACTTCCCCGGCAACGGCGCCAAAAACTTGACACGTTTTTAGTGTAACTATCGCAAGTGCACGATATCGTATCAAGTAGTAAAGTGGACTTTTTGAGTCCGGTTTATCGATCCCACAAGGAAGTTTGGTTATAATTTGAATTATACACTTATTAGTCTATTTTTATAGATACTAATATGAGTGAAACACACAATTAAAAAGTTTGGTTTAATAATTGCAAAGATAATGGAATAATAGTTCTAAACTTATAAGGAAATAAAAATATAGTAATAATAATAGATTTATTAACGATAAAATGAAATAGTTGGGATTACAAACTTAGTTCGTCATTAGTTATAAAACATGTATAGGAGATCATAAAATGAATTTACTTATTATGTTGTGTAGATTAGATTTTCCTTAAAAAGACGGTTTCTCTTTCGAACTATAAAACGCCCCTTACATATTGAATCAATCCACTATATTTCTATGTTGATTGGCTTCAATACATAGCATTAGGATTTATGAAAATAACTCAAAGAATCATCTAAGGACTAGAGGTATATTTCTATCCCCTAGAACAACTTAGAGTGAAGATCATTTGATCTAATCAAACATATTTTCTTTCGAAACATATGAAGACCATAAATATCGTCATTTATTGGCCAAATAAATAAAGACTGTTAAAGCAATGAAAATCACACACAATAATAAGTAATTCACAATAGATCTTTTATACAAACATAAATAACATGACTAACCTTGTTTATAATCCCAACTAAAGGTTACTTAGCCCATGAAGGGTTTATTATACATGTTACAAGCTTGTGTGGTCATTATTAGTTGAATCAAGAGAAAGAATTGATCCTAACTCCCTTAGTAGATAAAGGATATAGAAACAATAAACTCTCTGAACAACATATGTTATACCACACTTACAAAGATCACTCAAGAACACAAGTGTGTTCTTCACACAAAAAGAAAAGTTTACAAAAAATGGAAAATTATAAGATGAATGATGAATGATGTGTTGGGATTCCGAAAATAAAACGAAATACGCAGCGGAAATAAATACGAATCCGAAACAGGATCGATCAAGTAACGTATATACGAAAAAAAATACATACAAAGGTAAAGATTCATACCCTTGAAGCCTTTGAAATAAATCTTCGTAAAGTGTAGACGATGATCACGATCCCGTCCCGAACACGAAATCCCTTCGTTCCAAGCACCGAAAGTTCGAAGCCTCTACTTCACACGCGTCGGAAGTTGCCCGAAAAAATCTACAATACTCCGTTCTATGAAGAACACGGCTAGGAAGTGTTGTAGGAATTTTTTCTCTCTTAATTTTTCTTACTTCTTTTCACCTCAAAGATGAACAAAATGAAGAAGGAAAATTTTTCTCTCTCTCCTCACTTCAAATCACGGCGGGCGGCTCTCAATTCTTTGGTTAGTATGTGTGTTTTGTAGTTGTTATATTATGTTGCTTATATATTATCTCAAACATATAATACAAATCATATAATTGAGATAAAATGTCAACACATAATAACAAAAATACAACTAACACATACACATGCATGGAAATGATTCCATGTGATGTGGGGAGAGGGAAGGTGGCCCATGGTGGAAGTTTCCTAGAAAACGAGCCGAGTCACTCGGCTCGTGTGCAGACGTTCGTCAAACGACTCCGTTAAATACACTCCGTTTAATCACCAATGTATTTATATTAATTAATTAATCTAATTAATTAATAATATCAAATACAAATATATTTCTCTAAGAAATATAATTTATGAATTAAATTAATTACCCGGTAACTTAATTTTAATTCATAAGACCGCTATTTTGATTTATCTAATAAATCATAATTAGATATCAATATCTAATATTAATAGAGAGATAATAAATTCACATTTATCCGTCAACGCTCCTGATGCGCGACTCGTAGGTTCGTCTCGGTAGGCATTGGGAGGAACCAATGAGTGCGGGCGGCACTTAGCCAGCTAGCGGGCCGCCTTTGTAAACCCCAGGCGAGAACGAATGAAGGGATCATTCCAGAACCATTATGTCGTGAATACTATATACGTATAGACCCTTCATCGGATGTCGGTCAAGTCTTGGGTCACGGTAAAGTCAAACCTACTATTGACTAAACTCTATACATGTGTTAATGCAAATCAAGACCGTGATTAATAGTGTATCTAATACGACTATATCGAGAATGCTTTGGCCAAAGACTTATGATCTTATTTGCCATTAACCGTATAGGACATTCGCTTTGCTCACTAACAGAGATAGAATCCTTTCTTGGCGTACGGTAAAGCGCTACTGCCGTATAGTCCGCACTTCGAGGTCGACTCGGCAATTAAGCAAATGAGTCTAACTACTCTAATGACAAACTAAACGTCACGGGCACATCTTCTCTGAACCCTCAAGTCAAAGGTCACGTATACTATCACAACCTTTCGATTCGTCATCGACTCTCCGAGTGAATACCGTGTGGTGAATCGAGTATGAGTCGTGTTCGAGTATCGGCCCCACCAATATACTTATAACTATGCTATCAAGGCGTGCACACGTCTAGCATAAGTTATACAAGTCATATTAAAACTTAATGCCCATTTTAAGTTTATTGACTTGCGAACAATTTACGTAAATAAATTTTAAACACTTCGAAGACATTTTCTCTTATCCCATAACGAGAATGGAATGTTCGATTTATTTACATGGACTTCACTTCAATGTTTACCAAGTCAAGAATGCAATTGAAATACAATAAACAGTGAATGAATCGTATTGCCTTTTATTAATTATTCCATAATTACAAGTACAATGCCCCTACTCTCTCATCCCACGAGTGGCATTCGAGGGCATATTCCTAACAATCTCCCACTTGCACTCAATGCCACACATCATGGTATCAATACCCATGTTCTTGAGATGTCTTTCTAAGACGGCTGAGATAATGGCTTAGTCGGTAGTCGGAGACATTGTCTTGAGTCTACTCTTTCCAATGAAACATATCCTTTTTCCACCATCTCTCGAACGATGTGGTACTTTCTCTCTATATGCTTGGTGTTGTGGTGAGCCCTCGGCTCCTTGGCTTGGGCGACGGCTCCATCATTATCACGGAATAGTGATATAGGCAACTCCGCGTTAGGCACCACTTGAAGTTCTTGTATAAACTTCGCATCCAAAATGCTTCTTTGCTAGCCTGCGAGGCGGCTTGATACTCTGCTTGGCGGTGGAATCTGCGATGGCGGTTTGCTTGGAGCTTCTCCAAGATCTGCTCCTCCATTGAGAGTAAATAAATACCCGGATGTCGACTTAGAGTCGTCATTGTCTCCTTGAAAATCGAATCGGTGAATCCAATCACCTTCGGTTCTCCACCACCATAAGTAAGAACTAAATCTCTAGTTCTTCTTAAGTACTTAAGAATGTTCTTTACGGCGGTCAATGTTCCCTTCCGGGTTTGCTTGAAATCGACTTACCATACTCACAGCGTAGGCTAAGTCTGGTCTCGTACACAACATAGCGTACATGAGGCTACCTTTGCCGAGGCATAGGGTACCTTACTCATCTCTCTCTTGTCTTCCTCACTTTGAGGACACATTTTCGTGGTGAGATGAATTCCATGTCGCATGGGAAGGAACCCTCTTTTAGATTCATCCATCTTGAATCTTCTCGGGATTTTATCGATATAAAGGGCTTGGGAAAGTCCTATCATTCTTCGTGGTCTATCTCTGTAAAGACGGATCCTAGAATATAGGAAGCTTCTCCCAAGTCTTTCATGGAGAACGTTTTAGAAAGCCAAGCTTTCATCTTTGCCGAGCATTGCTACGTTATTTCCTATAAGCGAATATCATCTACATATAGTACTAAGAATGCAATGTTGCTCCCATCGACCTTTTTGTAAACACACGGTTCCTCCTCATTTCGTTCAAGTCAAAGTCCTTAATCGCTTCACAAATCGAAGGTTCCAACTTCGAGAAGCTTGCTTCGAGACCATAAATGGCTCGTTGCAGCTTGCACACTTTATGAATATTAGCTTTGGACACAAAACCTTTAGGCTGTTCCATATAGATTTCCTCCTCGAGGTATCCATTTAGAAAAGCCGTTTTGACATCCATTTGCCATATTTCATAATCATAATAAAAAGAATGGCAAGCATCATGCGAATCGACTTTATCATAGCTACGGGCGAGAAGGTATCATGATAATCGATTCCTTCCCTTTAGGTATAACCCTTTGCCACAAGCCCGGCCTTATAGGCATCAACCTTGCCATCCCCATGTCTTTCTCTTATAGATCCATTTATTTCCAATAGTCCTCATGCCAGTTGGAAGATCTACTAGAGTCCAGACCTGATTGGTATGCATCGAGTCTATCTCAGCTTTCATTGCTTCTTGCCATTTATCGGAGTCTACATCCACTATCGCTTGGTCATAGGTGACAGGGTCGTTTTCACTGCTATCAGGTGTGTCGTGGAGACCCAGTTCCTCGACATGTGTATAGCCATACCTCTCAGGTAAGTGAGATACCCTATCAGACCTTCGAAGTGGAGGTTGTGTTACAATAGGTTCGGTTCTTGATCCCTGATCAGATGTCTCCTTAGGACTTTCATTATGCTCTTCCAAAGAGATATTTCTACCCGAGCCACCTTCCTGAATGAATTCATCCTCAAGGAAGTGCGCTTGTAATGCCACAACGACCCTATGGTCTTCTGGCATGTAGAATAGATAACCCATCGAGTCCTCTGGGTATCCTATGAAACGTCCTTTTATGGACCTCGCTTCCAGTTTGTCCACCTTAGCCTTTTTGACATAGGCTGGACATCCCCAAATCCTTATGTGATTAAGGCTTGGTTTCTTACCCTTCCACATCTCATGCGGAGTGATAGGAACAGATTTGGAAGGACATCTATTTAGGATATAGGCAGCGGTTAGTAAGGCATACCCCCACAGGTAAATAGGTAAATCGGTGTAATTTAACATGGAGCGAACCATGTCCAACAAAGTCCGATTTCTCCTTTCTGAAACACCATTTAACTGTGGGGTTCTGAGGCGTGAATTGTGAAACTATTCCATGTTCCTTAAGGAACTCATCAAACTCGGTGCTCATATATTCGCCACCTCGGTCCGACCGAAGTGCTTTGATATGACATCCAGTTTGTTTTTCAACTAGGGCCTTAAATTCTTTGAATTTAGCAAAGGCTTCAGATTTATGTTTCATTAAGTACACAATCCCATACCTAGTATGATCATCTGTGAACGTTATGAAATATTGATATCCGTCTCGGGCTACTTCTAAAGCACCACAAACATCGGTATGCACCAATCCAAGTTTATCGGCAGCCCTTTCAAAAGTCCCTGTGAAGGGGAACTTAGTCATTTTGCCTCTAAGGCAAGATTCACAAGTTGGATAGGGTTCTACACCCAATGGACTTAAAAGTCCATCTTTTTCCATTTTCTGAACCTTGGTCTGACCAACATGACCAAGTCTAAGGTGCCATTTAAGAGCTTGATTAGTATCTTGCCTACCACGTTTCCTAGTTATATTGTTCACTCTTTGTTTTATTTTGCATGTTCGGATGATATAAACCATTCAACAATGTAGTGTTCCAACCAATTTATTTCAAAATAAATTTTACAACCGCCATTGCCAATGAAGAAACAAAATCCTTTCCGGTCCAAGACTGGAATGGATACAATGTTTTTGTGCCCTTGGGCAAAACAAGTACTTCATCTAATGTCAAAATAAAACCGATTCTAAACCCGGAAGGATTGATCCAATATCGGTTGGCTCGACACTTTGTCCGCTTCAACGGTGATCATTATTTCCCGACTTCAAGTTTTCTACTGCTCCAGATCCCGATTCATAGTACAAATGTGAGAAGTGGCACCGAATCCGTAATCCACGAAGCGAGAATATACTGAGCGGAACAATTAGTTTCAAAAACAAAAAGTTCCGTGCACGATGCGCCATTAATCTTGGGACAAGTCCTTCGCCATGTGCCCACTCACCGCATTCAAGGCATTTGTCCGTAGTTTTTGGACCGCCTACCTTTTGAACCTTTCGTGCCTTTCACTTTCCTTTTGCACCCCTTTCTTGGGTTTGTCTTGCTCGTAGGTCTTTTTCTTCTTGTTCTTGGACCTCTTAGGCCCGGAAGAAATCACAAGAGCAGCCTCTCTCGGTTTAGTCTTCATGTTAGGCTGCGCCGTCACCGGTTTATTCATTAGCCCGGCTAATGTGCATGTAATTTCATTACAGTTGAAATTCATTACAAACTGCGTGAAAGAGTCAGGTAGAGATTGAAGGATGAGATCAATTTGAAGGGATAAATCCATATTAAAGTTGAGCACCTCGAGCCTCTCAATCATAGAGATCATCTTGAGGACGTGGTCTCCCACTTTCTCCCCTTCTTTCATCCTAGCACTGAACAACCGCTTTGATATCTCATATCTAGCAGTCCCTTGTGCTCTCCATAAAGTTCGGTCAAGTGTGCCAGAATCTGCCTAGCAGAAGTCATTTTCTCGTGCGCTCTCTGCAGCTCATTAGTCATTGAGCCCATCATAAAACCACGGACTAGCACATCATCCTTGACCCATTTTTCATGGACATCAATGTCTTCCTGATTACCCCTAGTCCGGATTAGAGTCGGTGGAATGTCCGCCTCCAAGACGTATCCCAGAGACTCCATACTGAGTACAATCATCAGATTCCGCAACCAGTCAACAAAGTTAGGGCCAGTTAGGAGATTCTTTTCAAGTAGTATTGCAAGTGGGTTTTTAGCCATTATAGAGAGATTCAATTTCGTTTTCTGCAAAGATTTAGACAAGATTGAATTAGTGACTTGTTTAATTATGACCGAGTATAGAACTTAAGGGCTTGTATAATTCTTGTCTCGGCTCCCACTAATTTTATCGGAATTATACACTCCCATGTTATAATCCGGAAATCATGGTTAGATCGATTTCTTAGTGGTGATCAAGTTCTTTACAAATTTCAACAGACGCAACCTATCAGGTTTCTTGCCAATTAATTTCTGTAAAGTGGTGTCTAACACCAACCCGTCTAACGGATGATTTGATCTTCTTTTACCCCTAGTCTTCATGCCCTCAACCTATCAGGTTTCTTGGCAATCCAGACTATCTAAGTTGTTGACCATCAACGTCTATCAGTTTGACTATTGAATCTCACCCGGCAACCTATCAGGTTTCTAGGGGCGAAATTTATCACCAACCGAAGGCATCTAATGCACTCAAGAATTTTTCAACCTCTACCAAATGTACTACCCCGATAACTCGGAAGCATAGCACACCAGCTCGGGTATCAATTTTCTACGAGTTTGATGGAGGGTAGGAAACCTCGTAACCTTTTTCAAACTTAGTCTGTTTGTTGTCGGGAGAATTTCGCGATTAATGTTACACTTTGCACATTAATTCATTTATACGCGCGTTTGTATGTTTGTCAATCATTCAAAATGAAAAAACAGAAAATAGTAACCTAGTTACTACCAACATATAGCTCATGGACCTAATTCCTAAGTACTGGGCCAAGCGAATGACCCAATAAATAAAAAAAACAGTCTTCGATTCTTCGTCTTCTCGGTCGGTTGTCTTCGGTCTTCTTCATACCCAAAATAATAATTACATCATTGAAAAATTGCATCCTATACAAGTTTTTCTAGTAAATATAAATAGGCTCAAAACGGCCTTTACAACCCAATCGAATCGAACAAATCAAAAACTAAGTCCACGAGCTATATCACCATCACATAAGGATTCCATACAACATGTAATGGAAACGAAATTAAACAATTAATTTTAATATAAATTAATCTAATTAATCTATAAAATTAATCTATTCAATTTCTACTATATTAATCCAATTAATATAAAGTGGCATTAAAATTAAATAATCAATTAATATATATTAATCCAATCAATATAAAATTAATCTATTCAATTTTAATGGTATTAATCAAATTAATACTAATAATCATCATTTTAATTCGTTCGAAGTAATCCGGCCAAAAATAATATTCTCGTTTAATTTATTTCCCTTAACTCAAAAATATTCCAAATATTAATTTAGTCAAATTAAAATCCAATTAAAAATTCGGGAAATAATTACAACGAAATATAAACTTAAAACGGAGTCCCGGACAATCCGGTTTAGGCCCAGCGGCCCGATTCAAAATCGGGCCAAAACCCGAGGGTCACTGCCGAAGCATCGCCGCAGTGCCGATCATTCTCGGCCTGGCCGAGCACTCTCAGCCCCTGGCCGAGTCATGGCCGAGCATGCTCGGCGGCTGGCCGGCCAGATCTTCAGCCGGCACCTGCCGACACCCGTTTCTTCGTTTTCGACCCGTTTCAAAAACGTGATGATAAAACGAAAAATTAAAAATATACAATTATTCAAAACATTATACTAAATCATAATCATCATACAAAAGCATTCTAAATGCACAAATAATCGTATATACGGAAACATTGACCTCGCTCTGATACCACTGTTGGGATTCCGAAAATAAAACGAAATACGCAGCGGAAATAAATACGAATCCCAAACAGGATCGATCAAGTAACGTATATACGAAAAAAAATACATACAAAGGTAAAGATTCATACCCTTGAAGCCTTTGAAATAAATCTTCGTAAAGTGTAGACGATGATCACGATCCCGTCCCGAACACGAAATCCCTTCGTTCCAAGCACCGAAAGTTCGAAGCCTCTACTTCACACGCGTCGGAAGTTGCCCGAAAAAATCTACAATACTCCGTTCTATGAAGAACACGGCTAGGAAGTGTTGTAGGAATTTTTTCTCTCTTAATTTTTCTTACTTCTTTTCACCTCAAAGATGAACAAAATGAAGAAGGAAAATTTTTCTCTCTCTCCTCACTTCAAATCACGGCAGCGGCTCTCAATTCTTTGGTTAGTATGTGTGTTTTGTAGTTGTTATATTATGTTGCTTATATATTATCTCAAACATATAATACAAATCATATAATTGAGATAAAATGTCAACACATAATAACAAAAATACAACTAACACATACACATGCATGGAAATGATTCCATGTGATGTGGGGAGAGGGAAGGTGGCCCATGGTGGAAGTTTCTAGAAAACGAGCCGAGTCACTCGGTTCGTGTACCGGACGTCAAACGACTCCGTTAAATACACTCCGTTTAATCACCAATGTATTTATATTAATTAATTAATCTAATTAATTAATAATATCAAATACAAATATATTTCTCTAAGAAATATAATTTATGAATTAAATTAATTACCCGGTAACTTAATTTTAATTCATAAGACCGCTATTTTGATTTATCTAATAAATCATAATTAGATATCCAATATCTAATATTAATAGAGAGATAATAAATTCACATTTATCCGTCAACGCTCCTAATGTGCGACTCCGTAGGTTCGTCTCAGCCGGCATTGGGAGGAACCAATGAGTGCGGGCAGCACTTAGCCAGCCTAGCGGGCCGCACTGTAAACCCCGACTGAGAACGAATGAAGGGATCATTCCAGAACCATTATGTCGTGAATACTATATACGTATAGACCCTTCATCAGATGTCCCGGTCAAGTCTTCGGGTCACGGTAAAGTCAAACCCTACTATTGACTAAACTCTATACATGTGTTAATGCAAATCAAGACCGACTGATTAATAGTGTATCTAATACGACTATATCAGAATGCTTTGGCCAAAGACTTATGATCTTATTTGCCATTAACCGTATAGACATTCCTTTGCTCACTAACAGAGATAGAATCCTTTCTTGGCGTACAAGAAGATCGCTACGCCCGTATAGTCCGCACTTCGAGGTCGACTCAAAGAATTAAGCAAATGAGTCTAACTACTCTAATGACAAACTAAACGTCACAGCACATCTTCTACCGAACCCTCAAGTCAAAGGTCCACGTATACTATCACAACCTTCGATTCGTCATCGACTCTCCGAGAGTGAATACCGTGTGGTGAATCGAGTATGAGTCGTGTTCGAGTATACCGCCCCACCAATATACTTATAACTATGCTATCAAGACGTGCACACGTCCTAGCATCAGTTATACAAGTCATATTAAAACTTAATGCCCATTTTAAGTTTATTGACTTGCGAACAATTTACGTAAATAAATTTTAAACACTTCCAGTACATTTTCTCTTATCCCATAACGAGAATGGAATGTTCGATTTATTTACATGGACTTCACTTCAATGTTTACCAAGTCAAGAATGCAATTGAAATACAATAAACAGTGAATGAATCGTATTGCCTTTTTATTAATTATTCCATAATTACAAGTACAATGCCCCTACTCTCTCATCCCCTGAGTGGCATTCGAGGGCATATTCCTAACATGATGAAGGATCTAAGGGGTCTATTTATACATCTAAAGTCATCTAATAGCTCCAAAACTCCAGCATTATTACATTAGATCGGATCAATGCCAGCCATCCCCTCAATAATACACAAAAAGTATAAAAAATTAGACAAATCATAACAATCTGTCAAGAGTTACGGCCGTAACATTCAGGAGTTACAGCCGTAACAAGGATGACTTACGGCCGTAACCCCTGAATGTTACGGCCGTAACTTGGCTTCGGAAATTTGCTCACTGGATGCTTTGATAGTTACGTTTTCAGCCCAGAATTTCTCAGACTTTGCGTTTTTGCCCCAGATCTTCTTCGGATGATAACTTTTGATATATAACTCTGATTTTAAATCCGGAAAGACTGCCGAATTCGTCTCGGAAAGCCCTACAACATGAATATATCAAAATTCAACAAAGAGAATATTTAATAAACGTGTTATTTCTTGAGTAAATCAGTTATTATGGGTGAATTTTATCGATACAAACCATGGATAAGTGTACAAAAATGACACTTATCACGTACTCTCTTTAGCGCGCGCTAATTGAGTACAGGTAGCACACGCTACAACTCAGCATTAGCGCACGCTAATGTTGACCAGGCTGACAGTTCAGAAGGCACTGGACTGCAGGTGAGTTATAAGTAGCACACGCTACGAATGGAAAGTAGCGCGCGCTAAGGTCGGACAGGCAGAGTCCAGTAGGGTACTGGACTGAATTGGATTAATTCATAGCGCACGCTATGAGTGGTTTTTGGCGTACGCAAATGGTGTAGTAGCACATGCTAAATATTGAATGTAGCGCACGCTATCGCGAGCAGGTCAGAAAACAGAAAGTCTGGATTTCAGTTACTGGGCATCAGATTTTTAAGTTAGCGCACTGTCACGGGACGGGAGTTCCGAAGCCAGTGCGGCGTCCCAGGGGCCCCCACACCCCGGGACCAGCCTATCCCACATAGCATGCCAACTGGTTTCTCCCTGCCATGGGCTCATCAGGGAGACGGCATTAGTCCCCGACCAGTTGTGCCCTACCAGCAACGATCCCCTTCATAGTCAAGTCCTCGACCAGCGACAAGCTCTCCGGACTAAACCGGGTCGGCATGCCTGACTCGGCCAGACCGATGCATCCGGGCAAACAACGCCTTAACGCTAATGTTGCCCCCTTTACCCCACTTGTGGCAAGCTAACCAGAAGGCACGCCTCATTTGGACGGTCAACACAGACACGACATATCGGGTCGTGACATCCTCCCCTACTCCAATCGCAGCACGTCCTCGTGCTGGGGAAGAATGTTTCTTTCCGCACACTGTATTGTCCCACGCACACAAAACGATCGTGGCCATTCACATACGGCACCATACCCTTGATGGACAGGCTCTTCACTCGCGCGCCTCGCGCTAGCCCGCAGTGCGCCACGCACATACCGCATCACCAATCGACATCAACCTTCACCCTACGCGCTTCCTGGCGTTAGTAGCTCGATTGAACGGCATTCCCTCGCCGCTGCAATTTTCCCGCATGTCGAGGTTCCCACAGTGGCCCACGATGATCCACGCTCTTACACCCCGGTTACCGAAAGGTGGAGCTACCAAAAGTGCGCAATACAAGTGTGTCCACATTCCGGACCGTCTGATCTCACAAGCCTAGGACCACCTCTCATTCCGCCATAGAATCGGTTCATGTTCTCCGCCTAGAAGCCTTGTCAGGAGCCGCACTTTGACCGTGCCCTCTTTGCACCGGCGTTCACTCCCCGCCCTCATCGGTTTCGGTAGAACTTGACCACACCCGAACCATGCCGTACTGAGAGAGGTTTTGGCTCCGATACCATTTGTCACAGGACGGGAGTTCCGTAGCCCGTGCGGCGTCCCAGGGCCCTCCACACCCCGGGACCAGCCTATCCCACATAGCATACCAACTGGTTTCGCCCTGCCATGGGCTCATCAGGGAGACGGCATTAGTCCCCGACCAGTTGTGCCCTACCAGCAACGATCCCCTTCATAGTCAAGTCCTCGACCAGCGACAAGCTCTCCGGACTAAACCGGGTCGGCATGCCTGACTCGGCCAGACCGATGCATCCGGGCAAACAACGCCTTAACGCTAATGTCGCCCCCTTTACCCCACTTGTGGCAAGCTAACCAGAAGGCACGCCTCATTTGGACGGTCAACACAGACACGACATATCGGGTCGTGACATCCTCCCCCACTCAAATCGCAGCACATCCTCGTGCTGGGGAAGAATGTTTCTTTCCGCACACTGTATTGTCCCACGCACACAAAACGATCGTGGCCATTCACATACGGCACCATACCCTTGATGGACAGGCTCTTCACTCGCGCGCCTCGCGCTAGCCCGCAGTGCGCCACGCACATACCGCATCACCAATCGACATCAACCTTCACCCTACGCGCTTCCTGGCGTTAGTAGCTCGGTTGAACGTGACAAGTGGTATCGGAGCCAGGCTAGTGGTTCAAGGAACTTCCGCATTGAGACGTTGCTGAGAGGTATTGTGCAAGGAGGACCGATGGAGACTACGTCCAGCGTCACCAAAGTTCAACCCGGCCAGGAGAAGGACAAGTCCAGGAAAAGGTCTAGGGACAAGTCCGTGGAAAGAGGTGTTCCCATGGAAGCACGAGTGTCTCGGCTGGAGGAAACCATGGGCAAGCACGCAGATGCTCTTGAGGTATGGAGCAATGTGGCCGATCAGGTGACGGAGATGAGCGAGTCGTTGGAGGAGCTTGAGAACCGGGTGACGGGCACCCTTAACGCGTTGCGACGCGACTTGTGTGAGGAGATCCTTGAGTCTGTCAGGAAGGAGGTTCGGTCGACGATCGCAGCCTTTCGAGAGGAGACCGTAGGGAGGATTGAGACCATCGAAGGAAGGACAGCACTGTACGAGCGGGCGATGGCCCACGGTAGGGACCAGCGGGGTGCGACACCCCATCGAATCGACATCCCCCGGCCATGTTCGTTCCAAGGATCGAGGAATGGTAGGGAAGTGGACGACTTCCTGTGGAACATGGAGCATTATTTTGGTGCATCGGGGATAGTAGATGATGCGACCAAGTTGCAGACGGCTCCATTCTTCTTAGCAGATGTGGCGCTGCTATGGTGGAGAAGGCGCGAAACAGAGATCGCGCGTGGTACATGTCGGATGGAGACATGGGAGGATTTCAAGGCCGAGTTCAAGCGGCAGTTTTACCCGGAGAATGTTGAGTTTGAGGTCCGGGCTAGGTTGAAGGAGTTGACACACAGCAAGACGATCAAGGACTATGTGAAGGAGTTCCAGGAGATCGTGCTGGAGTTGCCTAGCCTTAGTGAGCAGGAAGCTTTGTTCGCGTTCGTGGATGGGCTAAAACCGTGGGCAAAGTTGGAAGTGCAGAGGGCCAAGGCACAGAACGTGTCCGAGGCGATTGCGATAGCGGAGCGGCTGATCGAGTTAAAACCAGCCGGGGAGAGCCGGAAGTCCAGGAGGGACGAGGACGGCATCGGTACGCAGGACAAGTCGTACCAGGGTGCGGATAGGGGCGCGAGGATGGCCAGGCCCAGGGACGGCAAGCAGTCAGGATGGGCTCGGACTTGCCATGGGTGCGGGAGTGCAGACCATCTCGTAGCAGCGTGTCCGAAGAAGAAGAAATGTGAGATTTGCTGGAGCACGGAGCATTCGACGAGGCAATGCTCGAAGTTTCCAAGGGTAGCCGCCATGGAGTACACCAAGGCACGGGACGATGCCGAGGGTGATGGAACATCGATGGCGCTTCAAGTGTTGAACTCAGCCATAGGGATGGCATCGCGGGATGGAGCACCGCTTGAGGGAAACTTGTTGTATGCGACGAGGCTGATCAATGGGAAACCCGTCAAGGCGTTGGTCGACACAGGGGCCGATTACAACTACATTGACGAGGCTGAAGCACAGAGGTTGGGGCTTCAGGTCATCGAGGGACGGGGCTGGATGAAGTCGAATAATGCACCACCCGTTCGAGTTACAGGGGTCGCCAATGGGGTGCGACTAAAGATAGGCACGTGGGAACCGCGCGTGCACTTCAAGGTGACGAGCATGGATGATCGGGACATAATACTGGGCATGGACTTCCTGAGGAAGAATAATGTTGGTGTTGTTCCGCACAAGAGGGCGCTGTACGTGTGTGATCAAGCCAAGCTGCAGGAAATACGCTTGACCACAGAGCCTTCGAGACAAGCCATGTCGGCACTCAAGTACGTGAGGAAGCTTGAGGAGGAGCCGAGTTACCACCTTGGAGCAGTTCGGTTCATCGAGGGGCCGCCACGTCGCCGAGGACGTCGACGAAATGGGCGGGGGAGAATGTCACGGCCGACAGTCGACAACGAGACATGTGTGCGCAGACGGTCGCACGGGGTGCCGAGGGACCGGCACGAGCAGGACGCCATGGATGGCATCGGGCTGCATGGGGATATTCAGCCTTCAGGACGGCGTGACCGGACGGAGAGTCACGCGAGTAAGCCGTGGGAGCACGGACGCCGCTGTGGGAAGCGGATCGCCCAAGGGGCATTCCGGACTGGACATGTTCGGGACTGTCCGGCAGCGCAGGGGGCGCGGGCAAGGCCGGACGAGCACAGGTCGTGTGGGACAAGGCACGACGGGACAAGGCCGAGTCTGGTAACAAGACTCGAGCTGGGCGGCCGGACGCGGGCGTGGGATGCCGGGCGCGGCCGGCGTGCGCGGGCGCGCGCGCGCAAGGTGCGAGAGAGACCCTCCCCCCCTATAATAGGCTTAGACGGAAAAAGCCTTGTGGGGGCAGTACATATTGAAAAGCTGAGGAGCCACTCAGCAGGGAAGACTCGACCGGAAGCAGCTAGAAGCGGACCGGCTTGGTCCAGGAGGTTCGGGAAGAGTCTGGAACAATGCAGAAATGGGGCCAGATGGTCGGGCCGGTACGGGCCGGGGCGGGCCGATGCGGGCCGGGACGGACAGAGACGGGCCGGGCGCCCGGGATGATGGAAGAACCTTCTAGGACCCTCCTAGAAGGATGAAGTACTTGAAGATTGTGGAGCATTCTAGATTATACTTGGTAGAATACTCTAGAATGTGTTTGTAAGCCTTGTATGTGTAGATAAGTGTGGATGATTCTAGAGTTAGGTTCTAGAATTGTAATGTTGTAGATAGGTCTAGAACCCTCCAAATGAGGAGGTGGCATAGAAGATTCTAGGTCCTAGGAGTAGTATAAATAGGCTTGGGGTTGGCTCATTTGTAACCAACCCTCAAAGACTCAACATTCTTGTATTATGAAGTGTTTGTGAAATAGTGAAGTTTTACTCTCAACTCCCAAGTGTTTAAACCCCTCTTTCACACTTAGCAACCGAGTGAGTTAGGCTTACTAGCTAGATCGAGGCAATTCTAGTCTAGTGCCGCACGGGTCCGAAGAGCTTTCGAGTGCTCAAACCCAACCCCGTGACAGCACGCTAACATATTGGGGTTAGCGCACCCTAAGTGTACATCCGTAGCGCACGCTACAAAAGGTACGTAGCGCACGCTACCATTTTCAGACAGTGGGTACTGGACTACCCAAAACACCCATTAGCGCACGCTAAGAACTGGGGCTAGCGTGCGCTAAACTGGGATCACTACCGTTCAGCCCTTTCTTCGTCATTTTCATTTCTCACTTCGTTTTTGGGCGATTCCCGGCGATTTTGGACAATTTGGAGAGTGTTTTTCGAGGTGCAATCATCAATCATCACCTTCAAGCTTATCATTCGGATTAATCGTCATTTCATCATCCCCATCACATCAAGTCAAGGTAATAGTCTCTTGGATCTAGAATTTCGGATTTTGGGCATTTTCCTTCCGATTTCTTCATGTGAGCTTGGATTGTTGTGGGAATATGTTAGATATAGATTTTTTACCTTGGATAAATGTATTCCTATTGATTTATTGTCGTATATTTCAGATTTCATGAATATTGGGGTTGAATCAAGAACACTTTGGGGTTGACTTTGATATTTTTTGGGGGTTTCAATTAGATGTTGTCGTTAACTCGTTTTGTGGATTCCTATGGGATTATTGATATCATTGGAGATGTTTTGTTGGTTTGAAATACTCATTTTGGAGTTGGTTTTGATATATTCGAGATTTGGATATTATCGAAGGATGTGTGTTTGCTAAGTGTTCGCTAGAATACCTCAATGAGTTTGGATATTGTTGTATCGAAGTTTGAGTCGGTTATAATCGTGTTTGATTCGTATATTGAGCATTGTTGGTAATTGTCATTCAAGTTTGTTCGAGCGACCGACATCCCTTTTAGGATGTTGTTCGAGGAAGTACATTCTTCACCTGTAACACCCCAGATTTAACCGGAAATATTACAGCGCCATGGGCCCCGAGATGGAACCCACAAGGCTAAAAGAAATTTTTGCAAACATTTACAAATGCCCAAGAGGCCAACGACAGTACTATCTTTAAAAAACATTCGAAGACTTAGTAAAATTCGTTTATTAAAACCGTCGTAAAATCTCATTTCGAAAAGGGAAAAGGCAAAACGGCCAAAACTCAATAGTTTAGAGAAAGATTTCCAAAGCAACCTCAGTTACTAGATACCAAAGAGCATTTCAAAATACTCACGCAGCGGAAAAAGACCAACCATAAATATACTCTAGTAGCGGAATACAAGAACCAATCAAGAAACTAAATGCACAAAACATGTCCTAGCCAGTATCCTCCGGGAAGCTCATCTCTTCACGACCGCTACGAGCTCGATACTCCAAGAACCTAAAAAGAAATCCCATGACGGGGTCAGCCATAATATCCAACAATGATAACCGTCACATCACATTAATAATTACATACCAATGAGAATACAACATAAGAATACGACCAATGTAATCTTACCACCATAACTTTGCTTACTCAAGTAATTCTCATCAGAATAACCATTATCACATTTCACATCCCGTACTCGATTAACCAATAAACTCGGACATAATATCTGTATTGCACCTCAAACAATACTCAAGATTCTCAAACTATCATCACCAACTCACGATACGGAAAAGTACCAGTTCTTACCAATACGATCCATCAGATAGTATCATTAAATCCCAAGACGATAACCGGTTGTCCATCAAAATACAATTACCAAATGAAAATACGGAACATACCTCGAGATATGAAGTGCCACGACAATCATATCAGTCTAACCCGAGATCAGATCAATGAAATACGGACACGGTCCTAATCCAAGACCTACAAATGCATACTCATATGACCACGTCAATATGATCACAGGAATAAGAATCATGTATATTCAATGGAAATCCAACGATCCAGGGCCCTCAGCATAGATCCCTTTGTTGATCCTATCAGATCAGCATAAGGTGGATAACCAACAATACACATATGCACAACATATGATAAAATCAATGATGCGAATTCACAAGATTCCATCAACGCAATACTGGTAATCCAACGATCCAGCGCCCTCAGCATAGATCCCCATGATGATCCCGTCGGACCAACGCATGGTGGAAAACCTGTCCAACGATCCAGGGCCCTCAGCATAGATCCCCATGATGATCCCGTCGAACCAATGAATGATGGACATCCGATCCAGCGCCCTCAGCATAGATCCTCATGATCACTTTGGATCATTTACAACATAAACAATGCGATTATGCGTACACATATGCAAATCAATATGTTCATCAACATGAACAACATATAAATCAAAACATGAACGACACTATGATGGCACAACTAGGACGACTTCATGTTCAGCAACATGAATGACAACCTGCATGATCAACATCATCAATACTAAACCGAATCAAACTAAGATACTTGTCCCGATTCCTTCAGGAGAAATCTCGATGTCAAATCATCACCGACGATTATCCGCAATGCTCGGCAACCCAAACGTACCATGGACTGCAAATACTTATATCCTCGTCTTTATCATAATGTATCCTCGATACCCAAAATTCTAATAACCGAAATGAATCATAAACCTTATGATTTAACTCCCAGAATCGGAAAGACAACGCATAATCCAAATCTCCAGAATTTGCAGTAATAATCATTGCTATATGCATTATAAACGAAATGAAACTGAAACCATTCATTAAACATTATAACTGAGCAAGTAATAACTTGCCTCGATACCGATGAACCCGTTACCAATTCCTCGTCGTCGAGTACAAGCTCCTCGGCTCCCGGCTCAAAGCGATTCACGAACGCACACGAACATGACCGTAACATACGGTTATAATCACCGATCACTTACCACAACCTATGGCAATAATCAATAAACAACAATCCAATAACAATTAATAACCGACATTACCAATCCACAAACCCAATGGTTTTACGACATCTCTCTTAAACATAAGTCTGAATAATCCAACTCAAACCAGTACAAATTCACAACCACAACACGAAAATACTGCACTGTCTGCCTACTTAGCGCACGTTAAACGCATAACGTAGCGTGCGCTAAGTAGCTCCCATTAGCGTGCGCTAGCCCGTAAGCTTAGCGTGCGCTAATGCTGTACAGATGCATGTTTTTTAGATACCGAATCAACATATGGCGATTATCAAGAACACTAAGTGATTCTAAACCATGTTCAAAGCTATCAAAACAGTGAAATCCAATACCCTTTAACATATAAACAATCATTCAACTTATAATCCAAGTCCTATATCCATATATCATCTTCCTCAATATCAACATCATAAAACCTTAAGAACGTAACAATACTTCCATAATCTATCATTACAGGGAGTAATTATCAACAATAACATCAACATTCGAAACTGAGGAGAAGATTTAACCAACTTATCTCAAGAATACGGACAACACGATTCAAACCATACGAATCACATCAATATCCATATATCAATAACAACATCATCATAATCCGGTAATCCATCTCCTAATCATACTTATTAACTTGTTTATATGATATTCATCAACTCAAGAACGTAAATCTCTAATCCAAAACGAAATCCAAAAGTGAAGAACTATTACCTTGTATAGACAAACCATGAAGGAGAACAATCAACTTCATTCCAAGAATCATCAATAATTTCAAGAACAAGACTTTAATCCATGTTCCTCAGCTTAATCTTTGTTAAAAGATCATCATCTCTCAGTGTTTGCAACCTCAAACTTCTCTCTAAAAACTCTCTCTCTCGGTTGCAAGGAAGGAATGAATAGAATGAAGGATAATGCCCAACTACACATATATATACTGTATATTATTAACGTACGCTAACGTCCTCATTTAACGTACGTTACATGCTTAGCGTGCGCGAACTCTCTATCGTTAGCGTGCGCTATCGCGGTCCATAGGCTACTGACTTGCTCCGGACATCAGCTTACGTACGTAATGCCCATGCAATTACGTACGTAAACTACACTGTCTAGCACACGCAAAATCTTGTATCTTAGCGTGCGCTAATTGTAGTTGACTTGCTACAGTCTGCACCTACCCCGAATAGGCTCGTGACCCCACATGCCGAAAGCAACCAATAAAGCCAAGATTCCCTGTTGACTGACTGATATTAGCATGCGCTAACAACAGGCATTAGCGTGCGCTAATGCTTTACGACAAACATCAGTTGACTAATCAGAACATGCGCCGAAAGTGGCCTGGTCCACACATAGATTCCTTCTGATCTGTTCTGCACTAGCGTGCGCTGCCTTTTACCTTTAGCGTGCGCTAAACTAGTACGATAGCGTGCGCTATACATGATCATTAGCGTGCGCTAATAATGCTACACTTAGCCATTTTCAGCTATTTTTGCTCGTCGTCTCAACATACTAGATACGTATACATGACGTACTATATCCTTTGTCGACCAAGTACGATAATTATACCAATACAGATATCTCAGTTCTACAATTATTTTATCCCTACTGTACAGATTCCATGTTGTACAACATAACTCGGATAAAATAACATTAAACAACAGTAGTAGAAATTCCGAATATTACATACTACACCACTTAAAATAAGTTTCATCCTCGAAACTTGCAATCCGTCATAGAAAAATCAACAAACTGTTCAACCAAAATATTCCAAAACCATCACGACAATGATCAATCATCATTATTAACAAATAACCAACACAGTATACTAGCAAGTGACCCCACTGTACAGTCTCAATACGCTTACAATCACAGTTCCTTGAGTCTCAACAAAAAAATATATCATCTTCGGAAGAAAATAATCTGCTCGTGTCAAATCCTGTCTGCCTGATTACACAATCAAGTCCCAATTCCGATACAATCAATAATGCCCGATATATCTGAGAAATAACTGCCCAAAATAATGATACGAATCCCGAAACATCAACACAAAATCTGAACGCTTATATGATCATTACCAATGATTAACCAACTAACTAACCGAGAAGATCATCGATAAAATATCTCCAATACGATTAATCCAATGGTCAAAACACAACTGAGAATATCATCAACATGATAAACTCCAATATGACCAACCAGAGGTCAAAACACAGTCAAGAATATCATAAACATGACAAACTCTATTATTACCAACGAAGGAGCAACAATAATCGGGAATACCTTCACACGGTAAATTCCAATACGATAAACATAGAACCACAGAGACAGATATACGGAAGAGCAAAATTCTCGAAACGCTAAAAAAATCACATACAATGGATCTCAACGAAACACATCCGGTTGGTGAACATACGCCTCGGCATACGAACACCCAATCAAGCCGACGAAAATAACCAATCATACCTGGAGTGGAGATGACCGCTCTGTAATATCCGGATTTATTACAGTGTATTTCATCTATATTCAAACCATGTATTTTTCGGATTAGTGATTTTGATTATTGGAGTATGATATTTCGTGCATTGATATCATTGTACATGAGTATTGAAACATGCAAAATTGCTCAAGCAACCTCGTGATAGCGCACGCTAAGAATGTATCTTAACACGCGCTATCGGGCCATTATTAGCGCACGCTATGAAGATAGGAGTTGCGTGCGCTAAGAACTCAATTATTGAGCGGGACGGCTAGAACATGCGCCAGCCGGGACATGGGCCCGGATAAGATTCCCGCGGACGCTCCCGGACAATTCTGAAGTCAACCATTATTAGCGCACGCTAAGGAATGGTTAGTAGCGTGCGCTGACTTGTGAATAATGCAGAATATTATAAATGGGACAACAACCGTTTTGGCTTTCATTTCCTTCATCTATACTTCATTCTTGAGAGTCCAGAGAGCAAGAATCTCCCTTCTAAACACTTAGAACATATATTAGTGATCATTGAATATTGAGTATCACTTGTGAGTGATCATTGAAGAGAAGTAACACCTTGGAGTGGCACATAACCACCCGGAGTCGGATTTTACCTTGTGGTTCAGTGATTTCGGCATATTAAGGTATGTTCAACCTATCACCAGTCTTAGATTTGGATTTCCAAAGGATATGATGATCATGTTAACGAGATATTGAATTTCATTAGCGAATTATTCAACAACATCATGTTTAGAAGATTGGAATGTCTACAATTACGATATTATTGTTGGAACCTTGAAGTTGGTATCCTAGTACTTCAAATGATGAGAGAAATATTCTGAGGTTAACAATCCGTATGATTTATGTTATCTTTGTGATCATGATTTGGAAGAGGCGTTATAAGAACTTAAAGGAAGAAACATCATTATCGTTGGATAAATCTAAAGGTTTGATCATGGAAGGATTTATCTAGTATAGATAGAACGTTTAACAACTTCAGCATGATAATTTGGATTGATATAGAGGTGTTGATATCAACCGTTAAACTTTTCGAATCGTCATATGTAGAATTGTAGTCGGAATGGAATATGGTTTCATATTGGTATGCATATCCTTGAATTCGAAGTTGTCTTTATCCGTAAAATCATTCATAAGGATATAAACATGGTATTCATGGAAGTAACATGAATTATCACGCAAGATTTCATTGTTTCAATCATGGCAAGAAACAGATTTGCTTTCGGCTGATGGCGCCATGCGAGATAGCGCACGCTATGCTATGGAGTTTAACGTGCGCTATCGAGCACGAGTTAGCGTGCGCTACGTTTGGTACATAACGTCGCTAGACCATCGACGAGTCGATTGGTGGTCGGTGAAGTACTGACCATGCATAGTTAGCGTACGCTAGTCTTTGTTGTTTGCGTGCGCTATCGGGCAGACTTAACGCACGCTACACAGAGTACTTAGCGTGCGCTAAGCAATTCAGGCAGATTGCATTTTATGAACTTTTGGCCATGAATCGAATTTATAAACATTCGTATGATGTGAGATAAATCCTATGTCATTTCTTTTGTTAAGGTTTGGTCTCGTTACGTGATTGATTGAGGAGGACGATCTTCGAGTGTTCATTTTCGTGGAAGTGTTGTTATTGTCTTCAAATCGAGGCAAGTACCTTAATTGTTTTATGTATTGTTGTTATACATATTGTCGTGCATGTATGTCGTTGTTGTATGTCCACCTCGTGTTGGTCCGACGGGATCATCGGGGGATCTATGCTAGCGTGTGCTGGATCATCGGACGGATTTTTCCACCACGGGTTGGTCTGACGGGATCATCGTGGGTTCTAGGCAGTGAACGCTGGATCGATGGAATTACCATGTGTATGTATTGATATCATGTTGTGAATATCAGTTGTGTATGTTATGTTTGAGTTTCTCGTAGGAGAAGACTCGTTGGTACTTTGTCGTTTACGTTATTATTCTTCGCGAGATATGAATAATATGTTGTGGTACTTGTACTAGCATCGTTGTGCTAACCCCTTCGGGGGTGAACATTTTGTTTGTGTTCAGGATCCAGGAGAGCGGGAAAACAGCCAGTGTAACTGTATGACGACGAGGGTGCAGAGTGATGTCCTGACCGGGTTTATTTATCTGTTGTTTATTCGTTATTTCAATAAGTACTCGAGTACGAAGTCATTTGTGATGGATTTGAATTTGGTGATGTATTATTGAGTTTTGTTGAACAATTGTATTATTCCTGTATTTGGTCAGAACTGTTGTATTGTAATTTCGTTATTTCCGTTCGTTAGTACCTTTTTATGCCTGTTCAATTCTTCAGCCTTGTAAATCCTTATGTAAAGGATTTACGGCGCTATAATATTCCCGAATATATCGGGGGTGTTACAGAATATGGTATCGGAGCTAAGATTATGGATAACTTGGCCGTTGGGTTAAAATAGGGGTCATTTATGTCTTTTGAGGTAACCGGCCGTAGATGACATCACTGCACTGCCTACGTCTACATGCGAACAGTGGTTGTAAGTTCCTAAACTCTATCTTGTTCTTTACATGTTGTGTCTATTTATACTCGAATATTAGAACGATGTTGTTTCCTGTATATTGAGTATTTATGCTTACAGTATGTTGAGAGGCGGACGTGGACGTGGTCGCGGTCGTGGACGCGGACGGAGAAATGCCGAAAGGGAAGCGTCGCCTTCTAACCGAGGCCGATCATAGCTCAAAGTAGCCGCAACAATCTATTAATAACGAACCGAGATCTGCTTGCAGAGATCCTTCGTCAAGTGGTGAACAGATGACTCGGTTCGCCCAGTCGTGGACCGAATGCAAGGGGGTGGGACTACGGCAGGAGAGAGACAGCAAGGGATCCCGGATATGGGAAATCGAGGTGACCGGTGGCTGCAAGAGGTGGCGAAGATGCAACCACCCAAATTCGACGGTATTTCGAGACTCCCACCAGGATCATTGGTTGAAAGAAGCTGAGAAAATCTTTGCCGAATCAAGCGCCTGTGACGATAGGAGAGCCTCTATCGCTCAATATTTTCTGATAGGGAAGCGTCCGAATGGTGGGAAGCCATCCGGCCTGTAGACCATGATGTCGATTGGACAGAGTTTAGATTGATGATGGAAGCTCAGTATTGCCCTCGTCCTGTGAGGGAAGCCAAAGTTCGGGAGTTTTTCTCCGCCCAGCCTTCTGATGTGCCAGTATCCCAGGCGATCAAGACGTTTAACCAACAGCTGGCATTTGTTCGACATCTGGTCAGAACAAATGCAGAAATGATGATTCATTTCGATATGAGGATGAAACCAGAAATCCAGATGTACATGTCCGGATTTGAATGTACCACACTCCGTCAATACCAGGATAAGGCGTTGGCGTATGAGATCAAGGAAGCAGCCATGGACAAAATTTCAGAATCCAAGAAGCAGAAAGTCTCTGGTACTTTTACAGAGCACAAGAACAGCGGGGCCCATAAGGCCCAGTCATCCTTTCACTCTTTCAAGAAACCTCCACACCCAGCTAGGAGCGGAAAGAACTTCGGAACGACATCGACTATTACTGATGTTATCAGGAAATGCTTTAACTGCGCCCAGACAGGGCACTATCGACGGAATTGCCCCCTTCCTGCCGTAACTTGTTTCGATTGTGGACGAGAGGGACATCGGGCGGTGTTTTGTGAAGAGGCTGCAAAGTCTTTTAGAGCCCGTACGCCACAGCCAGTCCAGAAGGAGGCCAGTATTCCATAGACGCAGCAAAGTGTTCAGATGCCTCAGAATTTTGGCCGCGGACGAGGAAGAGGACAATGGGACCGAAAGGGGACATCGAGTGCCGGGTCTGCTCCCCCACGTCTGTACGAGATGAGGAGGACATACGATCAAGATGTCTTTGCCGCATCGTGCATCCCCGATCCTTTCCCAGCCAGTTAGCGTTTTATTCGATACAGGAGCTACACATTCTTTCATATCTTTGTCTTGTGTAAATCGTTTGAATATTTCCGGTTTTCATGCTTGTGAACCTTATGTTGTTGGTTTACCGAGTGGAGAGAGGATTGTCGGAAATTTAGAAACTAGAAATTTCCCTGTATCATTTGGAGGCAGAGAGTGGCTCTCAAATCTGATCGTGATAGAAATGCAAGGAGATGACCTGATACTCGGAGACGATTGGCTTAATCGATATGGAGCAATTGTAAACTACCGAAGGAGGAATATCTCGCTGATCGCTGACGATGGTTCCGAGATTCTGTTTGAGGGATGGAAACCGGGAAGCTCAGGAAAATTGATCAAGGCGATGAAAGCTGTCAAATTGTTGAAACAGTGTCAAGATGCTGGTGTTACGCAATGAAGAAAGAAGACGAAATTGTGGAACTTTCATCCATTCCTGTTTTGAACAAATTTCCAGATGTGTTTCCTGACGAGTTACCTGGACTACCTCCACGAAGGGATGTGGAATTTACCATTGAGCTGGAACCTAGAGCTACACCGATTTCCAAGGCGCCGTATCGTATGGCACCTACTGAGATGTACGAACTGAAGAAGCAGCTGGAAGAGTTACTGGACAAGGGCTATATTCACCAAGCGTTGCCACGGGAGCGCCGATTCTTTTGTCCGAAAGAAGGATGGGTCGCTCGATTGTGTATTGACTACCGAGAGCCGAACAAGATGACGATTAAGAACAAATATCCGTTACCACGGATTGATGATCTGTTTGACCCGGTGCAAGAACGGTATTTTCTAAGATCGATGCGAGATCGGGATATCATCAAGCGAGGATTAAGGAATCGATGTTCAAATCGGCGTTGAGAACTCGCTACGGGCATTATGAGTTTGTAGTGATGCCGTTTGGTCTCACTAACGCTTTCTTGTATTTATGCAATTGATGAACCGTGTGTTCATTGAATTTTGGATAAGTTTGTGGTCGTGTTTATTGATGACATTACGGTATATTCTAAGAGTCAGGAAGAACATGCGCGATATTTGCGGATTGTATTGGAACTTTTGAGAAACGAACAATTGTACGCCAAACTTTCTAAGTGTGAATTACGGCTAAAGGAAGTAATGTTCCTCGGCCATGTGGTGTCGGTGAAGGAGTCCGAGTAGATCCTCGAAGATCGAAGCAATTATGAATTGGGAGCCTCAAAGAACGTGAAAGAAGTCCGAAGCTTCTTAGGACTTGCTGGATATTATCGTCGATTCGTGGAAGGGTTTTCTAAAATTTCCGCCCACTTACTCGACTGCGAAAAACTCAAAAGTTTGAGTGGAACGAGTCGTGTCAGATTAGTTTTGATGAGTTAAAGAAGAGATTGACGACAGCACTGATTCTATCACTTCCGCAGGGAACGGGAGGATTCATAGTTTACAGTGATGCTTCAAACCAAGGACTTGGGTGCGTGTTGATGCAGAATGATAAGGTGATCGCTTATGCGTCACGACAATTGAAACCTTATGAAGTGAATTACCCGACACATGATTTGGAGCTAGCAGCAGTAGGTTTTGCTTTGAAGATCTGGAGGCATTATCTGTACGGGACTCACTGCCAGATCTTTACAAATCATAAGAGTCTCAAGTACATATTCAGTCAGAAAGAGTTGAAAATGCGGCAAAGAAGATGGTTAGAACTGATTAAGGACTATGACTTGGAGATTTTATATCATCCAGGCAAAGCGAATGTAGTGGTCGATGCACTTAGCCGCAAGCCTGTCTCTATTCTGATGCTGGAGACGCTGACATCCCAACTTAGCCTTCAACAAGAGATGATTCGTGAAGGGATTGAAGTATGGTTGCAAAGAGTCCAAGGACAACTGTGTGTGATGGAAATAACTTCATCTTTAACCGAAGAAATCAAATCTAGACAGGCAGATGATCCTCTGATGATTCGATTACATGATGAAGTGATCAAAGGAAAGGCCCCCGGATTCATAATTCATGACGATGGAGTTTTGAGATTTTAGAACCGACTCTGCATTCCCGATGTTGATGTTCTGAAACAGACGATTATGAAGGAAGCTCATAGTTCGCCCTATTCTATCCACCCGGGCACCAGTAAAATGTATAAGGACTTGAAGCAGAATTTCTGGTGGGGCAACATGAAGAAAGACGTAGCGGACTATGTTTCGAAATGTTTGACTTGTCAGCAGGTTAAGATCGAGCATCAATGGCCTGCTGGAATGTTGAAGCCGCTCCTGATTCCTGAATGGAAGTGGGAGGACATATCGATGGACTTTATCACTAATATGCCGAAAACCAGGACAGGAATGAACATGATTTGGGTGATAGTTGATCGTTTTACCAAATCGGCTCATTTTCTAGGCATTAAGGATACGTGGGGACCAGAGAGATTGGCACGAGTATTTATTTCGGAGATAGTTCGATTGCATGGTACGCCAAAGACCATTGTTTCTGATCGAGACGGCCGTTTTGTGTCTCACTTTTGGGAAGCAGTTCATAAAGCCTTGGGGACGGAATTGAACTTCAGTACATCTTATCACCCGCAGACTGACGGACAATCTGAGAGAACTATACAAACGGTGGAAGACATGCTAAGGGCCTGTGCCTTAGATTGGTCAAACGATTGGGAAGTTCATCTACCATTGATTGAATTTACCTACAACAATAGTTGGCATGCTTCCATTAAGATGGCACCATTTGAGGCATTATACGGAAGGAGATGCAGATCGCCCCTATGCTGGGACGATTCATCGGACTTGATCGGAACAGAACCAGAGTTGATCGAGCAGACTCGGGAGAAGATAGCTTGATTCGTGAAAGGCTGTTGACCGCCCAGAGTCGCCAGAAATCCTACGCGGACGTACGCCGCCGCCCATTGGAGTTCAGTACTGGAGATCACGTACTTTTGAAGGTTTCTCCTACTCGGGGGATCTTTCGTTTCGGAAGGAAAGGAAAGCTGAGTCCGAGATATATCGGACCATTTGAGATCCTCGAGAGAGTTGGGGAGTTGGCATACAGATTGGCATTGCCGCCATCATTGTGCCATGTTCATAACGTGTTCCACGTATCCCAGTTACGGAGGTATATACCAGATCCCAGTCATATCATTGATTTCGGCGAGATCGAAGTCGCACAGGATGGGACGTTTGAAGAAAGACCAGTCAAGATACTCGAGAGTCGAGTTAAGCAACTGAGAAACAAACCGATTGTTTTGGTCAAAGTTCAGTGGTCACGTCACGGAATGGAAAAAGCCACCTGGGAAACGGAAACTGATATGAAGTCTAGATATCCCGAGTTATTTTCGTCTTGAGTTTCGGGACGAAACTCCTTTTAGTAGGAGAGTATGTAATATCTGGATTTATTACAGTGTATTTCATCTATATTCAAACCATGTATTTTTCGGATTAGTGATTTTGATTATTGGAGTATGATATTTCGTGCATTGATATCATTGTACATGAGTATTGAAACATGAAAAATTGCTCAAGCAACCTCGTGATAAAGCACGCTAAGAATGTATCTTAACGCGCGTTATCGGGCCATTATTAGCGGACGCTATGAAGATAGGAGTTGCGTGCGCTAAGAACTCAATTATTGAGCGGGACGGCTAGAACATGCGCCAGCCGGGACATGGGCCCGGATAAGATTCCCGCGGACGCTCCCGGACAATTCTGAAGTCAACCATTATTAGCGCACGCTAAGGAATGGTTAGTAGCGTGCGCTAACTTGTGAATAATGCAGAATATTATAAATGGGACAACAACCGTTTTGGCTTTCATTTCCTTCGTCTATACTTCATTATTGAGAGTCCAGAGGGCAAGAATCTGTCTTCTAAACACTTAGAACATATATTAGTGATCATTGAATATTGAGTATCACTTGTGAGTGATCATTGAAGAGAAGTAACACCTTGGAGTGGCACATAACCAACCGGAGTCGGATTTTACCTTGTGGTTCAGTGATTTCGGCATATTAAGGTATGTTCAACCTATCACCAGTCTTAGATTTGGATTTCCAAAGGATATGATGATCATGTTAACGAGATATTGAATTTCATTAGTGAATTATTCAACAACATCATGTTTAGAAGATTGGAATGTCTACAATTACGATATTATTGTTGGAACCTTGAAGTTGGTATCCTAGTACTTCAAATGATGAGAGAAATATTCTGAAGTTAACAATCCGTATGATTTATGTTATCTTTGTGATCATGATTTGGAAGAGACGTTATAAGAACTTAAAGGAAGAAACATCATTATTGTTGGATAAATCTAAAGGTTTGATCATGGAAGGATTTATCTAGTATAGATAGAACGTTTAACAACTTCAGCATGATAATTTGGATTGATATAGAGGTGTTGATATCAACCGTTAAACTTTTCGAATCGTCATATGTAGAATTGTAGTCGGAATGGAATATGGTTTCATATTGGTATGCATATCCTTGAATTCGAAGTTGTCTTTATCCGTAAAATCATTCATAAGGATATAAACATGGTATTCATGGAAGTAACATGAATTATCACGCAAGATTTCATTGTTTCAATCATGGCAAGAGCATTCTTGCTCGTGATGGCGCCATGCGAATAGCGCACGCTATGCTATGGAGTTTAACGTGCACTATCGAGCACGAGTTAGCGTGCGCTACGTTTGGTACATAACGTACGCTAGACCATCAGACGAGTCAGTTGGCTGGTCAGTGAAGTACTGACCATGCATAGTTAGCGTACGCTAGTCTTTGTTGTTTGCGTGCACTATCGGGCAGACTTAACGCACGCTACACAGAGTACTTAGCGTGCGCTAAGCGATTCGAGCGGTGCATTTTATGAACTTTTGGCCGTGAATCGAATTGTTAAACATTAAATGCGATGTGAGATAAATCCTATGTCATTTCTTTTGTTAAGGTTTGGTCTCGTTACGTGATTGATTGAGGAGGACGATCTTCGAGTGTTCATTTTCGTGCAAGTGTTGTTATTGTCTTCAAATCGAGGCAAGTACCTTAATTGTTTTATGTATTGTTGTTATACATATTGTCGTGCATGTATGTCGTTGTTGTATGTCCACCTCGTGTTGGTCCGACGGGATCATCGGGGGATCTATGCTAGCGTGCGCTGGATCATCAGACGGGTTTTTCCACCACGGGTTGGTCTGACGGGATCATCGTGGGTTCTAGGCAGTGAACGCTGGATCGATGGAATTACCATGTGTATGTATTGATATCAAGTTGTGAATATCAGTTGTGTATGTTATGTTTGAGTTTCTCGTAGGAGAAGACTCATTGGTACTTTGTCGTTTACGTTATTATTCTTCGCGAGATATGAATAATATGTTGTGGTACTTGTACTAGCATCGTTGTGCTAACCCCTTCGGGGGTGAACATTTTGTTTGTGTTCAGGATTCAGGAGAGCGGGGAAACAGCCACTGGAACTGTATGACGACGAGGGTGCAGAGTGATGTCCTGACCGGGTTTATTTATCTGTTGTTTATTCGTTATTTCAATAAGTACTCGAGTACGAAGTCATTTGTGATGGATTTGAATTTGGTGATGTATTATTGAGTTTTGTTGAACAATTGTATTATTCCTGTATTTGGTCAGAACTGTTGTATTGTAATTTCGTTATTTCCGTTCGTTAGTACCTTTTTATGCCTGTTCAATTCTTCAGCCTTGTAAATCCTTATGTAAAGGATTTACGGCGCTGTAATATTCCCGAATATATCGGGGGTGTTACACGCTCAACATCTAAAACAACCAACATGGGATCAGCATCCCCAAATCTACAAAAGAAATCATTCAGAAATCACTATGGTAAAAATCGTGCTACTACCATACCAATGAAATTACATAGCACATATGCACCGATTTCGCAAAATCCAAAGTTCCAAAATTACATCCTGTGCATGAATCTGCAACACGCAGCATATTTCTCTTATCCGATAAATTAATCGATCATCCTTGCATAACCAAACGACCATACCAAAGTTCGGATCCCTATTCATCGTTCCACATTGGTATCGTTGGAATACAGTAGAGATGATTGTTGTTGAATTCATTTCGTCATTTGAGAATACGAAATGTGGAATATGTCAAGGATTGATTTAGTATGGATTGCCATGAATTGGTAAGGTTATAACGGTAAGATTACTTTGGTAGGAGTCTTACTATATTATTACATTGGTATGTAATTATTTATGATGATGTGATCGGTATCATTATTGAGTATTGTGGCTGACCCCGTCGTGGGCTTTATTTTTAGGTACTCGGAGATCGAGCTAGTAGCGGTCGTGAAGGGATGAGCTTCCCGATGTGATACTGGCGGTGGCATGTTTTGGAGAATCGAGTATTTCTTTTCTGGTTATTCTTTTCCGCTGCAAATGTGTATTTTGAATTGTGTTTTTATCCGCTGCGTGTGTATATTTCAAAATGGCTTTTCGGTATCTTTATCCGCTGCGTGTGTATATTTCAAAATGGCTCTTTGGTATTTTTACCAACTCATGTGTGTATTTTAAAATGGCCTTTTGGGCACTTTACGAACTTAGGTTATTTTCGTCAAACCCTTTTTCCTAACTATTTTATCGGTACGTTTAAGTGGTGTCTTAACGTACATTTTGAACTATCGAGTTTTGGCACTTCACCTTGTATTTCCAAATGGTATTTTATGACGGTATTTGAGAACTATGTTTTTGGAAAATATTTGAGTATTTGCAAAATATTACCGTCATCGGCCTTTTGGCGTTTTTAAACGTTTTTGAAATGGTTTTGTAAACGGTTTTTAGCCTGGTGGGTTCCGGCGTGGGACCCACGGCGCTGTAATATCCCAGATGGTTTTGGGGGTGTTACAGAAGATGGTATCGGAGCTTGGGTTTTGTGAACCCAGGCGTGTGTGTTATGTGGCTCTACCGGTACGGTAGTAGCGTGATTTTTGAAAATGAGTTTATCTGACTTTTGAGTTGAATCGATTTTTGGAGCTTCCAAAATCTTCGAGATTCTTTTCAAACTGCTATTTGTGATATTGGTGTGTGTTGGTTGTGTTGAGACTTCGTATGGGAGTCGTGTGCTAGTATCACGGGAAATCATCGGCTTCACGCACCTGTAAGTATATTGGTTTGGTTATTTCGGTTGTGGCGACGCTTGATTGTTTTTGTGATGAGTTGAAAAATTTTGGATTTATCTGTTGTTGGTGACAGGTTGCAAGTTTCGAGGACGAAACTTATTTTAAGGGGGGTAGTATGTAATACCCGAATTTTCAGTATAAATTTTTCGCGTTATTTTATCTGAGATATACTGTATAGTTTGGTATCTATACAGTATGGATAAAATAAATTGAGAACTGAGACAGTTATACTGGTGTGATTATCATTTTTGATTGACAGATATATTCAGGATATGTTGTATCAGGTTGAACTGATTTGGATATCAGGTATACCGTATGAGAATATTTTTGGATTCAGTATGTGTATTCAGTATGCCGTATGTTTGTATTTTGTACGTCGAGACGTCGGACAGGAACAGTTGGATTTTTGGCTAAGTATAAAAGCCATTACGTACGTTAAGCCTTGGAGCTTACGTACGTAAAATGTGTTAGCTTACGTACGTTATATAGCGTACATAACGTACGTAACAAGAGGAATCGGACAGTGGGGCCCGTGGTCGGCAGCTTTCGGCGCAGATGTGGACAGGTGAGTCAACGGATGGAGTTACGTACGTTATACAGGGTGTATTACGTACGTTATACGAGTATAATACTGTAGCAAGTCAACATACGTATTACGTACGCAACGGATTAAGTGTTACGTACGTTACGGGGCGGTTGGCTGAGTCGTGGCCGAGATGACCTGGATGGCCGAGCATGGCCGGTCGTGACTCGTTGGAATGGCCGAGCATGGTCGACAGTGACTCGTGGGCGTGGCCGATCACGGTCGGCAGTGACTCGCAGGGATGGTTAGGATTGGCCGATAACGTACGTAAGGCTCTGGCCGGTTACGGCCGTAAGGGCCGGTTACGTACGTAAGCCAACCGCCGGTTACGTACGTAAGGGTTCCGAAAGAACTGGGCAGTAGGGTAGGCCGCGGCCGGCTACGTACGTAAGGACCCGCCGGTTACGTACGTAACGTGCCGGCAGGTCTTGGCCTATATAAGGCCTGGACCGAGTCACCTACTCATTTTTTCATTTTTCTTCGTTTCTTCGCGATTCCTTCAGCAAGAATTGATGGATTTGAGTAAGATCATCTTATACTAACATGTTTTGGAAGTTGGAATCATGGATTAACATCATCTTCCACCCGGATCGAAGGTAAGAACACCTAAACACTTAGTTTTGGATATTTTTGGAGTTTCTTGATGTTTTGGCCGATTTGATTCGTTTTAACTCAGATTATTGATGGAACCTTGTTGTATTCTTGAGATTATTCGTTGCTCTTGAAGTTTTGTGGAACGGATTCGAGTATTTATTTGAATAATCGATTGAATTGGACTATGCCTTCAAAGTGTTCGATGAAATGTCTCAATGAGTAGAACTTGGAAAATTCTACACGTTTTCGTATGAATGATGGTTGAAATGATATTTTTGTGATGATTCTTGGTAATTATGGGAATTTTGTTAAAGGAAGATAATGAATTGGTGATCAAATGATTTGATTATGTTGTTATGATTATGGAATCGTGGTATTCTCGATGTTCTTGGTGGTTTATTGCGAATCAAGATGTTATGAGAAGTATATGTTGAAGGACATGATTATATACACCTTGAATTATGATTAAGGGTTGTTTAGATGTTAGAAAACATCGGGTTATGTTGTTTTATGGATTATGAACGTGAATTTGGATAATTCGTGTTCTTAAAGAACTCTTGAGTTACATGTTATGATTTTGGAAGGATTTCGGATAATTTTGGAATGTGATTATTCACGATAATAATCGTTAAATTGTTTTCTACGAATTTACAAGTATGAACAAGAAGGAGTTTTGTCTTCGTATTTGGAGTTGAAGTTGGAATCGAATATGTTATAAAATCCTTAATGTCGAGATGAATTGATCATTGTTTTGATGAATACGTTTTAAAGTGTTGGTATTTTGGATATGAATATGGAATATTCACATTTAGAACTAAGTTATGTATCTTGGTACAATATTCGTATAGGAATACGAATATGATTTCGAGTTTGATGAGAATTATTATTCATGTTTGAATTTGGAAATTCATACTTATTGAATAAGTGTTCAATTCGGATAATGGAATTATTTGAAACCTTTGGAATATGGTTATCTATATTGTTAAATTAATTGGATTGTCCGGATTGATGATGATAATCGGTAATTGGATTTTATTATGATTATACAAGGAGGAAACTTGTAATTGTTTTTAAGATTGAATTTGGAATCGGTAATGTTAGACCCTTGTTGTTTTAAATAGATTATGGATATGATATTCGGATTGTGGAATCGTATTGTGGTTTTGAATTCATGATCGATTGATTTGGTTGTTCGGATTTGTGTTTAATCGGGATATTGTAGAACCGTTGTGCTTGTTGATCGGTTATTGATTGTTATTTGTGATCATCGAGTTACGACTTGTATCGTGGATATGAGTTCGTATTTGTTTGAGTTGTATTGTTTGGTTTTGTTTATGATCGAGGTTTCGTTGAACCGTTGAGTGTGTTGGTTGGGTATGTCGGTTATTGATTTTTATCGAATGTGTGTTAATCAGTTATTGCAATTGGTTGATATGTTTTTATCGTGGATTATGACCGTTGAGTTTCGGTTGAGGCTAAAGAGTTTGTAGATTACTTTTGGTCGGGGCTAAGGAGCTCGTAGACAAAGGCAATGGATATTGGTAACGGCTTCGTGGTATCGATATCGAGGCAAGTTTATACTTGTTCAGTTTATAATATTTGATGAATGGTTTCGTTTTCATTTCATTTATAATTTGTATAACAATGTTGTTAGAAATGTAAGTTGTCGGGATAATGGTTTGTATATCGTGCTCTGGTTGTATTAAATCATAAGGTATATGATTTAATTGTGTTCAAGGAAGACGTGAGTTATCTTTGGTCAAGGATATAGAATATCGGATATCGAGGATAGTTATCGTGATGACATAAATATCGGGATAAAGGTTTATTGGTATTGAATGGATGGTACCTTATTTGAGATTATTTGTATAACTGTGTATTCGTTCAGGGATGTTGTTCGTGGAAAGGATGTTGTCTTCGGCTTTGAGGTAATTTATGTATTGTTCAGTTATGAGATAATTGTTATGTTGAGTTGTTGTATATGTTGTATGTTGAGGCTTCATATATTGAGATTCGTACTGGTTGTTCGTTGAGGGATGTTGATCCCAGGACTATTGTTGGTATTAATGGTTGTGTTGATCGTCTCATTGGGGGATGTTGATGGATATGGTCCTCGACTTTGAGGTAATCTAAGTATTTGTTCAGTCATGTGGATAATTAGTATGTTGAGTTGTTGTATATGTTGAGGTTTCGTGTAATGAGTTTCGTATCGGTTATTCGTTGAGGGATGTTGATCCCAGGACTGTTGTATTGAGATCGTAGATCATGTTGGTCATTCATTTGGGGATGATGATCCCAGGATTGATGTTTTGGATATTGATTAGTCGTGTCGGCTTTTCATTGTTAGTCTGTTGTTGTTCACTTCGGTGAGTCTTTTGATCCTTATTGGATATGTATTTCTTTGAGTTTCGTTGTCATGTTGCATCGTGACATATCTGGAGTCATATCTGCGTGCCGATTGGTTATTGTGTAGGATTTTTAGCCGGGCACATGATGGTTATGTGTTGATATTTTCACATTGAACCGTGCACACGAGACGTAGTTCGTGAGGCTAATTAGGTACAAGACCACACGTGTATGTGATCAATACCCGGGGTGGCTTGTGCACGGACACATTTCCGGATCGGGCGTACTATGACTTCCATCTTTGAGCCATATTGTTTGGTCGTTCATCCTCCATTTATGGTTGGGTATGTTCGACGGTTTGTGACTGGTTGTTCATACGCCCGAGGGGTATGTTCGACAGTCGGAGTTATTTCTTGAGATCCATTATTGTTGATCATTTGGAGTTTACCTTGTTGATGGTATTCTCGGTTATGGTTGGTCCTTTGTTGATCATTTGGAGTTTACCTTGTTGATGGTATTCTCGGTTATTGTTGATCCTTCATTGATTGCGTTCGAGATTTACCTTGTTGATGGTATTCTCAATTATCGTGATCCTTTATTGGTCGTATTGGAGTTATCATGTCGATGATATTCTCAGTGATGTTTTGGTTGATCTGGTTATTGATCGTATAAGCATTCGGACTGTACGTCGATGTTCGGGATTTGTTATCATTATCATGTGGTAGTTGATCTACAGATATGTTGTGTATTATTGGTTTATCCAGGTTGAGATTCGATTGTGTAATCCGACGGACAGGAGTTTGCACAGATTGGATTATTTCCACACTTATGAGTTATGATGATGTTGTGAGGTTATTTGTATCGTTGGAATACAGTAGAGATGATTGTTGTTGAATTCATTTCGTCATTTGAGAATACAAAATGTGGAATATGTCAAGGATTGATTTAGTATGGATTGCCATGAATTGGTAAGGTTATAACGGTAAGATTACTTTGGTAGTAGTCTTACTATATTATTACATTGGTATGTAATTATTTATGATGATGTGATCGGTATCATTATTGACTATTGTGGCTGACCCCGTCGTGGGCTTTATTTTTAGGTACTCGGAGATCGAGCTAGTAGCGGTCGTGAAGGGATGAGCTTCCCGATGTGATACTGGTGGTGGCATGTTTTGGAGAATCGAGTATTTCTTTTCTGGTTATTCTTTTCCGCTGCAAATGTGTATTTTGAACTGTGTTTTTATCCGCTGCGTGTGTATATTTCAAAATGGCTTTTCAGTATCTTTATCCGCTGCGTGTGTATATTTCAAAATGGCTCTTTGGTATTTTTACCAACTCGTGTGTGTATTTTAAAATGGCCTTTTGGGCACTTTACGAACTTGGGTTATTTTCGTCAAACCCTTTTTCCTAACTATTTTATCGGTACGTTTAAGTGGTGTCTTAACGTACATTTTGAACTATCGAGTTTTGGCACTTCACCTTGTATTTCCAAATGGTATTTTATGACGGTATTTGAGAACTATGTTTTTGGAAAATATTTGAGTATTTGCAAAATATTACCGTCATCGGCCTTTTGGCGTTTTTAAACGTTTTTGAAATGGTTTTGTATACGGTTTTTAGCCTGGTGGGTTCCGGCGTGGGACCTACGGCGCTGTAATATCCCGGATGGTTTTGGGGGTGTTACAAAGAAGACCGCAACATACGGTTGTAATCACCGATCACTTACCACAACCTATGGCAATAATCAATAAACAACAATCCGATAACAATCAATAACCGACATAACCAATCCACAAACCCAACGGTTTTACGACATCTCAGTTAAACATAAGTCTGAACAATCCAACTCAAACCAGTACAAATTCACAACCACAACACGAAAATACTGCACTATCTGCCTACTTAGCGCACGTTAAACGCATAACGTAGCGTGCGCTAAGTAGCTCCCGTTAGCGTGCGCTAGCCCGTAAGCTTAGCGTGCGCTAATGCTTTACAGATGCATGTTTTTTAGATATCGAATCAACATATGGCGATTATCAAGAACACTAAGTGATTCTAAACCATGTTCAAAGCTATCAAAACAGCAAAATCCGATACCCTTTAACATATAAACAATCATTCAACTTATAATCCAAGTCCTATATCCATATATCATCTTCCTCAATATCAACATCATAAAACCTTAAGAACGTAACAATACTTCCATAATCTATCATTACAGGGAGTAATTATCAACAATAACATCAACATTCGAAACTGACGAGAAGATTTAACCAACTTATCTCAAGAATACGGACAACACGATTCAAACCATACGAATCACATCAATATCCATATATCAATAACAACATCATCATAATCCGGTAATCCATCTCCTAATCATACTTATTAACTTGTTTATATGATATTCATCAACTCAAGAACGTAAATCTTCAATCCAAAAGGAAATCCAAAAGTGAAGAACTATTACCTTGTATAGATGAACCATGAAGGAGAAGAATCAACTTCATTCCAAGAATCATCAATAAATTCAAGAACAAGACTTTAATCCATGTTCCTCAGCTTAATCTTTGTTAAAGATCATCATCTCTCAGTGTTTGGAACCTCAAACCTCTCTCTAAAAACTCTCTCTCTCGGTTGCAAGGAAGGAATGAACGGAATGAAGGATAATGCCCAACTACACATATATATACTGTATATTATTAACGTACGCTAACGTCCTCATTTAACGTACATTACATGCTTAGCGTGCGCTAACTCTCTTTCGTTAGCGTGTGCTATCGCGGTCCATAGGCTACTGACTTGCTCTGCACATCAGCTTACGTACGTAATGCCCATGCAATAACGTACGTAAACTACACTGTCTAGCGCATGCAAAATCTTGTATCTTAGCGTGCGCTAATTGTAGTTGACTTGCTACAGTCTGCACCTACACCGAATAGGCTCGTGACCCCATATGCCGAAAGCAACCAATAAAGCCAAGATTCCATGTTGACCGACTGATATTAGCATGCGCTAACAACAGGCATTAGCGTGCGCTAATGCTTTACGACAAACATCAGTTGACTAATCAGAACATGCGCCGAAAGTGGCCTGGTCCACACATAGATTCCTTCTAATCTGTTCTACACTAGCGTGCGCGCTGCCTTTTACCTTTAGCGTGCTCTAAACCAGTACGATAGCGTGCGCTATACATGATTATTATCGTACGCTAATAATGCTACACTTAGCCATTTTCAGCTCTTCTTGATCGTCGTCTCAACATACTAGATACGTATACATGACGCACTATATCCTTTATCGACCAAGTACGACAATTATACAAATACAGATATCTCATTTCTATAATTATTTTATCCATACTGTACAGATTCTACGCTGTACAACATAACTCGGATAAAATAACATTAAACAACAGTAGTAGAAATTTTGGATATTACATCACCGGTGTTGTGTAAGTTAATTCTTACTCGATTAAAAGGATATTCATTCCTTTTATTGTTGTTCATTCATAATCATAATTCATTCATAATGTATTAACCATATTGAGACTTGCAATTGTCAATTAATCACTTCATTCACGAGGAACGACGGTTCTAATCATTTCATTGAGCTATCATTCGTTTCACTATCATTTCATCTCGGTGACTCGTTCTTGACTTTGTCGGATTGTATTTCATTATATTCATTGGTCACTTTTGATCGTGTGACCTTATGGGTTCATATTGCGTGGCCGGGTAGAGATGTGTGGGATTTTTAGTCGGGCACACGATAGTCATGTGTTGGGTTCACCAACACATTGGACTGTGCACACGGTAATGTACCTCCGTGATACTAATTAGGTACAAGGGCGGGTGTGTCCGGACACTCGTCTTGTGTACGTTCACATTCCATTATGGGCGTACTATGATGCCTCTCTTCAGCGTCATTTCATAATTAAGATATATCATGATTTGTGTTTATTCAACTCTTGAGAATTGTTGTTCTATGTAACTGACCCCGTTGGGGAATGTTGTTTTCAGGTCATGGCAAGGCTAAGGCACTGGAAGAGAACGCTGACGGCGAGGAGTCCCAGTGATACTTGTAATATCCGGAAATTCTATTACTGTTGTTTAATGTTATTTTATCTGAGTTATGTTGTACAGCGTGGAATCTGTACAGTATGGGTAAAATAACTAAAGGACCGAGACATCTGTATTGGTATAATTGTCGTACTTGGTCGACAATTGGATGTAAGAAGTATATGTATTCAGTATGTCGTATGTTCGTATTCTGTATGTTGAGACGTTGGACAAGAATAGCTGAAAATGGCTAAGTGTAACATTATTAGCGCACGCTAATAATCATGAGTAGCGCACGCTATCGTGCAGGTTTAGCGCACGCTACGGATATAATATAACGCACGCTAATGCAGTCAGATCGGAAGGAATCTGCGTGTGGACCAGGCCACTTTCGGCGCACGTTCTGATAAGTCAACGGATGTTGTAATGTAGTGTTAGCGCACGCTAATGCATGTTGATTAGCGCACGCTAACTGTATATCGGACAACAAGGAATCTTATCCTCGTCAGCACATTCGGCGTGTGGACCAGTCTTCGGAGCATACAGACAAACGAGTCAACTATGAGTAGCGCACGCTTAGGTAAGACACTTGCGTACGCTAAATAGAGGCATTTACGTACGCTATTGCATGGGCATTGCGTACGTAAATCACTTCATGCGGTAAGACAGTTGCCACTAGACTTCGATAGCGCACGCTAACAAAGACAGTTAGCGCACGCTACGTGTGTAACGTACGTTAACTGAAGATGTTAGCGTACGTTAGTAATGTACAATATATATAAGTGCAGTTGGCCATTATTCGTCATTTCCGTCCATTTCCTCATGTGAACGATAGAGAGAGGTCGTAGAGAGAAGTTGAGGTCCCAAACACTTGAGTTGATCATTCCTAACAACATTTGAAACTTGGAAGTGATTGAAAACGGATTCAACCTTGGGATTCAATCCATTCCTTCAAAGAGGTAATTACTCTTAATCTTTGGATTTCGTTTTGGATTGAATTTTGATGTTCTTGAGTTGATGATTATTACATAAACAAGTTGACAAGCATGATTATGAGATGGATTACCGGAGTATGATGATATTAATATGATTCTTGTGATTTGGATTATGTTGTTCGTTTTCTTGAGATAAGTGGATTAATCCTTCTCCTCAGTTTCGGATGTTGATGTTATTGTAGATGATTACTCTTTGTAATGGAAGATTAAGGAAGTGTGGTTACGTTCTTGACGTTTCGTGTATTAATATTAAGGAAGATGATATATGGATATAGAACTTGGATTATAAGTTGGATAATTGTTTATATGTTAAAGGATATCGGATTTCGTTGTTTTGATAGCTTTGAACATGATTCAGAATCACTTAGTGTTCTTGAAATCGCCATAAGTTGATCGGTATCTGAAAAACATGCATCTATACAGCATTAGCGCACGCTACGTTCTTGCCTAGCGCGCGCTAACGGAGCAACTTAGCGCACGCTACGTTAGGTGATTAACGTGCGCTAAGAAGGCGAAAGTGCGATATTTTCGTGTTGTGGTTGTAAATTCGTGCTGGTTTGAGTAGGATTGATCCGACTAGTGTTTAATCGAGATATTGTCGAGCCGTTGGGTTTGTGAATTGATTTTATCGATTGTTGATTGTTATCGAACTTGTTGTTTATCGATTATTGTAATAGGTTGAGATTATTGATCGGTGTTTATAACCGTATGTTGCGGTCGTGTTCGAGTATGTTCGTGATGTAACACCCCGAGATATTCGGAATAATTACAGCGCCGTAAACCCTTTAGATAAGGATTTACAAGGCCAATTTTAAAAGAAGTGTAAAAATAATCCAATCGAACAACTGAAGTTCAAATACAGATTTGATTCAACCGATCAAATGAGTTAACTTATACAACCATATCGAAATGACCTTATTAAAACAGACGTCCTCGAGTACTAAACGAACCAAGAAGACAAATCACAATAACAATAACATCAACCACATCACTGAGCCATTTCATCGTCCTATCGGTACTGTGGTTGCCTCCCCGCTCCTCGACTACCTGAACATCAAAACAATGTCCAACCCCGAAGGGGTTAGCAAAACAATGCTAGTACAAGTATCATCATACAATAAATCATCAATGCATCATAGAACATGCAAAACGGACTTCCGCCACCGGAATCCAACGATGCGAATCCTCACGATTCCATCAACACAATACAGGGTAATCCAGCGATCCAGCGCCCTTGGTATAGATCCCCATGATGATCCCGTCGGACCAATGCATGGTGGAAAACCCGTCCAACGATCCAGCGCCCTCAGCATAGATTCCCATGATGATCCCGTCGGACCAACGCATGGTGGACATTCGATCCAGCGCCCTCAGCATAGATCCTCATGATCCCCTCGGATCATTTATACCATAAATCAATCAACTATGCATACACATATGCGTTTCAATATGTTCATCAATACGAACAAATAACAACGAATATCACGAGAATTTTCAGAAATACATCTCATATTCAACAATATGAACAAAACCACAAGCATGATCAAAGTTTCAATATAAATCGAACTCGACATATGATACTTGCCTTGAAAATGGCAAGAATGGAATACTTCAATGATTTCAACACACTCGAAGGCCGCCTCCTTCGATCAACGTAACAAGCTCGAACCTTAACAAAAGGAATGATATACAAATCATCTTAAGTCGAACGATGGCCTAACAATTCGGTCTACGGCCCAAAAGCTCAATTTAAACAATTCTGCCTGGACTGCTTAGCGTGCGCTACGTACTCTACGTAACGTGCGCTAAGCCTGCCTGTTAGCATACGCTATCGTATAAGACTAGCGTGCGCTAGCCACGGACTGACAGTTTGACTCAGCTGGTCTCATAACGTACGTATCGTGCGTTAACTGAACCCCGATAGCGCACGTTAACTCACATATGTTAGCGTGCGCTAATCTTGCATGGCAGAATACTGCTAACGGAAAACTGGGTTGAATGGTGGTGAATTCATGAATTCTATGGTGATAATACAAGTTATCCTCGGGCATATCATGCTAATGAGGTTTGTGGAAGTTCTATGATTATAAGATACAAATATACGGATAATCATCTCAACATCAGAATTCATCTTAGATCTTCAAGAAATATTCTAAGTTCCGTTCGTCCTACATTCCGAAATGCATGATTCCAAAGTATAAAACGTAACAACTGGGTAATATCCGGTTACTGATCATAAATCGATTTGAAAATGCTAAGGAGTCCAAATACTAAGATGGTTCAAAGGTTCAAATGATATATAGTGCCGATACGTCAAAAGTATCCTTCTAACATGTGATGACCGATTATAAACGAAATACTGGCTATCAAAACATGATCAACGTCATTACTAACATAGGTGAAGAACCACCTACCTCAAGGTAGTGAAGAACACGGAGGAAATCGAAGCAATCCAACACCGAAGGCTTGAACACCAATCTCCAACGATGTACGATCTTCAATCACGAGCTAGGATGTTGATATGGAGTGTTTAGGATGAAGGAAGTTATGTTCTAAGTGTAAAAATTCGGGTAATGGGAGAAGAAACAACTGAAATCACGAATAGGATGCTTCCTATTTATAATAAATGGCTATTAGCGCGCGCTAGGCCCTGCTCGTAGCGTGCGCTAACGGCTCACTGACTTAACTGTATTCAGCACTTAGCGTGCGCTACGCATATACCTGTAGCGTGCGCTAAGGCATTGACTTGGCTTTTCCCGAAAGCCGTCCAGGTTCATCCCGACACGATCCGACAGGGGTCCCCCGGCCAGATCTCACCTACCGCACGTCTCAATCAAATTGACCACACATAGCGTGCGCTAATAATCCTTTGTAGCGTGCGCTATTGAGTCTATGTTAGCGTACGCTACACACAGCCGATAGCGTGCGCTACATGTGCAGAATTACAATTTGTAAATCACATACATGAAATCATACGCTCGACAACATCGGATTATGAAATACGGAAAATAATACTCAGATAAAGTACAACGATTACAATATCACAAGTTCCAAATACAAGTCAGAAATCTCGGGTATTACATCCTTCCTCCCTAAAAAGAAGTTTTGTCCCGAAACTTAAGATGAAAACAACTCCGGATATCTAGTCTTCATACTGTCCTCCGTTTCCCAAGTGGCCTCTTTGACTCCATGTCGTGACCATTGTACTTTAACCAAGTGTATTGGTTTATTCCTCAATTGTTTGATCCGGCTCTCAAGTATCTTGATTGGTCTCTCTTCGAAGGTGCCATCATTAGCTATCTCGATCTCGTCGAAATCAATGATGTGACCGGGGTCCGGTACATACTTCCGCAGTTGGGATACGTGAAACACATTGTGAACGTGACTCAGCGATGGCGGTAAGGCCAACCTGTATGCTAAATCTCCAACTCTCTCGAGGATCTCGAATGGTCCGATATATCTCGGACTAAGCTTGCCTCTCCTCCCAAAACGGAAAATCCCTCGTGTAGGAGACACCTTCAATAGTACATGGTCCCCAGCGTCGAACTCTAGAGGGCGACGACGTACATCTGCATAAGACTTCTGTCGACTCTGAGCAGTCAACAGTCTCTCTCAAATCAAAGCTATCTTCTCTTGAGTCTGAATAATCAATTCCGGTTCCGTCCCGATCAAATCCGAAGAATCATCCCAACATAGGGGTGATCGGCATCTTCTCCCGTACAAAGCTTCAAATGGTGCCATCTTAATTGAAACATGCCAACTATTATTGTAGGTGAATTCAACTAATGGCAAATGAACTTCCCAATCAGTTGACCAATCCAAAGCACAGGCTCTAAGCATGTCTTCTACAGTTTGAATAGTCCTTTCGGACTGACCGTCTATTTGGGGATGATAAGCTGTGCTAAAGTTGAGCTCAGTCCCCAAAGCCCTGTGAACTGCTTTCCAGAAGTGCGACACGAAGCGACCATCTCGATCCGAAATAATGGTCCTCGGCGTCCCATGCAATCTGACTATCTCCGCAATAAATACTCATGCCAATCTCTCGGGTCCCCATGTATCTTTAATTCCCAGGAAATGAGCCGACTTGGTTAGTCGATCAACTACAACCCAAATCATGTTCATTCCCGTTCTAGTCCTTGGCATACTAGTGATGAAATCCATCGAGATATCCTCCCACTTCCACTCAGGGATCGGAAGCGGTTTTAACATTCCGGCAGGTCGTTGATGTTCAATCTTAACCTGCTGACAAGTCAAACACTTCAAAACGTACTCTGCTACGTCCTTCTTCATATTCCCCCACCAGAAGTTTTGCTTTAAATCCTTATACATCTTACTACTGCCTGGGTGAATAGAATAGGGCGCGCTATGAGCTTCTTTCAAAATTGTCCGTCTCAAATCATCATCCTCGGGAACGCAAAGTCGACTCTGAAATATCATAACTCCATCGTCTTGTATCACGAATCCTGGGGCTTTTCCCTTCTTTACTTCATCACATAATCGAAGGGTCAGAGAATCGTTCAACTGCTTAGATTTGATCTCTTCGACTAGTGATGAAGTCAGTTCCATCACATACAGTTGCCCTTGGATTCCTGGTGCCCATACTTCAATCCCTTCGCGGATCAGTTCTCGTTGAATGCTGGTTTGGGACGGAAGAGCTTCCAACACTCGAAGAGAAACAGGTTTTCGGCTCAATGCATCGGCTACTACGTTTGCTTTCCCCGGATGATAGAGAATCTCCAAGTCGTAATCCTTGATCAATTCCAGCCACCTTCTCTGCCTCATGTTTAATTCTTTCTGACTGAAAATGTACTTGAGGGTCTTATGATCTGTAAAGATCTGACAATGAGTGCCGTACAAATAATGTCGCCATATTTTCAAGGCAAAGACCACAACTGTTAGCTCCAGATCATGAGTCGGGTAATTAACCTCGTACGGTTTCAATTGCCGAGAAGCATAAGCAATCACTTTATCCTTCTGCATCAACACACAACCCAAACCCTGATTTGAAGCGTCGCTGTATACCATGAATCTATCAGTTCCTCCGCGGCGCTAATATAGGTGTCTGCCGCCTCCTCTTAAGTTCGTCAAAACCAGCCTGGCACTTCTCATTCCACGTGAACTTTTGAGTTTTCTGTAACAGTTGAGTGAGCGGACGAGCAATTTTGGAAAATCCCTCTACAAAGCGGCGATAATATCCAGCAAGTCCTAAGAAGCTTCGGACTTCTTTCACGTTTTTAGGAGCTTCCCATTCCAAGATTGCTTCGACTTTCTTCGGGTATACCTGAACTCCGTCGGCTGATATCACATGCCCAAGGAAGGTTACTTCCTTAAGCCAGAACTCGCATTTTGAAAGTTTTGCATACAGCTGTTCCTTCCTCAAGTTGCTCAAAACCACACGCAAATGCTCGGCATGCTCCCCTGCGTCCTTCGAATATATCAAGATGTCATCAATGAAGACGACCACAAATTTATCCAAGTATTCCAAGAATACCCGATTCATCAGTTGCATGAATACCGCAGGAGTATTGGTAAGTCCAAATGGCATTACTACAAATTCATAATGCCCGTACCGGGATCTGAAAGCAGATTTCGGTATATCCGATTCCTTAATCCTCAACTGGTGATATCCTGATCGCAAGTCAATCTTCGAGAATACTCTTGCCTCTTGAAGTTGATCAAACAAGTCGTCGATCCGAGGTATAGGATACTTATTCTTGATCGTCATCTTATTGAGCTCCCTGTAATCAATACATAGTCGGAGGGATCCGTCTTTCTTCCGGACAAAGAGAACGGGTGCTCCCCAAGGAGAAACGCTCGGTTGAATATAACCCTTCTGTAACAATTCCTCCAGTTGTTTCTTGAGTTCATACATCTCGGTCGGCGCCATGCGGTATGGTGCTCTGGAAATAGGAGCTGCTCCAGGCTCTAATTCGATAGTGAATTCCACTTCTCTCTGCGGAGGTAATCCAGGTAGTTCGTCAGGAAATACATCTGAGAACTCATTCACAACTGAAATAGACGAGAGCTCTACTCCTTCCTCTTTCCTCATGGCATAGCACCAAAGTCCCTGACATCCCTGTTTCAGTAATTTCACGGCTTTCATTGCTTTGATCAATTTTCCTGAGCTTCCCGGTCTCCATCCTCGGAATAAGTGTTCAGATCCGTCATCAGCAATGATAGAAATGACTCTCTCTCTCGGTAATTCAGAATAGCTCCATAACGGTTGAGCCAATCATCTCCGAGAATTAAATCGTCACCGTAGACGTCAACTACAATAAGATTCGATGGCCAATCTCTTCCTTCTATAGATACTGGGAAATCCCTAGCTTCTAGGGTTCCCACAATTTTCTCTCCGCTCGGTAATCCCACAACATAAGGTTCACAATTATACAAGCACGAGATTTTCAAACGATTAACACAGTTTAAAGATATAAAAGAATGCGTAGCTCCCGAATCGAACAAGACACTAACTGGTTGCAAAAGGATCTGAATCGTACCTGATGCAACAGCTGTGTTCTGATCATCCTTCTTCATCTCGTAAATACGCGGAGGAACGGACCCAGCACTGGATGTCTCTCTCTTTCCAACGTTCTGCTGCTGAAATCCACTCTGCTGCGTCTGGTTCACACTAGTGTCCTTCGGAACTGGTACAGGAGTGCGAGTACCAAAAGATCGGTTCGCATTCCCACAAAATGTTGCGCGATGTCCTTCCTGTCCACACTCAAAACAGGTCACAGCAGGCGCGAAACAATCACGTCGAACATGTCCCGCCTTGCCACAGTTATAACACTTCTTCCCTGCGTCTGAAACAGTTGGTGCTGCCCGGAACTTCTTTCTACCTCGAGAAGGATGCGGAGGTCTCCTGGATGAATGAAAAGAGGACTGACCCCTGCGAGGCCCGCTACTCTTATCCTTCGTGAAGTTGCCAGACACCTTCTGTTTCTTTGCTTCCGTCGCTTTCTCTACTGCTGCCTCCCTCATATCATAGGCCAACGCCTTGTCCTGATACTTTCGCAAGGTGGTACATTCAAATCCGGACATATACTGCTGAATTTCCGGCTTCATTTGCATGTCAAAATGAAAAATCTTCTCCGCCTCGGTCCTGACCAAGTGGCGCACGTAAGTCAGCTGGTGATTAAAAGTCTTAATCACATCCGTCACAGATGCTTCTGAATTCTGTGGTGAGAAAAACTCTCGAACTCGGGCCTCTCTAACTGGGCGAGGACAATACTGCGCTTCCATCATCAATTTGAATTCCGTCCAGTCAACATCGTGCTCCTCCGGTCGAATGGCCTCCCACCAGTCGAAAGCCTCCCCTGTCAGAAGATACTGGGCGACCGGAACCTTCCTATCGTTGGGACAGTTAATCCCTGCAAAAATCTTTTCTAATTCCTTCAGCCAGTGATCCCAAGAAAGCGTCTCGGCAGAACCGTCAAATTTCGGAGGGTGCAATTTAATCACTTCGGTAAGCCATCTATCTCCTCGATTTTCCACGTTATGCTGCTGTCCCATTGCCGTCTGCATGCGATCCACAACTTGAGCAAACTGGTTTATCTGGGCAACCACCTACTGAAGCACTCCCGGCACGTTAGGATCTGCATTATTATTTGCCGATCCCTGCTGTCCCCCAGAATGGGAATCCGTTCGACTAGCGGTAATCTCTGGGGTAGATACCGACTCTTCTTGTCTCGCATTTCCACGTCCGCGTCCACGACCGCGTCCGCGTCCACGACCTCCTCTCAACATACTGTAAACATAAATACTCAATATCCAGGGCAAACTTTCTCAAAGTACATCCATCAATGTTTACAAGACATGAATTAAATAAAATGGTAGTATTCGGGATTAGGAAACTTACAACCACGGTCCACACGACGATGCTGGCTCAGCAGTGATGTTATGAACGACCAATAATCAAATAACGTAAACAGACCCAACTAACCCGACTGCCAAGATATCCATGAATCTTAGCTCCGATACCATATTCTGTAACACCCTGAGATATTCGGAATAATTACAGCGCCGTAAACCCTTTAGATAAGGATTTACAAGGCCAATTTTAAAAGAAGTGTAAAAATAATCCAATCGAACAACTGAAGTTCAAATACAGATTTGATTCAACCGATCAAATGAGTTAACTTATACAACCATATCGAAATGACCTTATTAAAACAGACGTACTCGAGTACTAAACGAACCAAGAAGACAAATCACAATAACAATAACATCAACCACATCACTGAGCCATTTCATCGTCTGTCCGTTTGCATCGTGGTTGCCTCCCCGCTCCTCGGCTACCTGAACATCAAAACAATGTCCACCCCCGAAGGGGTTAGTAAAACAATGCTAGTACAAGTATTATCATACAATAAATCATCAATGCATCATAGAACATGCAAAACGGACTTCCGCCACCGGAATCCAACGATGTGAATCCTCACGATTCCATCAACACAATACAGGGTAATCCAGCGATCCAGCGCCCTTGGTATAGATCCCCATGATGATCCCGTCGGACCAATGCATGGTGGAAATCACGTCCAACGATCCAGCGCCCTCAGCATAGATCCCCATGATGATCCCATCGGACCAACGCATGGTGGACATTCGATCCAGCGCCCTCAGCATAGATCCTCATGATCCCCTCGGATCATTTATACCATAAATCAATCAACTATGCATACACATATGCATTTCAATATGTTCATCAATACGAACAAATAACAACGAATATCACGAGAATTTTCAGAAATACATCTTATATTCAACAATATGAACAAAACCACAAGCATGATCAAAGTTTCAATATAAATCGAACTCGACATATGATACTTGCCTCGAAAATGCCAAGAATGGAATACTTCAATGATTTCAACACACTCGAAGGCCGCCTCCTTCGATCAACGTAACAAGCTCGAACCTTAACAAAAGGAATGATATACAAATCATCTTAAGTCGAACGATGGCCTAACAATTCGGTCTACGGCCCAAAAGCTCAATTTAAACAATTCTGCCTGGACTGCTTAGCGTGCGCTACGTACTCTACGTAACGTGTGCTAAGCCTGCCTGTTAGCGTACGCTATCGTATAAGACTAGCGTGCGCTAGCCACGGACTGACAGTTTGACTCGGCTGGTCTCATAACGTACGTTACGTACGTATCGTGCGTTAACTGAACCCCGATAGCGCACGTTAACTCACATATGTTAGCGTGCGTTAATCTTGCATGGCAGAATACTGCTAACGGAAAACTGGGTTGAATGGTGGTGAATTCATGAATTCTATGGTGATAATACAAGTTATCCTCGGGCATATCATGCTAATGAGGTTTGTGGAAGTTCTATGATTATAAGATATAAATATACGGATAATCATCTCAACATCATAATTCATCTTAGATCTTCAAGAAATATTCTAAGTTCCGTTCGTCCTACGTTCCGAAACGCATGATTCCAAAGTATAAAACGTAACAACTGGGTAATATCCGGTTACTGATCATAAATCGATTTGAAAATGCTAAGGAGTCCAAATACTAAGATGGTTCAAAGGTTCAAACGATATATAGTGCCGATACGTCAAAAGTATCCTTCTAACATGTGATGACCGATTATAAACGAAATACTGGCTATCAAAACATGATCAACGTCATTACTAACATAGGTGAAGAACCACCTACCTCAAGGTAGTGAAGAACACGGAGGAAATCGAAGCAATCCAACACCGAAGGCTTGAACACCAATCTCCAACGATGTAGGATCTTCAATCACGAGCTAGGATGTTGATATGGAGTGTTTAGGATGAAGGAAGTTATGTTCTAAGTGTAAAAATTCGGGTAATGGGAGAAGAAACAACTGAAATCACGAATAGGATGCTGTCCTATTTATAATAAATGGCTATTAGCTCGCGCTAGGCCCTGCTCGTAGCGTGAGCTAACGGCTCACTAACTTAACTGTATTCAGCACTTAGCGTGCGCTACGCATATACCTATAGCATGCGCTAAGGCGTTGACTTGGATTTTCCCGAAAGCCGTCCAGGTTCATCCCGACACGATCCGACAGGGGTCCCCCGGCCAGATCTCACCTACCGCACGTCTCAATCAAATTGACCACACATAGCGTGCGCTAATAATCCTTTGTAGCATGCGCTATTGAGTCTATGTTAGCGTACGCTACACACAGCCGATAGCGTGCGCTACATGCGCAGAATTACAATTTGTAAATCACATACATGAAATCATACGCTCGACAACATCGGATTATGAAATATGGAGAATAATACTCAGATCAAGTACAACGATTACAATATCACAAGTTCCAAATACAAGTCAGAAATCTTGGGTATTACACGTGAATGGCGTTGGTCAGGGCCGAGGAGCTAGTAGACGAAGACAATGAAATTGGTAGCAGCTTCCTCGTCATTGTATCGGTATCAAAGTAAGTTATTACTTGCTCAGTTTATAGTATTTAATGAATGGTTTTCGTTTCATTCGTTTATAATTCGTATAGCAATGTTTATAATCGTAATCACAGGAGATTTGGGATTATAAATCATATTCGAGTTTTGGGAATCTGAATCATAATGTATATGATTTACTTTTGTTATTGGTATACTTGTATATCGAGGATATATTGTGATAAAGACGGAGATATGAATTATCTGCAATTCGTGATACTTTGGACCGTCGAGTATTGAGGATAATGGTTCGTGATGGTTTAGACATTGAGATCGTTCTCGAAGGACTCGGGGCAAGTACTCTAATCATTTTTATTATTTGTGTCGATCATGTCGTGATACATTCGTGTATCGTTGTTGTCATGCATTTGTACATTGTTGTTGTCGTGTATTGTGTACTGTTGTTTTGTGCAGTTGTGCATCGTTGTCATATGTCCACCTCGGGTTGGTCCAACGGGATCATCGGGGGATATATGCTAGCGTGCGCTGGATCATCGGACGGGTTTTCCACCTCGGGTTGGTCTGACGGGATCATCGGGGGATCTAGGCAGTGAACGCTGGATCATCGGATTGCCATGTATTGTTGTTGTGCATATGTATATTATGGGTTTGCCATAAGTATACATTGTCGTTATTGTTGTGATCATATTGACGTTGTCATATGAGTATGCATTTGTAGGTCTTGTGTTAGGACCATGTCCGTATGTTGTGTTGATCTGATCTCGGATTAGACTGACGTGATGGTAATGGTATTTCGTATCTTGAGGTATGTTCCGTATTTCCTTGGTTCTTGTTTTTGATGGACAATCGATTATCGTATTGGAATTGTCGATGTTATCCGATGGATTGAATTGGCCAGAGTTGGTATAATTTCCGTATCGCGAGTTATGATAATGTTTTGAGAACCTTGAGTATTGTTGAGATACCGTACAGATATTTCGGTATTATTTTAATGTGTTGTTAAGAATACGTATCATGGATTCTCGTAAAGTTACGACGGTAAGATTACATTGGTCGTATTCTTACTTAGTATTTCCATTGATATGTAATTATTGACGAGATGTGATGATTATCATTGTTGGATATTATGGCTGACCCCGTCGTGGGCTTTCTTTTTAGGTTCTTGGATTATCAAGCTTGTAGCGGTCGTGGAGAGATGAACTTCCCGGAGGATACTGGCAAGGGAATGTATTTGTAATTTGAGTTTCTGATCAATTGTTGTATTCCGCTGCTAGAGTATTTTAATTGTTTGTCTTTATCTGCTGCGTGAGTATCTTTAAATGGCCTTTTCGGTATCCGGTAACTTAGGTTACCTTGGCAACCATTTTCTAAATCTATTCTGTCGGTACGTGTAAGCGATAGCTTAACGTATGTTTTTAAACTGTTGAGTTTTGGCATTTTGGGCCTTGTGGTTTCAAATGAGTTTTTACGACGGTTTGATAAACGAGCTTTATAAATCTTCGAATGTTTTTAATAGATAATACCGTCGTTAGCCTCTTGGGCGTTTGTAAATGTTTGCGAAAATTTCCTTCAGCCTTGTGGGTTCCATCTCGGGGCCCACGGCGCTGTAATATTCCCAGTCAGATCTGGGGGTGTTACAGAATATGGTATCGGAGCTTAGGTTGAGAAAACCTAGGCAGTTGGGTCGAGTTGGGTCATATTTCTGTCGCGTCATTTGAGTTGTCGATTGAAAAATATTGGAGCCATGAGTTTTTGTTGTTCACTCGGGCTTATGCATTATGCGATTTGCCAGTGTAGTACTGGTCTTGTTATAAACTTTTCCAATTAGTATTAACGAGTTTCTTTAGATAGAGCTGTGTTGTTTTCTCGAGTTGAACTGAGTTTGCAAAATGTGTGTTTTGAAAATATCTGTGTCGAGTATTTTCTTGAGTCGAGACATGTGCTAGTATCACGGGGAATCGTCGGCTTCACGATCTGTAAGTATTGGATTTTTGAATTGCATTGAGATTTATTGTCGTTCTAAGTTGATATGTTCTGAGGTTCAGAAAGATATTGTGCGTTACAGTATAAGATGACAGAGTTGGGACAGGATTGATGATCTTGAGAAGTTATGATTTTGGAAATCAATATGTCGATTAAGTTTTGGAACGGAGCTGTGCATTTGGGAGAAATGTTGTGGATTATTCACGAGAACATGTAGTCATGTTAATTCATTTTATGATATATGAACTGTTTTTGAGCATTTGAAAATGGTACTTTTCAAAATGAATGTTTTACGGATGTTTTACCGTAAATGATTTTTGGGCCGAGACCCAATAGATTTTTGAAATTGTTTTATAACTCAGGACTTGGGATCCGAAAAAAGGTTTTCTACTTTTTAAACTTCTTGTAATGCGGAACGAGATACGGGTTGAGACCCTAATGTTTCAAAAGGCCTTTCTGTTTTCTTAAAACTCCCGAGAATTGTAAAACACTTTATCAATCCTTATCTATTTCGTTTCTGCCCTTCGCGGTTTTAGTTTACTTGTTCAAATGAAACCTCTGGGGAAGTCTTTCGCTGTGTTGATTTGTTTCAATGCATTGTCATAGCATATTTGAGGTGATCCAGGATGGATTAATGGTTGACGTTGCGAGTCATAGGTGGAAAAGGAATTTTGGTCGGAGTTTATATATTGAGATTTTGGAACTCTATCGTGTAGTTTTCCGATGGAATATCAGTGGATATTGGTGACGAACCGAACTGGTATACAAGAGTATGGAGGTGGTCAATCATTTGCATAGTTTTCATTTTAAACTTCGAAATCATGTGGATTCAAAGGACACTATTATCGAATACTTGGCACCAGCGAGCCAATGTAATTTTTCGAAAATTTATGTTTTGAATTTTGAAATTTTTGAAGAATTTTCGAAAATTTGTCTTTTGACAAGGCTATATGATTTCGAACTGGTCTTGAAAATATAATCAATATACATACGCATTTAGTGCATAATGCATATCATGATGAAGTTATGAGTGTAACTCACAAACTGGATGAGACATCAGTATGGAACTATGGAAAGGGATCCGAACTCTAGTATGATAGTTTGGTTATCCAGAGATGATCGGTTGATTGACCGAATAAGAGCAATATGCTGCATGTTGTAGATTCTTGCACAGGATGTAATTTTGGAACTTTGGATTTTGCGAAATCGGGGCATATGTGCTATGTAATTCCATTGGTATGGTAGTAGCGCGATTTGTACTATAGCGATTTCTGAATGATTTCTTTGTAAGTGTAGATTTGGGGATGGTGACCCCATACTGATTGTTTTGGATATCGAGTGGTCGTTCCCACTCCACTTATGATTGGTATGTTCATCGATTTGCGATTGGTTGTTCGTATGCCGAGGGGAATGTTCACCAGTCGGTTGTGTTTCGTTGAGATTCATTGTATGTGATTTGTTTAATGTTTTGAGAATTTTGTTCTTTCGTATATCGGTTTCTACGGTTCTGTGTTGACCGTGTTGGGGCTCCTCGTGTGAAGGTATTCTCGATTATCGTTGATCGTTCGTTGGTCGTATCGGAGTTTATCATGTCGATGATATTCTCGGCTAATTTATTGGTTGAACATTGTTGGTGATCATATGAGCGTTCAGATTTTGTGTCGATGTTTTGGAATTTATGTCGTTGTTTTGGGCAGTTGTTTCACAGTTGTATTGTGTATTATTCGTCTTATCAGAATTGGGACTTGATTATGTAATCAGGCAGACAGGATTTGATTCGGGCAGATTGTTTCATCCGAAGATGATATATTTGGTTGGGACTTATGGAATTGTTATTGTAAGCGTGTTGAGGCTTTACAGTGAAGTCACTTGCTAATATCTCAGGAGATCGTCGACTTGGCGCAGATGTAAGTATGCTACTTTGGTTATTCGGTAATGATGATGATTGCGTTGTCGTGATAGTTTTGGGATATTTTGGTTGAACGGTAAGTTTATTTGTTTTTATGACGTGTTGCAAGTTTCGAGGACGAAACTTATTTTAAGTGGTGTAGTATGTAATATCCGGAAATTCTATTACTGTTGTTTAATGTTATTTGATCCGAGTTATGTTGTACAGCGTGGAATCTGTACAGTATGGGTAAAATAACTAAAGGACCGAGACATCTGTATTGGTATAATTGTCGTACTTGGTCGACAATTGGATGTAAGAAGTATATGTATTCAGTATGTCGTATGTTCGTATTCTGTATGTTGAGACGTTGGACAAGAATAGCTGAAAATGGCTAAGTGTAACATTATTAGCGCACGCTAATAATCATGAGTAGCGCACGCTATCATGCAGGTTTAGCGCACGCTACGGATATAAGATAACGCACGCTAATGCAGTCAGATCGGAAGGAATCTGCGTGTGGACCAGGCCACTTTCGGCGCACGTTCTGATAAGTCAACGGATGTTGTAATGTAGTGTTAGCGCACGCTAATGCATGTTGATTAGCACTACACCAGAATCACGATTTTGTGACTGTCAAAAACTGTCACAAACGGCAAAAACAGTCACAAATGACTGTCATAAAATCACCAGTCACAAATTTTTTGTATCCACTGATCACAAATTTTTTTGTATTTGTCACTGATCACAAAACAGTGACAAAAGCTCATTTATATGACTTTACAATACCACTTTATATGGCAGTCACAAATATCATTTATGACTGTCATTAGCAGTCACGAATTTCATCTTTTGTGACAGTCATTAGCAGTCAAGAATTTCAACTTTCGTGACTTCCATGGACAGTCACAAATATCATTGTTCATGATAGTCTTGTGACTGTTTTTAGAAGTCACAAATGTTGAAAAAAAATACAAAAAAAAAATAGTAAACCCCATTTTTCTCTGAATGCAATTTAATTATTTTTCACAATGAATTCATAATACAATCCAAACATATTTCTCAAAGTATTCACACAACACTCCAATTAATTTTTACAAGACATAAAAATCACAATGTAATGCTCAAAATCAGCACGTAAAAAACATCCGAACCAACCCATTTGGAATAAAGCACTTATACAACTTATACACAAGTAAAGCACTTATACAATTTATTCACCAAACAGTCTGTTGTAACTTTTTCATTCATGCTTTAGCTTCTAATTGCGAACACTACCAAACTTCTGACATCTGCCCTGCAGTCCCTTCAAAAATTTGCCACATCCCGCAATGAACTGCAGAATAATAACAAAGGAAAAAAATAAAAACAAAAAATCATAATTAATATCTTGCTCGATCCAATCTATCATCATGAATATCATTTGAGTAGGCACTACTTATTATGATAACAAGGTAACAAAAATCAAAAGCTCTATTTTTCCAAACGTCCGGTTTATTTTCCTTTAACAAACCTTTTAAGTTTCAGACCTTTGGGAGTACTCTTTCTCCACAAACCTTGTTTGAATATATAAGAAATAAAAGCCATAAGCAGTAAGCATGAATACCTTACAAATATCAACATGATCAAAATTTATGTTGAGAGTTTTTTTCCTTGATATACCCCAAATGCATCTTAATTCTTGCAGTCGAGATCACTGATAATAAATATTTAGCATATAGTAGACTGCCATAACTCCAAATTCCCACTGGCATGTACACTCAAATTTGACCACCATCTTTTCATCTTGTAGAATCTAGTGACTAAATAATCAAGATATGTTGCTTGGCCAACTAATGCCTTATGGCAATTAGCTGAAAGTACATAACACAAGGACCTAAATCAATATCAACACCTAGAAATGATATAACATTGCAATTGCAATCCGACCTCGAAACCTTGACATTTCATGTCACATCCCAAGCTATGCAATCAGCAACCATGCATAGAAGTAAGTCTGGCAATTTAAGGAGCTGAATATCATATTCATACTTATTGCATTTTTGTATCATTACACAATCTTTCAAATGACAAAAGTTATAACATGATTATATTTTAAATTTGTCGTCACAGTTTAAATTGCCATTCAGAAATTTATATATCAACTCCAACTACAACTTTTCTTAAAAAAACATCATTACCCCACACTTCCAATAAATAAAACCATTGATCTTTCAGTAACAACACACTCAACCCCATGTGTAAAAAAAATAGAAGTAGCCACAATTTATAGTGACATGATTTTACTTGTATCTACTGATTATGCTTGAGTTTGGATGAGAAAAACACTCACCTTCTCACATTAGTGGTGTCGGCTCAGGAATTAATGCACCCATGTATGCCTCGGTCATTTCCATTCTTTCACGCTCAATAATTGGAGCTCGGGTCTACTCAGAGCTTTGCCAGCATGTACTTTGTCGGCATTTGTGAAGATCTGATTTTGTGTAAAATGAAGATAATAACAATTATATCCAAGAATCGAAACTCTTTAATCCTAATAAAAAGTAGTATATATCAGCGAATATAGATTGAATCACTTACAACTTTGCGCATCGGCAAGCTTAACAAAATGCTTCTCAAAACAGTATCCGGCTTTAAATTTTCGTACGGTAATCTACCATGGACAAAGCTGCATATATTTTTTTTAGTTCTAAAATTATCCATGCCCAGTATAAATAATATAGCATAATCTAAAACAATTAAAACTAAAATGTGTTAATTAATTAGGGATTTGATTCGAACATACCGATGATGCTCATCATAGTCAAAATCATAGCAAATTGCCTGACACAAGAAGAAAATATGGAACTCATGATCAATAATCTTGCTAAAAAAAATGGATGAACTTAAAATGTCAGACATATCAGACACCATAGGACAACTTATGATTCAACTAAAATGAGCAACAACAGGAGACAAGTTCCTTACCTTGGATGTTCTTAAGAACGGATGCTGACAGACCGGAACTTAGAGGGTAAAGGGTATCGTCAAGATCTAAACAACCGCAACACCCGGTCATATTTGTCTCAAATTCGACTATAAAAACGGGTGGAAAAAATGAAACTTACCAAATAGGAGGCAATCATATTTTGGCCTCTGAACTTTCCTGTTGTAGCGATTATCCTCGTATTCCATCATTACCTATAATAATTTTTTGAGTAAGAAAACTAATGTACATGAGCATTGTTTGCAAGGATAATGTAATCCCACCGGACTTCGAAGGCGAGCAAATTACCTTGAGAGACAACTTTCGTCCTCCTATTGATTTGAGCCCTTCTGCCAATTGAGTCGCCCTGCAGCAACGAATTTAAATTCCAGATCCGTTCAATAGTGGATCAAAAGATTGACACACAGATTCACAAGAATTCTGAGTAAAAGGCTCGCTCGTGATAAGATGGAAGAAGAAGAATAAGAAGAAGAAAAGAAAATGGGAACTGGGGACTTTAGACCGGTTTTGCCATATTACCCTCATTTCAGATGTAGCCTCAATCACATGCAACATTAAAAGCAAAAACTAAGACAATAACCAGTAGCAAGGAAAAAGAAGCAAAACAATAACAATAATATAGAATTAACAACATCTCACCCGAAAATCCATTAACACTGAGATCCAACTCCACCAATGGGACAACCCCTTGCAGTAACTCACTGTGCATGCACTTAAAGTCAATATTTCCAAGCCTCGTGTATGAAGATTCGGCAACTGCCCAAATGCAGGCAGTTCACCAACTATCCAATTATCACCCAAATCTAGAACCTGCAAATTCCTAAACAACCTCATTGTGTCGCCACCTCAAAGCTGACCCCCTACATTATTCCCACTCAAGTTTACGTACTTGACAGTATTCGCCAAACTAGAAACATTCTCCACACTAAATTCCATGGACCCAAAAAAATTATTCCTGCTCAAATCTAAATATTCCACATTCCTAAGTTCCGGAATCAGTTTCTGCACATCCCTCTGCAGCTGATTCGAGTGCAAATCAAACACTTTCAACTTCTGTAAGTTACGAATTCCAGCAGGAAACCATCCGCACCTTTTTGGTGTTGAGCCTTCCAATTAGAATGGACTTTAAATATGGGCATAATGAGTATATAATATGTCTAAGCTTAGCCAGAATCAATTCCAGAAATCTTGATTTGCATATCATGTCTCACATGTCTAAAGTGAAAAACATACCAATACTGAGTTTCAAAAATAGAAGAAAGAAAGAAAGGGAAAAAAATAAAAAATAAAAACTAATATTGGAATAAGGTTTTTAACACTACTCAATGGCTCACTCCTCCATTAACCAACATCGAAGAAACTTAGGCACAAGACAAAAAACAACAACCAACAAGCAAAAAAAACATGTATCATCATGAAATTTCCTTGGTTAAGATAAAGCTATTTACGACCAGGAAAAGATTGGCATGTGATTAGATCTGATTAACAATGCTTTCGCTTTCACTTACAATTTCAATAACTTGATGCTGAGATATAATATGCCAAAAAAAAAAAACAATCTTAGCTGCCCATTCTAATGCAATAGCTTTTAATCATGCTGAATTATCATCCCATATGATCAGAGCAATCACTTACGATCCTAACGTCACCCCAACCCTAACCCCAACCCCCAAACAGATAAGAAAATGTTAATAATCGAATGAAATAAAAAACTAACAATCTCTCACCAGATCCCAACAAAAATACTGATAAATCAAATCTCCAAATAAAAACGTATCAGAAGAGGGGGAGTGAATAAGTGTATGATAAAAGATGAATCTTTTTCACCTCTTTTTGTTTGGACGACTTGGGTTTAGAAGTGCGATGATACTTCCAACACCTCGACCTATTTACACCCCGAGGAGGAACTTTCAGCCATAAACACCCTTTTCCTGAGAGATCAATCAATCAATCAACACTTTTTAGACATGCATGTCACAAATTCACACACACAAAACACACAATAAAAAGGAGAAATGGAATACTTAGAATTCTGAGGTATATAGCCCTGTTTAAACATCCTTACCTGGATCGTCGCCGCCGTGAACCCATCCCCGACGGGTGAGCTGATGTGAAATCGTGGGTGTCTATGTGTGTGTATGTAGGTTTCAGTGTGTGCGGGAGTTCCTTGTGTGCTTACTTTTCAAATCGAGTGCCGCCGGAGAGAGTGGAAACTGCGGAGCTATTAGAGAGAGCGAGAAAACAGTAGAGAGAGTCGAACGGGAAGAAGGAAATAAAATGTTGGTCGAGACCTTTACAGAAAGGAGTTTTAACCCTAGAGAGAGAGAGGAGAGAGGTTAGAGGTCAGAGGGGAGATACGGGATTTTATCGTTTAACCTTGAATAGTTTATGACTGTTCAAGACAGTCACAACACTTGTGACAGTCATTAACAGTCACAAATATTTTTATTTATTACTATTTGGTCTTTGTGACTATTATCGTAAATATAAAGTTGTGATCACATTGATACCACAAATCCAGGGAGTCTCAATGTCACAAAATCCTGTTTTTGGTGTAGTGTAGCGCACGCTAACTGTATATCGGACAAGAAGGAATCTTATCCTCGTCAGCACTTTCGGCGTGTGGACCAGTCTTCGGAGCATACAGACAAACGAGTCAACTATGAGTTGCGCACGCTAAGGTAAGACACTTGCGTACGCTAAATAGAGGCATTTACGTACGCTATTGCATGGGCATTGCGTACGTAAATCACTTCATGCGGTGAGACAGTTGCCTCTAGACTTCGATAGCGCACGCTAACAAAGACCGTTAGCGCACGCTACGTGTGTAACATACGCTAACTGAAGATGTTAGCGTACGTTAGTAATGTACAGTATATATATAAGTGCAGTTGGCCATTATTCGTTATTTCCGTCCATTTCTTCATGTGAACGATAGAGAGAGGTCTTAGAGAGAAGTTGAGGTCCCAAACACTTGAGTTGATCATTCCTAACAACATTTGAAACTTGGAAGTGATTGAAAACGGATTCAACCTTGGGATTCAATCCATTCCTTCAAAGAGGTAATTACTCTTCATCTTTGGATTTCATTTTGGATTGAATGTTGATGTTCTTGAGTTGATGATTATTACATAAACAAGTTGACAAGCATGATTATGAGATGGATTACCGGAGTATGATGATATTAATATGATTCTTGTGATTTGGATTATGTTGTTCGTTTTCTTGAGATAAGTGGATTAATCCTTCTCCTCAGTTTCGGATGTTGATGTTATTGTAGATGATTACTCTTTGTAATGGAAGATTAAGGAAGTGTGGTTACGTTCTTGACGTTTCGTGTATTAATATTAAGGAAGATGATATATGGATATAGAACTTGGATTATAAGTTGGATGATTGTTTATATGTTAAAGGATATCGGATTTCGTTGTTTTGATAGCTTTGAACATGATTCAGAATCACTTAGTGTTCTTGAAATCGCCATAAGTTGATCGGTATCTGAAAAATATGCATCTGTACAGCATTAGCGCACGCTACGTTTACTGCCTAGCGCGCGCTAACGGGAGCAACTTAGCGCACGCTACGTTAGGTGATTAACGTGCGCTAAGAAGGCAGAGGGTGCAGTATTTTCGTGTTGTGGTTGTAAATTCGTGCTGGTTTGAGTAGGATTGATCCGACTAGTGTTTAATCGAGATATTGTCGAGCCGTTGGGTTTGTGAATTGATTTTATCGATTGTTGATTGTTATCGAACTTGTTGTTTATCGATTATTGTAATAGGTTGAGATTATTGATCGGTGTTGATAACCGTATGTTGCGGTCGTGTTCGAGTATGTTCGTGAATGGCGTTGGTCAGGGCCGAGGAGCTAGTAGACGAAGACAATGAAATTGGTAGCAGCTTCCTCGTCATTGTATCGGTATCGAAGTAAGTTATTACTTGCTCAGTTTATAGTATTTAATGAATGGTTTTCGTTTCATTCGTTTATAATTCGTATAGCAATGTTTATAATCGTAATCACAGGAGATTTGGGATTATAAATCATATTTGAGTTTTGGGAATCTGAATCATAATGTATATGATTTACTTTTGTTATTGGTATACTTGTATATCGAGGATATATTGTGATAAAGACGGAGATATGAATTATCTGCAATTCGTGATACTTTGGACCATCGAGTATTGAGGATAATGGTTCGTGATGGTTTAGACATTGAGATCGTTCTCGAAGGACTCGGGGCAAGTACTCTAATCATTTTTATTATTTGTGTCGATCATGTCGTGATACATTCGTGTATCGTTGTTGTCATGCATTTGTGCATTGTTGTTGTTGTGTATTGTGTACTGTTGTTTTGTGCAGTTGTGCATTGTTGTCATATGTCCACCTCGGGTTGGTCCGACGGGATCATCGGGGGATCTATGCTAGCGTGCGCTGGATCATCGGACGGGTTTTCCACCTCGAGTTGGTCTGACGAGATCATCGGGGGATCTAGGCAGTGAACGCTGGATCATCGGATTGCCATGTATTGTTGTTGTGCATATGTATATTATGGGTTTGCCATAAGTATACATTGTCGTTATTGGTGTATTCATATTGACGTTGTCATATGAGTATGCATTTGTAGGTCTTGTGTTAGGACCATGTCCGTATGTTGTGTTGATCTGATCTCAGATTAGACTGACGTGATGGTAATGGTATTTCGTATCTTGAGGAATGTTCCGTATTTCCTTGGTACTTGTTTTTGATGGACAATCGATTATCGTATTGGAATTGTCGATGTTATCCGATGGATTGAATTGGCCAGAGTTGGTATAATTTTCGTATCGCGAGTTATGATAATGTTTTGAGAACCTTGAGTATTGTTGAGATACCGTACAGATATTTCGGTATTATTTTAATGTGTTGTTAAGAATACGTATCATGGATTCTCGTAAAGTTACGACGGTAAGATTACATTGGTCGTATTCTTACTTAGTATTTCCATTGATATGTAATTATTGACGAGATGTGATGATTATCATTGTTGGATATTATGGCTGACCCCGTCGTGGGCTTTCTTTTTAGGTTCTTGGATTATCAAGCTTGTAGCGGTCGTGGAGAGATGAACTTCCCGGAGGATACTGGCAAGGGCATGTATTTGTGTTTTGAGTTTCTGATCAATTGTTGTATTCCGCTGCTAGAGTATTTTAATTGTTTGTCTTTATCCGCTGCGTGAGTATCTTTAAATGGCCTTTTCGGTATCCGGTAACTTAGGTTACCTTGGCAACCATTTTCTAAATCTATTATGTCGGTACGTGTAAGCGATAACTTAACGTATGTTTTTAAACTGTTGAGTTTTGGCATTTTGGGCCTTGTGGTTTCAAATGAGTTTTTACGACGGTTTGATAAACGAGCTTTATAAATCTTCGAATGTTTTTAATAGATAATACCGTCGTTAGCCTCTTGGGCGTTTGTAAATGTTTGCGAAAATTTCCTGCAGCCTTGTGGGTTCCATCTCGGGGCCCACGGCGCTGTAATATTCCCGGTCAGATCTGGGGGTGTTACAATACTAGTAGGGGTACCCAGTCCTTTTCATTCACTCATGTTTTCTTTATTTTATTTCCGCTGCAGACTTCCGTTTGGATATTCATTTCATTCAGTGTCGTATATTTTATCTTCATATAAAATATACATGTATTATGTATTATCTTGGGTGTGTTGTAATGAAACTCCTCATCGGAGTGTTTGATGATATATTGTGGTTCGGTACTACAATTATATTATTTAATTCATTAATTTTCATTCGCCTGGTGGGTCCCAGTCGGGGGTTCACGGCACTGTAATATCCGCCTTGTTTGGGGTGTTACAGAGTTGGTATCGGAGCGTGGTTTTGAATACTACCTTTCGAGTCATGTCTCATTTGAAATCATCCTTCATCAGACTAGTATCATTGGACTTTCACGTCACATGTGACTTGTGCAAGAGCCGAGCCCCTCAGACCAAAGAATAGTAAGATTTCTGATGCCATGGTATAATATCTGGCAATAAGAATCACTCATTCATCATTCAACAGTCAACAATCCTGATTCATCATTTTCATTTGTGATCAAGTCGATCATGTTAATTCATTAATCACTCAGTTCATGTCATTGTTCAGTTGTTGATCTGAGGATCATATCATTAATCTTGTTAACTTGTTCATGATAATCATTTCAAGAATTTCATCAGATAATCACGTCACTTCAGTTGATCATTCATGTAATCACTTTGTTTGAGCGCGTATGCTCATTTTCATCATTTCATAATGTAATCATAATGTGATATTCATGCGAGATATATAATTATCATATGACTTTCCACTTCAGTATGGAAAGAGCTGGCAGAGGACGCGGGGGAAGAGGCCGTGGTGCGGGCCGAAACCCGAGAGCTCGTGTGAATACACGCGCTAATGCAAGGAATGATGCTAATTCATCGAGCAGTGACGCTGCCACTCATTCACCTGGATGTAATCATTCACTATCAGGGAGTCGTACCCGGGACACAGCTCAGTCAGAAGGTGTTCGGGTTGATCCACTCGCTTTTATGCACGGCATGATGGCCCAAATGACTCAGATGGCACAATTGATGGAGACGATGCATAACTCAAATACTCAAAATCAACAGGCTCCTCCGCCGCCACCTCAGAGGCAAGAGAGGGGTGTGAGCAGTAACATTGGTGACATCTCTCGCCAGAGACCACCTACCTTTGAGGGCTCATCTGAGCCGGCAGATATCATTCACTGGCTTGAGCATTTCGATAAACTGTTTGCTATGATGGACTGTCCTGAGGGACACAAAGTTTCAGTTGCGGCCTACTATCTTGGTAAGGGCGCACATTCATGGTGGATATCATTGAAGCCCACCGACGGATCTTGTACTTGGGGTTCAATTCAGGACTCTCATGATGGAGAGGTATTATTCGGCCCCACTCAGGGAGGCCAAGTTGTCAAAATTACTCACTCCCAACCTCTCAGCGGACGATGATGTTCTCGCCATCGCCGAGAAATTCCAGGAGCTACTTCCTTTCTCCTCGTCCATAATTCACTCTGAGGCGGACAAGATCAAGTATTTCAGCAAGAGGTTGAAACCTCGTATGCGGATGCAGTTGCCTAATCACAATTGCACCACTCTGGCCGAATTCATTGAGAAAGCTCTTACTTATGAGCTTACTGCTAAGGAGATTGCTAAGCAACAACCTTCATCTGCTGGCAAGAAGTCAAAGAATCGTAATCAGTCTGATGGCAGTCAGGCCACGTTCAAGAAACCTCGTGCGGGCTCTACTTTTTGTGAGCGACCTCCTATGGCGCCTAGACCCGCGGAATCTCAGTCACGAGCGGCCAGTTTGGCCATCACCTGTTTCAACTGTGAAGAACAGGGTCATTTCAGCACCAAGTGTCCGAGGCAGACTGTCACGTGCCATAACTGTGGGATTGCTGGGCATAAGGCAGTTTTTGCCGAAGAGACTCTAAACCTACTCCGGCGTCATCTCAGGCCCCGAGACAGTCAGCGGTGCAGAATCAGGCCACTCAGTCCGTGTCGTTCAACACGACAAGAGCAAACAAAGGCGGAGCCAAAAGCTATCAGACGGGAGCATCCGGTTCGGGGGCCGGCAAGCCCCGAATTTATGAGATGAAGAAGACCGACGATCCAGAGGCCCGAATGATCTCAGGTACACTCGATATTCTATATCAACCTGTGTGTACCCTTTTTCATACTAGTGCATCGCATTCATTCATTTCTGAGTCATGTTTGAGTAGACTACGTCTGGGTAGTGCTACTAGTTGTGAGCCCTATGTCATTGGTCTACCTCATGGTAGAAGAATTATCAGGAATCATGAGATTAAGGATTGTCCGATTAAGCTTCATGGCCGTGATTGGTTAGCATACCTAATCATGGTAGATTTACCGAGAGACGACGTCATTCTGGGTATTGATTGGATGGATCGTCATGATGCCGTCATTAGTGTCCGTAAGCGTATGGTCACTATCATTTCACATGATGGGGTCGAATGCGTATTTCAGGGAGGTAATCCCAGCTGTTCTGGGAGATTCATCAACTTGATGAAACAAGTGAGATTACTCAATCAGGGTTGTGTCGGTTATTGGTGATATATGACCAAGACCGAGAAACCATCAGTAATGTTGACGGATATTCCTGTAGTGAGAGAATATGCCGATGTATTTCCAGACGAGTTACCTAGTTTGCCTCCACAGAGAGATGTGGAATTCACGATTGAGTTGGAGCCCGGTACGTCCCCAATATCGAAGGCACCATACCGGATGGCCCCGACTGAAATGCAGGAGTTGAGGAATCAATTAGAGGATTTGACCGAGAAGGGTTATATTCAACCGAGTGCATCCCCGTGGGGAGCACCAGTGCTATTTGTCAAGAAGAAGGATGGTTCGTTCCGCTTGTGTATTGATTATCGGGAATTGAACCGGGTGACGATCAAGAATAAGTATCCTCTACCCTGTATCGATGATATTTTGGATCAACTTTAGGGAGCTTCAGTATTTTCTAAGATAGACTTAAGATCTGGATATCATCAGTTGCGAATTCGAGAGTCGAATATCGCAAGGACGGCGTTCCGAACACGCTATGGTCATTATGAGTTTGTGGTAATGCCGTTTGGGTTAACTAATGCACCTGCAGTGTTCATGGAGGTAATGAATTGTGTTTTCATCGACTATTTGGATTAGTTAGTGGTTGTCTTTATTGATGACATTTTAATTTATTCTCGTGACCGTGAGGAGCACGAGTTTCACCTTCATCAGGTACTCGACGTGTTGAGACGAGAGCAACTTTTTGGAAAGTTTTCCAAATGTGAATTCTGGATGTATGAAGTGACATTTCTAGGACATGTAATTTCATCAGACAGAGTTCGTGTCGACCCTCAAAAGACGGGGGCTATCCGTGATTGGCAACCTCCGAAGAATGTTAAGGAAATCCAAAGTTTCCTCGGATTAACTGGCTATTATCGGCGATTTGTTGAAGGATTTTCTAAAATCGCTTCAACCCATGATGAACCTTTTAAGGAAAGATAAGAAATACACATGGTCTGATGCGTGTCAACAGAGTTTTGAGGAACTCAAGAGCCGGTTAATTTCAGCCCCTGTCCTTTCCTTACCGCAAGGGACGGAAGGATTTGTGGTTTATAGTGATGCGTCCGGACAGGGTCTCGGATGTTACTAATGCAGAATGGGAAAGTTATTGCTTATGCTTCATGGCAATTGAGACCTTACGAGGTTAATTATCCAACCCATGACCTGGAGCTAGCAGCCGTGGTGTTCGCATTGAAGATTTGGCGTCATTATCTTTATGGCGTTACCTGTCAGATATTCACCGATCATAAGAGTTTAAAGTATATATTTACTCAGAAGGAGTTAAATATGCGATAGAGACGGTGGTTGGAACTAATCAAAGATTATGATATTGAGATACTTTACCACCCGGGCAAGGCGAACGTTGTCGCCGACGCCTTGAGTCGTAAGTCCGTTCAGGAGCAGATGCTTGCTCGATTAACAGTTCAGAAGGAACTTCAGCAGGAATTTCTGAGACCCGAGATCAAGGTCTGGTTACAGTGAATACAAGGGAAACTTTGTACGTTAGAGATTTCATCGCCACTTGAGGAGGTGATCAGGGAGAATCAGGGTTCAGACCCATTTTTGTTACGCATTCGTGATGATGTGACTCAGTGGAAATCCCCTGAGTTTGTGGTCCACGAGGATGGACTTTTGCGATTTAAGAATCGGTTGTGCATACCGGCGAATGACGAGTTGAAAAACTCGATTTTGAGAGAAGCTCATGCTACCCCTTATTCTGTTCATCCGGGGTCTAGCAAGATGTATAAAGACTTGAAAGAAAATTACTGGTGGAGTAATATGAAGCGAGAAGTCGCGGAATTTGTTTCGGGATGTTTGCCTTTCAGCAAGTCAAGATAGAGCATCAGCGACCGGCGGGTATGCTAAAACCTCTTCTTATTCCAGAATGGAAGTGTGAGGATATTTCAATGGACTCCATCACGAGTTTTCCGACGAGTCGTCATGGCATGAATACAATCTGGGTAATTGTGGACCGCTTAACTAAGTCAGCTCATTTCCTTGAGATTAAGGATACGTGGGGTCCCGAGAGACTGGCCCAGTTGTTCATCAAAGAGATAGTGAGACTGCACGGTACTCCTAAAAGTATCATTTCCGATCGTGACGAACGATTCATGTCTCATTTTTGGAAATCAGTTCATCGTGCTATGGGAACTCAGCTTAATCTCAGTATAGCTTTTCATCCTCAGTCCGACAGACAATTGGAGAGGACTATTCAGACTTTGGAGGACATGTTGAGGGCATGTGTTCTCGATTGGAAAGATGATTGGGAAGCCCAACTACCGTTGATCGAGTTCACGTACAATAATAGTTGGCATGCTTCGATTAAGATGGCACCTTACGAGGACTTATACAGTCATCGTTGTCGATCTCCTTTGTGTTGGGATGACTTATCAGAATCAATCGGCACCGAGCCCGATATGCTGATAGCCGCCCGTGAGAAGGTAGCTTTGATCAGGAGTCGTTTGTTGACCGCTCAGAGTCGACAGAAATCTTATGTAGATAACTGTCGTCGGCCATTAGAGTTCGAGACAGGTGACCATGTTTTGGTCAAGGTGTCCCCGAGTCGAGGTATCTTCTGTTTTGGGAAGAGGGGAAAGTTGAGTCCAAGATTCATTGGACCGTTTGAGATTTTGGATCGAGTAGGCGAGTTGGCTTATCGATTGGCCTTACCTCCGGCGTTGAGCTGAATTCATAATATGTTTCACGTCTCTCAGTTACGGAAGTATGTGGCTGACCCGAGTCACATACTTCAGTTCGATGAAATCGAGATCGCTGATGATCATTCATATGAGGAACGTCCTATACGAGCCTTAGAGCGGCGAATCAAACAGTTGAGGAACAAGACGATTCCTTTGGTTAAAATCCAGTGGTCTAGACACGGAGTCGAAGAGGCTACTTGGGAAACCGAGGATAGTATGTGGGAGAGTCATCCCGAGTTGTTTGACCCTTAGTTTCGGGGACGAAACTCTTTTAAGGGGGGTGTATGTAATACCCGGTTGTAATTCAGTCTTTATCATTCAGTAATTATCGTTCAGTAATTGTCACTCAGTAAATTTCACTCATTAATGATCATTTGTCACTCATATTCAATCATTGTATTCACCGTTCGGAGTATATTGGTATCACGTATCAGTTTTATTCATCATTCATCCCGGTTGGATAGTCGGGCCGAGCGTATCATCATTGTCATCTTTGTTGTAGGCTGTGTGTGAGGAGTAGCACACGCTACGTACTCTCTTTAGTGCATGCTAATTGAGTACAGGTAGCGCACGCTACCACTCAGCATTAGCGCACGCTAATGTTGACCAAGCTGACAGTTCAAAAGGCACTGGACTGCAGGTGAGTTATAAGTAGCGCACGCCACGAATGGTAAGTAGCGCGCGCTAGTGGGTTGTAGTAGCGCACGTTATACATATTGGTGTAGCGCGCGCTAAGGTCGGACAGGCAGAGTCCAGTAGGGTACTGGACTGAATTGGATTAATTCATAGAGCACGATATGAGTGGTTTTTGGCGTACGCAAATGGTGTAGTAGCGCACGCTAAATATTAAATGTAGCGCACGCTATCGCGACCAGGTCAGAAGACAGAAAGTATGGATTTCAGTTACAGGGCATCAGATTTTTAAGTTAGCGCACGCTAACATATTGGGGTTAGCGCACGCTAAGTGTACAGACATAACGCGCGCTACAAAAGGTACGTAGCGCACGCTACCATTTTCGGACAGTGGGTACTGGACTACCCAAAACACCCGTTAGCGCACGCTAAGAACTGGGGCTAACGCGCGCTAAACTGGGATCACTATAAATAAGACAGTTCAGCCATTTCTTCGTCATTTTCATTTCTCACTTCGTTTTTGGGCGATTTCGGGCGATTTTGGACGATTTGGAGAGTGTTCTTCGAGGTGCAATCATCAATCATCACCTTCAAGCTTATCATTCGTATTAATCATCATTTCATCATCCCCATCACATCAAGTCAAGGTAATAATCTCTTGGATCTAGAATTTCGGATTTTGGGCATTTTCCTTCCGATTTCTTCATGTGAGCTTAGATTGTTGTGGGAATATGTTAGATATAGATTTTGTACCTTGGATAAATGTATTCCTACAGATTTATTGTCGTATATTTTGGATTTCATGAATATTGGGGTTGAATCAAGAACACTTTGGGGTTGACTTTGATATTTTTGGGGGTTTTCGATTAGATGTTGTCGTTAACTCATTTTGTGGATTCATATGGGATTATTGATATCATTGGAGATGTTTTGTTGGTTTGAAATACTCATTTTGGAGTTGGTTTTGATACATTCGAGATTTGGATATTATCGAAGGATGTGTGTTTGCTAAGTGTTCGCTAGAATACCTCAATGAGTTTGGATATTGTTGTATTGACGTTTGAGTCGGTTATAATTGTGTTTGATTCGTATATTGAGCATTGTTGGTAATTGTCATTCAAGATTGTTCGAGCGACCGACATCCCTTTTAGGACGTTGTTCGAGGAAGGACATTCTTCACCGGTGTTGTGTAAGTTAATTCTTACTCGGTTAAAAGGATATTCATTTATTTTGTTGTTCATTCATAATCATAATTCATTCATAATGTATTAACCGTATTGAGACTTGTAATTGTCAATTAATCACTTCATTCACGAGGAACGACGGTTCCAATCATTTCATTGAGCTATCATTCGTTTCACTATCATTTCATCTCGGTGAGTCGTTCTTGACTTTCTCGGATTGTATTTCATTATATTCATTGGTCACTTTTGATCGTGTGACCTTCTGGGTTCATATTGCGTGGCCGGGTAGGGATATGTGGGATATTTAGTCGGGCACACGATAGTCATGTGGTGGGTTCACCGTCACATTAGACTGTGCACATGGTAATGTACCTCTGTGAGACTAATTAGGTACAAGGGCGGGTGTGTCCGGACACTCGTCTTGTGCACGTGCACATTCCATTACGGGCGTACTATGATGCCTCTCTTCAGCGTCATTTCATAATTAAGATATATCATGATTTGTGTTTATTCAACTCTTGAGGATTGTTGTTCTGTGTAACTGACCCCATTGGGGAATGTTGTTTTCAGGTCATGGCAAGGCTAAGGCACGGGAAGAGAACACTGACGGCGAGGAGTCCCAGTGATACTAGTAGGGGGGCCCAGTCCTTTTCATTCACTCGTGTTTTCTTTATTTTATTTCCGCTGCAGACTTCCATTTGGATATTCATTTCATTCAGTGTCGTATATTTTATCTTCATATAAAATATACATGTATTCTGTATTATCTTGGGTGTGTTGTAATGAAACTCCTCATCGGAGTGATTGATAATATATTGTGGTTCGATACTACAATTATATTATTTAATTCATTAATTTTCATTCGCCTGGTGAGTCCCAGTCGGAGGTTCACGGCACTGTAATATCTGCCTAGTTTGGGGTGTTACATATACTTGGATCCTCGGAGGGTTTTTACGTATTATATTTTACTTCTGCTGTGCTATTTTGATATTTGATAAGATCATAGATCTTATTAGTTCGATAAAACCCAATAGTGGTATCAGAGCGACTACTACATTTTCATTATTTCGATTTTCATATATGTTGATATATGATGTTCGTATATGTAATGTATGATGTTTATATATATGATATATAAATTTTATCTATGTATATTTATATATACGGTGATATATATAATTTTAATAGATTTGTGTTTCGATCTATCTCTCTCTCTCTCTCTCTCTCTCTCTCTCTCTCTATATATATATATATATATATATATATATATATATATATAGGGATAGGTTCAGGTAGGAAAGCTTTTTTCCGTAAGAAATAAGAATGATTCTGGGCCCTTGATCTTTGGTGATTAATGGCTGCGATTTGTGCACGTTGTGCTAAAGAATTAGCCTAAGTGTGCTACGCGGGATATTTTTGAGGGGATATTTTTGTAATTATACAGATTTTATGTTTGGTATTTCCTACAATCATGGGATTTCATATCCCACTTCTTATCTCTTCCCAAATTTTAGCACCTTTGATAATATTGTTTTGATAATTATTGTGATGTCATTTATGTGATAGTTAGCACTTAAATCTGTAAAATTTTGCATTGTTAATACATTTTATTTCTGTTAATGTTTTAATAATAGAGTTTAGCATTAAAATGTTATTTGTATTAGCACATTTAATAGGTAATACTAGCATATATGGTATGTAATGCTTGCATAGGAGTTTATGGGATTTACAAATGGAGTCTTATTGTATTTATTGTATTTTTTTAGTAAATGACGCGAAAATCATTTTGTACCTATACTTGAAAATGAGTATGATTATTTATCTTCCAAAAAAAATAAAGCACAACACATTGTATCAAAATTGACTGTCTTGTACACAATAAATCATAACAAAAAAATCACATAATTGGAATATAACTTGACCGCACTGTTTTCCAATTTGCAGACACACAAAACAAATGGTTAGCATGATTCGATTTTTAAAAATAAAAATCAAATAGAAAAAAAAAATAATGTTAGTTTTTAAAAAAATAAAAATAAATACACCAAAAATATAAAATATTTGAACGACTAAAAAATATGAAATCCCATAAAAAATAGAAATTAACCTAAAATATGAAATCACATGAATATAGGAACTTCCCATGATTTTAGTAACTTCCCATAAGATAAATTAATCAAATTACATCGGTACCCTCAATAATTAAATTCGTTAGCACTCTTAGTTTCTCGTGTTAGCACACCAGAACAAAATCTGGGTCATTAATCTCCAAGGATTAATGGCTCACAATCATTCCTATTTCTTAAGAAATAGGAATGATTGTGAGCCATTGATCCTTGGAGATTAATGACCCAGATTTCATTCTGGTGTGCTAACACGGAAAACTAGGAGTGCTAACGAATTTAATTATTGGGGGTATCAATGTAATTTGACTAATTTCACTTATGGGAAGTTCCTACAATCTTGGGAAGTTCCTGTATTCATGGGATTTTTCATATTTTAGGTTAATATATATTTTTTATGGGATTTTATATCTTTTAGTCGTTCAAATATTTTATATTTTTGGTGTATTTATTTCTATTTTTTTAAATTAACATTATTTTTTTCTATTTGATTTCTATTTTTAAAAATCGGAACTGTTGTGCTAACCATTTGTTTTGTGTGTGCTGCAAATTGGAAAACAGAGTGCGGTTCTGGTTATGTTCCAATTATGTAATTTTTTTTGTTATGCTTTATTTTGTACAATACAGTCAATTTTGATACAAAATATATTACCTAGCACACTAAGATATATGTTCCAAGACATATATACATGGTATAATATCTATCACGTGTTACGATAAGCACCACAAATTATATTACCTCGCACGTTATTCATATCAACGTTGCACACATCTGTTGAATAGTAATTTACCACAAGTTATATAAACTAGTACGATAAGCACCACAAGATATATTACCTAGCACACTATTCATATCAACGTTGCACAGAAGGTATAATACCTATCATGTGTCACAACATAAGCAGAAACTTGTACAACATTAATTTACCTAAATTCAAAGTATACCAATTCAAATTATTTATCTTCCAAAAAAATAAAGCACAACACATTGTATTAAAATTGACTGCATTGTACACAATAAAACATAACAAAAAAATCACATAATTGGAACATAACCAGAACTGCACTCTGTTTTCCAATTTGCAGCACACACAAAACAAATGATTAGCACAACAGTTCCGATTTTTAAAAATACAAATCAAATAGAAAAAAGATAATGTTAGTTTTTAAAAAATAAAATAAATACACAAAAAATATAAAATATTTGAACGACTTAAAAAAATAAAATCCCCTAAAAATATATATTAACCTAAAATATGAAATCTCATGAACATAGGAACTTCCCATGATTGTAGGAACTTCCATAAGTGAAATTAGTCAAATTACATTGGTACCCCCAATAACTAAATTCGTTAGCACTCCTAGTTTTCCGTGTTACCACACCAGAACGAAATTTGGGCCATTAATCTCCAAGGATCAATGGCTTACAATCATTCCTATTTCCTACAAAAAAAAGCTTTCCTACCTGAACCTATCCCTAAATATATATATATATATATATATATATATATATATATATATATATATATATATATATATATATATATATATATATGATGCCTATCTTAATATGTATATGGTGATATATATATATATATATATATATATATATATATATATATATATATATTTTGATTTATATGTTTGATCTTGACATATATGGTTCTTTGATATATGGAGATTCATGTGATGATTTAGTTCTACTAATAATCCAAGAATCAAAGAACATATGATTTGATCTACATATAATTTTATGTTAGGATTATGAATTTTAAGAGGTGTACATGAACATAAAATTGTTTATGTAAAGATTATGCTCCTTTAAAAATTTCATATGAACATAATTATATTTTGATTTCGAGGTTGTATAAATATAGATTTGATCTACTTGATTTATACATTTTGTAACGCCCCGAATTTCTAGGGTAAATATTGGGGAAAATAAATAAAAAGTAAATTTGACGAAAAATAATTTTCTTGAGAATATAAAAATTGTTGCCTACAAAGTCGAGTCGCTACAATGACATAAAAATTGATACCTTTAAATAAGGTAACATTTCATCATAAATATGAGGTAAAAATTTGCGGTGGAAGAATAATTCATAATTTATAAATTTTCAAATTGAAGTTTCCCCAAATGAGTTCCAAAACATTACACATAAAGAAACATCATATAAAAATTCCTCTTTCATATGCCCTTCTCGGCTCGCTCCTTCGTCTTTCCGGCTCGGTTCAACCTGCGGGATCAATAAAGGTGGGGGTGAGCTTCCTTCAGCTCGTGGAAATCACACTGATCACAGTAATATACAATCTCATGGAAAGCATAACATGAATAATCTATCACATTTTTCCTCAACGTAAATGCATACTAACAATATTACGTATAACATGAATCGAGCACGCATACACGAATATTGAGGTTGCGCAGGTGCCCCCGCAACAACATCAAACATAAACACAATACCACATAATATGAATCGAGCACGCATGTGAATATTGAGGTTGCGCAGGTGTCCCCGCAACAACATATATCTTAAGATAACCTCCTACATGAAAACAGGTTAGCCTGATTTACAACATGCATAAAATTTTAAACATGAATAGAACAACACATACAGAGTCCAATTAGGATTTAATTGAAGTTTGAAAGTTGGCTGGGGTCAGATTGTAAGACTTGATATGCTGACTGGGTTAAAATCGAATTAATTAAAACTGGCTGGGACTGAATTGAAAATTTTTGAAAATTGGGAGGACTAAATTGAAAAGCCCTAATAATTCGCGGGTATATAAACCCCTTTCTTCACCTCAGCCGACATCACCTTCATTTCTCACCCTACTATTCCCGTTCTTTCTTCTCTCTCTGCACCTTACCCGTCGGCCTCTCTCTAAAATCGGCTGGAAGTAAAAAATCACACACGCACACACAGTAAATCACACACGCACACACACAGGCCACGACAGACGAAAAAATGCAAATCGCCGGTGGATCGGCTCAGGTGCACCAGTGCAGGGTCCGAGTTTCTGCCCTCTAGTAATTGGCGGCGGCGGCGGACTACAAGGCGGCGACTAAAATCACTGTGGGTGGCCGTTCATCGACGGGAGCTCGTCGCCAAGCTCCTATTCCGGTCAGGTATGGGTTCGGCAAGGTTTCGACCCACATCCATAAATTTGAAATGGGTTCGGTCATGGGTTGGTCTGGCTTGGCCCAATTTGAGGGTTTGAATACCGTGTTCGAGCTTAGCCGACTGAAGGTAATGCAAATCGAATGTGATGTCTGAATTTGAGTTCGAGTTGAGGTGAAATTGAATGGTGTTGCAAAAATTTCGGATATGATTCGGGTTTGGGAAAGTCGAAGTGTTGGAAAATAAATCTGAGTTGCGAAATTCTGGATTCGGGCTCGGCCCGGATTTGATGAATTCGGGCAGTTTGGAACTGATTGATTTGTTTGGGAAGATGAAAGTCGAGGTGGATACACAAATTCGGGTCTGAAGTTTCATTTTTTGTTTTCTGTTTCGGTTTTATTGATTCGTTGGTTTCAAATTTGGCATCCGGTTATTGTTAGATTCAAGCAAAAATATTGAAATTTGCAGACTAGTAAGAGACAACTATGAGATGATTTTTACCTTGCTGAAGGGAGAAGATGAGGAACTGAAGGTGGTCGTTCCGGGACTGGAACGATTCTGAGCAGAAGGGTTTTCTCGAGATGGCCGAGTCGATGAAGCTGATGCCTTCTTCTCCTTCCTCTATGTATCGAATTTTTTTTTATTGTATTGTATTGTATTGTATTTTTTTTGGATGATTGAACGATGGATGTAAAGATTTCTGCACTGCAGAACTTGTATTATTTATAGTTGTAGATTTTTAAGTGATTTAGTTGAATTAGGTTTGTGTTGGATAAGCATTGAGTAATTCTGATAAAGTGAGAACTCTGGTAAGGAACGATGATTGCACCAGCATTCTTAATTGTGGTTAATTAACTTTAATCAAGTTTGGTTAAGTTCTAACCCATGGTTAAAGTATAAATAGTATAATAATATTACTAGTAGTAGCAAATATAGAATAATAATTAATTGATAATGTCAATAATGAAAATCTGAAAATAATAAAGATAATAATAATAATAATAATAATACTTAATAAAAATGGTAATAATGATAATAATAATAATAATAATAATGTTATTATTATACTCGGATAATTAATAACACTATTATACCCAGAATGTTCATGATCCTCTAAATAAAATGAAATGCATTATAATATTATTATAAATAATAATAATGCGTAATGAAAATAGCGGGAATTACATCCTACCCCTCTTAGAAAATTTTCGTCCTCGAAAATAAATGACATACCTCGATTGAAGAAATTTGGATAACGAGCTTGAAGTTCTTCCTCGCGTTCCCAAGTAGCTTCATCTTTACTGTGGTTACGCCATTGGACCTTGACAAACACCTTCTATTTGTATCTCAACTGTCGGACTGATCGGTCGAGAATCAGTTTTGGTTATTCTTCATAGGTAAGATCTTTGTTCATCTTCACGGCGGTATAGTTGATGACGTGGCTGGGATCGTGCACATACTTCCTCAAAAATGATACATGGAAGACGTGCACCGCCGGAAGTTCTGGCAGTAAAACCAAGCAGTAAGCTAATTCTCCAATCCGTTCGAGAATTTCGAATGGTCCAATGTATCCTGGCCTCAACTTGCTCCTTGGACCAAAACGAACAATTCTCTTGGTAGGAGATACCTTCAGGAATACCTTGTCGCCAACACAGAATTCGAGATCCTTCCTACGCTTGTCGGCGTAAGACTTCTGACGATCCTGTGCTATCTTGATCCTCTCACGAATCTTATCCACCATACCAACTGTCTGTTCGATGATCTCGGGACTCAAAATTCTCCTTTCACCTACCTCATCCCAATACAGTGGTGATCGACACTTCGTACCGTATAAGGCTTCATACAGTGCCATGCCGATCGTCGACTGGTAACTATTGTTGTAAGCGAATTCTACCAAAGGCAACAGTCACTCCCAATTATGGCCCATGTCTAACACACATGCTCGCAATATATCCTCAAGGATCTGAATGGTCCTCTCGGACTGACCATCAGTCTGAGGATGATAGGTCGTGCTAAAATTCAACTGCATTCCCATGGCTTCTTGCAAACTCTCCCAAAAACGCGATGTGAAATGAGTATCCCTATCGGATACTATAGAGACTGGCACTCCATGTAATTTAATAATTTCACGGATGTAAAGTTGAGCATACTGATCCATTCGAAAGTTCATCTTAACTGGGATGAAGTGAGCTGACTTTGTGAGTCGGTCCACAACAACCCAAATAGCGTGGTTTCCTCTTTCCATTCGAGGCAAACCTACCACAAAGTCCATCGTAATGTGTTTCCATTTCCATTCTGGAATATGAAGTGATTTAAGTAATCCAAAGGGGCGTTGGTGTTTTGCCTTCACTTGCTGGAAAACTATACACTTTCTGACAAAGTCTGCCACATCTCTTTTCAAGCCTTCCCACCAAAATGTCCCCTTAAGGTCTTGGTACATCTTGGTACTCTCAGGGTGTGGTGTATATGGAGTACTATGTGCCTCCTTCAATATCGCTTCTCTCAACTTGACAATATTGGGCACACAGATCCTCCCTTCATAGTACATTGTGCTATCATCGGACGCACTGAATCCCTTATCCTCACCTGAAAGAGTACGTTCTTTCATCTTGACCAAGAAGTCGTCCTGTCCTTGACCTTCTTTGATTCGTCCCGTCAAGGTTGGTTGCACCACCAAACTAGCCAATAATGACTCAACTATATTTGATGGTGTAGCCATCTCAAGGTTCATCCTTGCAAATTCCTTGACCAAGCTTTCCTCTTTGGTCAACAAACAAGTTAGGTCTCCTCTCGCCTTACGGCTCAGTGCATCAGCAACTACGTTTGCTTTTCCAGGGCGGTAATGAATTGTACAATCATAGTCTTTGACCAACTCTAGCCATCTGCGTTGCCTCATATTTAATTCCTTCTGTGTGAAAATATATTTCAGACTTTTGTGGTATGTATAAATTTCACATTTACCTCCATAAAGGTAATGTCTCCAAATCTTCAAGGCATGAATTACCGCTGCTAATTCCAAATCATGAGTTGGGTAGTTCAGCTTATGCGGTTTTAACTATCTCGAAGCATAGGCAAGTACCTTGCCCTCTTGCATCAATACACATCCCAAGCCCTGCTTGGATGCATCACTGTAGATGACGAACTCTTTCGTCGGATCGGGAGTCGTCAAAAATGGTGCATCAGTCAATCTTCGCTTAAGTTCTTGGAAACTCTTTTCGCATTTCTCATTCCATAAGAAAACTTCTCCCTTTCTAGTCAATTTAGTCATAGGTGCAGCTATCTTCGAAAATCCCTCGATAAATCTTCGATAATAACCGGCTAATCCCAAGAAGCTGCGAACTTCATTCACATTACTCGGTACTTTCTAATCATTGTTTGCTTCTACCTTAATCGGTTCAACCTCAATTCATTTAGAAGTGACCACATGTCCTAAAAATGCAACTCGCTTAAGCCAGAATTCACACTTGTTGAACTTCGCATACAATTTCTCCTTGCGCAGTATTCCCAATACTGTTCTAAGATGCTGCTCATGTTCAACCTTGGTCTTTGAATATACAAGTATGTCATCTATGAACACAACGACAAACTTGTCTAAATAAGGTTGAAATACACGGTTCATGAGGTCCATGAATACCGCTGGAGTATTAGTCAAACCAAATGGCATCACTATAAATTCATAGTGTCCATAACGAGTTCGAAATGCGGTCTTTGGGATATCATCATCCTTAATCCTCAGTTGGTGATATCGGGATCTCAAATCTATTTTCGAGAGTACTCCCGAGCCTCCAAGTTGATCGAATAGGTCCTCTATTCTAGGAAGTGAATATTTGTTCTTTATCGTAAGTCGATTAAGTTCACGATAGTCTATGCACATCCTCAAACTTCCATCCTTTTTCTTCACGAATAGTACTGGCGCACCCCATGGTGAAATACTCGGTCAGATAAATCCGAAGTCGAGCAGTTCCTGAAGTTGTACTTTCAGCTCTTGCAATTTCTTGGGCGCCATCCTATAGGGAGCCTTCGATATTGGTGTCGCTCCTAGCACTAAATCAATCGAGAACTCAACTTGACGACTTGGCGGTACTCCGGGCAAGTCTTCGGGAAATACGTCTAGATACTCCTTGACGATAGGTACATCAGCTACCGTCTTCTCCGAAGTCGTTTTCCCCATCACATTCACCAAGAATCCTTGGCAATTACGCTTCTTCAACATCTTCACCGCTTTCATGGCTGAAATCACCTTTGGGGTACTAGAGTATCTAACTCCCTCAAATACGGTCTTAACATCCACAGACGGACATAAGGTTACCCGCCATTCGGAGCATTCAATTACAGCTCCATGCTTGTTAAACCAATCCATTCCCAAAATGATATCAAAATCGCTAAGTTCAACTATGTGCAAGTTGGCTAGGAAGCTATGTTCGTTAATCTCTATCTTCACATTGTTAGTTATCGAGTCTACTCGCACTACTCCACATCGTCACTGCTAATAATCGGTACAACAGGAATAGGGGGTCGCGGCTCAATCCACGAAGTGACTTCATCTTCAGACTCGATGTCTGCTATCAAAACATCCTTCATATTTGTAACACCCCCAATCCACTCAGGGATATTACACGTCGTAGACCTCTTTCCGCAAGGAGCTACCAGGCAGGAAACTGTAACACAAAACCCACATGTGGTCGACTGGACCAAAATATAAGACCATAGACCGATTAGGTCTCTCAAAAACATAACACATCCGAACATCTGATAAACCAAAATACAACTCGATCACAATATACATAAAATGTCCATCCCCTCGAGGATGACAAGGAAAACTCAACCCAACAGATCACTAATGTACAACCGAATCTAACTGTGACTAGTATCGCTGCTTTACATCATCCTCCGAGCCGATCCTGTGATTGCTCTCTCAACAACATAACACATGGAAAAGATAACAAATCCCCAATGATGGGTTAGTGATGGAATCGCTATCAAGTAACCAAGCTATAAAGTTATACATCAAAGAATACAACCGTTATGAAAATAACATTTCAACAAGGTAGTAACGCGATCCCCGAGTCTAAGGTCTTTTCGAAAACATTTCCCAAAAAGGGGAGATCATAAAGATAACTTCAAAACACATTTGAAAGAATAATTGAGGACGTCAGGGGTCTCAGTGTAAATTCATGAAAAGATTTATCATTCTCATTTCCAAAAGGGGTTTTCTTACCAAATCACGAAAATGATTAGATTGCCAATCAAGTCAATCACATTTGCTTAGGACCGGGACGAAGACACAAATCCCACTCGAGGCCTCTAAGGACCCTACCGAGCTGGCCACCATCATAAAACAAATCAAACACACACGTCGCCTAGGATCGGGACGAAGCCACAAATCCCACTTGAGGCCTCTAAGGACCCTACCGAGCTGGCTAGCGAAACAAACTCAAAACCACCCATAAGTTATCTTTACATCGTACTCGCAAGTACCGATTCTTGGAGCCCTCTCCAGACCTACCCGATTAGATAACCTTATGGTCAAATCATGCACATTGGCTGTACTCGCAAGTACATACCGTTGGAGGCCTCATAGGTCCCTACCCGGTCAAACATCAATCGAACATACCCACAAGTTATCGTGACATCGCACTCGCAAGTGACGATTCTCGGAGCCCTCTCCAGACCTACCCGAATTGATAACCTTTTGGTCAAATCATCAATGCATCGAGTTCACAATAACAAGGGTTTCACATTTGCCACAATCACAAACACATCAAATCATGAGCTAATGCAACAAACACTTTCACAAGACGTAACATTCACGTCACAACATCATCTAGTACACATTCTAACAAGCGTACAATACAATTATTCCAAAATTCCTCGGATAACCACTCACTTCTAAATATCCATCCAGAACATAATACCACATAAAATGATGGCTATAATTCTTTAAGAAATCCAAGTTATGTTCGTACTTACTTTCATAAAATCACATATTCATTTAGAAGTGCGTTATGGTTAAACGTTCAATCACTATCAAGTCCACATTAAATTCACGACACGCCACATTCTCAAAGTATAAAGATTATAGACGAGATACTCACCTTAATAACCGCTACCGAACACTCCGAAGAACACGGCTCAACCGGGAAGCTCGGACCCCGAAGAAGACAACGAACGAAAGGATTCAACCCGGGTTCCTCGCAAGAAGATCGACCCTAACATCATATAATTAATAAATCAACGATCATATGAGGAAGAATAATCGTAGAACGCCCGAATCCCCCTTTAAGACCTTTTATCGGACACCTTCAAGGCGTCGATTAAGAACTCGACCAAACGACGAATTCTTAGCAATTAAACCATGGAACAACAAGGAAATTGATAGAATACAACTTAATAATCAATAATCCATCAATAATCTAAGTTATTACGGATCAAACGGATGAAATCCAACAAAAACCCCAATTTCCCCAAAACTAGATTTTTAAGAAATCTAGCCTTGATTCGGTAGATCGGAGGAGGTTATAGGATGATTGATCGACGTTAGAAACTCAAGAACTTCGTGGATTGATAGTTGAACAACATCGCTTCATGTTATCCAAGCCCTAGCCGTGGAAAGGAAATGATAGGAATGAGAAAAATGGGTGTAAACCCGTCTGCTCGATTATATATATACTGCCCAATAGCCTGCCAACCACGTACGACCGTAGCCAATCCGCCTTACGGCCGTAACCGGCCTTCGTCCGTATGCTGCCCAGCACCTTACGGCCGTACCCGATCATGCCATACGGCCGTAAGCGGCATTCTTCCGGAACTTGCCTAGCACCTTACAGCCGTATCCGGCACCTTATGGCCGTAACTCGGCCAGGCGGCCCAAAACGTGCGGCCGTGACTCGGCCGTGGCCAACTCCGATGGCCCGGACGACCCCGAAACCCGAACCTGAATATAAAACGAAGATACAATTACGAACTACTCGCAAAGAAGAATCCAAGCGCTAAGAGAACACACGATTCCGACCATCCTAAGGCTCGAAATTCGACAACGGAAAGTAATTACCCCAAACTTTAAGAAATTACGAAAATGGCCCAAATCATCCGAAATACACGATACACGATCGAAACACCAAGCCAAAGCTCGCAACATGAATAATAACATTAAATAAGCTTACGAGAAACTCGAAACAACAGTTTCGGACGAGATTCGCACGAATCGAACTCAAGTGCGGAAAAGCCGCTTAAGAACACGGAACTCAACAAAACGATACCGAAACGAACTCGGATGACAAAAAGTGCAGAATTAAATATTCTCGGAATGTCGAAACGTTCATGAGCGAGTCATCAAAATGGACTTCGGCTAAAAAAGGAAATTATCAGAAATCAAAATTGCGGATATTATATACTACCCTCGTTAAAAGAAGTTTCGTCCCGAAACTTAAAACAAGTAGGGAGAAGCAATATCCCGCCAGGAAAAATCAACGAAATACACAAGAAACGAGTAACTTATGCCCATCGGCGAAATGTTACAAGCAACACGAAGGAATATACGGCGTGAAACACGCTCTACAACGACCAACTCAACGCCACAAGTAGAGATATAGTAAAACCAACGAGTAACAAACGTCAACAAACAGATAATACAATCAAGTCAATTATCCGAATAATCCCAAAACACAAGGCACCTATTACAAAGAAACACGCACAGCCGAAAAAATGGAAATAAACACAAAACGATCCATAAGGACAATCACAACCAATTCGGACTACGCCAAAATCCTCAAAAACCACACTAGGCATCTTTGTATCCTTTCAGAGCAGAGACGCAACCTCGATCCCCAAATATCTCAGCTACCGTCTCGCAATGCACGGCTCGGTGACCCACCTAGCCACACTCGAAACAGCTGACTAACGGTGAACAACAATTCTTCACAGTCAGGCAACAACAGTCAGACAGCCCCGATCGAACAACAACGACCGAACAACAACGATCGAATAACAACGACCAAATAACAATGATAGGACAACAACGATTAAATAAAAATGATGGAACAACAACGATCAAAAAGCAATGATCGAGTAACAACGATCAAACAACAACGATCTAACAACAATGATCGAATGACAACGGTCGAACAATGACTCCGAAGTTCACACTTCAACTCAAGACATCAAAAGAACTAGTAGAACCAAAAGATGTTACTTCCGAACAAGGTTCACAAGAATCGAACCGAACTCGGAAAAGTCAAAGCGATAACCAGATCTACCCCAAAACAAGATCACGGCTCGTTCGAACGATGAAACCGAAATACAGAACAGGTCCAGAAAGTATCAACGAACACGAGCGAGTCGATAGACCTGAGAAAGAGGAAATGCAGAAGTCCAAAAACAATACGGGTATTACATTCGACCTCTTATAAGAGAAATGTCGTCCCCGAAACTCACAACAACAAAATCAAGGTGACGACACAACAAGCAACCGACAGAAACATCTCCCACGGGCTTCTCAGAGCCGATCCTGATGTCTGTGCTAAAGCACGAACTCCAAAAGTCTCGGTAACCAATTCACAAAACTGAATTCTGTGTCCCTCGAGTCCACACTTGAAAAGCGTTACTGACGAGAAGGACAATTTGCACGTACATGCCCCCGACACAATACGCTTGAAGCACCTCGGCTCGGCATACCGAAAATATAATGGCTAGGTACAATGGAATATATAACATCGCAAAACAACAAACCGGAGATGCCAACTCACCACAATAGAAAATCATAACACGCAACACATACGATGATTATTATCATAAAGCAACACACATATCAACATCACACCAATGACGGCACCGTTCGGCGATCTCAACGACCCGAACGATAACCAGCACAATATCACAAAACATCATGAACAATCACACATTTACACAACATACAAACCCAAGCTTTAACAGCTCGCACATGTGCGATAGCACGCAAATCACCACGAAATGACAACGTTAAAGATCAACATCACACCTCTCACCGAGGGCTAATACAAAAATTGCGTGGCGAACGACTCAGTGCTCACACCACAAATTCAATCACATTTCGGGGGTTAACACCCTAACGAAAGTGTGAACATTATACATACATTCCCGGACCGCAAACAGGAACGATAAGTTTTAAAAACGAAAACCACCTTTGAAAAAAAATGATTTTGGAAACACTAGTTGATCCTGAGTATCACCTATCAAAAAGTTGTACAAACATCGTTGTCGAGACTTTGAAAACCATCATGTGTTTGATAAAAATGAGGACACTTTCTTTTTGGTGAAAGACTTTTAGAAATATTCGACCCTCGGGTCTAAGCAAAGCATTTCTAAATAATTGAAAATGTCTCAGATTGTTTTGGTCCTCGACTGGAATAATTTTGAATCGTACTGTGACACCTGGAAGTACCACGAGAAAATAATTCATTTTAAAATGTACGTCTCGAAATTTATTTTCTAAGATACTCAAGGTTTTCAAAAAAATTCAATAGGCCAGAATGCCCGAAACTCACAAAATCCTTTATCAAACCGTCATAAAACATTCAAGGCCAAAGTGTCAAAACTTGATTTAGGGAATCGGTTTTACGAATTAGAACTCAGTTTGCAAAATACTGAAACTCATTTTGAATGGACTCACGCAGCGGATAAAATACAGTTCGAAAATACATTAGCAGCGACACCGCTCCTCATATAAATAAAATATTAGAGTCGAATACCCACATATCACGGAATCAAAATCTACAGAAGGGATACAACCCAAAGAAGGGATACTTACATCCACAGGTCACACGAAGATGATGGCTGCAACACGATACTAATCACAACGAACCACAATTGATCACAACAGATCGTAATGATCTCGCTTGTTCACAACTGCTCACCCGGGTGACACGATAAGAGACGACTCAACAAGACCCGACTAGACCCAACTGCCTAGGTTTTCACAAACCTAAGCTCCGATACCATTTATGTAACACCCCCAATCCTCTCAGGGATATTACACGCCGTAGACCCCTTTCCGCAAGGAGCTACCAGGCAGGAGACTGTAACACAAAACCCACATGCAGTCGACTGGACCAAAATATAAGACCATCGACCGATTAGGTCTCTAAAAAACATAACATATCCGAACATCTGATAAATCAAAATACAACTCAATCACAATATACATAAAATGTCCATTCCCTCGAGGATGACAAGGAAAACTCAACCCAACAGATCACTAATGTACAACCGAATCTAACTGTGACTAGTATCGCTGCTTTACATCATCCTCCGAGCCGATTATGTGATTGCTCTCTCAACAACATAACACCTGGAAAAGATAACAAATCCCCAACGAGGGGTTAGCGATGGAATCGCTAGCAAGTAACCAAGCTATAAAGTTATACATCAAGAATACAACCGTTATGAAAATAACCTTTCAACAAGGTAGTAACGCGATCCACGAGTCTAAAATCTTTTCGAAAACATTTCCCAGAAAGGGGAGATCATAAAGATTACTTCAAAACACATTTGAAAGAATAATTGAGGACGTCAGGGGTCTCAGTGTAAATTCATGAAAATATTTATCATTCTCATTTCCAAAAGGGGTTTTCTTACCAAATCACGAAAATGATTAGATTGCCAATCAAGTCAATCACGTTTGCTTAGGACCGGGACGAAGACACAAATCCCACTCGAGGCCTCTAAGGACCCTACCGAGCTGTCCACCATCATAAAAAAAATCAAACACACACGTCGCCTAGGATCGGGACGAAGCCACAAGTCCCACTCGAGGCCTCTAAGGACCCTACCGAGTTGAATTAAAGTGCAGAATTAGATATTCTCGGAATGTCGAAACGTTCATGAGCGAGTCATCAAAATGGACTTCGGCCGAAAAAAGGAAATTATCAGAAATCAAAATTGCGGATATTACAATATTTTCGGCGAGATCCATCTTTGAGCTCTCATCGGGAACTTCTTCTAGATCTTCCTCTGGATCTTCTTCGGGATCCCCCTACGATGTAACACCCTTGGGATATTCGAGGTGTATTACAGTGCCGTGGACCCCTACATGGGACCCACCAGGCTAAAACAATAAAACACCACTCGACTAACCGTCTCGGTTAGCAAGGAAACAAATGTTTACAACACGAACATAAAATAACAAGTCCGGTATAACCGGCATAATAAACATCAACTAACAAATATAGTAACTTCAACGAAGACCAATCGCAACCCGAAAGGAAAAGCCTAAGTAGTCGTGAGTACAATCTATAAGTTTATAATTTGGAAAACAACCATATCGAAAGAGACAATAGGAATAATAAGACTCAATTGCACACGTCAACAACCTTGGCCGGCATCCTCGTACCGTCCCAACACCCGCTCGTCTGGCTGAACATGACCTGAAATCCATAACAAGAATTTCCCCAAAATGGGTCCCCAAAAGGGTTACCAATTACACTAGTACAAGTATTCAAGGCAAACCAATCGCTTACACATTTCATAGTACAATGCACCAAAATCATTTCAAAACCAAAACCAGACGTGTCTCTTCCGGAAACAAACAGTCAATCACATTTGCCTAGGACCGGGACGAAGCTACAAATTCCACTCGAGGCCTCTAAGGACCCTCCCGAGCTGGCCATATCATAAAACAAATCACGCATGTGCATCGCCTAGGACCAGCACGAAGCCACAAATCCCACTCGAGGCCTCTAAGGACCCTCCCGAGCTGGCTAGCTAAACAAACTCATGAATCCAGGGCTAAAACCATTGGACTCCCTCCATGGCCCCGTCGGACCCTCCCGAGGTGAGCAAATCACACATAAAATACATTACCATTTCACGTTAAGCATAAAGTTTTCCAAAAATACTTGCCTTGAATAATTGACGACGCAACGAACGGAAGGAAAATCACCGACGAATGCTAGGAACCGAAGAAACCGAACCTAACGATTCGAAGAATACAATCACAACCATTTCTAAATGAATACGGAATTGGAATACACCCGAAAACCCTCCTACGATTCATGTATATTCGTATAAAAACGACGAGGGCGGACCACAACCAAACCCTCCCGATTACGAAAAAATCACGAAATATACCATGGATCCATAGGGAAACTAAGAATACCAACAAGATTAATCATATTCATCGTGAATTAATCAACAAAACGGAACGAATCGGACAAAAACGCGAAAACCCCCAAATCTCCACAAAGTAGGGTTCTAGAGATCTAACCTTGATTCGCTGGATCAAAGGATGTTATAGGATGATTGATAAATGATATAATCTCTAGAACTTCATGGATTCGTTGTTTAACAACATGGCTTCGCCTCCTTCGAATCTACAGTCGTGGACAGAAAAGAAAGGAAATGAAAAACGAGTGAAAATGTGGCTGCTCTGTCATATTTATACTGGGCCGGACTAGCATGCGCTAGCCTTCCCAGACTAGCGTGCGCTATCGGCCAGTATCGGCCCAGAACCATCGGCTGGGGCCCACACGACCCGGCACTGCTGACAAAACCTGCCGACCGTGACCTGCCCGCCCGACCATGATAGCGTGCGCTGTGCCGATGCTAGCACGTGCTATCCGACCTGTCCAGTACCCTCTGGACTAAACAGCTCGGCCAGGTAACGTGCGCTAGTCGGCCGACAGCGTGCGCAACACCTGCCGGTTAGCGTGCGCCACGATCGACAGTAGTGTGCGCTACCTGCCGATCCTACCCGAGTCCAGAACCTCAGAAACCCCTCTGCCCAAATCCGATAGCGTACGCTGGCCGGTCGACAGCGTGCGCTACACCTGCCGAGTAAGCGCGCGCAGCCTTCCGGCAGTAGCGTGCGCTATGCCGGTTCCTTCCGTGCCTGCTCGGCCAGTGCCCAGCACTTCCGATAGTGCCGCACCTTCCCGGCCAGTGCCGCACCTGTACGGCCAGTGCTCAGCCGCCATGACCCGACGACTCGATTTTCGAAAACACATGGAACAAACACGACGAAATGCTCGCGGACAGCATCAACAATCCGAAATGAAAACATAATGCAATAATTAATCATACACGACCAAGAAGAGGGTCGAGACAACAAATACGGATACAGATATCATAACTTTTAGGAAATTACAAAATGGCCCAAAATACCCGAAATTCAGGATACGTGATCGAATAACCAAACCGAAGTTCACAATACATCTAACAAAGTTAAACGGACTTGTGGAAAACTCGAAACAACAGTTTCAAACGAGATTCACAAGAATCAAACTCAAGTGCGGAAAAGTCGCTAAGAAACACGGAACTCAACATAACGACACCGAAACGAACTCGGATGTCAAAAAGTATAGAATTAATCATTCTCGAAATGACGAAACGGTCACAAGCGAGCCGTCAAAAATGGACTCTCGCCAAAAAAAAAAAAAATTACCGAAAATCGAAATTGCGGATATTACATACTACCCTCCTTAAAAGAAGTTTCGGCCCGAAACTTAAAACAAGTAGGGAGAAGCAATATCCCATCAGGAAAACTCGACGAGGTACACAAGAACCGAAAACTCACGCCCAAATGGCGAAACGTTACGAACAACGCAACGAAACATACGGTGTGAAAACGCTCTCCACGACGACCAACACAACGCTACCGGTAGAGACATAATAAAACCAACAAGTGACAAGCGTCATCAAATCGATAATATCATCAAGTCAATTATCTGAACAGTCGCAAAACACAAGGCACCTATTATAAGGAAACACGAACAGTCGAAAAATAGAAATGATGCGTACATCAATCTACAAAGGTGACCACGATCGAATCAACAATGATCGAACAACAATGATCCAACAACAATGATTGAACAACAATGATAGAATCAACAATGATCAAACAACAACGATCGAAAAACAATGATCGAACAACAACGATCGAAAAACAAAGATCGAAAAATAACGATCGAAAAACAATGATCAAACAACAAAGATCAAAAAAGTAACGATCAAACAACAACTCCGAAGTTCACACTTCAACTCAAGACGTTGAAAAAGCTGGTAGGAACTAAAAGATGTTACTTTCGAACAAGGTTCACAAGAATCAAACCGAACTCGAAAAAGTCACAGCAATAACCAGATCGAACCAAAATAAGATCATGGGTTGTTGGAACGATAAAAACCGAAATACAGAACAAGTTCGGAGAGTATCAACGAACACGAGCGAGTCGATAGAATTGGGAAAGAGAAAATGCAGAAGTCAAAAATAATACGGGTATTACCTTAGACCTCGCCCCCGAAACTCAAAACGGCAACAAGATAACAATACAACAAGCAACCGACACAATGCAGAACAATCACCGATGCACACAGTCATACCAGCCCAAGCTCTAACAGTCCGCACATGTGCGATATCGCACAAATCACTACGAGGTGACAACATACAATACCTACATCACACCTCTCGCAAAGGGCTAACACAACAAATGCGTGGCGAATGACTCAACGCTCACACCACCAATTCGATCACCACTTGGGGGTTAACACCCTAACGAGAGTACGAATATCACACATATATTCCCAGACCGCAAACAGGAACGATAGGTTTTTTAAAAAAAAATGAAAACCACCTTTTGAAAATAATTTTGAAACACGAGTTGATCTTGAGTATCATATATAAAAAAAGTAGTACAAACATGTGTTGGGATTCGGTGATTAAAATCGAATTACGCAGCGGAAAATAAACTGGTCCAACCGGATAAAACCAAACCCCCAAAACGGACCGATCAAGCACCATATAAATGAATATAAATAAAGAGGAAGAAAATCAAAGAATACTTACCCTGATAGTCCTTTGATAATATAATCTTCGAAAAAAAACCCCGAGCAAGCCTTTTCTCGATTACCGACACGAACACGAATCTAATTCGTTGTAGCTTGTTAAATGATCCAACACCGAAAATGCCGAATGTCTCTACGTTATCACGCGTCGGATATTGATTGGAAAAATAAAATATCAATTCGTTCTCAAAGAACACGGCTAGGAATTGATACGGTATTTTTCTTCTCTTCTCTTCTTCCTTTTCTTTCTCTCAAAGATGAACAAGAAATTGAAAGAAAAATTTTCTCCCTCTCACCAATATGTTCTCACGGATGATGTTATGTGTGTGTGTGTGTCTTTGTTTCACAAGTCATGTTCAAAACAAAGACCAACACACCATTTTATATAACTAACGAGATAATATTATGAGATATGGAATCTAATCCCAAGTCTTCATCATTTGCCATATAAAATACACCTCACATGTTAGAAAGGAACATGAAAGGTGTGGAGAAGGTGAGGGGGGCGGCCCACTTGGTATTAGGTGAGAAAACGAGCCGAGCCACTCGGTTCGTGTACCGGACGTTCGCATGTCTAGTCCGTTAAATACACTTCGTTTGATCCCAAATGTATTTATACTAAATTAATTAATACAATTAATTAATTTTATCAAATACAAAATTATAATAATATATTTCCAAGAAATAATTATTTATGAATTAAATTAATTACCCGGTAATTAATATCAATTCACTAGACCGCATGATTTATCAAACAAATAAAATTAGATATCTAATATCCAATATTAATGAAGAGATAATAAATACATATTTATCCATCAAATATCCTTGTGCGTGAATCTGTAGGTCCGTCTTAGTCGGCAATGGGAGGAACCAAGGAGTACGGGTAACACTTAGACAGTCTAGTGCTTCGTACCGTAACCCAACTAAGAACGAATGATCGGATCATTCCAAAACCATTATGTCGTGAGTACCGTATACGTATAAACCCTTCAATCATATGTCCCGGTCAAGTATTAGGGTCACAGTAAAGTCAAACCCTACTGTAACTTGACTCTATGCTTTCTGCTAATGCAAACTGAGATCATCGAGCTCTCGTGTATCAAATACAACTAGCTCTAAATGCTTTGGCCAAAGACTTATAATCTCATTTGCCATTAACCGCATAGGACATTTACCTGCTCACTTAGAGGAGAAAGAATTCTCTCTTGGTATTCAGTAGAGACTGCTACTTGCCCACTAAGTTACATTTCGAGGTTGACCCCACCCACCGGCGATTGGATCGAACTACTCTAATGACTGACTCAATGTCACAAGCACATCTCCTACTGAAACCTCAAGTCAAAGGTCCATGTATACCTATCACAACCTTTCGATCCAGTCATTGACAAACCCTGAGTGATATCCATGTGACCGAATCGAGGTGAGTCGTGTTCGAGTACACTAATCTCATTAGCACACCTATAATGTGTGCTCCCACTAACTCTTAGTGAAGACCGGCACTCTACATGTCAAAGTACACGTTATACAAGTCTTGTCTAAACTTATTGCCTAGTTAAGTTTTATCGACTTGCGCACGAGTTAAGCATTCGAGCTCTAAACACTTCCAGTGCCTATCTCCTTATCTCCATAATGAGTAGAATGTTTGCTCTCAAATACAAGGACTATTATTCTATATACCAAATCACAATGCCAGTGATATACAATAATATAGAAATAATTATTGCCTTATTAAATATTCATAATTACAATACAAATACTCTCATTCTCTCATCCTCTGAGTGGCATTCGAGGGCATATCCCTAACAACATCGTCATCGAGACTTTGAAAAAAAAACATCTCGCGTTTGATAAAACTGAGGACACCTTTCTTTAAATTAAAACTTTTCAGCAATATTTGACCTTCGGGTCTAAGCAAAGGCGTTTCTAAATCATTAGAAATATCTCAAAATATTTTGGTCCTCCAAGTAGAATAATTTTGAAACATAGTGTGGCACTAGTAGGCATCTTTAGAATACTGCGAGAGAATAATCCATTTTAAAAGTATGTCTTGAGGTTCATTTTCTAAGATACTCAAGGTTTTTCAGAAGTACAATAGGCTAAAATGCCCAAAATTCACGCATATCAACATTCACTTAAACACATCATAGCACACGCATCAAATCGTTCAAAATCAAGACAGTGCATGAATTTTACCGGAAACAAGTAACACCCCCAGATCCTCCTGGGAATATTACACGCCGTAAACCCTTCTCACAAGGATTTACCAGGCTAAACACAATTTTCCACGTCATTTCAAAAATGCCAAAAAGACCGATGACGGTAATATTTTCCAAAACTCACAAAATCATTTGGCAAACCGTCATAAAATGTTCAAGGCCAAAATGCCAAAACTCGATTTAGGGAATCGGTTTTACGTAATAATACTCAGTTTGCAAAATACCGAAAGTCATTTTGAAAGAACTCGCGCAGCGGATAAAATGCGGTTCGAAAATATACCAATAGCGATAACACTCCTCGTATAAACCAAATACGAGAGTCGAATAAACACGTATCGCGAAATCAAAATCCACAGAAGGATTCCATCATGTAACAACTAATCATACAAATAACTCGTGTCACACGAGGCACAACACAAAGAAGGGAGTCTTACATCCATAGGTCGCACGAAAATGACGATCGCCCCTCGATACTAATCATGACCAACGAACTCAGACAACGCGTTGCGACGCGACTAAGTCAGACAAAATCCAACGAGACAAAACTCAACAAAAACAACTTGACCCGACAGCCTAGGTTTCCACAAGCTAATCTGATTTTTAAAATCGTATACTCTAGTTATTCGAAAATAAAACCGATAAGTTAAAAGTCGTTTTCAAGATCCTTTCAAACACGACAAGGGTTTAACAACGGTAGCATTTCAGAAAATGTCCCAAAACACTTTTAAACACAACTTTCAAATACCGACACAAGGTTTTATTTGAAAATACAAGGTTGGCTCGCCCCAAATTCATGCCACTTTTCAAAAACCCACAATACGATCAAGTCTAAGAAATTTTCAAGCATACACGCCGCATGTATTATTATTGATTGGAACACATTGGTTGTAAATAACAACAATTATCCAAGTACCATCAATTCCTGAACATACGCATATACGGCATTCAAAAATCACCAATTCAACAAACGCAACTCGGAAACACTAATTTCAAGCATATGTCAAACTATCTCTTCAAGTTTAACAGCATAACTAATGAACACCGATTCAAACACATGTTGAAACCATCTATGTGAGTTTCTCAACAAACTCTACCATCAATAACTTTCCCGGAACATATCAATGTTCAAAACTTCCACATCATACTGCACCCCTCGGTGTCCAAACTATCAGTACATTCGACTCAACATACATTTAGTATATCGCAATTAGCAAACACAGATTCCATCATACAACGAAAGATTAGAGAGTCAAGCCCTCTCACAATATACCACAGAGCAACTCTCGGATATTTCGATCACCAACGATCCTACCAATGCTAGGAAGTTTAGTGATGGAAGGCTCACAAGACGACAAACGGTCAAGCCCAGAACGGCGCACATACTCCAGAGAGATAAACGACTGCTGTAACACCCCCGATATATTCAGGAATATTACAGCACCGTAAATCCTTTACATAAGAATTTACAAGGCCGAATAAAGGAAATGACAATAACAGATACCAATTTATGAAATTTCTGAAATAAAATTCAACCGACTGGTTCAAAACCGAAATTACAAATATCCCATGAAGAGTTATTATTACATCACTAAAATCCAAACATTATAAATCGACGTACTCGACTACTTATTGAAATAACCAACAAACAATGCAAAGAAACCCGGCCGGAACATCACTCTGCACCCTCGTCGTCATGCATCTCCAGTGGTTGTTTCCCCGCTCTCCTGGATCCTGAACATACACAAATGTTCACCCCCGAAGGGGTTAGCACAACGATGCTAGTACAAGTACAATAATCATACAACAGTGATATAGTCAACAATTATATCTTAACAAGTTTCTCCAACGAGAAATATTCATAACACATATCATATCATAACAGTTTCAACATACTAATGGTATTCCAACGATCCAGCGCACACAGCTATAGATTCCCATGATGATCTCGTCGGACCAACACATGGTGGAACTACCTGCCCGACGATCCAGCACACACATCTATAGATTCCCATGATGATTCCCGTCGGATCAACGCATGGTGGACATATAATCACAACATATTTACACGATACAATCACATCATATTTGTCATAATTTAAACAATTCTAAATAGAGTACTTGCCTCGGTTCGTTGACAAGAATAAACTTCCACGAATATCAAAATACTCGAAGGTCGTCCCCTTCGATCAATCACGTGTTAAGCTCGAACCTTAACAAAAGAAATAGCATAGAATTCATTTCATGTCGAATGAACGTCTAACAATTCAACAATTCAGTAGAAAGTCCTTAATATACAATCTGTCTGGATAGCTTAACGCACGCTACGAATCCTATGTAGCGTTCGTTAATGATACTCGTTAGCGCATGCAGTACACACAGCCTAGCATACGCTAACCAGGCGTGGTCAGTGCCTCACTAATCAGCTGACTGACTCAGCTGATGACTTAACGCACGCTAAGTCCCAATTGTTGCATACGCTAAACGTACTCGATAGCGCGCGTTAATTCTCGTAGCTTAGCGCACGCTAAGAGTGCATGGCAGTTCACTGGAGGGTAGCAAATTATACAAATGGTGATGAAGTAAGCAAATCCCTCAGTCATTAGTGTTTGTTATCCGGCTTCATGTTATGATCATAACCTTTATGAATGATCTCATGGATACTAACAACTTCGAGGTGCAAGTATACGTATAATCATCATAACACTATAATCCGTCTTGATTACAATTCTCATGAGAAGTTGGTGATATCCGGTTGATGTATTAGATTCTACTATCATTATACATATTCAGACTTCATCTGGAGGTGAACTAACAATTCCAACTTATACAAAAGAATATATCCTAAGACGATTCTTCCCTTAAGTCCTTATAACCGAAAATAATACCACCTCCAATTTATGATCACTAAGATAACATAAATCATACGGATAATAACTTCAGAATGTTCTCTTATAACTTGAAGTACTAGGATTCCAACTACGAGGTTCCAATGATAATATCATAAGCATAGACATTCCAATCTTAAAACATGATGTTTGTTGAATAATTCACCAATGAAATACAATATCACGTTAGCATGATCATCTAATCCATTGGAATCCAAATCTAAGGCTGGTGATAGGTTCAACATACCTTAATATGCCGAAATCAGTAAACCACAAGGTAGAATCCGACTCCGGTTGGTTATGTGCCACTCCAAGGTGTTACTTCTCTTCAATGATCACTCACAAGTGATAACCAATATTCAAGGATCACTAATATAAGTTCTAAGTGTGTTATAGGGATGATTAAAGCTCTCTGGCCTCTCAAGAATGAAGAATGGACGAAGGAAATGTAAGCCAAAACGGGTGGTTGTCTAATTTATAATATTCTACACTTTAACTAATTAGCGCACGCTACTAAGCATTCCTTAGCGCGCGCTAATAAGAGTTGACTCCAAAATTGTCCAGGTTCGTCCGCGAGAATCTTACCCGGACCCATGTCCGGCTGGAGCATGTGCTAGCCACCTACCTCAATAATTCAGTGTCTAGCGCACGAAACTCCTACATACGTAGCGTGCGCTAGTAATAGCCGATAGCGCGCGTTAAGCTACATTCTTAGCGTGCGCTATCACGAGTTTGCATGAGAAAATTTGCATGATGTTATACTTAAGTACAAGGATGCCAATGCAAGAAATATCATACTCCAATAATCAAAACCACAAATCCGAATAATACAGGGTTCGAATACAGGTAAAATACACAGTAATAAATCCGGATATTACATACTCTCCTACTAAAAAGGATTTTCGTACCGAAACTCAAGATGAAAATAATTCGGGATATCTGGACTTCATGCCATCTTCCGTTTCCCATGTGGCTTCTTCCACTCCATGGCGTGACCATTAAATTTTGACTAAAACGATGGGTTTGTTTCTCAACTGCTTAACTCGACTCTAGAGTATCTTGACCGGTCTTTCTTCAAACGTCCCATCTTGAGCGACTTCGATCTCACCGAAACCAATGACATGACTAGGATCCGATATATCTCGGACTCAACTTTCCTTTCCTTCCGAAACGAAAGATTCCCCGAGTAGGAGAAACCTTCAAAAGTACGTGGTCTCCAGTACTGAACTCCAATGGGCGACGATGTACGTCTGCATAAGATTTCTGGCGACTCTGGGCGGTCAACAACCTTTCACGAATCAAGGATATCTTCTTTTGAGTCTGCACGATCAACTCTGGTTCTGTTCCGATCAAGTCTGATGAATCGTCCCAGCATAGGGGCGATCTGCATCTCCTCCCGTATAATGCCTCGAATGGTGCCATCTTAATGGAAGCATGCCAACTATTGTTGTAGGTAAATTCAATCAATGTTAGATGAATTTCCCAATCGTTTGACCAATCTAAGGCACAAGACCTCAGCATATCCTCCACCGTTTGAATGGTCTTCTCGAATTGTCCGTCAGTCTGTGGGTGATAAGTTGTACTGAAGTTCAATTTGGTCCCCAAGGCCTTATGAACTGATTTCCAAAAGTGAGACACAAAACGGCCATCTCGATCAGAAATGATGGTCTTCGGCGTACCATGCAATCGAACTATCTCCGATATAAATACTCGTGCCAACTTCTCTGGTCCCCACGTGTCCTTAATGCCTAGAAAATGAGCCGATTTGGTTAAACGATCAACTATCACCCAAATCATGTTCATTCCTGTCTTGGTTCTCGGCATACTGGTGATAAAGTCCATCGATATGTCCTCCCACTTCCATTCAGGGATTGGAAGTGGCTTCAACATTCCGGCAGGCCGTTGATGCTCAATCTTAACCTGCTGACAAGTCAAGCATTTCGAAACATAGTCCGCTACATCTTTCTTCATGTTGCCCCACCAGAAATTCTACTTCAAGTCCTTATACATTTTACTGGTGCCCGGGTGGATAGAATAGGGCGAACTGTGAGCTTCCTTCATAATCGTCTGTTTCAGAAAATTGATATCGGGAACGCAGAGTCGGTTCTGAAATCTCAAAAATCCATCATCATGGATTACGAATCCGGGGGCCTTCCCCTTGATCACTTCGTCACGTAACCGAATCATCAGAGGATCATCTACCTGTCTAGATTTGATTTCTTCGATTAATGACGAAGTTATCTCCATCACGCACAGTTGTCCTTGGACTCTTTGTAACCACACTTCAATTCCTTCTCGAATCATCTCTCGTTGAAGGCTAAGTTGGGAGGTCAGAGTCTCCAGCATCTGAATAGAAACAGGCTTGCGACTGAGTGCATCGGCCACTACATTCGCTTTGCCTGGGTGATACAAAATCTCCAAGTCATAGTCCTTGATCAGCTCTAACCATCTTCTTTGACGCATGTTCAATTCCTTCTGACTGAAGATGTATTTGAGACTCTTGTGATCCGTAAAGATCTGACAGTAAGTCCCGTATAGATAATGCCTCCAGATCTTCAAAGCAAAAACTACTGTTGCTAGCTCCAAATCATGTGTTGGGTAATTCACTTCATAAGGTTTCAGCTGTCGAGAAGCATAAGCGATCACCTTGTCATTCTGCATTAATACGCATCCGAGTCCTTGGTTCGAGGCATCACTGTAAACTATGAATCCTCCAGTCCCCTGTGGAAGTGATAGAATCGGTGCCGTCGTCAATCTTTCTTTAATTCATCAAAACTAGTCTGACACGACTCGTTCCACTCAAACTTTTGAGTTTTCTGCAGGAGTCGAGTAAGTGGGCGGGAGATTTTGGAAAACCCTTCCACGAACCGACGATAATACCCAGCAAGTCCTAAGAAACTTCGGACTTCTTTCACGTTCTTTGGAGGTTTCCAATTTATAATTGCTTCGATTTTCTGCGGATCTACTCGGACTCCTTCCGCTGATACCACATGACCGAGGAACATTACTTCCTTTAGCCAGAATTCACACTTAGAGAGTTTGGCGTACAGTTGCTTGCTTCTCAAAAGTTCTAATACAATCCGCAAATGTTGTGCATGCTCTTTCGGGTTCTTAGAATACACCAGAATGTCATCAATGAACACGACCACAAATTTATCCAAATATTCGATGAACACTCGGTTCATCAACTGCATGAATACAGCAGGTGCATTAGTGAGACCAAATGGCATCACTACAAACTCATAGTGTCCGTAGCGAGTTCTGAATGCTGACTTTGGAACATCAGATTCCTTAATCCTCAGCTGATGGTATCCTGATCTCAGATCGATTTAAGAAAATACTGTTGCTCCTTGCAACTGATCAAACAGATCATCAATCCGTGGCAACGGATACTTGTTCTTAATCGTCATCTTGTTCAGCTCTCGATAGTCAATACACAGTCAAAGCGATCCATCCTTCTTTCGGACAAAAAGGATCAAGCGCCTCGTGATGAAACGCTTGGCTGAATATAGCCTTTGTCCAGTAACTCCTCCAGCTGCTTCTTCAGTTCATACATTTCAGTAGGTGCCATACGATATGGCGCCTTAGAAATTGGTGTAGCTCCGGGTTCCAGCTCAATAGTGAATTCTACATCCCATCGTGGAGGTAGTCCAGGTAATTCGTCAGGAAATACATCTAGAAATTTGTTCACAACAGGAATGGATGAAAGTTTCATAATTTCATCTTCTTTCTTCATTGCATAGCACCAATATCCTGTACAGCCCTGTTTCAACAATTTGACAGCTTTCATTGCTTTGATCAACTTTCCTGAGCTTCCTGGTTTCCATGCTTCAAACAGTACTTCAGAGCCATCATCAGCGATCAGCGAAATATTCCTCATTCGGTAATTTACAATTGCTCCATATCGATTAAGCCAATCGTCTCCGAGTATTAGGTCATCTCCTTGCATTTCTATCACAATTAAATTTGGGAGCCACTCCCTACCCCCAAATAATACAGGAAAATCTCTAGTCTCTAAGTTCCCAACAATCCTCTCTCCACTCGGTAAACCAACAACATAAGGTTCACAAGTATGAAAACCATAAATATTCAAACGATTTACACAAGACAAAGATATAAAAGAATACGTAGCTCCTATATCGAATAAAATGCTAACTGGCTGGGAAAGGATCTGGACAGTACCTGATGCGACAGCAGCATCCTGATCGTCTATCCTCCTCATCTCATACAGACATGGGGGAACAGATCCGGCACTCGATGTCCCCTTTCGGTCCCATTGTCCTCTGCCTCGTCCGCGGCCAAAATTTTGAGGCAACTGAACACTTTGCTGCGTCTGTTGGATACTAGCTTCCTTCTGAACTGGCTGCGATGAACGGGTTCCATTGTGTTTGGTGGCGTCCTTGCAAAACGTCGCACGGTGCACTTCCTGTCCGCAGTCAAAACATGTAACTGGGGTGCGCAAACAATCACGCCAAAGGTGGCCTGGGCGACCACAATTAAAGCACTTCCTAGCTGTATCCGTCGTGGCTGACACTGTTCCGTAATTCTTTCCGCTCTTAGATGGGTGCGGAGGTTTCTTGAAAGAAAAAGAAGACTGGGCCTTGCGGGGCCCGCTGTTCTTGTGCTCTGTAAACGTACTAGAGACTTTTTGTTTCTTCGACTCCATAAACTTCTCCATTGCCGCTTCTTTTATTTCGTACGCCAATGCCTTATCCTGGTATTGGCGGAGAGTGGTACATTCAAAACCGGACATGTACCTCTGGATTTCTGGATTCATTCTCATTTCAAAATGAATCATCATATCCGCATCTGTTCTGACCAGATGTCGAACAAATGCTAACTGCTGATTAAACGTCTTAATCGTCTGGGATACGGGTTCGTCTGATGGTTGAGCGGAGAAAAACTCCCGAATTTTAGCTTCCCTCACAGGACAAGGGCAGTACTGTGCTTCCATCATCATTTTAAATTTTGTCCAATCAGCATCATGATCTGCTGGTCGAATAGCTTCCCACCACTCGGATGCCTCCCCAATCAGAAAGTACTGGGCAATAGGAGCTCTCCTGTCGTCTGGGCAATTAATTCCAGCAAAAAATTTCTCCAATTCCTTCAACCAATGATCCCAAGTGGGAGCCTCGGAAAAGCCATTAAATTTGAGCGGTTGCATTTTCACTACCTCTTGCAACCATCGGTCACCTCGATTTCCCATTTCTGGGATCCTTTGCTGTCCATCTCCCTGTTGAAGTCCCACCGCCATCTGCATTCGGTCCACGACATGAGCGAACTGAGTCATCTGATTCACCACTTGGCGAAGGATTTCTGGTACAACAGGTTCTGGTTCGTTATTGATGGATTGTTGCGGCTCGACTGAGCTATGACTGGCCTGATTAGAAGGCGACACCTCCCTTTCAGCATTCCTTCATCCGCGTCCACGACCGCGACCACGTCCACGTCCGCCTCTCAACATACTGTAAGCACAAGTACTTAATATACAGGAAACAACATTGTTCTAATGTTCAAGTATAAAAAGTACAACATGTAAAGAACGAGATAGATTTAGGAACTTACAACCACCGTTCGCATGAAGACGTAGGCAGTACAGTGATGTCATTCACGGCCGGTTAGCTCAAAAGACGTAAACCTATTTTAACCCAATGGCCAAGATATCCATAATCTTAGCTCCGATACCATATTCTGTAACACCCCCGATATATTCAGGAATATTACAACGCCGTAAATCCTTTACATAAGAATTTACAAGGCTGAATAAAGGAAATGACAATAACAGATACCAATTTATGAAATTTCTGAAATAAAATTCAACCGACTAGTTCAAAACCGAAATTACAAATATCCCATGAAGAGTTATTATTACATCACTAAAATCCAAACATTATAAATCGACGACGTACTCGAGTACTTATTGAAATAACCAACAAACAAATGCATAAGAAACACGGCGTAACATCACTCTGCACCCTCGTCGTCATGCATCTCCAGTGGTTGTTTTCCCGCTCTCCTGGATCCTGAACATACACAAATGTTCACCCCCGAAGGGTTTAGCACAACGATGCTAGTACAAGTACAATAATCATACAATAGTGATATAATCAACAATTATATCTTAACAAGTTTCTCCAACGAGAAATATTCATAACACATATCATATCATAACAGTTTCAACATACTAATGGTATTCCAATGATCCAGCGCACACAGCTATAGATTCCCATGATGATCCCGTCAGACCAACACATGGTGGAACTACCTGTCCGACGATCCAGCGCACACAGCTATATATTCCCATGATGATTCCCGTCGGATCAACGCATGGTGGACATATAATCACAACATATTTACACGATACAATCACATCATAATTGTCATAATATAAACAATTCTAAATAGAGTACTTGCCTCGGTTCGTTGACAACAATAAACTTCCACGAATATCAAAATACTCGAAGGTCGTCCCCTTCGATCAATCACGTGTTAAGCTCGAACCTTAATAAAAGAAATAGCATAGAATTCATTTCATGTCGAATGAACGTCTAACAATTCAACAATTCAGTAGAAAGTTCTTAATATGCAATCTGTCTGGATAGCTTAACGCACGCTACGAATCTTATGTAGCGTACGTTAATGATACTCGTTATCGCACACAGTACACACAGCCTAGCGTACGCTAACCAAGCGTGGTCAGTGCCTCACTGATCAGCCGACTGACTCAGCTGATGACTTAACGCACGCTAAGTCCCAATCGTTGCGTACACTAAACGTACTCGATAGCGCGCGTTAATTCTCGTAGCTTAGCGCATGCTAAGAGTGCATGGCAGTTCACTGGAGGGAAGCAAATTATACAAATGGTGATGAAGTAAGCGAATCGCTCAGTCATTAATGTTTGTTATCCGGCTTCATGTTATGATCATAACCTTTATGAATGATCTCATGGATACTAACAACTTCGAGGTGCAAGTATACGTATAATCATCATAACACTATAATCCGTCTTGATTACAATTCTCATGCGAAGTTGGTGATCTCCGGTTGATGTATTAGATTCTACTATCATTATACATATTCAGACTTCATCTGGAGGTGAACTAACAATTCCAACTTATACAAAAGAATATATCCTAAGATGATTCTTCCCTTAAGTCCTTATAACCGAAAATAATACCACCTCCAATTTATGATCACTAAGATAACATAAATCATACGGATAATAACTTCAGAATGTTCTATTATCACTTGAAGTACTAGGATTCCAACTACGAGGTTCCAATGATAATATCATAAGCATAGACATTCCAATCTTAAAACATGATGTTTGTTGAATAATTCACCAATGAAATTCAATATCACGTTAGCATGATCATCTAATCCCTTGGAATCCAAATCTAAGGCTGGTGATAGGTTCAACATACCTTAATATGCCGAAATCACTGAACCACAAGGTAGAATCCGACTCCGGTTGGTTCTGTGTCACTCCAAGGTGTTACTTCTCTTCAATGATCACTCACAAGTGATAACCAATATTCAAGGATCACTAATATAAGTTCTAAGTGTGTTATAGGGATGATTAAAGCTCTCTGGCCTCTCAAGAATGAAGAATGGACGAAGGAAATGTAAGCCAAAACGGGTGGTTGTCTAATTTATAATATTCTGCACTTTAACTAATTAGCGCACGCTACTAAGCATTCCTTAGCGCGCGCTAATAAGAGTTGACTCCAAAATTGTCCAGGTTCGTCTGCGAGAATCTTACCCGGACCCATGTTCCGGCTGGCGCATGTGCTAGCCACCTACCTCAATAATTCAGTGTCTAGCGAACGCAACTCCTACATACGTAGCGTGCGCTAGTAATAGCCGATAGCGCGCGTTAAGCTACATTCTTAGCGTGCGCTATCACGAGTTTGCATGAAAAAATTTGCATGATGTTATACTTAAGTACAAGGATGCCAATGCAAGAAATATCATACTCCAATAATCAAAACCACAAATCCGAATAATACAGGGTTCGAATACAGGTAAAATACACAGTAATAAATCCGGATATTACAACTACACAATACCAGAATAAAAAAGCACACTGACCGGATGGATCGAAAAACAACTCGACGATAAGTACGAGAGAGACAATCACAGTTCAAGAAGTGGAAATACAATACGAGAAAACAAGAGAATCGAGTAAGGAAAACTTACGAGCACTGGATGTACGGAGATGCCGGCAGCGGTGTGACAATGTGAAAAACAAAACACAACTAAGACCCAAATAACCGACAAGCCTAGGTATCCATAAACCTAAAGCTCTGATACCATTTTCTGTAACACCCCCGGGATATTCGAGGTGTATTACAGCGCCGTGGACCTCTACATGGGACCCACAGGCTAAAACAAGAAAACACCACTCGACTAACCGTCTCGGTTAGCAAGGAAACAAATGTTTACAACACGAACATAAAATAACATGTCCAGTACAACCGGCATAATAAACATCAACTGACAAATATAGTAACTTCAACGAAGACCAATCGCAACCTGAAAGGAAAAGCCTAAGTACTCGCGAGTACAATCTGTAAGTTTATAATTTGGAAAATAACCATATCGAAAGAGACAACAGGAATAATAAGACTCAATTGCACATGTCAACAACCTTGGCTGGCATCCTCGTACCGTCCCAGCGCCCGCTCGTCTGGCTGAACATGACCTGAAATCCATAACAAGAATTTCCCCAAAACGGGTCCCCAAAGGGGTTAGCAATTACACTAGTACAAGTATTCAAGGCAAACCAATCGCTTACACATTTCATAGTACAATGCACCAAAATCATTTCAAAACCAAAACCAGACATGTCTTTTCCGGAAACAAACAGTCAATCACATTTGCCTAGGACCGGGACGAAGCCACAAATTCCACTCGAGGCCTCTAAGGAACCTCCCGAGCTGGCCATATCATAAAAAAAATCACGCACGTGCATCGCCTAGGACCGGGACGAAGCCACAAATCCCACTCGAGGCCTCTAAGGACCCTCCCGAGCTGGCTAGCTAAACAAACTCATGAATCTAGGGTTAAAACCATTGGACTCCCTCCGTGGCCCCGTCGGACCCTCCCGAGGTGATCAAATCACACACAAAATACATTACCATTTCACATTAAGCATAAAGGTTTCCAAAAATACTTGCCTTGAAAAATTGACGACGCAACGAATGGAAGGAAAATCACCGACGAACGCTAGGAACCGAAGAAACCGAACCTAATGATTCGAAGAATACAATCACCACCATTTCTAAACGAATACGGAATTAGAATACACCCGAAAACCCTCCTACGATTCATGTATATTCGTATAAAAACGACAACGAGGGCGGACCACAACCAAACCCTCCCGATTACGCAAAAATCACGAAATATACCATGGATCCGTAGGGAAACTAAGAATACCAACAAGATTAATCATATTCATCATGAATTAATCAACAAAACGCAACGAGTCGGACAAAAACGCGAAAACCCCCAAATCTCCCCAAAAGTAGGGTTCTAGAGATCTAACCTTGATTCACTGGATCAAAAGATGTTATAGGATGATTGATAAATGATATAATCTCTAGAACTTCGTGGATTCGTTGTTTAACAACATGGCTTCGCCTCCTCCGAATCTCCAGCCGCGGACAGAAAAGAAAGGAAATGAAAAATGAGTGAAAATGTGGCTGCTTTGTCATATTTATACTGGGCCGGACTAGCGTGCGCTAGCCTTCCCGGACTAGCGTGCGCTATTGGCCAGTATCGGCCTAGAACCCTCGGTCGGGGCCCACATAACCCGGCACTGCTGACAAAACCTGCTGACTGTGACCTGCCCGCCCAACCACGATAGCGTGCACTGCGCCGACGCTAGCGCATGCTAGCTGACCTGTCCAGTACCCTCTGGACTAAACAGCTCGGCCACCTAACGTGCGCTAGTAGGCCGACAGCGTGCGCTACACCTGCCGGTTAGCGTGCGCCACGACCGACAGTAGCGTGCACTACCTGCCGATCCTACCCGAGTCCAGAACCTCAGAAACCCCTCTGCCCAAATCCGATAGCGTACGCTGGCCGGTCGACAGCATGCGCTACACCTGCTGAGTTAGCGCGTGTAGAATTCCGGCAGTAGCGTGCGCTACGCCGGTTCCTGCCATGCCTACTCGGCCAGTGCCCAGCACTTCCGACAGTGCCGCACCTGTCCGACCCGTGCTCAGCCGCCATGACCCGACGACTCGATTTCCGAAAATGCATGGAACGAACACAACGAAATGCTCGCGGATAGCATCAACGATCCGAAATGAAAACATACCGCAATAATTAATCATACGCGACCAAGAAAAGGGTCGAGACAACAAATACGGAGACGGATATTCATAACTTTTAGGAAATTACAAAATGGCCCAAAATGCTCGAAATTCACGATACGTGATCGAATAACCAAACTAAAGTTCACAACACGTCTAACAAAGTTAAATGGACTTGCGGAAAACTCGAAATAACAGTTTCAAACGAGATTTACAAGAATCAAACTCAAGTGCGGAAAAGTCGCTAAGAAACACGGAACTCAACAGAACGACACCGAAACGAACTCGGATGTCAAAAAGTGTAGAATTAATCATTCTCGAAATGACGAAACAGTCACAAGCGAGTCGTCAAAGATGGACTCTCGCCAAAAAAAAATACCAGAAATCGAAATTGCAAATATTACATCTGAGTCTTCCTCATCCGTAGAGTCGGCATTCCAATTTGCAGCTGGAATCGCCTCTCGAGCATACAAATCCAATAAGCATCCAATGACGAACTAGAAATCATCAGCGGCCTCTCGCTCTTCTAGCGATCTCTTGATGGCCTTTTTCCAAAGCCGGAAGATGCAACAACTCCAGTCTTCGGATAACTTCTCCATCAGGTGCTCTTGCTATCGAGTGATGGAACCTTGTTTCCCAGATTGCATCCACTTACTCAGCCTATTAATGACGTAGTGTGGTGCATTTTCTGGTAGACTAGGGTCATCCCACCAGTCTTTGCGTGCTAGAAGACGCGAGTCAAAAGTAGCTGGGACCTTCTTACGTGGCGTCATTCTAGGTTTGGCCATTCTACCAATTCGTACATACATAAATAATTATGTAAATAAAATGAAATGACATATGCATGAATAATGACTGAAATTTGGTACCTCATACGGAGTGACGAAGTGGCGAAGCTGAGAGCATATGATACTTTTACATTCTAGCGAGTCTACAGAAAGGTAAAACCCGCTCTGGTACCACTATGTAACGCCCCGACTTTCTAGGGTAAATATTGGGGAAAATAAATAAAAGGTAAATTTGACAAAAAATAATTTTCTTGAGAATATAAAAATTCTCGCCTGCAAAGTCGAGTCGCTACAATGACATAAAAATTAATACCTTTAAATAAGGTAACATTTCATCATAAATACGAGGTAAAAATTTGCGGCGGAAGAATAATTCATAATTTACAAATTTTCAAATCGAAGTTTCCCCAAATGAGTTCCAAAACATTAGACATAAAGAAACATCATATAAAAATTCCTCTTTCATATGCCCTTCTCGGCTCGCTCCTTCGTCCTTCCCGCTCGGATCAACCTGCGGGATCAATAAAGAGAGGGGTGAGCTTCCTTCAGCTCATGGAAATCACACTGATCACAGTAATATACAATCTCATGGAAAGCATAACATGAATAATCTATCACATTTTTCCTCAATGTAAATGCATACTCACAATATTACGTATAACATGAATCGAGCACGCATACACGAATATTAAGGTTGCGCAGTGTAATATCTGGAATTTCTACTACTATTGTTTGAGATTATTTTATCCGAGTTATATTGTATATCGTGAAATTTGTACAGTATGGATAAAATAAATTAAGGACTGAGATGTCAGTTTTGGTATAATTGTCGTATTTGGTCGACAATTGCACCTGAGGATATAATGTGTCGAGTATATGTATTCACTATGCCGTATGTTCATATTTGGAATGTCGAGATGTTGGACGAGGATAGCTGAAAATGGCTAAGTACAGCCACGTTAGTGCACGCTATGAAATATGCTTAGCGCACGCTACGAGGTATGAGTAGCGTACGCTACGTGGTGCAGTTAGCGTATGCTAATAGGTTCGCATTACGTACGCTAAGGAGGATCCTTAACGTACGTAAGACATGCTGGGAAAGGTTCGGAAGGCGGCTGACAGGTAGGCCCGGGTTGATGTGTATCGGCATTTAGCGAACGCTAACAAGGATGGTTAGCGTACGCTAATATCAGATCGTCCGATAGGGAATCTTGGCTTTCGGTGAGTGGACCCGACCACTTGTGACTCGTGTCCAGATAAGGTCAGCGGGTATTTGTCATGTAGGGATAGCGCACGCTAATTCCAGATCGGTCAGAGGAATCCCGAAAATCGCGGATGCTTTCGGCATGTGGGGGCACGAGTGGTAGGTAAATACTGTAGTAAGTCAACTTCGGATAGCGCACGCTAAGGGCAAGGACTTGCGTACGCTAGACATGATGTTTTACGTACGTTAATGCATGGGCATTACGTACGTAAGCTAGTTTACGAAGCGATGCAGCAGCCTTTGGGCTGCGATAGCGCACGCTAACAAAGTCAGTTAGCGCACGCTAATGCTGTAGCGCACGCTAAACATGAGATGTTAGCGCACGCTAAACTGGTAACGTACGTTAAATGAAGAGGTTAGCGTACCTTAATAATGTACAGTGTATATATATGAGTAGTTGGCTGTCATTCCTCATTTCGTCCATTCTCTTCTTGCAACCGATAGAGAGAACCTTGGGAGGACATTTGGAGTTCCTAAACACTGAGGGATGATCCTCTTTAACAAGATTAAAGATGGAAATCATGGATACCATCTAGAACATAATACCACATAAAATGATGGCTATCATTCTTTAAGAAATCCAAGTTATGTTCGTACTTACTTTCACAAAATCACATATTCATTTAGAAGTGCGTTATGGTTAAACGTTCAATCACTATCAAGTCCACGTTAAATTCACGCCACGCCACATTCTCAAAGTATAAAGATTATAGACGAGATACTTGCCTTAATAACCGCTACCGAACACTCCGAAGAACACGGTTCAACCGGGAAGCTCGGACCCCGAAGAAGACAACGAACGGAAGGATTCAACCCGGGTTCCTCGCAAGAAGATCGACCCTAACATCATATAATTAATAAATCAACGTTCATACGAGGAAGAATAATCGTAGAACGCCCGAATCCCCCTCTAAGACCTTTTATCGGACACCTTTAAGGCGTCGATTAAGAACTCGACCAAACGACGAATTCTTAGCAATCAAACCATGGAACAACAAGGAAATTGATAGAATACAACTTAATAATCAATAATCCATCAATAATCTAAGTTATTACGGATCAAACGGATGAAATCCAACAAAAACCCCAATTTCCCCAAAACTAGATTTTTAAGAAATCTAACCTTGATTCGGTAGATCGGAGGAGGTTATGGGATGATTGATCGACGTTAGAAACTTAAGAACTTCGTGGATTGATAGTTGAACAACATCTCTTCATGTTATCCAAGCCCCAGCCGTGGAAAGGAAATGATAGGAATGAGAAAAATGGGTGTAAACCCGTCTGCTCGATCATATATATACTGCCCAATAGCCTGCCGACCACGTACGACCGTAGCCAATCCGCCTTACGGCCGTAACCGGCCTTCGTCCGGATGCTGCCCAGCACCTTACGACCATACCCGATCACGCCTTACGGCCATAAGCGGCATTCTTCCGGAACCTGCCTAACACCTTACAGCCGTATCCGGCACCTTACGGCCGTAACTTGGCCAGGCGGGTCCCTGGCCCAAAACGTGCGGCCGTGACTCGGCCGTGGCCAACTCCGACGGCCCGGACGACCCCAAAACCCGAACCTGAATCTAAAACGAAGATACAATTACGAAGTACTCGCAAAGAAGAATCCAAGCGCTAAGAGAACACACGATTCCGACCATCCTAAGGCTCGAAATTCGACAACAGAAAGTAATTACCCCAAACTTTAGGAAATTACGAAAATGGCCCAAAACGTCCGAAATACACGATACACGATCGAAACACCAAGCCAAAGCTCGCAGCATGAATAATAACATTAAATAAGCTTACAAGAAACTCGAAACAACAGTTTCGGACGAGATTCGCACGAATCGAACTCAAGTGCGGAAAAGCCGCTTAAGAACACGGAACTCAACAAAACAATACCGAAACAAACTCGGATAATAAAATGTGCAGAATTAAATATTCTCGGAATGTCGAAACGTTCATGAGGAGTCATCAAAATGGACTTCAGCTGAAAAAGGAAATTATCAGAAATCAAAATTGCGGATATTACAATATTTTCGGCGAGATCCATCTTTGAGCTCTCATCGGGAACTTCTTCTGGATCTTCGTCTGGATCTTCTACGGGATCCCCCTCCGATGTAACACCCTAGGGATATTCGAGGTGTATTACAGTGCCGTGGACCCCTACATGGGACCCACCAGGCTAAAACAAAAAAACACCACTCGACTAACCGTCTCGGTTAGCAAGGAAACAAATGTTTACAAAACGAACATAAAATAACACGTCCGGTACAACCGGCATAATAAACATCAACTGACAAATATAGTAACTTCAACGAAGACCAATCGCAACCCGAAAGGAAAAGCCTAAGTACTCGCGAGTACAATCTATAAGTTTATAATTTGGAAAACAACCATATCGAAAGAGACAATAGGAATAATAAGACTCAATTGCACACGTCAACAACCTTGGCCGGCATCCTCGTACCGTCCCAGCACCCGCTCGTCTGACTGAACATGACCTGAAATCCATAACAAGAATTTCCCCAAAACGGGTCCCCAAAGGGGTTACTTATTACGTTAGTACAAGTATTCAAGGCAAACCAATCGCTTACACATTTCATAGTACAATGCACCAAAATCATTTCAAAACCAAAACCAGACTTGTCTCTTCTGGAAACCAACAGTCAATCACATTTGCCTAGGACCGGGACGAAGCCACAAATTCCACTCGAGGCCTCTAAGGACCCTCCCGAGCTGGCGATATCATAAAACAAATCACACATGTGCATCGCCTAGGACCGGGACGAAGCCACAAATCCCACTCGAGGCCTCTAAGGACCCTCCCGAGATGGCTAGCTAAACAAACTCATGAATCCAGGGCTAAAACCATTGGACTCCCTCCATGGCCCCGTCGGACCCTCCCGAGGTGAGCAAATCACACACAAAATACATTATCATTTCACGTTAAGCATAAAGGTTTCCAAAAATACTTGCCTTGAATAATTGACGACGCAACGAACGGAAGGAAAATCACCGATGAATGCTAGGAACCAAAGAAACCGAACCTAACAATTCGAAGAATACAATCACAACCATTTCTAAACGAATACGGAATTGGAGTACACCCGAAAACCCTCCTACGATTCATGTATATTCGTATAAAAACAACGAGGGCGGACCACAACCAAACCCTCCCGATTACGCAAAAATCACGAAATATACCATGGATCCATAGGGAAACTAAGAATACCAACAAGATTAATCATATTCATCGTGAATTAATCAACAAAACGGAACGAATCGGACAAAAGCGCGAAAACCCCCAAATCTCCACAAAAGTAGGGTTCTAGAGATCTAACCTTGATTCGCTGGATCAAAAGATGTTATAGGATGATTTATAAATGATATAATCTCTAGAACTTCGTAGATTCGTTGTTTAACAACATGGCTTCGCCTCCTTCGAATCTACAGCCGCGGACAGAAAAGAAAGAAAATGAAAAACGAGTGAAAATGTGGCTGCTCTGTCATATTTATACTGGGCCGGACTAGCGTGCGCTAGCCTTCCCGGACTAGCGTTCGCTATCGGCCAGTATCGGCCCAGAACCGTCGGCTGGGTCCCGCACGACCCGGCACTGCTGACAAAACCTGCCGACCGTGACCTGCCCGCCCGACCACGATAGCGTGCGCTGTGCCGATGCTAGCACGTGGTATCCGACCTGTCCAGTACCCTCTGGACTAAACAGCTCGGCCAGGTGACGTGCGCTAGTCGGCTGACAGCGTGCGCTACACCTGCAGGTTAGCGTGCGCCACGATCGAGAGTAGCGTGCGCTACCTGCCGATCCTACCCGAGTCCAGAACCTCAGAAACCCCTCTGCCCAAATCTGATAGCGTACGCTGGCCGGTCGACAGCGTGCGCTACACCTATCGAGTAAGCGCGCGCAGCCTTCCGGCTGTAGCGTGCGCTACGCCGGTTCCTGCCGTGCTCGCCGGCCGGCTCCAAGACTTCCGATAGTGCCGCACTGTCCGGCCACCGCGCACTGTCCGACCAAAGGCCGCACTGTGACGGCGCTGCTCAACCGCCATGACACGACGACTCGATTTCCGAAAACGCATGGAACGAACACGACGAAATGCTCGCGGACAGCATCAATGATCTGAAAATGAAAACATAACGCAATAATTAATCATACACGACCAAGAAATGGGTCGAGAGAACAAATACGGATACGGATATTCATAACTTTTAGGAAATTACAAAATGGCCCAAAATACCCGAAATTCACGATACGTGATCGAATAACCAAACCGAAGTTCACAATACGTCTAACAAAGTTAAACGGACTTGCGAAAAACTCGAAACAACAGTTTCAAACGAGATTCACAAGAATCAAACTCAAGTGCGGAAAAGTCCCTAAGAAACACGGAACTCAACAGAACGACACCGAAACGAACTCGGATGTCAAAAAGTATAAAATTAATCATTCTCTAAATGACGAAACGGTCACAAGCGAGTCGTCAAAAACGGACTCTCGCTAAAAAAAGAAAATTACCGGAAATCGAAATTGCGGATATTACATACTACCCTCCTTAAAAGAGAAGCAATATCCCGCCAGGAAAACTCGACGAGGTACACAAGAACCGAAAACTCACGCCCAAACGGCGAAACATTACGAACAACGCAACGAAACATACGGTGTGAAAACGCTCTCCACGACGACCAACACAACGCTACAGGTAGAGACATAATAAAACCAACAAGTGACAAGCGTCATCAAATAGATAATATCATCAAGTCAATTATCTGAACAGTCGCAAAACACAAGGCACCTATTATAAGGAAACACGAACAGTCGAAAAATAGAAATGATGCGTACATCAATCTGCAAAGGTGACCACGATCGAATCAACAATGATCGAACAACAATGATCCAACAACAATTACTGAACAGCAATGATAGAATCAACAATGATCGAACAACAACGATCGAAAAACAATGATCGAACAACAACGATCGAAAAACAAAGATCGAAAAATAACGATCGAAAAGCAATGATCGAACAACAATGATCGAACAACAACGATCGAAAAAGTAACGATCGAACAACAACTCCGAAGTTCACACTTCAACTCAAGACGTTGAAAAATCTGGTAGGAACTAAAAGATGTTACTTTCGAACAAGGCTCACAAGAATCAAGCCGAACTCGGAAAAGTCACAGCAATAACCAGATCGAACCAAAATAAGATCATGGCTTGTTGGAACGATAAAAACCGAAATACAGAACAAGTTCAGAGAGTATCAACGAACACGAGCGAGTCGATAGAATTGGGAAAGAGAAAATGCAGAAGTCAAAAATAATACGGGTATTACCTTCGACCTCGCCCCCGAAACTCAAAACGGCAACAAGACAACAATACAACAAGCAACCGACACAATGCGGAACAATCACCGATGCACACAGTCATACCAACCCAAGCTCTAACAGTCCGCACATGTGCGATATCGCACAAATCACTACGAGGCGACAACATACAATACCTATATCACACCTCTCGCAGAGGGCTAACACAACAAATGCGTGGCGAACGACTCAACGCTCACACCACCAATTCGATCACCACTCGGGGGTTAACACCCTAACGAGAGTACGAATATCACACATATATTCCCGGAACGCAAACAGGAACGATAGGTTTTTTAAAAAAAACGAAAACCACCTTTTGAAAATAATTTGGAAACACGAGTTGATCTTGAGTATCATATATAAAAAAAAAGTAGTACAAACATCTGTTGGGATTCGGTGATTAAAATCGAATTACGCAGCGGAAAATAAACCGGTCCAACCGGATAAAACCAAACCCCAAAAACGGACCTATCAAGCATCATATAAACGAATATAAATAACGAGGAAGAAAATCAAAGATTACTTACCCTCATAGTCCTTTGATAATATAATCTTCGAAAAAAAAAACCCGAGCAAGCCTTTTCTCGATTACCGACACGAAAACGAATCTAATTCGTTCTAGCTTGTTGAATGATCCAACACCGAAAATGCCGAATGTCTCTACGTTATCACGCGTCGGATATTGATTGGAAAAATAAAATATCAGTTCGTTCTCAAAGAACACGGCTAGGAATTGATACGGTATTTTTCTTCTCTTCTCTTCTTCCTTTTCTTTCTCTCAAAGATGAAGAAATTGAAAGAAAAATTTTCTCCCTCTCACCAATATGTTCTCACGGCTGATGTTATGTGTGTGTGTGTGTCTTTATTTCACAAGTCATGTTCAAAACAAAGACCAACACACCATTTTATATAACTAATGAGATAATATTATGAGATATGGAATCTAATCCCAAGTCTTCATCATTTGCCATATAAAATACACCTCACATGTTAGAAAGTAACATGAAAGGTGTGGAGAAGGTGAGGGGGGCGGCCCATTTGGTATTAGGTGAGAAAAAGAGCCGAGCCACTCGGTTCGTGTACCGGACGTTCGCATGTCTAGTCCGTTAAATACACTTCATTTGATACAATTAATTAATTTTATCAAATACAAAATTATAATAATATATTTCCAAGAAATAATTATTTATGAATTAAATTAATTACCCGGTAATTAATATCAATTCACTAGACTGCATGATTTATCAAACAAATAAAATTAGATATCCAATATCCAATATTAATGAAAAGATAATAAATACATATTTATCCATCAAATATCCTTGTGCGCGACTCTGTAGGTCCGTCTTAGTTGGCAATGGAGGAACCAAGGAGTACGGGTAACACTTAGCCAGTCTAGTGCTTCGTACCGTAACCCAACTAAGAACGAATGATCGGATCATTCCAAAACCATTATGTCGTGAGTACCGTATACGTATAAACCCTTCAATCATATGTCCCGGTCAAGTATTAGGGTCACAGTAAAGTCAAACTCTACTGTAGCTTGACTCTATGCTTTCTGTTAATGCAAACTGAGATCATCGAGCTCTCGTGTATCAAATACAACTAGCTCTAAATGCTTTGGCCAAAGACTTATAATATCATTTGCCATTAACCGCATAGGACATTTACCTGCTCACTTACAGGAGAAAGAATTCTCTCTTGGTATTCAGTAGAGACTGCTACTTGCCCACTAAGTTGCATTTCGAGGTTGACCCCACCCACCGGCGATTGTATCGAACTACTCTAATGACTGACTCAATGTCACAAGCACATCTCCTACTGAAACCTCAAGTCAAAGGTCCATGTATACCTATCACAACCTTTCGATCCAGTCATTGACAAACCCTGAGTGATATCCATGTGACCGAATCGAGGTGAGTCGTGTTCGAGTACACTAATCTCATTAGCATACCTATAATGTGTGCTCCCACTAACTCTTAGTGAAGACCGGCACTCTACATGTCAAAATACACGTTATACAAGTCTTGTCTAAACTTATTGCCTAGTTAAGTTTTATCGACTTGCGCACGAGTTCAGCATTCGAGCTCTAAACACTTCCAGTGCCTATCTCCTTATCTCCATAAGGAGTAGAATGTGATCTCAAATGCAAGGACTATTATTCTATATACCAAATCACAATGCCAGTGATATACAATAATATAGAAATAATTATTGCCTTATTAAATATTCATAATTACAATACAAATACTCTCATTCTCTCATCCTCTGAGTGGCATTCGAGGGCATATCCCTAACAACATCGTCATCGAGACTTTGAAAAAAACCCATCTCGCGTTTGATAAAAATGAGGACACCTTTCTTTAAATTAAAACTTTTCAGCAATATTTGACCTTCGGGTCTAAGCAAAGGCGTTTCTAAATCATTAGAAATATCTCAAAATATTTTGGTCCTCCAAGTAGAATAATTTTGAAACATAGTGTGGCACTAGTAGGCATCTTTAGAATACTGCGAGAGAATAATCCATTTTAAAAGTATGTCTCGAGGTTTATTTTCTAAGATACTCAAGGTTTTTCAGAAGTACAATAGGCTAAAATGCCCAAAATTCACGCATATCAACATTCACTTAAACACATCATAGCACACGCATCAAATCGTTCAAAATCAAGACAGTGCATGAATTTTACCGGAAACAAGTGGCACCCCCAGATCCTCCTGGGAATATTACACGCCGTAAACCCTTCTCACAAGGATTTACCAGGCTAAACACAATTTTCCACGTCATTTCAAAAATGCCAAAAAGACCGATGACGGTAATATTTTCCAAAACTCACAAAATCATTTGTCAAACCGTCATAAAATGTTCAAGGCCAAAATGCCAAAACTCGATTTAGGGAATCGGTTTTACGTAATAAGACTCAGTTTGCAAAATACCGAAAGTCATTTTGAGAGAACTCGCGCAGTGGATAAAATGCGGTTCGAAAATACACCAACAGCGACAACACTCCTCGTATAAACCAAATACGAGAGTCGAATAAACACATATCGCGAAATCAAAATCCACAGAAGGATTCCATCATGTAACAACTAATCATACAAATAACTCATGTCACACGAGGTACAACACAAAGAAGGGAGTCTTACATCCATAGGTCGCACGAAAATGACGATCGCCCCTCGATACTAATCATGACCAACGAACTCAGACAACACGTTGCGACGCGACTAAGTCAGACAAAATCCGACGAGACAAAACTCAACAAAAACAACTTGACCCGACAGCCTAGGTTTCCACAAGCTAATCTGATTTTTAAAATCGTATACTCTAGTTATTCGAAAATAAAACTGATAAGTTAAAAGTCGTTTTCAAGATCCTTTGAAGCACGACAAGGTTTTAACAACGGTAGCATTTCATAAAATGTCCCAAAACACTTTTAAACACAACTTTCAAATACCGACACACGGTTTTATTTGAAAATACAAGGTTGGCTCGCCCCAAATTCATGCCACTTTTCAAAAACCCACAATACGATCAAGTCTAAGAAATTTTCAAGCATACACGCCGCATGTATTATTATTGATTGGAACACATTGGTTGTAAATAACAACAATTATCCAAGTACCATCAATTCCTAAACATACGCATATACGGCATTCAAAAATCACCAGTTCAACAAGCGCAACTCGGAAACACTAATTTCAAGCATATGTCAAACTATCTCTTCAAGTTTAACAGCATAACTAATGAACACCGATTCAAACACATGTTGAAACCATCTATGTGAGTTTCTCAACAAACTCTGCCATCAATACCTTTCCCGGAACATATCAATGTTCAAAACTTCCACATCATACTGCACCCCTCGGTGTCCAAACTATCAGTACATTCGACTCAACATACATTTAGTATATCGCAATTACCAAACACAGATTCCATCATACAACAAAAGATTAGAGAGTCAAGCCCTCTCACAATATACCACGGAGCAACTCTCGGATCTTTCGATCACCAACGATCCTACCAACGCTAGGAAGTTTAGCGATGGAAGGCTCACAAGACGACAAAAGGTCAAGCCCAGAACGGCGCACATACTCCAGAGAGATAAACGACTGCACAATACCAGAATAAAAAAGCACACTGACCGGATGGATCGAAAAACAACTCGACGATAAGTACGAGAGAGACAATCACAGTTCAAGAAGTGGAAATACAATACGAGAAAACAAGAGAATCGAGTAAGGAAAACTTAGGAGCACTGGATGTACTGAGATGCCGGCAGCGGTGTGACAATGTGAAAAACAAAACACAACTAAGACCCAAATAACCGACAAGCCTAGGTATCCATAAACCTAGAGCTCCGATACCATTTTCTGTAACACCCCCGGGATGTTCGAGGTGTATTACAGCGCCGTGGACCCCTACATGGGACCCACAGGCTAAAACAAGAAAACACCACTCGACTAACCGTCTCGGTTTGCAAGGAAACAAATGTTTACAACACGAACATAAAATAACACGTCCGGCACAACCGGCATAATAAACATCAACTGACAAATATAGTAACTTCAACGAAGACCAATCTCAACCTGAAAGGAAAAGCCTAAGTACTCGCGAGTACAATCTATAAGTTTATAATTTGGAAAATAACCATATCGAAAGAGACAACAGGAATAATAAGACTCAATTGCACATGTCAACAACCTTGGCTGGCATCCTCGTACTGGCCCCAAAGCCGCCTCGTCTGCCGAACATGACACAAATCCATAACAAGAATTTCCCCAAAACGGGTCCCCAAAGGGGTTAGCAATTACACTAGTACAAGTATTCAAGGCAAACCAATCGCTTACACATTTCATAGTACAATGCACCAAAATCATTTCAAAACCAAAACCAGACATGTCTTTTCCGGAAACAAACAGTCAATCACATTTGCCTAGGACCGGGACGAAGCCACAAATTCCACTCGAGGCCTCTAAGGAACCTCCCGAGCTGGCCATATCATAAAACAAATCATGCACGTGCATCGCCTAGGACCGGGACGAAGCCACAAATCCCACTCGAGGCCTCTAAGGACCCTCCCGAGCTGGCTAGCTAAACAAACTCATGAATCCAGGGCTAAAACCATTGGACTCCCTCCGTGGCCCCGTCGGACCCTCCCGAGGTGAGCAAATCACACACAAAATACATTACCATTTCACGTTAAGCATAAAGGTTTCCAAAAATACTTGCCTTGAATAATTGACGACGCAACGAACGGAAGGAAAATCACCGACGAACGCTAGGAACCAAAGAAACCGAACCTAATGATTCGAAGAATACAATCACCACCATTTCTAAACGAATACGGAATTAGAATACACCCGAAAACCCTCCTACGATTCATGTATATTCGTATAAAAACGACAACGAGGGTGGACCACAACCAAACCCTCCCGATTACACAAGAATCACGAAATATACCATGGATCCGTAGGGAAACTAAGAATACCAACAAGATTAATCATATTCATCGTGAATTAATCAACAAAACGGAACGAATCGGACAAAAACGCGAAAACCCCCAAATCTCCCCAAAAGTAGGGTTCTAGAGATCTAACCTTGATTCACTGGATCAAAGGATGTTATAGGATGATTGATAAATGATATAATCTCTAGAACTTCGTGGATTCGTTGTTTAACAACATGGCTTCGCCTCCTCCAAATCTCCAGCCGCGGACAGAAAAGAAAGGAAATGAAAAATGAGTGAAAATGTGGCTGCTCTGTCATATTTATACTGGGCCGGACTAGCGTGCGCTAGCCTTCCCGGACTAGCGTGCGCTATCGGCCAGTATCGGCCCAGAACCCTCGGCCGGGGCCCGCACAACCGGGCACTGCTGACTATGACCTGCCCGCCCGACCACGATAGCGTGCGCTGCGCCGACGCTAGCGCGTGCTAGCTGACCTGTCCAGTACCCTCTGGACTATACAGCTCGGCCACGTAACGTGCGCTAGTCGGCCGACAGCGTGCGCTACACCTGCCGGTTAGCGTGCGCCACAACCGACAGTAGCGTGCACTACCTGCCGATCCTACCCGAGTCCAAAACCTCAGAAACCCCTCTGCCTAAATCCGATAGCGTACGCTGGCCGGTCGACAGCGTGCGCTACACCTGCCGAGTTAGTGCGCGTAGACTTCCAGTAGTAGTGTGCGCTACGCCGGTTCCTGCCATGCCTGCTCGGCCAGTGCCCAGCACTTCCGACAGTGCCGCACCTGTCCGACCCGTGCTCAGCCGCCATGACCCGACGACTCGATTTCCGAAAATGTATGGAACGAACACGACGAAATGCTCGCGGATAGCATTAACGATCCGAAATGAAAACATACCGCAATAATTAATCATACGCGACCAAGAAAAGGGTCGAGACAACAAATACGGATACGGATATTCATAACTTTTAGGAAATTACAAAATGGCCCAAAATGCCCGAATTCACGATACGTGATCGAATAACCAAACTGAAGTTCACAACACGTCTAACAAAGTTAAACGGACTTGCGGAAAACTATAAATAACAGTTTCAAACAATATTTACAAGAATCAAACTCAAGTGCGGAAAAGTCGCTAAGAAACACGAAACTCAACAGAACGACACCGAAACGAACTCGGATCTGAAAAAGTGTAGAATTAATCATTCTCGAAATGACGAAACAGTCACAAGCGAGTCATCAAAGATGGACTCTCGCCAAAAAAAAATTACCGGAAATCAAAATTGCAAATATTACATCCGAGTCTTCCTCGTCCGTAGAGTCGGCATTCCAATTTGCAGCTGGAATCGCCTCTCGAGCATACAAATCCAATAAGCGTCCAATGACGAACTGGAAATCATCAGCGGCCTCTCGCTCTTCTAGCGATCGCTTGATGGCCTTTTTCCAAAGCCAGAAGATGCAACAACTTCAGTCTTCGGATAACTTCTCCATCAGGTGCTCTAGCTGTCGAGTGATGGAACCTTGTTTCCCAGATTGCATCCACTTACTCAGCCTATTAATGACGTAGTGTGGTGCATTTTCTGGTAGACTAGGGTCATCCCACCAGTCTTTGCGTGCTAGAAGACGCGAGTCAAAAGTAGTTGGGACCTTTGTACGTGGCGCCATTCTAGGTTTGACCATTCTAACAATTCGTACATACATAAATAATTATGTAAATAAAATGAAATGACATATGCATGAATAATGACTGAAATTTGGTACCTCATACGGAGTGACGAAGTGGCGAAGCTGAGAGCATATGATACTTTTACATTCTAGCGAGTCTACAGAAAGGTAAAACCCGCTCTGGTACCACTATCTAACGCCCCGACTTTCTAGGGTAAATATTGGGGAAAATAAATAAAAGGTAAATTTGACGAAAAATAATTTTCTTGAGAATATAAAAATTCTCGCCTACAAAGTCGAGTCGCTACAATGACATAAAAATTAATACCTTTAAATAAGGTAACATTTCATCATAAATATGAGGTAAAAATTTGCGGCGGAAGAATAATTCATAATTTACAAATTTTCAAATCGAAGTTTCCCCAAATGAGTTCCAAAACATTAGACATAAAGAAACATCATATAAAAATTCCTCTTTCATATGCCCTTCTCGGCTAGCTCCTTCGTCCTTCCTGCGCGGTTCAACCTGCGGGATCAATAAAGATAGGGGTGAGCTTCCTTCAGCTCATGGAAATCACACTGATCACAGTAATATAGAATCTCATGGAAAGCATAACATGAATAATCTATCACATTTTTCCTCAATGTAAATACATACTCACAATATTACGTATAGCATGAATCGAGCACGCATACACGAATATTGAGGTTGCGCAGTGTAATATTTGGAATTTCTACTACTATTGTTTGAGATTATTTTATCCGAGTTATATTGTATAGCGTGAAATCTGTACAGTATGGATAAAATAAATTAAGGACTGAGATGTCAGTTTTGGTATAATTGTCGTATTTGGTCGACAATTGCACCTGAGGATATAATGTGTCGAGTATATGTATTCAGTATGCCATATGTTCATATTTGGTATGTCGAGATGTTGGACGAGGATAGCTGAAAATGGCTAAGTACAGCCACGTTAACGCACGCTATGAAATATGCTTAGCGCACGCTACGAGGTATGAGTAGCGTACGCTACGTGGTGCAGTTAGCGTATGCTAATAGGTTCGCATTATGTATGCTAAGGAGGATCCTTAGTGTATGTAAGGCATTCTGGGAAAGGTTCGGAAGGCGGCTGACAGGTAGGCCCGGGTTGATGTGTATCGGCCTTTAGCGAACGCTAACAAGGATGGTTGGCGTACGCTAATATCAGATCGTCCGATAGGGAATCTTGGCTTTCGGCGAGTGGACCCGACCACTTGTGACTCGTGTCCAGATAAGGTCAGCGGGTATTTGTCATGTAGGGATAGCGCACGCTAATTCCAGATCGGTCAGAGGAATCCCGGAAATCGCGGATGCTTTCGGCCTGTGGGGCACGAGTGGTAGGTGAATACTATAGTAAGTCAACTTCGGATCGCGCACGCTAAGGGCAAGGACTTGCGTACGCTAGACATGATGTTTTACGTACGTTAATGCATGGGCATTACGTACATAAGCTAGTTTACAAAGCGAGGCAGTAGCCTCTGGGCTGCGATAGCGTACGCTAACAAAGTCAGTTAGCGCACGCTAAACATGAGATGTTAGCGCATGCTAAACTGGTAACGTACGTTAAATGAAGAGGTTAGCGTACGTTAATAATGTACAGTGTATATATATGAGTAGTTGGCTGTCATTCCTCATTTCGTCCATTCTCTTCTTGCAACCGATAGAGAGAACCTTGGGAGGACATTTGGAGTTCCTAAACACTGAGGGATGATCCTCTTTAACAAGATTAAAGATGTAAATCATGGATTAAAGCTTTGTTCTTTAAATAATTGGCAATTCTTGGAAATGGATTCAATCTTGGAAATTAATCCATTCCTTCAAAAAGGTAATCACTTTTCATCTTTGGATTTCATTTGGATTGATTATTGGTATTCTTGAGTTGATGATTATCATATGTTCGAGTTGATGAGCATGATAACGAGTTGGATTACCGAACTAAGTTAGTATTGTTATCAATATATGAGTATTGATATGTTTCGTATGGTTTTGGATGGAATTCAAGAGATATGTTGAAGTAATTCCCTTCTTCAATTCGGATTTTTGATGTTATGTCGTTGGTTACTTCATATGGTAACGATTATGATGGTGTTGTTCTGATTCTTGAAGTTATATGAATTGTATGTCGAAGAACATGATGAATAAGGATATTTAGATGCTAGAACACATCAGATTATGTCATTTTATGGATTATGAACGCGAATTCGGATAATTCGTGTTCTTGAAGAACTATTGAATTATATATGTCATGATTTTTATGAATAAGAATTGGAATTTGGAAAGGTTATGGATGATTTTGGAATATGATTATTTGTGATAATAACAGATAAATTGTTCTACGAATTTACCAATATGAACAAGAAGGAATCTTGTTGATTCGTGTTTAAAGATTAAGTTGGAATCGAATATGTTATGAAATCCTTAATATCGAGATGAGTTGATCATTGATATGATGAAAGTGTTAGTCGATGCTTGGAATGCATGCCACTGTACAGCATTAGCGCACGCTAAGCTTACTGGCTAGCGCACGCTAACGGGAGCAACTTAGCGCACACTACGTTATACGTTTAACGTACGCTAAGTAGGCAGACAGTGCAGTCTTTTTGTGTTGTGATTATGAATTCGTGATGGTTTGATTTGGTTTGTTCAGACTGTGTTTAATCAAGGTTTTTATTGAACCGTTGAGTTGATTGGTTGGTCGTGTCGGTTGTTGATCGTTATCGGATTGTTGTTAATTTATTATTGCGATAGGTTGTGATAATCGATCGGTGATTATAACCGTATATTGCGGTCGTGTTCGAGCATGTTCGTGAATTGCGTGGTCAGGGCTGAGGAGCTCGTAGACGAAGGCAATGAAATTGGTAACAGCTTCATCATCGTCGTATCTGTATCGAGGCAAGTTATTACTTGGTCAGTTATAATGTTTAATGAATGGTTTCAGTTTCATTTCGTTTATAATGCATATAGCAATGATTATTACTGCAAATTCTGGAGATTTGGATTATATGTTGTCCTTCCGATTCTGGGAGTTAAATCATAATGTGTATGCTTTATCTCGGTTATTGGCATGTTCGGGTTTCAAGGTTACGTTGCGATAAAGATGAGGATAATCGCCGGTGATAATTTGACATCGAGATTTCTCCTGAAGACTTGGGACAAGTATCTTAGTTTGATTCGGTTTAGTGTTGATGTTGTGATACGGAATTGAATAGTCCGAATAAAGAAGCCGAAGCAAGGATCGACGTAAATGTCCTTACAACGCGTCATGCAAGTACGACAACATTTTTAGGCGAGAAAACGGACACAAGCCGGAAAATGACACAACCTGCCGGAAAATGTCGTCGCCTGCCGGAAAATGTCGTCGCCTGCCGGAAAATGTCGAGCCTGCCGAAAAATATCGCACCTGCCGGAAAATGCCGAGCACTCCCGGCCGGACCCGACCGTGTCGTCTGACACGGCCCGTGCCGCACTCGTCCGGAAATGCAAAAGTCACTGCCCAGAGGACTCGACCGTGTTGTCTGGCACGGTCGAGTCGAACTCTTCCGGATAAGCCAAAAAGATCGCCTGCATTTACCCGACCGTGTTCCAGACACGATCGGGCCCACGCCGAACGCCCTTGTCGGGCCGCTGCGTTCGCGTGCCGAGTCATCACGGACGAAGTCGCCGCTGACGTCCTGTCGCGCCCGTGACCATGTCGGCCGGACACGGCCGAGTCACCGCCAGATGCGCGCCGCGGCCGTGTCAAGCGACACGGCCCGTGTCCGGTAGCCAGCCAACTTTTTTTTATTGTTGATTTTTGTGTATTTTGTCTTCTCTTTTCCTTTCTTTACTCTTTTAGGGATTGTGTTCCCATATTTTGTGATTTATGTTTCTTGTTTGTATTTTATTTGATTTGTTTTGATTATTCAAAGATTTTGTAATCATTGAATTATTATTTTTTTATTTTTTTTTTGTTTGATTCCTTAAGTAGAAGACTTCACTCCTATAAGTAGTCTTCACTTAGCCTTGTAATGATAGAGTATTATGAATGTTGAAGGTGAAAGAATACACTTTGTGTTTCTATCATTGGTAAATGATTTTTACCGAAACTTGATTTTTATTCGACGCGTTTTCAAGTACTAATCCGATTGATTCTCAATAGGTCTTGGGAAGAAATCACCTTATCGAGTTATAGGTCTAATTCGATAAACCCTTGTTCTTGATCGTTCAAGTCTTTTTGATCGATATTGTTACTTTACCCGATATTTCATCCATATTCATACACTCGAATTCTCATATTCGTAAAAAGCTTTCCGCTACGATATTCCTACATACACTCCGAACGATACGTATCCGCCTCTCCCAGTAGAATTCGTATCATAAGTGGTATCAGAGCCCAGGGTCATCTCCTTGGGCGATTTATTCAACAATTTCTTGTGAAGAACTATCTCTTGACTCTTGTTATGGATTTCTCCGATCTCAATTTCTTGATGAAACTCCGTGACGCACTAAACGGCTTACCGGAGCAACGTATGCAAGAAAGACGCAGAGACGATGCCAACGATATTGATTTCTTGGCCAAATTCCGCAGCATACCGGAATTTCACGGAGATAGTAATCCAGATGTGTGCATAGATTGGCTCCGTGCTTGTGAGGAGCACTCGGACTTCAAGGCTGCCCCGATCAACCGCCGCATTTCGTTGGTGGCAAGGCGCCTCCGCGGTAGCGCCGCCGTCTGGTGGCAAAAATTGAAACTGTCCCGTTCACAACAACGTAAGCCTAAAATACAAGATTGGCTTAAATTCAAAAAATATTTCAATCGAAGGTTCAAATCCCCTTCTTACCACCAATCCTTCGACACCCCGCCACCGGCATTCGATCTAAGGTCTTCCCCCATCAAGGAATTCCCAGCAGAATCTTTTTTCGATGAAGACAATGTCCCTACGGTCATTTTCAATGAAGTAGACGAGACAGAGTTTTCAACGGAGCAATTCAACGAAGAAGGTGAGTTGAGCCGTGTATCCCTAGTTGACGAACTTGGAACTTGCTATTATGAGCATGATCCAATCAGTTGTGTTGGTCAAATTGACCAAAACGGAATTGATGGGTCGAAGGAATTATTCACACAAATCGGACCTTTTAAAGATGTGGAAGACGAAATGGAGCTTGGGACTAAAATTGGTTGGTTGAAAGAAAATGACAATTTTGAGCCCAATTTTTATATCGACTCAGTTTCTGGTGATGGACTTATGGTCTTGGATGATTACCAAATTGAGGTTAGTAAATTATTTTGTGATGGGCCATTATTGGGGGAGCCCAATAATTTTGAAACGGAGAGTAGGTCAGATTGCGACGGACCGCCAACATTTGATGAGGAACCAGTTGATGAAGAGGACTCCGCAATAAATTCTGTGTTTTCCATTTTTGATGGTGAACCCGATTTGGAATTATCAGTGTTTCCAATTCTGGAGGAGGAACCCGATGTGGAGTTAACCATGCGTCCCATTTCAGATATCCACTCATGTCATGATATCGGTATTACCTGGCGGAGTAATTATTATTATTTTATTAATAATGATAGTTATTTTGTTGGTGATTCTCGAGGGGGCCCCACTACCTATCGTCTCAAGATTTTGGGCCATGTACGTACTGCGGACATTTTTTAGATCAAGTACTTAGAGGCTTTAATTAATTATCTTGATGACGGAGGAAGTTCGGAATTGAGGACAATTCCCTTTAAAGGAGGAGGAGATGATACGGAATTGAATAGTCCAAATAAAGAAACCGAAGCAAGGATCGACGTAAATGACCTTACAACGCGTCATGCACGTACGACAACATTTTTAGGCGAGAAAACGGACACAAGCCGGAAAATGACACAACCTGCCGGAAAATGTCGTCGCCTGCCGGAAAATGTCGAGCCTGCCGGAAAATGCCGAGCACTGCCGGCCGGACCCGACCGTGTCGTCCGACACGGCCCGTGCCGCACTCGTTCGGAAATGCAAAAGTCACTGCCCAGAGGACTCGACCGTGTTGTCTGGCACGGTCGAGTCGAACTCTTCCGGATAAGCCAAAACCGACTGCCCAGACGACCCGACCGTGTTCCAGGACACGATCGGGCCCACGCCGAACGTCCTTGTCAGCGCCGCGCCCGTGCCGAGTCACTGTCGGACGAGTCGTTGTCGGACGTCCTCGCGCGCCGCGACTGCCGGGCCGGACATGGTCGAGTCACCGCCGGCCAGATGCGCGCTGGCCGTGTCAGCGACACGTCCGTGTCCTAAATACCAACTTTTTTATTGTTGATTTTTGTGTGTTTTGTCTTCTCTTTTCCTTTCTTTACTCTTTTAGGGATTGTGTTCCCATATTTTGTGATTTATGTTTCTTGTTTGTATTTTATTTGATTTGTTTTGATTATTCAAAGATTTTGTAATCTTTGAATTTTTTTTTGATTCCTTAAGTAGAAGACTTCACTCGTATAAGTAGTCTTCACTTAGACTTGTAATGATAGAATATTATGAATGTTGAATGTGAAAGAATACACTTTGTGTTTCTATCATTGGTAAATGATTTTTACCGAAACTTGATTTTTATTCGACGCATTTTCGAGTATTAATCCGATTGATTCTCAATAGGTCTTGGGAAGAAATCACCTTATCGAGTTATAGGTCTAATTCGATAAACCCTTGTTCTTGAACGTTCAAGTCTTTTTGATCGATATTGTTACTTTACCCGATATTTCATCCATATTCATACACTCGAATTCTCATATTCGTAAAAAGTCTTCCGCTACGATATTCCTACATACACTCCGAACGATACGTATCCGCCTCTCCCCGGAGAATTCGTATCATGTTGTTGATCATGCAGGTTTTCATTCATGTTGCTGAACATGAATTCGTCCTAGTTGTGTCATCATAGTGTCGTTCATGTTTTGATTCAGATGTTGATGAATATATTGAGTTGCACACGTGTATGCATAATTGTTTTGTTATGTTGTGTTGATCCGTTGGGATCGTGTGATCTATGCTGAGGGCGTTGGATCATATGTCCACCTCTTTATGGTCCGACGGGATCATCTTGGGATCTATGCTGAGGGCGCTGGATCATTGGACGGGTTCTTCCACCTCGTTATGGTCTGACGGGATCATCTTGGGATCTATGCTGAGGGCGCTGGATCGTTGGAGTACCCAGTGTTGTGTTGATGGAATCATATGGATTCGCATTGTTGGTTTTGCATATGTTGTTGTGTATGTGTATATTGTTGGTTATCCATCTCGTGTTGATCTTGTAGGATCATCTTGGGACCTATGCTGAGGGCGCTGGGTCATGGGATTTCCATTGAGTATACACTGTTGATACTGTTTTGAGCATATTGACGTTGTCATATGAGTATGCATTTGTAGGTCTTGTGTTAGGACCATGTCCGTGTGTGGTATTGATCCGACCTCGGATTTGACTGACATGATTTTCGTGGCATTTCATATCTTGAGGTATGTTCCGTATTTTCCTTTGGTATTTGTCTCCTGATGGACAACTGGTTATCGTCTTGGGATTTAATGATACTATCCGACAGATCGTATTGGTCAGAACTGGTATATTTCCGTATCGTGAGTTGGCGATGATAGTTTGAGAATCTTGAGTATTGTCTGAGGTACAATACATATATTAAGTTCGAATTTATTGGTTAATCGAGTACGAGACGTGAAATATGTGATAATGGTTATTCTGTTGAGGATTATTTAAGTTATGGCGATAAGATTACATTGGTCGTATTTTTATTTTGTATTCTCATTGGTATGTAATTATTAATGAGATGTGACGGTTATCATTGTTGGATATTATGGCTGACCCCGTCGTGGGATTTCTTTTTAGGTTCTTGAGATATCGAGCCTGTAACGGTCGTGGAGAGATGAGATTCCCGGAGGATGCTGTCTAGGGCATGTTTTTATGAACTGAATTCCCGACCAGTTATTGTATTCCGCTGCTAGAGTAATTTTACTTGGTTGTCCTTTCCACTGCGTGAGTATTTTAAATGACTTTTTGTTATCTAGTAACTTGAGTTACTTTGGAAATCGTTTTCTAAACTATTGAGTTCCGGCCATTGGGCCTTGCCCTTTTCAAAATGAGGTTTTACGACGCTTTTGATAAATGAGTTTTATAACGTCTTCGAATATTTTTAAAGATAGTACTGTCGTTAGCCTCTTGGGCATTTGTTAATGTTTGCGAAAATTTCTTTTGGCCTTTTGGGTTCCATCTCGGGGCCCACGGCGCTGTAATATTTCCGGTTAAATCTGGGGTTGTTACAGAATATGGTATCGGGGATTAGGTTGAGAAAACCTAGACATTTGGGTCGAGTTGGGTCGTGTTTTGGTCGCGTCATTCGAGTTGTCGATTGACTAATACTAGAGCCGTGAGTTTTTGTTGTTTACTCGGGTTTATGGGTTATGTGATTTATCAATGTGGTACTGGGATTGTTGTAAACTTTTCCAAATGGTATTAACGTGTTTCCTCGGAAAGAGATGTATTGTGTTCTCGAATTGAACTGAGTTTGCAAAACGTGTGTTTTGAAAATATCTGTGTCGAGTATTTTCTTGAGTCTAGACATGTGCCAGTATCACGGGGAATCGTCGGCTTCACGGTCTGTAAGTATTTGGATTTTTGAATTTCATTGAGATTTATTGCCGTTCTAAGTTGATATGTTTTGAGGTTCAGAAAGATATTATGCGTTACAGTATGAGATGACAGAGCTGGGACAGGATTGATGATCTTGAGAAATTATGATTTTAGAAATCAATATGTCGGTCAAGTTCTGGAATAGAATTGTGTATTCGGGAGAAGGACTGGGGATTGCTGAGAAGAACATGTAGTCATGTTAATTCATTTTATGATATATGGAGCTGTTTTCGAGCATTTGAAAATGATACTTTTCAAAATGAATGTTTTACAGATGTTTTACGGAAAATGATTCTGGGCCGAGACCCAATTGATTTTGAAATAGTTTTACAACTCAAGACTTAAGGTCCGAAAAGAGTTTTCTACTTTTTGAAATGCGGAACGAGATATGGGCTTAGACCATGATGTTTTAAAAAAGGCTCTTCTGTTTTCTAAAACTCCTGAGATTTGTAAAACACTTTACCAATCGTTTTTATTTCCGCCTTTTGAGGTTTTTGGGTTACTTGTTCAAATGAAACTTCTCGAGTAGTCTTTCGCTGTGTTTGACTTATTGATTATTCAATGTTTTGTCATAACATAATTGAGTTGATCTAAGATGGGTTAATGATTGACGTTGTGAGCCATATGTGGAAAAAGGAGTTTTCATCGGGGTCTATATACGTTGAGATTTTGGATTCTATCGTGTAGTTTTCCGACCGAATGTCAGTGGAATTTGTGACGAGCCGGACTGGTATACAGGGGTATAGATGAGGTCAATCATTTGCATAGTTTTCATTTTTAAACTTCGAAATCGTGTGGATTCGGAGGACACTGTTATTGAATACTTGGCATTAGCAAGCCAGTTAATTTTTCAAAAATTGATTTCGTGATCTTACGAAAATTTATGTTTTGAGTTTTGGAATTTTTGAAAAGAACTTTCGAAAATTGTCTTCATGACAGGATTATATGATTTCAAACTGGTTTTGAAAATGAGATTGATGTACATACGCATTTAGTGCATAATGCATATCGTGGTGAAGTTCTGAGTGAAACTCACCAACTGGATAACACACTAATGGTACGATGAAAGGAGATTCGAAATTTAGTATGGCAGTTTGGTTATCCATGGATGATCGGTTGATCTATCGGATGAGAGAAATATGCTGCGTATTGTAGATTCATGCACGGGATGCGATTTTAGAAACTTTGAATTTTCTAAAATCGGGACATATGTGCTATGTGATTCCCTTAGTATGGTAGTAGCGCGATTTTACCATAATGATTTTTGAATGATTTTTTTGTAAGTGTAGATTTGGGGTTGTTGACCTCATGCTGGTTGTTTTGAGTATCGATTGGTCGTTCCCATTCCATGTATAATTTGGATATGTTCGACGGGTTGTGATTGGTTGTTCGTACGCCGAGGGGTATGTTCACCGGTCGGGTATGTTTATTGAGATCCACTGTATGTGATTGGCGTAGGGCTGTTATCGGACCGGTCCGTCCTGGTTTTTGACAGACCCGGAACCGGTCCGGTAAGGTACCGGATAGGCCCGGTCCGGACCGGTAAGGGAACCGGGTCATATTTAAGATCCGGAACCGGTCCGAAATAGTTCGGGCTAGAACACGGTCCGAATCAGAAACCCGAATCCGGAACCCAGAAACCCGAATTCGGAAATAATTAACCTATAAAAAAAATTGAAATCACCAAATTAGAACTATTATTTTAAACCCCCAAATCTGGAACCCTTACTTGAACCCCTCAAATCCGAATTCTAAACTAATTTGAAATCCCCAAATTTTTTAACCCTAACCCGAATTCAAAAATAAGCTAAAATCCCCAAAATTGAAACTAATTGGGTTAGGTGCGGGCCGTGCGGCTGCGAGAGGGGGAGGGGGGAGTGAGAGATTTCAGAATTTCTAACCTAATTTGTGTTATATATCAATGGCCTAAGGCCATGTTTGGTGCATGATTAAAAATTTTATATACCAAATGTCTTAGGCCTTGTTTGGTGTGTGTGTGTGTATATATATATATATATATATATTACCGGGTTTTTTTCCGGTTTTCTCGGTCCGGGTCTTATCGGTTTCGGTTCCATGTTTAGAACTCGAATCCGAACTCGTTAATTGTCGGGTGAGTTTCGGTCCTGGGTTTTTCGGTCCGATTCTTGACCGGGTTTCAGGTTCACTCGGACCGCTAACATACCTAGATTGGCGTGTCGTTTTGAGAACTTTATTCGTTTGTATATCGGTTTCTGTGGTTCTGTGTTGGTCGTATTGGAGTTTATCACGTTGATGATATTCTCGATTGTGTTTTGACCTCTGGTTGGTCATATTGGAGTCTATCATGTTGATGATATTCTCGATTGTGTTTGCACCTCTGGTTGGTCATATTGGAATTTATCATGCCGATGATAAATTCGGTTGATTGTTGATCATTGTTGGTGATCATCTGAGCGTTCAGATTTTGTGTTGATGTTTCGAGATTCGTATCGTTATTTTGGGCAGTTATTTCTCAGATATATCGTGCATTATTGATTGTATCGGAATTGGGACTTGATTGTGTAATCAGGCAGACAGGATTTGACACGGGCACATTATTTTCTTTCGAAGATGATATATTTTTGTTGAGACTCAAGGAACTGTGATTGTAAGCGTATTGAGACTGTACAGTGAGGTCACTTGCTGGTGTCTCACGGGATCGTCGACCTACGTTTTTGTAAGTATGCTCTTTTGGTTATTCGGTAATGATGATGATCGATCATTGTCGTGATGGTTTTGGGATATTTTTGGTTAAACGGTTTGTTTGTTTGTTTGTTTTTATGACGGATTGCAAGTTTCAAGGACGAAACTTATTTTAAGTGGTGTAGAATGTAATATCCGGAATTTCTACTACTGTTGTTTGAGATTATTATATCCGAGTTATATTGTACAGCATGAAATCTGTACAGTATGGATAAAATAAATTAAGGACTCAGATGTCAGTTTTGGTATAATTGTCGTATTTGGTCGACAATTGCACTTGAGGATATAATGTGTCGAGTATATATATTCAGTATGCCGTATGTTCGTATTTGGTATGTCGAGATGTTGGACGAGGATAGCTGAAAATGGCTAAGTACAACCACGTTAGCGCACGCTATGAAATATGCTTAGCGCACGCTACGAGGTATGAGTAGCGTACGCTACGTGGTGCAGTTAGCGTACGCTAATAGGTTCGCATTACGTACGCTAAGGAGGATCCTTAATGTACGTAAGGCATTCTGGGAAAGGTTCGGAAGGCGGCCGACAGGTAGGCCCGGGTTGATGTTTATCGGATTTAGCGCACGCTCCCAAGGATGGTTAGCGTACGCTAATATCAGATCGTCCGACAGGGAATCTTGGCTTTCGGCGAGTGGACCCGACCACTTGTGACTCGTGTCCAGATAAGGTCAGCGGGTGTTTGTCATGTAGGGCTAGCGCACGCTAAACCGTATGGTTAGCGCACGCTAATTCCAGATCGGTCAGAGGAATCCCGGAAATCGCGGATGCTTTCGGCCTGTGGGGCACGAGTGGTAGGTGAATACTATAGTAAGTCAACTTCGGATCGCGCACGCTAAGGGCAAGGACTTGCGTACGCTAGACATGATGTTTTACGTACGTTAATGCATGGGCATTACGTACATAAGCTAGTTTACAAAGCGAGGCAGTAGCCTCTGGGCTGCGATAGCGTACGCTAACAAAGTCAGTTAGCGCACGCTAAACATGAGATGTTAGCGCATGCTAAACTGGTAACGTACGTTAAATGAAGAGGTTAGCGTACGTTAATAATGTACAGTGTATATATATGAGTAGTTGGCTGTCATTCCTCATTTCGTCCATTCTCTTCTTGCAACCGATAGAGAGAACCTTGGGAGGACATTTGGAGTTCCTAAACACTGAGGGATGATCCTCTTTAACAAGATTAAAGATGGATATCATGGATTAAATCTTCGTTCTTTAAATCATTGGCGATTCTTGGAAATGGATTCAACCTTGGAAATCAATCCATTCGTTCAAAAAGGTAATCACTCTTCATCTTTGGATTTCGTTTGGATTGATTATTGATGTTCTTGAGTTGATGATTATCATATGTTCGAGTTGATGAGCATGATAACGAGTTGGATTACCGAACTAAGTTAGTGTTATTATCAATATATGAGTATTGATATGTTTCGTATGGTTTTGGATGGAGTTCAAGAGATATGTTGATGTAATTCCATTCTTCAATTCAGATTTTTGATGTTTTGTCGTTGGTTACTTCATATGGTAACGATTATGATGGTGTTGTTCTGATTCTTGAAGTTATATGAATTGTATGTCAAAGAACATGATGAATAAGGATTTTTAGATGTTAGAACACATCGGATTATGTCATTTTATGGATTATGAACGTGAATTTGGATAATTCGTGTTCTTGAAGAACTATTGAATTAAATATGTCATGATTTTTATGAATAAGAATTGGAATTTGGAAAGGTTACGGATGATTTTGGAATATGATTATTCATGATAATAACCGGTAAATTGTTCTACGAATTTACCAATATGAACAAGAAGGAATCTTGTTGATTCGTGTTTAAAGATTAAGTTGGAATCGAATATGTTATGAAATCCTTAATATCGAGATGTGTTGATCATTGATATGATGAAAGTGTTAGTCGATGCTTGGAATGCATGCCACTGTAAAGCATTAGCGCACGCTAAGCTTACTGGCTAGCGCACGCCAACGGGAGCAACTTAGTGCACGCTACGTTATACGTTTAACGTACGCTAAGTAGGCAGACAGTGCAGTCTTTTTGTGTTGTGATTATGGATTCGTGATGGTTTGATTTGGTTTGTTCAGACTGCGTTTAATCAAGGTTTTTATTGAACCGTTGAGTTGATTGGTTGGTCGTGTCGGTTGTTGATCGTTATCGGATTGTTGTTAATTTATTATTGCGATAGGTTGTGATAATCGATCGGTGATTATAACCGTATATTGCGGTCGTGTTCGAGCATGTTCGTGAATTGCGTGGTCAGGGCTGAGGAGCTCGTAGACGAAGGCAATGAAATTGGTAACAGCTTCATCATCGTCGTATCTGTATCGAGGCAAGTTATTACTTGGTCAGTTATAATGTTTAATGAATGGTTTCAGTTTCATTTCGTTTATAATGCATATAACAATGATTATTACTGCAAATTCTGGAGATTTGGATTATATGTTGTCCTTCCGATTCTGGGAGTTAAATCATAATGTGTATGCTTTATCTCGGTTATTGGCATGTTCGGGTTTCAAGGTTACGTTGCGATAAAGATGAGGATAATCGCCGGTGATAATTTGACATCGAGATTTCTCCTGAAGACTTGGGACAAGTATCTTAGTTTGATTCGGTTTAGTGTTGATGTTGTTGATCATGCAAGTTGTCATTCATGTTGCTGAACATGAAGTCGTCCTAGTTGTGCCATCATAGTGTCGTTCATGTTTTGATTCATATGTTGATGAACATATTGAGTTGCATACGTGTATGCATAATTGTTTTGTTATGTTGTGTTGATCCGTTGGATCTTGTGATCTATGCTGAGGGCGATGGATCATATGTCCACCTCGTTATGGTCCGACGGGATCATCTTGGGATCTATGCTGAGGGCGCTGGATCATTGGACGGGTTTTTCCACCTCGTTATGCTCCGACGGGATCATCTTGGGATCTATGCTGAGGGCGCTGGATCGTTGGAGTACCCAGTGTTGTGTTGATGGAATCATATGGATTCGCATCGTTGGTTTTGCATATGTTGTTGTGTATGTGTATATTGTTGGTTATCCACCTCGTGTTGATCTTGTAGGATCATCTTGGGACCTATGCTGAGGGCGCCAGGTCATGGGATTTCCATTGAGTATACACTGTTGATATTGTTTTGAGCATATTGACGTTGTCATATGAGTATGCATTTATAGGTCTTGTGTTAGGACCATGTCCGTGTGTGGTATTGATCCGACCTCGGATTTGACTGACATGATTGTCGTGGCATTTCATATCTTGAGGTATGTTCCGTATTTTCCTTTGGTATTTGTCTACTGATGGACAACCGGTTATCGTCTTCGGATTTAATGATACTATCCGACGGATCGTATTTGTCAGAACTGGTATATTTTCGTATCGTGAGTTGGGGATGATAGTTTGAGAATCTTGAGTATTGTCTGAGGTACAATACAGATATTATGTTCGAATTTATTAGCTAATCGAGTACGAGACGTGAAATATGTGATAATGGTTATTCTGTTGAGGATTATTTGAGTAAGTAATGTTATGGCGATAAGATTACATTTGTCGTATTCTTATTTTGTATTCTCATTGGTATGTAATTATTAATGAGATGTGACGGTTATCATTGTTGGATATTATGGCTGACCCCGTCGTGGGATTTCTTTTTAGGTTATTGAGATATCGAGCTTGTAGCGGTCGTGGAGAGATGAGCTTCCCGGAGGATACTGTCTAAGGCATGTTTTTATGAACTGAATTCCCGATCAGTTATTGTATTCCGCTGCTAGAGTAATTTTACTTGGTTGTTCTTTCCGCTGCGTGAGTATTTTAAATGACTTTTTGTTATCTAGTAACTTGAGTTACTTTGGAAATCGTTTTCTAAACTATTGAGTTCCGGCCATTGGGCCTTGCCCTTTTCAAAATGAGGTTTTACGACGCTTTTGATAAACGAGTTTTATAACGTCTTCGATTATTTTTAAAGATAGTACTGTCGTTAGCCTCTTGGGCATTTGTTAATGTTTGCGAAAATTTCTTTTAGCACGGCGCTGTAATATTTCCGGTTAAATCTGGGGGTGTTACACGCAGGTGCCCCCGCAACAACATCAAACATAAACACAATACCACATAACATGAATCGAGCACGCATGTGAATATTGAGGTTGCGCAGGTGGCCCCGCAACAACATATATCTTAAGATAGCCTCTTACACGAAAACACGTTAGCCTGATTTACAACGTGCATAAAGTTTTAAACATGAATAGAACATCACATACACAGTCCAATTAAAGTAATTAAAGTGATAATGAAAATTCCCACCTGAATAAATGATGATGTCTGACTTGAAATGAAGATGCTCGACTCACAGTCCTAAGCCCGTAAATCCTCGATAAAGTCTACATATAATAATAATAATTAAAATCCTTACTATTTACTATCTATATAATAAATGAAGAGATACGAATATCACTATATAATAACTGAAAATAAATTTTAATTGCTTATTAATATTAACCGAAGAGTTAACATTATTAGTGACTGAAATCAAAATATTTAGGCAATAATTCGGATTAATCATTAATATAAATGGAAAGTCAACATTTTAATGTTTAAGTCAAAATTAGGATTTAATTGAAGTTTGAAAGTTGGCTGGGGTCAGATTGTAAGACTTGAGAAGTTGACTGGGTTAAAATCGAATTAATTAAAATTGGTTGGGACTGAATTGAAAATTTCTGAAAATTGGGAGGACTAAATTGCAAAGCCCTAATAATTCGCGGGTATATAAACCCCTTTCTTCACCTCAGCCGACATCACCTTCATTTCTCACCCTACTATTCCCGTTCTTTCTTCTCTCTTCTCTCTTTGCATCTTACCCGTCGGCCTCTCTCTCTAAAATCGGCCGGAAGTAAAAAATCACACATGCACACACAGTAAATCACACACGCACACACACAGGCTACTGCGGACGAAAAAATGCAAATCACTGGTGGATCGGCTCGGGTGCAGCAGTGCAGGGTCCGGGTTTCTGCCCTCTAGTAATCGGCGGTGGCGGCGGACTATAAGGCGGCGACTGAAATCATTGTGGATGGCCGTTCATCGACCGCAGCTCATCGCTAAGCTCCTATTTCGGTCAGGTATGGGTTCGGCTCGAAGGTTTTGACCCACATCCATAAATTTGAAATGGGTTCGGGTCATGGGTTGGTCTGGCTTGGCCCAATTTGGGGGTTTGAATACCGTGTTCGAGCTTAGCCGACTGAAGGTAATGCAAATCGAATGTGATGTCTGAATTTGAGTTCGGGTTGAGGTGAAATTGAATGGTGTTGCAAAAATTTCGGATTTGATTCGGGTTTGGGAAAGTCGAAGTGTTGGAAAAAAATCTGAGTTGCGAAATTCTGTATTCGGGCTCGGCCCGAATTTGATGAATTCGGGCAGTTTGGAACTGATTGATTTGTTTGGGAAGATGAAAGTCGAGGTGGATACACAAATTCGGGTCTGAAGTTTCGATTTTTGTTTTCTGTTTCGGTTTTATTGATTCGTTGGTTTCGGATTTGGCATCCGGTTATTGTTAGATTCAAGCAAAAATATTGAAATTTGCAGACTAGTAAGAGACAACGAGGAGATGATTTTTACCTTGCTAAAGGGAGAAGATGAGGAACTGAAGGTGGTTGTTCCGGGACTGGAATGATTCTGAGCAGAAGAGTTTTCTCGAGACGGCCAGGTCGATGAAGCTGATGCCTTCTTCTTCTTCCACTGTGTATCGAAAATTTTTCTGTATTGTATTGTATTGTATTTTTTTTTGGATGATTGAACGATGGATGTAAAGATTTCTGCACTGCAGAACTTGTATTATTTATAGTTGTAGATTTTTAAGTGATTTAGTTGAATTAGGTTTGTGTTGGATATGCATTGAGTAATTCTGATAAAGTGAGAACTCTGGTAAGAAACGATAGCGGGTATTACACATTTATATTGTTCTATAGGCATTAGTTGTAGTATACATGAGATGTATACTCAAATACACAATATTTTAAGCAAAAACGAGGGCTGCTGAGCAGTCGGGGAAGGGCACTGCGGTTCAGGCCTGAATGGCACTGCCATGCGATCTGATCCTATGGATCGCGATCTGGGATGTTTGGACCGCGATCCAGGCTTCTCGGATCTCGATCCGGGCCACTTCTGGACCTGTTTCGGGCTCGTTTTCTTCGTGTATTCCTGGAAATTAGTTTCCCGTTTTACCCGGTTCGATGTTAAGGCCTCAGAACTTTATAACTTATCGATTGTCGATATTTGGTATATTTTATATATTATATTACTTATCGATAGTCGATATTTAGTACATTTTATATATTATATGTACTTATGAATGCTTAAATTGTTAATGCATCGTGGTTGGTATAGCTGTACTAGATCAATTAGATTGATAATTCGATTATGGTTGTAATATTCATAATACAACTTCTATGTCGTGCCTTCTTATTATCTTGTTGTAATTTCTCTTCTCATCTTACTCCTCTCGAATGTAACTCGAGGTTTCTCTTACAAAATATAAAGATATAGTTTAGAATAGTTCTATCTATAAAAGGAAGACGAAGGAGACGAGTAACTTACAAGGAATTCAAGAAGAAAGGCATTATCGAAAATTACACCGAACGACGTATTGATATTTATTAATATCATAATAGGATCTATGTCTATACCATACCGCACCATATTGTTCATGTGAATGTATGAGATGAATCATATTTACATTGCATATGATTGTATGAGCTGCATCATATTTTTTATTTGCTTAATAATCATTATTTCCAAATAAACCAAACTCATTAAAAATTTTACATGTATGAGATACATGGTAATAATTTTGAGATAATCAATTTTTTTATAAAAATAGTTTTATTAAAATCAATTGATATGGAACATAAGTCTCAAGAGCCAGCCATTTCAAAACACTCGTCAAACTTTCGATCACTTTTAATATGGATCTGCCAAAGCAGGGTGTATGGATTTTATCTTAAGGAGGCGAGATGAATAAACAAGCTTATACATATGTTTTAAATGGTTAAGACTTATATAGGTTATACAAAACAGTTTTGGACTTGTGGCTTATTTGGGATTAATACGATTAAAACGACATAAGATGTCATCCCAGTTGATAATCTAAAGCATTTTGTAATTACAGGGGACATGCCAAAGCTGTATCTGTAGTTATTTGATCGTTAGATTATAATTCATATATGTGTATATGATACATAATATTTGAGACTAACATGTTGACATAAGATGTCATCTCTATTGATAAAAACTAAACTTCTTTTATTTGCGAGGGAGATGCCATAGCTATGCTTGTATTTACTTGATCGTCAGATTTTAAAATCAATATATCTCACGAATAACTTTGCATATTAATATTGTAGAATCAATAGCATCAATCAATACAAACTCATTACGATCAATTCTTGACAGAGAAAAAATTTATGGCATAATTACCTTGATTGGTCAAGGAACTTGAGAATTGTTCTCAAAGCTGAAAAGAAGCAGTACATTCTAGAAAACCCAATTCCTGATGAACCAGAATCAACCGCCACCAAAGCTGAAAAAGATGCTTATAGTAAGCATATGAATGATTCTTTGGATGGGACATGCCTTATGCTAGCAACCATGAACTCGGAGCTGCAGATACAGTTCGAGGACATGGAAACCTATGAAATGATGGGTCAACTTAAGGAAATGTTCCTAGAGCAAGTTATTAATATGTGTTACATAATAATTAATAACTACCTTAGAATAAATAATACCCCACATATAATCAAGTTATTAATAGCGCATGAAATGCTACATTCGATATAAAAAAGACTTGAGTAACAAACTATTCTTTGTAGAATTGTAAAATCATAAGTTTTTATTTGATAAACTTTCACCACTTTTCGATGGTGAAATTTCAGTTATATTTTTTGTTATTTTTATTTTAAATCAAACTATGAGTTGTACTTATAATTTTGCGAATCTTGTAAATTCATTTTTTTAGGAATACAAAAATTCCCATGGAGAAGAAACCTATATTATAACTGCAAAAATAAATATTAGATTGAGCTGATAATCTAAAAGAAGAATAAAGAAATCATTGTGAACATGTGCTTTAGAATTTTAAATATATTCCATGTTATTTATGCTAAACCAAGTTAATAATAGTACTTAAATAAAAATTCACAAGCATAATTTTAGATAGATTTAAGAATAATTAATCTATTTTTTAAAATAAATAACTTTATTTAATATTTAAACACTTAAAACATTAGCCATTAATAAAGAAGATAAATGTTAATTTCATTGGTCGGTTTTTAGGAATAACAATAAATTCAATATATGAATCGCGAGTTTTTAAGATTTTCATAATTATAAATTATTTAATTTGGAGTAGTAATAAATATGACATTAGTTGAAAGCCTACATAGAATTTTAATTGGATTTTATAATGGGTATAAGTTTATAAATTATAAACGAATTTCTAAATTTTATGAATTTTTTAAATCTATATTTGAAATTTAATTTTTAATATCTAGTCATTTATATTTTATATTAGTAACTTTTACTTGTAATATTTGAATTTTTATTGACAGGGAAATTTTGTCCCAGCTCAATTGAAGTAACCCCACCACCACCACCACTGTTTGCCATCTTTCTGATCAGTCATGATTTATCGACAACTGACAGTCATCAGATATGGCCGTGTAGGAATATGATACGACCGTGTAGTACTCCGCACTAAAATATTCTGGACAGTGACACGGCCAGACAAGCGGCCGTGACGTCGACGTTCGAGCAAAATATGTTGTGAGATTAGCCTTTCACCTATATTTGAGGGCTTGTGACAAATATGAAGATAATGAACCCCTAATAAGTAACTTCTTCCTTGACAATGCCCAACAATTGAGAAGCATGCAGGATATGCAGCATGAAAATTAAAAAACCTAACCGAGAGAGACATATCTACATACATAGTTACACACAGGCCATAATTAACATAACTCATCTAGCCGATCAAATATCCAATCTACTCCATTTTTTTGTTAAATTCCAACTGTTGATAGCCCATCCGACTTGGCATCCACGTAAGCGCTCCCCGCCAACTCAACCGTCCGGATTGAGAAGACCAGAAGGCAAAAGAACCGAATTTTGGATAGACCGGCCGAGCAGAGGAACGATGAGGACCGACCGAGTAAGTATAAAATTTACTCCCAGGTCCGTCAAAGACCTGACCAGATAGAAACATCGAGGCCGACCCGACGACCAGACCGGAAGTGTAATATCCGGATTAATTATCGAGTATTTCATCTGTAATTGAACCCTGTATTATTCGGAATTGTGATATCGATAATTGAAGTATGATAATTCTAGTATTTGTATCCTTGTACATGAGTATGGCAGCATGTAAATTTTTCTCATGCAAATATGTGATAACGTACGTTAAGAAGGAAGCTTAACATATGTTATCCGCCAGAATTAGCGTACGCTATGAATGTAGCGTAGCGTACGTTAAAGATTCCGCCAGCCGGACATGGGTCCGGATAAGATTCCCATGGGTGAACCTGGACAGTTTTGGAGTCAACGCTCATTAGCTTATGCTAAGGACATCAGGGTAGCGTACGCTAAACAGCTAACGTATGTAAAGATAGAAACATTATAAAAGGGACAACACCCCATGTTATGTTGTTTACATTTTCTTCATTTATCCTTCAGTCCAGAGAGCCTCCCCTCCTTCATAAATATCCATACGCCATCTATACTTGATCTTTGAAGATTGGAGATTACTTATACTTGATCATTGAAGTGGAGAATAATTTTGGATTGACACACAAGCAACCAGAGTTGGACTCTATCTATTGTTTCAGTATTTTCTTCATCTTAAGGTATGTTATGCTATCCCCAACCTTGGTTTCATGTTCCTAAGAATGATATGATCATACTACCGAGAATAGTAGATCACATAGACGACTTATGTGTAATGCCCGAATAATTATTGTGTATTTATCTTGTAAGATTCAACTTTGTGATGTTATTATTCGGAGGTTGGTTTTCCGTATTTCCTATCCTTACGTTTTGGTATCTCCAGTATTCTGCATGCATGTTTCTGCACATGTTAACGTACGTTATCAGACGTCCATAACGTACCCTAAGACTGCAGTATTACGTACGTTATCTGATGTTCTTAACGTACGTAAGCTAAGTCAACTTACGATCGGATAAGGGTCGGCGTGTAGGGGCCAAGGAAGGGGCCGGGGAAGATTCGTGTGATATTCCACGTGAACCTGGACATAGGTGTTACGTACGCTATGGTGCATGTTTTACGTACGCTAAGGACATGGATATTACGTACATAAAACCCTTGTGATTACGTACGTAAGGAAATGGCGAAATCAGGCCAGTGAGTTCTGGTCAGACGACTATGTACGCTAAAGTTAGGGTATAACGTACGTTAAGTTTGTTACGTACGTAAGGTTAATTGCATAATGTACGTAATGCCCAGAATTCTATTTATAGAGCTCGACCCTATTTCATTTCTCACCTTTCCTTTGGCCGATTTTCCGTGTTCTGAAGATCTTTCTTCACCTCTTATCCTTCATATCATCTTTTGGGACGATTCTTGGGAAGCTTAGGCCTTGTAGATTGGTGTTCAAGCTTCCGGTGGTTGAGTTTATTCAAGTTCTTCGTTGTTCATCAATTTATTGAGGTATGTGATCTTTCACCGACTAATTTAGCATGATCTTAGTAACATTCTGGACCTGTTTTGAGTAGACCGAATCAGTTATCTTCTTGAGGAGCCTTTCATCATGGTTTACAAGATTAAATATCAATTATTTTCGATTTCTCTTGGTTGTTGAAATCATTGAGCAAGCCTTCTAGTGATTAGACTATTGATTAGTGCATATTGAGATGGTAAACCCAATCATATCTAGTTTTCGAAGATTATCTTAGTTCATGAGAATGTTATGATCGAACATTTCAGTGAAGAATTAATGGATTGAACTTAAGGATTAATTCGTAGAAGGAGATGATATTGGAACTAGTCTTTATGATGATTCATCAAAGTTCAGATATCTCGTTATAATATAACATGATTAGAATCCTCCTAGGATGAATTCCATGTTATGTAGTAACAATCAACCGAAGGAATTGTGTTGGAACTTAGAAAGTATTCTATTGAGCTATTGCAAGGACGAATAGCGTAGTATCGGTCCAACCAAATTGTGTTAGGGCAGAATAGTCCATCGCCATGATAGATGCATTATGCCTTTTGATGATCCATTTGATGATTTGAACGATTATCCGGAACCGTTAGTTATACCGATGTTATTGTTCGATGAAGGTTTGCATTCCAGTGAGCCGACCAAGTGAGAATTCTCCAATCGGATTGAAGACTATTGATAGTAGAAATTATTGTCGCCATTTGTTGAGGCAAGTATCGTATTTTGAAAGTTTGTGAATAATTGATGAATTTGATCATGCATATGGTTTATTCATATTGTTGACATGATATTATTTCATTAAATTGTCATGACATTTGCTATCGATTTAACGTACGTTCATATTGATGAACATGTCGATTTTCTTGCATATGTATATGCATGGTTGTGTTATGTGTAAGTTGTAATGATCCGAAGGGATCAACCGATCTATGCTGAGGGCGCTGGATCGGATGTCCACCTCGTGTTGGTCCGAAGGGATCATCTTGGAATCTAGGCTGAGGGCGCTGGATCATTGGACGGGTTTTTCCACCTCGTGTTGGTCCGGCGGGATCATCTTGGGATCTATGCTGAGGGCGCTGGATCATTGGAATACCCATGTTGTGTTGATTGAATCTTGTTGATTCGTATTGCTGGATTCCGGTAGCGGAAGTCCGTTTTGTGTAAGTTTTTATGCATTGTTGTTGCATATTTGTGTGTTTCCGATACTTGTACTAGCATTGTTTTGCTAACCCCTTCGGGTGTGGACATTTGTTTTGATGTTCAGGTAGCCGAGGAGCAGGGAAGCAGCCACAGTACCGCCATGAAGATGAAGTGGCTCAGTGATGTTAAATGTTATTGTTGTTTCGTTTTTCTTAGTACTCGAGTACGCGTATGTCATTGATGTTTCAGATATGTTTGTATTATTGGGTTTTTCGAATCTACGAAACTGGTTTCGTATTGTAACATTACTAATACTTTGATGTTATTTTATGTATGTTTCCAATTTAGCCTTGTAAATTCTTATACAAAGGATTTACGGCGCTGTAATTATTCCGATGTAATTATTCCGAATATATCGGGGTGTTACAGAATATGGTATCGGAGCTATGATTCATGGATATCTTGGCAGTCGGGTTTTAGTTGGGTCTGTTTATGTTATTTGATTTACGGGTCGTTCGTAACATCACTGTTCAGCCAAAGTCGTCATGTGGACCGTTGTTGTAAGTCTCCTAATCTCTTATACTACCGTTTTACTTAATTTCTGTTTTGTGAGTATTGACGGGCTTTATTTTTGAAAATTTCGTCCTGGATATTGAGAAATTGTGTTTACAGTATGTTGAGAGGAGGACGTGGACGCGGACGTGGTCGTGGACGCGGACGTGGTAATGTGAGACAAGAGGATTCAGCGACTACTCCAGAATTATCGGCTAGTCGAACGGACTCCCATTCTGGAGGACAACAAGGATCAGCAAATGACAACGCAAATCCTAACATGCCGGGAGTGCTTCAACAGGTGGTTGCTCAGATAAACCAGTTCGCTCAGGTAGTTGAACGCATGCAGCCGGCAATGGGACAACAGCATAACGAGAATAACCGGGGAGACAGATGGCTTACTGAGGTGGTCAAATTGCACCCGCCAAAATTTGACGGTTCTGCTGAGGAACTTACTTGGGATCATTGGCTGAAGGAGTTAGAGAAGATATTTGCGGGGATTAATTGTCCCGAGGACCGGAAAGTTCCTATTGCCCAGTATTTTCTGACTGGGGAGGCTTTTGACTGGTGGGAAGCTATTCGACCTGAGAATCAAAATGCTGACTGGACGGAATTCAAACTAATAATGAAAGCACAGTATTGTCCTCGTCCAGTTAGAGAGTCTAAAGTCCGAGAGTTTTTCTCACCGCAGAGTTCGGAAGCATCTGTGACAGACATAATCAAGACTTTTAATCACCAGCTAACCTATGTGCGGCATTTGGTCAGAACCGAGGCAGAAAAGATTTTTCATTTCGATATGCGGATGAAGCCGGAGATTCAGCAGTACATGTCCGGATTCGAGTGTACTACCTTGCGGCAGTATCAGGACAAAGCGCTAGCCTACCACATGAAGGAGGTGGCGGTGGAGAAATCGATGGAGGCAAGGAAGCAGAAGGTATCCGGCAACTTTACGGAGAACAAGAGTGGTGGGACCCGCAAGGGCCAGTCTTCATTTTATTCATCTAGGAAACCTCCACATCCTTCTAGAGGTGGAAAGAAGTTCCGGACAACATCAGTAGTTTCGGACGCATCAAAGAAATGCTATAATTGTGGTCGAGCAGGGCATATTCGACGTGATTGCCCCGCATCTTCTGTGACTTGTTTCAATTGTGGGCAAGAAGGGCACCGCGGCTTTCTGTGGAGTTGCGACTAGATCATTTGGTACTCGTACTCCAGCACCAGTTCCGAAGGAGATGAGTATGAACCAGACGCAGCAGAGTGGATTTCAGCAGCAGAATGTCGGGAAGAGAGAGACATCCAGTGCTGGGTCTGTTCCTCTATGCCTGTACGAGATGAGGAAATCTGACGATCAGAACACTGCTGTTGCATCAGGTACAATTCAGATCCTTTTGCAACCAGTTAGTGTCTTATTCGATTCAGGAGCTACACATTCTTTCATATCATTGAACTGTGTTAATCGTTTGAAAATCTCGTGTTTATTTGATTGTGAACCATATGTTGTGGGTTTGCCGAGCGGAGAGAGAATTGTGGGAACCCTAGAAACTAGAGATTTTCCAATGTCTATAGGATGGAGAGATTGGCCATCGAATCTTATTGTAGTTGACATCCATGGTGACGATTTAATTCTCGGAGACGATTGGCTCAACCGTTATGGAGCTATTCTGAATTACCGAAAGAGAGTCATTTCTATCATTGCTGATGACGGATATGAACACTTATTCAGAGGATGGAGACCAGGAAGCTCGGGAAAATTGATCAATGCTATGAAGGCAGTGAAATTACTGAAGCAGGGTTGTCACGGATTGTGGTGCTATGCCATGAAGAAAGAAGAAGGAGTAGAGCTCTCATCTATTCCAGTTGTGAACGAATTCTTAGATGTATTCCCTGACGAACTACCTGGGTTACCTCCGCAAAGAGAAGTAGAGTTTAACATCGAATTAGAGCCTGGAGCCACTCCCATTTCCAGAGCACCATACCGTATGGCGCCAAACGAGATGTATGAACTAAAGAAGCAACTAGAGGAATTATTACAGAAGGGCTACATTCAACCTAGCGTTTCTCATTGGGGAGCACCCGTTCTCCTTGTCCGGAAGAAAGATGGATCCCTCCGATTATGTATTGATTACAGGGAGCTAAACAAGGTGACGATCAAGAACAAGTATCCTATACCTCGGATCGACGACTTGTTTGATCAACTGCAATGGGCAAGAGTATTCTCTAAGTTTGACTTGCGATCAGGATATCATCAGCAGAGGATTAAGGAATCGGATAAACCGAAATTTGCTTTCAGATCCCGGTATGGGCATTATGAATTTGTAGTGATGCCATTTAGACTTACCAATGCTCCTGCGGTATTTATGCAATTGATGAATCGGGTATTCTTAGAATACTTGGATAAGTTCGTGGTCGTTTTCATTGATGACATCTTGATCTATTCGAAAGACCCCGAGGAACATGCTGAGCATTTGCGTATTGTTCTGAGCACCTTGAGGAATGAACAGTTGTATGCGAAACTTTCTAAATGTGAGTTCTGGCTTAAGGAAGTGACTTTCCTTGGGCATGTGATATCATCTGACGGAGTACAAGTAGATCCAAACAAAGTCGAGGCAATCTTGGAGTGGGAATCTCCAAATAATGTGAAAGAAGTCCGGAGTTTCTTAGGACTTGCTGGATATTATCGCCGTTTCGTAGAGGGATTTTCCAAAATTGCTCATCCGCTCACTCATCTATTACAGAAAACTCAAAAGTTCGCGTGGAATGAGAAATGCCAGGCTAGTTTTGATGATCTTAAGAGGAGACTGACGACAGCGCCTATACTAGCATTACCAGATGGAACTGATGGATTCATGGTATACAGCGATGCTTCAAATCAGGGTCTGGGATGTGTGTTGATGCAAAATGATAGGGTGATTGCCTATGCCTCTCGACAGTTGAAACCGTACGAAGTTAATTACCCGACTCATGATCTGGAGTTAGCAGCTGTGGTCTTTGCTTTCAAAATTTGGTGACATTATTTATATGGCACTCGTTGTCAGATCTTTACAGATCATAAAAGCCTCAAGTACATTTTCAGTCAGAAAGAATTAAACATGAGGCAGAGAAGGTGGCTAGAATTGATCAAGGATTACGACTTGGAAATTCTCTATCATCCGGGTAAAGCAAACGTAGTAGCTGATGCATTGAGCCGTAAACCTGTTTCTCTTCGAGTGTTGGAAGCACTTACGTCCCAAACCAGCATTCAACGATAACTGATCCGCGAAGGGATTGAAGTATGGTCTCCAGGAATCCAAAGGCAACTATATACGATGGAACTGACTTGGTCACTAGTCGATGAAATCAAATCTAAGTAGTTGAACGATTCTCTGATCCTTTGGTTATGTGACGAAGTAAAGAAAGGAAAGGCCCCAGGATTCGTGATACAAGATGATGGAGTTCTGAGATTTCAGAGTCGACTTTGTGTTCCCTATGATAATGTTTTGAGACAGATAATTCTGAAGGAAGCTCACAGCGCACCCTATTCTATTCATCCGGGCAGCAGTAAGATGTATAAGGATCTAAAACAAAACTTCTGGTGGGGAAATATGAAGAAGAACGTAGCAGAATACGTTTCGAAGTGTTTGACTTGTCAGCAGGTTAAGATTGAACATCAACGACCTGCCGGAATGTTGAAGCCACTTCCGATCCCTAAGTGGAAGTGGGAGGATATCTCGATGGATTTCATCACCAATATGCCAAGGACCAAGACGGGAATGAACATGATTTGGGTTATAGTTGATCGACTAACCAAGTCGGCTCATTTCCTAGGAATTAAGGACACATGGGGACCCGAGAAATTGGCACAAGTATTTATTGCAGAGATAGTCAGATTGCATGGAACGCCGAAGACTATTATTTCACATCGAGATGGTCGCTTCGTGTCGCACTTCTGGAAGGCAGTTCACAGGGATTTGAGGACTGAGCTAAACTTTAGCACGGCTTATCATCCTCAAACGGACGGTCAGTCCGAAATGACTATACAAATAGTATAAGACATGCTTAGAGCTTGTGCTTTGGATTGGTCAACTGATTGGGAAGTTCACTTGCCGTTGATTGAATTCACCTACAGTAATAGTTGGCATGCTTCTATTGAGATGGCACCATTTGAAGCTTTGTACGGGAGAAGATGTCGATCACCCCTGTGCTGGGATGATTCTTCGGACTTGATCGGGACGGAATCGGAATTGATAGTTCATACTCAAGAGAAGATAGCTTTGATTCGGGAAAGACTGTTGACTGCCCAGAGTCGACAGAAGTCTTATGCAGATGTGCGCCGTCTCCCGCTGGAATTTGAGACCGGGGATCATGTGCTATTGAAGGTTTCTCCTACCCGGGGAATCTTTCATTTTGGGAAGAAACGTAAGCTAAGTCCGAGATATATCGGACCATTTGAGATCCTCGAGAGAGTTGGGGATTTAGCATACAGGGTGGCCTTACCGCCATCGCTGAGTCATGTTCATAATGTTTTTCACGTATCCCAATTGCGGAAGTATGTGCCAGATCCCAGTCATATTATTGATTTCGACGAGATCGAGATAGCTAATGACGGCACCTTTGAAGAGAGACCAATCAAGATACTTGAGAGTCGGATCAAATAATTGAGGAATAAACCAATACCCTTGGTTAAAGTTCAATGGTCTCGACATGGAGTCGAAGAAGCAACTTGGGAGACGGAACATAGTATGAAGTCGAGGTACACGGAATTGTTTGAGATTTAAGTTTCGGTCCGAAACTTCTTTTTAGAGGGGTAGTATGTAATGCCCGGATAATTATTGTGTATTTATCTTGTAAGATTCAACTTTGTGATGTTATTATTCGGAGGTTGGTTTCCCGTATTTCGTATCCTTACGTTTTGGTATCTCCAGTATTCTGCATGCATGTTTCTGCACGTGTTAACGTACGTTATCAGACGTCCATAACTTACGCTAAGACTGCAGTATTACGTACGTTATCTGATGTTCTTAACATACGTAAGCTAAGTCAACTTACGATCGGATAAGGGTCGGCGTGTAGGGGCCAAGGAAGGGGCCGGGGAAGATTCGTGTGATATTCTGCGTGAACATGGACATAGGTGTTACGTACGCTATGGTGCATGTTTTACGTACGCTAAGGACATGGATATTACGTACGTAAAACCCTTGTGATTACGTACGTAAGGAAATGGCGAAATCAGGCCAGTGAGTTCTGGTCAGATGACTACGTACGCTAAAGTTAGGGTATAACGTACGTTAAGTTTGTTACGTACGTAAGGTTAATTGCATAACATACTTAATGCCCAGAATTCTATTTATAGACCTCGACCCTATTTCATTTCTCACTTTTCCTTTGGCCAATTTTTCGTGTTCTGGAGATCTTTCTTCACCTCTTATCCTTCATATCATCTTTTGGGACGATTCTTGGGAAGCTTATGCCTTGTAGATTGGTGTTCAAGCTTCCGGTGGTTGAGTTTATTCAAGTTTTTCGTTGTTCATTAATTTATTGAGGTATGTGATCCTTCACCGACTAATTTAGCATGATCTTAGTAACGTTCTGGACCTGTTTTGAGTAGACCGAATCAGTTATCTTCTTGAGGAGCCTTTCATCATGGTTTAGAAGATTAAATTCAATTATTTTCGATTTCTCTTGGTTGTTGAAATCATTGAGCAAGCCTTATAGTGATTAGACTATTGATTAGTGCATCTTGAGATGGTAAACCCAATCATATCTAGTTTTCGAAGATTATCTTAGTTCATGAGAATGTTATGATCGAACATTTCGGTGAAGAAATAATGGATTGAACTTAAGGATTAATTCGTAGAAGGAGATGATATTGGAACTTGTCTTTATGACGATTCATCAAAGTTCAGATATCTTGTTATAATAAAACATGATTAGAATCCTCCTAGGATGAATTCCATGTTATGTAGTAACAATCAACCAAAGGAATTGTGTTGGAACTTAGAAAGTATTCTATTGAGCTATTGCAAGGACGAATAGTGTAGTATCGGTCCAACCAAATTGTGTTAGGGCAGAATAGTCCATCGCCATGATAGATGCATTATGCCTTTTGATGATCCATTTGATGATTTGAACGATTATCCGGAACCGTTAGTTATACCGACGTTATTGTTCGATGAAGGTTTTCATTCCGGTGAGCCGACCAAGTGAGAATTCTACAATCAGATTGAAGACTATTGATAGTAGAAATTCTTGTCGCCATTTGTTGAGACAAGTATCGTATTTTGAAAGTTTGTGAATAATTGATGAATTTGATCATGCATATGGTTTATTCGTGTTGTTGACATGAGATTATTTCATTAAATTGTCATGACATTTGCTATCGATTTAACGTACATTCATATTGATGAACATGTCGATTTTCTTGCATATGTATATGCATAGTTGTGTTATGTGTAAGTTGTGATGATCCGAAGGGATCAAGCGACCTATGTTGAGGGCGCTGGATCGGATGTCCACCTCGTGTTGGTCCGACGGGATCATCTTGGGATCTAGGCTGAGGGCGCTGGATCATTGGACGGGTTTTTCCACCTCGTGTTGGTCCGACGGGATCATCTTGGGATCTATGCTGAGGGCGCTGGATCGTTGGAATACCCATGTTGTGTTGATTGAATCTTGTGGATTCGTATTGCTGGATTCCGGTAGCGGAAGTCCGTTTTGTGGATGTTTTTATGCATTGTTGTTGCATATTTGTGTGTTTCCGATACTTGTACTAGCATTGTTTTGCTAACCCCTTTGGGGGTGGACATTTATTTTGATGTTCAGGTAGCCGAGGAGCAGGGAAGCAGCCACAGTACCGCCATGACGATGAAGTGGCTCAGTGATGTTAAATGTTGTTGTTGTTTCGTTTTTCTTAGTACTCGAGTACGCGTATGTCATTGATGTTTCGGATATGTTTGTATTATTCGGTTTTTCGAATCTACGAAACTGGTTTCTTATTGTAACATTATTAATACTTTCATGTTATTTTATGTATGTTTCCAATTTAGCCTTGTAAATTCTTATACAAAGGATTTACGGCGCTGTAATTATTCCGAATATATCGGGGTGTTACATTATGCAACCAAATATCATGTTTAGTAGTTGGGATGATTATGATTGAGTTATCATTGTTGGTAAAATCATAATTGGAATCTTGTTATGTCAAATGATGAGAATAGTGTTCTGAGATTGATAATCCGTATCGAATGTTATCGTCATATTGATCGTAGACTTAGTGTTGATGCCACTTTTGCTAAATGGACTTAAGATAGAATCATCAAAAGTTGTATCCTTTCTTATAAGTTGGATTGGTTAATTCATCTACAAGATAAAGTTTGAGTGAAATGATGATATTGAAAACAAGCGCATCAACCTTAGATCACCTGAACTTCACATGAGAATGGTAATCGAGATTGAATATAAGTGTTGTTATGATATACATATCCTTGAATTCGAAGATGTTTGAATCCGTATGATCATTCATAATTGTACGAGCATGATATGTAGAAGGGTAACGTACGTTAATCACTGAGGATTTCGTACGCTTCATCATCAATAGAAACAGTCGATTGTCCAATGACAAACTGTCATGTATGTTTAGCATTGCATATTGCATATGCTAACGGGCAGAATTAACGTATGCTACATTTGGTACGTAACGTACGTTATATCATCAAACGAGTTAGTCGACTGATCAGAGAGGAACTGTCGATACATGGTTAGCATACGCTAGACTTTGCAATTAACGTACGCTAACGAGCAGCCTTAACGTATGCTACATTGGATATGTAACGTACGTTACGCAGACCAAGCAGGATATGTTTTATGAACTCCCGACCGTATTTTGGATTGTTAGATGATCATACGACGTGAGTTGAACTCTATATTATTTCTTTTGTTTAAGGTTCGAGATTTGCTACGTGATTGATCGAAGGGGCAACCTTCGAGTGTGTTGATATTCGTGGAAGTATTATTCTTGTCATCGAATCGAGGCAAGTACTTTAATTTTATTTGCGCATATTAAATGTCGACTATGTCGTGGTTGTATTGTTGCGTACTTGTTAATTGTCCACCATGCGATTGGTCCGATGGGATCATCATGAGAATCTATAGCTGTGTGCGTTGGATCGCTGGACAGGTATTGCCACCATGCGATTGGTCCGATGGGATCATCATGGGAATCTATATCTGTGTGCGCTGGATCGCTGGAATACCACGAGTATGTTGAGATTGTTGTGATGTGCTATGTGTTGATATTATTACTCGTTGGAGAAACTTGTCATGGTTATGATTGATAATATTGATGTTCTTATTCATGGATTTGATGATTAAGTTCTTATTATATAATTATCGTACTTGTGCTAGCATCGTTGTGCTAACCCCTTCGGGGGTTAACATTTATTTATGTTCAGGATCCAGGAGAGCAGGGAAACAACCACTGGAGCTGCATGACGACGAGGGTGCAGAGTGATGTTCCGGCCGGGTTTTATTGTCTGTTGTTGTGTTATTTTTAATAAGTACTCGAGTACGTCGTTGTTTGTGATGATTGGATTTTGGTGATGTATTAATATTCTTCCTTTGGATATTTGTATTCTCGGTATTGGTCCAGAAATGTTGTATTTTTATTTCAGTTACTTTCATATGTTGGTACCTATTATTGTCTTTTCACTTCTTCAGCCTTGTAAATTCTTATGCAAAGGATTTACGGCGCTATAGTATTCCTGAATATATCGGGGGTGTTACAGGAAGGGCCGACCAGATACAAGATAAATATTCTCCAAATACCGATAATGACACGACCGACCAGAGCTGCAGGGGACCTGAGGGCCGACCCCAGAGTCGGCCACAATGGATAAACATTGCCAAAAGCATACGGAACAGGCACACATGACAGTTAATGCTTACTGTCCTCCCTCTTCCCAAGGCAGTCCCCAAAGGCCGCCATGTGTCTAAAGCACACCCTCCCTCTGATAAGTGTCTGGACCCTTTTCCAGACATCCTCCAGCAGTCGCCCGATAATTGGCCCAAATTCTCTATATATAGAAAGAATGTATAAAAATAGAGGGATTTTTGGGAATTAGCCTAAAAAATAGAAAAGGAGAGAGAAAGAGAAAAAAAGACAAGACTTGTAATAAATAAGCCAAAAATATATAGCGCTCTAGAAACTCCAGCTCGGCTCTATCCCAAATTACGATCATTAATAATAATTTGTGATCCAACTTATTTCATCTTTTTTATTGTTTTTTTACGTGGATTCGATCCACTTGTCCAGATCAGCACACGTTACGTTGACCAAATCAGTCGTCAACGGATTGGCGCTAGAAGAAGGAGCACGCTGCCCACAGCTACATACGTTCTCACCGAAATTGTTCTATTGCAACTATGTCTCAAGGAAGTCCTAAACACCATCAGCCCGCCGCAGAAGAGGAAAACCTGCTCAAGATGGCAGAGTGCTTTAAATACCCCGCGTCATCCAGGGGATGACTGCCCTCATGGCGCGGGTTACCCGGAGCGGAAATCCCCTAAGGCCCGAGGAACAGAACGAAGCCCAATCTCGATCGACTCGTCCGACCGCCCCGGGGCGTAACCAGAAGAGAACCGTCTCCCGCATTGACGAGGAAAAGGCGGAAAGCCAAGGCGAAAGCTCTCACCCTTCACGTAAAGGTCGGACCTCTCACCCCCTATCGGTTTTTGATCGGCTAGGGACAGGAAGAAAAACTGAAAAAATGGCACCGGCTCGGACCACTCAGAGTCGGGACCGCAAAGAAATGAAGGCTCCCCGCACATCCCGAGTCCCGACACAGCCGTTATCGCAAACTCCAGGCGATAACTCAAGCGAAATCGAGTTCCTTAAAAAGCGCCTTACGGAGCTTGAGAATAAACAACTCCAATCCCCCCAAAATTCTAAGTGGCTCAATAGCCAGGAGAGTCCCCTTACTCCCTGTATTTTGACGGAACCTCTCCCAGAGAAGCTGAAAGTCCCCCAAATTCCACCCTACGACGGGGAGACCGACCCCAATGCCCATCTCGGGCACTACAAATCATGGATGGACCTGCACGGGTCCCAAGATGCTTTCTGATACCGGATGTGCTTCCTGAATTTAGGGGAAATAGCTCAGAGGTGGCACCACTCGATACCCCACCATTCTATCCAGACCTGGGCCCAGCTCACCGCGGCATTCTGATCCCATTTTATGGGATCTTTAGTACGTATCGCCCCACAATCCTCCATTGCCTCCATCGTGCAGGGGGCAAATGAATCCCTCAAGGAATATATAACCCGTTTCAACAAGCAAATACTAGAAACGGAACCCATGTCCGATGATGCGATTGTCATAATAGCTCAGGTCGGTCTCCTGAAAAATTCATTCTTCCATTGTATGGTATGCCAGAACACCCCCCGCACATACCAAGAATTATTGGAGCGCGCTAGCTCCCACATCACGGTCGAGGAGGCTATGCTGGCCCCAGTTCTAGTCATGCCCACTGATCCGAAAGAATCTTGCAAAAATAAAGAGGATAGACATGACTACAGGGAGGCCGGTTAAGGACCCCGCCGGGAGAATAAGGTCCCCGGCTCCTCTTCGACAGCCCCATCAACCCGGAGCTATCGGGAGCAAAGGCCCGAGCTCATGGCCAGCTTCGCCGAAATATACTCTGTCGGGGCCGCGACCATATTTGAGCAAATAAAAGACAAGAATTTACTTCCGGTTCCTCGGCCGATCTATAAAGATCAAAAGGATATGGATCAGACCCGCTTATGTAAATAACATAAATCGGCAGGTCATAACACCGAGCAGTGCCGGAACCTCGTCGCAGCCTTGATCGTGGTGTGCGACAATATTGGGTTGAGGCGATTTACCCGGAACCCACCCCAGGATCGCCAGGATTGGGCCGAACCGGCAAGAGCAAAAAACAATCGGGTGCCTCTACCCCATAAATCTTCCCGGGAAATTGTCACTATCATGGGGAGGGCCGATGTCGAGAACCAACGGTCTAAACGACAAAAGAAAGCCTGTATTCGAGAGGCCACCACCTCCTACCAGCGGACCGAACGTCGACCCGAGGGATTTTTGTTAGTGGCCGAAGAAACCCCCCCAAACCCCTCAGCTGGCAGTCACTTTCGAGGAGTCAGATGCAGATGGTTTGGATCATCCCCATTCTGATGCCCTAGTCATCACTCTACCTATAATGGGAATCCCTATACACAAAGTGTTAGTGGACTCGGGGGCCTATTCCAGCATTATCTACCTTCATACCCTTCGCAGGATGAAGGTAGACCAATCCTATGTCAGACCCTGCAACAAAGACATCAGAGGGTTTGCCAACTGCCGCATCTCAACGTTGGGAGAAATCGACCTCGCCCTGGAGTTTGGTCAGGGGCCGATCAAGAGAACGATGATCACCATATTCAAGATCATCGACGTGCACTGTGACTACAATGCCATCATAGGGCGACCTGTGATGTCGAGGCTGAGGGCCACTCAGTCCACTTATCATCTGTGCATGAAATTCCCCACCTTGGACGATGTCGGGGTACACAGGGGAGATCAACGTGCTGCCTGGGAGTGCAATCTCAGCATCCGGGCTCGTGAAATAAATGTTGCAGAGGGCACCCCAGGAAGTATCCCGGAGGAAATGGGAGCAATCGGATCCGAACAGCTGGGAGAAGGCGCCCGGCTAGAACAAGACGCCAAAGGTTCCGGGGCCGCTCAAGCCCTTGAAATAGAAGTTAACCAGGATGCGGACCAATGCCGCATGCCAGGGAAAGAACCGATCCTGGAGGAGGATCCTGTCGACGCGTGATTCCAGAAACCAAAGAGAAAACTTCGCCACGCTCAGCCGACGGAAGAGCTGGACCAGGTCGACATGGACGCATCTAATCCTGTCCGACATCTTAGGATCGGCCACAACCTCCAAGAACCGATCCGCTCCGAGCTAATCTTCCACCTGAGACAGAATTTAGATGTCTTTGCGTGGACCCATTCGGACATTCCTGGGATTGATCCGGAATTTGCATGCCACCGGCTGAACATCAACCCCAGTTCGAAGCCGGTCATTCAAAAGCGAAGGAAATTGGGGCCTGAGCGATAGAAAGGGTTAGAAGAAGAAGTGGGGAAGCTAGTCGACAACGAATTTATCCGGGAAGCCAGATACCTGACCTGGGTGGCCAACATGGTCCTGGTGAAAAATCCGACCAGGCTATGGCGGCTCTGTATTGACTTCTCCGATCTAAATAGAGCCTACCCAAAATATAGCTATCCTCTGCCCCACATCGACTACATGGTGGACGCGACGGCCGGACATGAGTTGATGAGTTTTATGGATGCATACTCCAGATACAATCAGATCCCGATGCATCCTACTGATGAAGAAAACACCTCCTTCTACTCGGCCTGCGGCCTATATTGCTACCGCATGATGCCTTTCGGGCTTAAAAACGCTGGCGCAACCTATCAACGCCTGGTAAATAAAATGTTCTGTAGCTTGATAGGTCATACAATGTAGGTTTATGTTGATGATATGCTTGTAAAATCTTTGCATTCGGCCAACCATGTGAATGACCTCAATAAAATGTTTGCGATTTTGCGAGAGTACAAGATGAAGTTAAATCTAAAAATATTCATTTGGGGTAGGCTCCGGAAAATTCCTCGGCTACATGGTAATCCAAAGAGGGATTGAAGCCAACCCCAATAAGATCCGGGCAGTGACCGAGCTTGTCCCACCAAATTCAGTCAAGAAAATGCAGAGCCTAACCGGCCGACTAGCCGCGCTAAGTCGCTTTATCTCTCGCTCAACCGACAAATGTAAATCTTTCTTTAAGGTGATAAAAAAGAACAAAGATTTCCAATGGACCGACCCTTGCCAAAAAGCTTTTGAGGCCATCAAGGAAGTCTTGGTAGAAGCACCTATCCTACAACAACCGGCCCGCGGAGAACCTCTCAGGTTGTATCTCGCTGTGTCTGACTCCGCAATTAGCGCCGCTCTTATCCGAATGGAAAATGCGGTTCAACATCCAGTCTATTATGTTAGCGAGGCCCTTCATGATGCCGAGCTCCGACATGCCCCGATGGAAAAGCTGGCCTATGCGGTCATAATGGCATCCCAAGAACTAAGGCCCTACTTTCTTGAGCATCAGGTAGTCGTCTTAATGAACTACCCCCTGAAACAAATCATGCACCGACTCGATGTATCCGGTAGGATGATTAAATGGGCCATCGAGCTCGGACAGTTCGACCTAGCTTTTGAATCGCGCACCGCCATAAAAGGTCAGGTCCTGGAAGATTTTATCGCGGAGTTCACACCAGCGATCACACAAGAGAATGACCGATCAGAGGAGTGGTCACTCTACGATGGGTCATCAACTGCTGACCGAGCGGGCGTAGGAATAGTCCTTGTCAGTCCCGATCAATAGTTTATCCTGCTTGGCCATTCGCCTGGGTTTTCCAGCCACTAATAATGAGGCAGAATATGAAGCCCTCCTGGCCGGACTGGAAATGGCGACCTCCCCCGATCTCGCTTGCCTCACTATCTTAAGTGATTCTCAATTGGTAATGAACCAAATTAGTGGTGAATATGAGGCCAAGGAGCCCAAAGAGGTCAAATATCTCCACCTAGTACGAACCCGATTGCAAGATTTTCGAGGAACTATACAATACATTCCTCAAACCGATAACATCCAGGCCGACTCCTTGTCAAAGCTCGCATCCATCTCTCGAGATGAGCATATGGACAAGGTCAGCATGGGGTACCATGCATCATCGACCTAGAGATTGTAATATCCGGATTAATTATTTAGTATTTCATCTGTAATTGAACCTTGTATTATTCGGATTTGTGATACCAATAATCGAAGTATGATCTTTCTCATATACGTATCCATGTGCATGGTAATATCATCACGTAAATTTTTCATGCAAATACGTGTTAATGTACGTTAAGAGGAAAGCTTAACGTACGTTATATTGACAAGTATAGCATACGCTACGAAGGATAGCGTACGCTACGAAGGATAGCGTACGCTACAAAGGATAGCGTAGCGTACGTAAGGCAGCCAATAATGGAGCAGGGCGGCTGGCACATGTAAGATGTATAAGGACCTGAAGCAGAACTTCTGGTGGGGCAACATGAAGAAAGATGTATCGGATTATGTCTCGAAATGTTTGACTTGTCAGCAGGTTAAGATCGAGCATCAACGACCTGCCGGAATGCTGAAGCCTCTCCCGATTCCTGAATGGAAGTGGGAGGATATATCAATGGACTTTATCACTAATATGCCGAGAACCAAGACAGGAATGAACATGATTTGGGTGATAGTTGAGACATGTTCATAATGTATTCCATGTATCCCAGTTACGGAAGTATATACCAGATCCTAGTCATGTCATTGATTTCGGCGAGATCGAAGTCACTTAGGATGGCACGTTTGAAGAGAGACCGATCAGGATACTCGAGAGTCGAGTTAAGCAATTGAGAAACAAACCGATTGCTTTGGTTAAGGTTCAATGGTCGCGCCACGGAGTGGAAGAAGCCACTTGGGAAACGGAAGAGAGCATGAGGTCCAGATATCCAGAGTTATTTTTGTCTTGAGTTTCGGGACGAAACTCCTTTTTAGAAGGAGAGTATGTAATATCCTGATTAATTATTGAGTATTTCATCTGTAATTGAACCTTGTATTATTCGGATTTGTGATATCAATAATCGAAGTATGATCTTTCTCATATACGTATCCATGTGCATGATAATATCATCACGTAATTTTTTCATGCAAATACGTGTTAACGTACGTTAAGAGGAAAGCTTAACGTACGTTATATTGAAAAGTATAGCATACGCTATGAAGGATAGCGTAGCGTACGTAAGACAGCCAATAACGGAGCAGGGCGGATGGCACATGCGCAAGCCAATCAATGGGTCCGGATAAGATTCCCACCGGTGAACCTAGACAGTTTTGGAGTCAATGCTCATTAGCATACGCTAAGGACATCAGGGTAGCATACGCTAAATAGCTAACGTATGTTATGCGTGGAAGGCTAACGTACGTAAAGACAAAAACATTATAAAATGGACAGCACCCCATTTTATTTTATTTACATTTCTTCACTTGTCCTTCATTTCTTTGAAGTCCAGAGAGCCCCCCCTCCTTCATAAACATCCATAGGCCATCTATACTCGATCTTTTAATATTGGATATCACTTATGCTTGATCATTGAAGTGAAGAAACATCTTGGATTGGCACACAGGCAACCGGAGTTGGACTCTACCTATTGTTTTGGTGTTTTCTTTATCTTAAGGTATGTTATGCTATCCCCAACCTTGGATTCATGTTCTTAAGGATGCTATGATCATACTACCGAGAATTGTAGATCACATAGACGACTTATGCAACCAAATATCATGTTTAGAAGCTGGGATGATTATGATTGAGTTATCATTGTTGGGAACATCATAGTTGGAATCTTGTTATGTCAAATGATGAGAATAGTGTTCTGAGATTGATAATCCGTATCGAATGTTATCGTCATATTGATCATAGACTTAGTGTTGATGCCACTTTTGCTAGATGGACTTAAGATTGAATCATAAAAGTTGTATCCTTTCTTATAAGTTGGATTGGTTAGTTCATCTTTAAGATAAAGTTTAAATGTAATGATGATATTGGAAACAAGAGCATCAATTTTAGATCACCCGAACTTCACATGAGAATGGTAATCGAGATTGAATATAAGTGTTGTGATGATATACATATCGTTGAATTCGAAGATGTTTGAATCCGTAAGATCATTCATAATTGTATGAGCATGATATGTAGAATGGTAACGTACTTTAATCACTGAGGATTTCATACGCTTCATCACCAATTGAAACAGTCGTATGTTCAGTGAGAAATTGCCATATGGGTTTAGCGTACGCTAGGCCCTATAACTTACGTATGCTAACGGGCAGAATTAACGTACGCTTCTTTTCGTACGTAACGTACGTTATATCATCAGACGAGTTAGTTAACTGATCATAGAAGATACTGTCAATGCATAATTAGCGTATGCTAGACTTTGTAGCTTACATACGCTAACAAGCAGCCTTAACGTAGGCTACATTGGATACGTAACGTACGTTATGCAGACATGCAGGATACATTTTATGAACTTTCGACCGTAATTTGGATTGTTAGATGTTCGTACGACGTGATATGAATTCTACATTATTTATTTTGATTAAGGTTCGAGCTTTGAAATGTGATTGATCGAAAGGGCGACCTTTGAGTATATTGATATTTGTCGAAGTGTTATTCTTGTCATCGAATCGAGGCAAGTACTTTAATTAGAATTGTTCGTATTATGTCGGTTATGTTATGATTGTACTGTGTACATGTGTTGTGATTAATTGTCCACCATGCGTTGATCCAATGGGAATCATCATGGGAAATCTATAGCTATGTGCGCTGGATCGTTGGACAGGTAGTTCCACCATGCGTTGGTCCGACGGGATCATCATGGGAATCTATAGCTGTGTGCGCTGGATCGTTGGAATACCATGAGTATGTTGAGACTGTCATGATGTGATATGTGTTGTTATTATTTATCGTTGGAGAAACATGTCATGATTATTGTTGATTAAATCATTGTTCTAAAATTATCGTACTTGTACTAGAATCATTGTGCTAACCCCTTCGGGGGTGAACATTTGTTTATGTTCAGGATCCAGGAGAGAGGGAAACAACCACTGGAGCTGCATGACGACGAGGGTGCAGAGTGATGTCCCGACCGGGTTTAATTGTCTGTTTTTTGTGTTGTTTTTGATAAGTACTCGAGTACGTCGTCGTTTGTGATGTTTGGATTTGGTGATGTATTAATATTTTTCTTTTGGATATTTGTATTTTCGGTATTGGCCCAGAACTGCTGTATTTTATTTCAGTTACTTTCAAATGTTGGTATCTGTTATTGTCTTTTCTTTTCTTCAGCCTTGTAAATTCTTATGTAAAGGATTTACGGCGCTTTAATATTCCTGAATATATCGAGGGTGTTACAGAATATGGTATCAGAGCTAAGATTATGGATATCTTGGCCATTGGGTTAAAATAGGGGTCATATATGTCTTTTGAGGTAACCGTCCGTGAATAACATCACTGTACTGCCTACGTCTTCGTGCGAGCGGTGGTTGTAAGATTCCTAAACTCTATCTCGTCGTTCACATGTTATACTACTTTATACTCGAACATTAGAACAATATTGTTTCATCTATATTGAGTATTTATGCTTACATTATGTTGAGAGATGATGTGGACGTGTTCGCGGTCGCAAACGCAGACGAAGGAATGCTGAAAGAGAAGCTTCGCCTTCTAATCAGGCCAGCCACAGCTCAAGCGAGCCACAAAGATCTATTAACAATTAACCATCACCTGCTGTTCCCGAAATCCTTCACCGGGTGGTTAACCAGATGACTCAGTTTGCCCAGATCGAGGACCGAATGCAGGTGGCAGTAGGATTACAACAGGGAGATAGACAGCAAGATATCCCAGACATGGGAAATTGAGGAGACCGATGGCTGCAAGAGGTGGCGAAGATGCAACCACCTAAATTCGACGACTTTTTTGAGACACCGACATGGGATCATTGGTTAAAATAACTGTAGAAATTTTTTTTCAGAATTAATTGCCCAGACGACTGGAGAGCCTCTATTGCTCAGTACTTTCTGATAGGGGGAGCGTCCGAGTGGTGGGAAGCCATCTGGCCTGTAGATCATGATGCCAACTGGGGAGAATTTAAATTGATGATGGATGCTCAGTACTGCCCTCGTCCAGTGAGGGAAGCCAAAATTCGATAATTTTTCTCCACACAGCCGTCAGGCGAGCCAGTATCCCAGACGATTAAAACATTTAATCAACAGATGCCATTTTTTCGGCACCTGGTCAGAACAGACGCGGAAATGATGATCCATTTTGATATGAGAATGAAACCAGAGATTCAGAGGTACATGTCTGGTTTTGAATGTACCACTCTCCGCCAATATCAGGATAAAGCATTGGCGTATGAAATCAAAGAAGCATCGATGGAAAAGTTTGCAAAATCCAAAAAGCAGAAAGTCTCTGGTATTTTTACAGAGCACAAGAGCAGTGGGCCCCTCAAGGCCCAATCATCCTTTCATTCGTTCAAGAAACCTCCGCACCCATCCAAGAGCGGAAAGAACTTCGGAGCAGTATCAGCCACGACGGATGTAACAAGGAAGTGTTTTAAATGTGGTCGCCCAGGATACCTTTGGCGTGATTGTTTCCATACTCCAGTGACGTGTTATGACTGCGGACATGAGGGGCACCGTGTAATGTTCTGCAAGGATGCCACTAAGTTTAATGGAACTCGTACTTCACAACCAGCTCAGAAGGAATCAAGTATTCAGCAGACACAACAAAGTGTTCAACTGCCCTAAAATTTCAGTCGAGGTCGAGGCAGAGGACAGTTCGACCGCAAGGGAGCCTCGAGTGTCGGATCCACTCCCCCACATCTGTACGAGATGAGGAGGGCAGATGACCAGGATGCTGTTGTCCCATTAGGTACTGTTCAGATCCTTTCACAGCCAATTAGCATTCTATTCGATACAGGAGCTACACATTCATTTATATCCTTGTCTTGTGTAAATCGTTTGAATATTTCTGGTTTTCATAATTGTGAGCCTTATGTTGTGGGTTTACCGAGTGAAGAGAGGATTGTGGGAAACTTAGAAACAAGAGATTTCCCTGTATCATTTGGAGGCAGAGAGTGGCCCTCAAATCTGATTGTGATAGAAATGCAAGGAGACGACCTGATACTCGGAGATGATTGGCTTAATCGATATGGAGCTATTGTAAACTACCGAAAGAGGAATATCTCGGTGATAGCTGACGATGGTTCTCAAATACTATTTGAAGGATGGAAACCAGGAAGCTCAGGAAAGATGAACTAGGCGATGAAAGCTGTCAAATTGTTGAAACAAGGTTGTACCGGATACTGGTGCTACGTGATAAGTGTCAGTTTTATACACTTATCCATGGTTTTTATTGATATATTTCACCCATAATTGAGCTAGTCTACTCGTTTTTGCTTAGAATTAATTAGCTTTTACTAATTTTATTATTTATCAGATGAAGATGTAAATTTAGTCTTAATCGGATTGAATTACTGATTTACGCAAGAAATAACATGTGTATAAAAATTCTCTTTGATGAATTTTTATGTATTCATGTTGTAGGGATTTCCGAGACAAGTTAGGCAGTCTTTCTGGATTCAAAATTAGAGTTATATATCAAAAGTTATCATCCGAAGAAGATTTGGGGCAAAAATGCAAAGTGTAAGAATTTTGGGCTGAAAATAAAGTCTGAAACTCCATACGGGCGTGTACAGGCATAACTCACAAAAATGAAAATTTACGAAGCCATGTTACGGCCGTAACTCCTCAATGTTACGGCCGTACGTCATCATAGTTACGACCGTAACTCCTCAATGTTACGACCGTAACTCTTGACAGATTATGATCATTGTCAAATTTTTTATACTTTTGGTCTATTATTGAGGGATGGCTGGCATTGATCCGATCTAATGTAATAATGCTGGAGTTTTGGAACTATTAGATGACTTTAGGTGTATAAATAGACCACTTAGATCCATCATTATGAATCATTCATCTTATATTTTCTCATTTTGTAATACTTTTTCTTTTTGTGTGAAGAACTCACTTGTTTTCTTGAGTGATTTGTGTAAGTGTGGTTTAGCTTATGTTGTTGAGGGAGTTTATTGCTTCTTTCTCCTTTATCTACTAAGGGAGTTAGGATCAATTCTTTCCTTTTTTCGACTATTAATGACCACTCAAGCTTGTAATATGTTGAATAAACCCTTAATGGATTAAGATACCTAATTTGGGATTATAAACAAGGTTAGTAATGTTATTTAAGTTTGTATAAAGATCTATTATGAATTACTTATTATTGTGTGTGATTTTCATTGTTTTATTATCCATTAGGACTGAGTTTTATTGATCCTTCATCTAGGAACCGTCGTTTTCCGTCCGGATCATTCGTAGTCGTTGTTCGTCCCCATTTCGTCGGAGATGTCTCAAAGGCAAGTACTTTACATTTGTTTACCTGTTCTAGTATTTGAATTATGGTTATTCGTGGATGTGTGGATGCATATGTGTATGTTCACCTAGGGACGGCCCGACGGGGCCTCTAGAGATACGTATTGCCGTGTGTGCGTATCACGAACTATGGTTAACCACCCAGGGATGTCCGACGGGGCTCTGCGGGGTACGGTGGCCGTGAGTCTCGTACCAACGGTTGACTTTGAATTGTTTTGTTGGAGAAATGTGTTTTGAATTTCGTGGTTTGAGAAATTGTCGTTTTGTTGAGGATTGTATGTCGTTGTCGAATGTCTTGTTGGTACGTTAGCCTGGTGGATTCCACAGTGTGGGGTCCACGACGCTGTAATATGCCCCGATCGTCTTGGGGGTGTTACATTTTGTATTTTTACTTTCTGTAAGGCGACTCTTCGGACTTTCTTGAAGCGCATCTTAAAAATTGTGTTATACTTCCGAGTATATTTTATTTTCTTTTGTTGTTTGCCTCGTATATTTGTTCTCTTGCAGATTGTAAAAGGCGTTAGCTCAAGCATCAGCTTTCATAACAGGGAGTATTATGTTTTTTCTCACATGCTTTTCATTTCTAAAAACTCGGGACAGTTTTATCTTTAAGTTTGGGGGTGTTTAGGAACTGTTGTGTTTATTTTATTTTGAATTGTATGATTGTGTTAATGGTGTGTAGTGTGTGGTGTGTTTTTATTATTTTTATTTGGCTTTGATTTTTTTAGGTAAGTGTATATATATATATATTTATTTTGTTTATTTTGATTTGTGAGATTTCTAGATCTAGCCATAACACCAATAAATTAGTTATATACAAGTTTCTAAAATCGTTTTAACCGTTTAAAAAAAATTTGTATATTCCAAAATTTTTTAGCCTTAATCTCTCTTTCCAAGCCCCGTAATTAACATTTAAAATCGAGTCATTCGTTACCTTGAGAAAAGAATAATCAGTCGGTTGATGAAAAATAGAACTGAAATTTACTTAATTTGTGGAGCAGGTGTTGAGCAGCAACATGGAAATTGTTGGTGCGTAACTACCGTGTCACACAAAATGGAAATTGTGTTGGTGAAAAGAGCTACACGTTAGCAAATAACGGTGTGAAAACTATCACCTAAAAAAAATGAAAATTGTGTTGGTGAAAAGAGTTACACGTTAGCAAATAACGGTGTGAAAGCTATCACCTAAAAAAAATGGAAATTGTGTTGCTGAAAAGAGCTACACGTTAGCAAATAACGGTGTGAAAGCTATCACTAAAAGGGATATAGTTTATGAGATGATTTGAATTAATTAGCTGCTGAATTTCAATACACCCAATTTCGTGAACAATCACTGTAACATCCCCAAAACCATATCGGAATATTACACGCCGTAGACCCTCTCCACAAGGATCTACCAGGCTAAACATCCATAAACAACCAAATGCTTGCCGGGCCAGGGTCAAACAGTATAATAATATAGACCGTTAAGGTCACTTACACGTGAATAAACAGACCGATGAGGTCACACAACTCAATCAACAAACTGACTTAAACAACATTACCCACACAGGGGTCGAAATACAATACATCAGAAGACTGAAATCAACTCTTACAACACAACAAAAATCTAAACAACTCTCGACTCTTGATTAGTATCGCATCTCGTCATCCACTTGTGCCGATCTTGTGACTGCTCCCCTGAACCTGCATGTACCTGGACGCAGAACAGACATCCACCCCCCGATTACTCGGGGGTTAGTAAAACTCCACTGTTTTACTAGTGCAAGTATCAAATCATATGAAAAGTAATGAGCAAACATTAAGCAAGAATCAAACACAATATTCAAGTATCAAATTATTACCGGGGGTTTTAATAAAGGTATTTAAGCTATGAAGCATTTCGAAAATAAGTTCATCACCTCGGGAATTTTGGAATTTCAAAATCTTTAAAACTCTGAATCCTGGTTCACCAAACCTTTCAAAAGAAAAGTTGAGGGCTTTAACCCAAATCTCGTTTCATAAATCAACAGTTCACAATATGGAAAACATTTATTCAAAGCTTAGGACTCGGTCCAACATTCATTTTCATAAAACTTTCCTTGCAAAACTTTGATTTGAAAATAATCATGTTCATGACACCGTGATCCACTGTCACGTGTCTCCATAGGTTCAACAACCCGCACAGACTACACCACTCACAATTAAACAAACATAATCAATTCCGACACCGTGATCCACTGTCACGTGTCTCTGTAGGTTCAATAACCCACACGGACTATTAAGCAAACATAACCAATTCCGACACCGTGATCCACTGTCACGTGTCTCCGTAGGTTCAAAAACCCACACGGAAAGAAACAAACACATCAATCACAACATCTAGTCCTGACCCCATGAACCTGTGTTACGTGTCACCGTAGGTTCCGTCGAACCCGCACGGTTGGACGTACTCTGTCCTGATTCGATGGACCCGTGCCATGAATCATCGTAGGCCTCGTCAGAGCCGCATGATTGGACCTCAGCACCACACACTAAGTTCTGATCCCATGGACCTGTGCCATGAATCCTCGTAGGCCCCGTTGAACCCACACGAGTGAACTTAGCGTTCCAGCACACAACATTCACATTCACATTACACCAACACGCACACAATCAAACAATCATCTTGTTCATTACAATTTCACACAACTAGTATACTTAGCCCGAAGTCGACATTACAACCAATACAAGCTTTACACAATCAAACACATATAACCCAACATTATCATCCAAATCCTCGATGAATCGATGTCACATAACTCACAATCAATACCTATAACACGATACACATCCAAGTGTACAATCGACCAATATAGATACAATTCCAAGTTTATCACAAATAACCACAATTCATTCATTTCAACGCGTAGTCATATTCACAAGGTACAAAACGTATAAGTAAGATACTTGCCTTAACAACCGTTACCGATTACCCCGAAGAACACGGTTCGACCGGGAAGCTTGTACCACGAAGAAGACAATAAACGGAAGGGTTCTGTCTCGCGTTCTTCACAAGGATTTCGTCCCGAAGTCATATCAATGATAAATCAACAATCGTACTATGAATAATAATCGCACAACGCCCAATCCCCCCTCTAAGACCTTTTGTCGGACACTTTCAAGGCGTCGACTAAGAACTCAACCAAAACGGCGAATCAATACAATTCAACCGTGTAATAACAAGTAATTAGATATAATATAGCTTAACAATCATCAATCCATCACTATTCTGAGTTAAAATGGAATAAACGGACAAATCGAACAAAATCCCCAAAACTAGATTTTAAGAAAACTTACCCTGATTCGTCTGATCGGAACAAGTTATGGAATGATTAATCGATGTTATGGACTCAGGAACTTCATGGATTTACAGTGGAACAACATCTCCTCGTGCCCCCCAAATCCCAGCCGCAGAAAGGAAGTGAAGAAATGTGAAAAATGGGTGTAAACCCGACTGTCCTGCCATATATATACTCCTGCCGAACACGGCGCAGCAAACAGCCCACACCAGCGCCGTGTCTACCACCGGGTTGAGGGTCAGTGCGCGACCTGGCTGACACGGCGTAACACCCGGCGCAAGGTGCCCGCAAGTATCACTCGGCCATATCCGACACGGCGCATCACCCGACGCAAATCTTGCGCGGGTTCTCGGCCGTGTCTAAGCAGACTTGCTGGTCCTGGCCGACCCGGCACAAGACACGGCGCTCTGCCGTTTTCAGTACCGTTTCACATAGGTCCGGCCAGCAACCTCTAGTTGCAAAATGATTCCGACACAAACCGAAAATTATGACACGACTACAACGACGATCCGAACGACCCCGAAACCCGAACCTGAATACGAATCGAAGATACGGTTACGAAGTACTCACAAGACGAATCTAAGAGCTAATAGAACACACGATTCCGACCACCCGAAGTGTAGGAATTCGACAACGGAAGTAATTATCCCAAACTTTGGGAAATTACGAAAACGGCCCAAAACGTCCGAAATACACGATACACGATCGAAACACCAAACCAAAGCTCGCAACATGAATAATAACATTACATGAACTTACGAGAAACTCGAAACAACAGTTTCGGACGAGATTCGCAAGAATCGAACTCAAGTGCGGAAAAGCCGCTTAAGAACGCGGAACTCAACAAAACGACAGCGAAACGAACTCGGATGACAAAAAGTGCAGAATTAATCATTCTCAGAATGACGATACGGTCATGAGCGAGTCATCAAAATGGACATCCGCCGAAAAATAGAAATTACCGTAAATCGAAATTGCGGATATTACATACTACCCTCCTTAAAAGAAGTTTCGTCCCGAAACTTAAAATAAGTAGGGAGATGCAATATCCCACCAGGAAAACTCAACGAGATACACAAGAAACGTGTAACTTACGCCCAATGGCGAAATGTTACAAGCAACGCAAAGGGATATACGGTGTGAAAACACGCTCCACGACGACCAACACAACGCCATCGGTAGAGACATAATAAAACCAACAAGTGACAAGTGTCATCAAACAGATAATACAATCAAGTCAATTATCCGAACAATCACAAAACACAACAAATGAAAATCAATACGATTTACCAACCCAACGGTACATCAATCAAAACGCGAGCCAATCGCTGAACGAGTACGGAATTCCACCACCCAAGGGTTGGAAGATCGAAAACGAGACTAATTTCCCGAATTTAAGGGAATTATGAAGGAGTCTGAATGTTCAACAATCACAAAATGAGATCAACAAAAACCGAACAATCAAACGATCGAACCACAACGATCGAGACAATAAAAATCGAACAATCATGTTCGAATCACAAAGAACAATAAAATTCAAACAACAACTCTAAGGTTCACATCTCGACTCGAGACAATATATGATCCGGTGAAAACAACCAGATGTGCATTCACATAAGATCCACAAGAAAGGGAATAGCAATTGAAAAGTCACAACGACAAACGAGTTATTCCGAAACAATACCACACTCGTTCGATCAACAAAAGCAAGCGGCATGACAAGCTCAGAAAATGTCAATGAACATAAACAAGTCGATAGAGTGGAAAAGGCTTGATTCGATCTCTTGAAATATGTTTTTCTTTTAGGTCGAAAATACAGAAGTTCAAAATCCAATCCACTTCGAATAAAGGAACTAGTAGAACCAAAAGATGTTACTTCCGAACAAGGTTCACAAGAATCGAACCGAACTCGAAAAAGTCACAGCGATAACCAGATCGACCCAAAACAAGATCACAGCTCGTTCGAACGATGAAACTGAAATACAGAACAAGTTCAGAAAGTATTAGCGAACACGAGCGAGTCGATAGACCTGAGAAAGAGGAAATGCAGAAGTCCAAAAACAATACGGGTATTACATTCGACCTCTTATAAAAGAAAGTCATCCCCGCAACTCACAATAACGGAAACAAGGCAACAACACAAAAGCAGTAGACGGAAACATTTCCCATGGGCCTCTTAAGGCCGATCCTGATATCTATACTAAAGTTCGTGCCCCGAAAGACTCGGAACCCAACTCGCAAAACTGGATCATGTGTCTCTCGAGTCCACACTTGAAATGCGTTACTGATGAGAAGGACAATTGGTACGTGCATGCCCCCGGCACACCACGGTTGAAACACCTTGTCTCGGCATACCGAATATACAAATTCTAGATACAATGGGACGTAACATCACAAAGCAATAACCAGAGATGCCAATTTGGCATAACATATCAACGCATACTAAAATCACAACAACCACGGCATCGTTCGACGATTATAATGGCCCGAATGATAACCAGCACACAAACACAAAACATCATGAAACAATCACAGATGTACACAATCATATAAACCCAAGCTCTAACAGCTCGCACAGGTGCGATAGCACGCAAATCACCACGAAACGACAACATTAAAGATCAACATCACACCTCTCACAGAGGGCTAACGTAACAAATGCATGGCAACGACTCGACGCTCACGCCACTAATTCAATCACAATTCGGAGGGCTAACACCCTAACGACAATACCAACATCATACACACCTTCTCCGACCACAAGCAGGAAATGATGGGTTTTAAAAACGAAAACCACCTTTTGAAAACAGTTTGGAAACACCAGTTGATCTTGAGTATCACTTTACAAAAAGTTGAGCAAACATCATTGTCGAGACTTTGAAAACCACCTTGCGTTGGAACAAAAATGAGGACACTTTTCTTTAGTGAAAAACTTTCGAAAACATTCGACCCTCGAGTCTAAGTAAAAGTGTTTCTAAAACATTGAAAATATCTCAAATCATTTTGGTCCTCGAGGTAGAAGAATTTTGAAACGTATTGTGGGACCTTGGATGTACCACGAGAAAATAATTCATTTTAAAAGTACTTCTCGAAATTTATTTTCTAAGATACTCAAGATTTTCAAAGATAATTCAATGGGCTAGAATGCCCAAAAATTTTAGGTAATTACATGGAACATTATAGCGCCGTGGGTCCCGCGACGTAACCCACCCGGCTAAAAACCATTTACAAAAACGCCAAAAAGGTCGATGACGGTAATATTTCAAAAACTCACAAAAGCCATTTACGAAATACTAAATACCATCATAAGAATTTCGCCAAAACGATCAAGGCCACAATTCCAAAAACTCGGTTAAGGGAAGCGGTTTTCGAAATAAAAATCTGTCGGTAAAATACCGAAAGCCATTACAAAAGAACTCATGCAGCGGATAAAAGAAATACAGTCCAACATGCACAATCCACCAACACTACTCCTCATATGAACAAAATATGAGAATCAAATAACCACATATCACGAAATCAAAATCCATAAGAGGATTCCGTCAATTAACTCATAATCATACCTGTCACTCGCATCAGACGAGGCACAAACACAAAGAAGAGAGACTTACATCAACAGGTCGCACGAAGGTGACGGTCGCCCACGATACTAATCTCGTCCGACAACATAACCAACACGTTGTGACTACGCACAACTCAACTTGTCACTTGACGACTCGAATGACAAGACAACATATTACTCGACAAATCACGACTTGACTCGACCCGATAACCTAGGTTTCTAGAACCTAAGCTCCGATACCATAAATGTAACACCCCCACAACCATATGAGAATATTACACGCCGTAGACTCTCTCCACAAGGATCTACCAGGCTAAACATCCATAAACAACCAAATGCTTGCCCAGCCAGGGTCAAACAATATAATAATACAGACCGTTAAGGTCAACTTACACGTGAATACACAGACCGATGAGGTCACACAACTTAATCTACAAATTGACTTAAACAACATTACCCACAGAGGGGTCGAAATACAATACAACAGAAGACTGAAATCAACTCTGACAGCACAACAAAAATCTAAACAACTCTCGACTCTTGATTAGTATCGCAGCTCGTCATCCACTTGTGCCGATCCTGTGACTGCTCCCATGAACCTGCATGTACCTGGACGCAGAACAGACATCCACCCCCCGATTACTCGGGGGTTAGTAAAACTCCACTGTTTTACTAGTGCAAGTATCAAATCATACGAAAAGTAATGAGCAAACATTAAGCAAGAATCAAACACAATATTCAAGTATCAAATTATTCCCGGGGGTTTTAATAAAGGTATTTAAGCTATGAAGCATTTCGAAAATAAGTTCATCACCTCGGGAATGCTAGAATTTCAAATTAAAAATCTGAATTCTGGTTCACCAAACCTTTCAAAAGAAAAGTTGAGGGCTTTAACCCAAATCTCGTTTCATAAATCAACAGTTCACAATATGGAAAACATTTACTCAAAGCTTAGGACTCGGTCCAACATTCATTTTCATAAAACTTTCCTTGCAAAACTTTGGTTTAAAAATAATCATGTTCATGACACCGTGATCCACTGTCACGTGTCTCCGTAGGTTCAACAACCCACACGGACTACACCACTCACAATTAAACAAATATAATCAATTCCGACACCGTGATCCACTGTCACGTGTCTCTGTAGGTTCAACAACCCACACGGACTACTAACCAAACATAACCAATTCCGACACCATGATCCACTGTCACGTGTCCCCGTAGGTTCAACAACCCACACGGAAAGAAACAAACACATCAATCACAACAACTAGTCCTGACCCCGTGAACCTGTGTCACGTGTCACCGTAGGTTCCGTCGAACCTGCACGGTTGGACGTACTGTGTCCTGATTCGATGGACCCGTGCCATGAATCATCGTAGGCCTCGTCAAACCCGCACGATTGGACCTCAGCACCACACACTAAGATTTGATCCCATGGACCTGTGCCATGAATCCTCGTAGGCCCCGTCGAACCCACACGAGTGAACTTAGCATTCCAGCACACAACATTCACATTCACATTACACCAACACGCACATAATCAAACAATCATCTTGTTCATTACAATTTCACACAACTAGTATACTTAGCCCGAAGCCGACATTACAACCAATACATGCTTTACACAATCAAACACATATAACCCAACATTATCATCCAAATCCTCGATGAATCGATGTCATATAACTCACAATCAATACCTATAACACGGTACACATCCAAGTGTACAATCGACCAATATAGACACAATTCCAAGTTTATCACAAATAACCACAATTCATTCATTTCAACGCGTAGTCATATTCACAAGGTACAGAACGTATAAGTAAGATACTTGCCTTAACAACTGTTACCGAATACCCCAAAGAACACGGTTCGATCGGGAAGCTTGTACCACGAAGAAGACAACGAACGGAAGGGTTCCGACTCGAGTTCTTCACAAGGATTTCGTCCCTAAGTCATATCAATGATTAATCAACAATCGTACTATGAATAATAATCGCACAACGCCCAATCCCCCTCTAAGACCTTTTGTCGGACACTTTCAAGGCGTCGACTAAGAACTCAACCAAAACGACGAATCAATACAATCCAATCATGGAATAACAAGGAATTCGATATAATATAGCTTAACAATCATCAATCCATCACTATTCTGAGTTAAAACGGATTAAACGGACAAATCGAACAAAATCCCCAAAACTAGATTTTAAGAAAACTTACCCTGATTCGGCCGATCGGAGCAAGTCATGGAATGATTAATCGATGTTATGGACTCAGGAACTTCATGGATTTATAGTGGAACATCTCCTCGTGCTCCCCAAGTCCCAAACGTGGAAAGGAAGTGAAGAAATGGGAAAAATGGGTGTAAACCCCACTGTCCTGCCATATATATACTCCTGCCGAACACGGCGCAGCAAACGGCCCACACCAGCGCCGTGTCTATCGCTGGGTTGCGGGTCCGTGCGCAATCTTACCGACACGGCGCAACACCCGGCGCAAGGTGCCCGCGCTTATGACTCGGCCGTATCCGACATGGCGCATCACCCGGCGCAAATCTTGCGCGGGTTCTCGGCCGTGTCTCGGCAGACTTGTTGGTCCTGGATGACCCGGCACAAGACACGGCGCTCCGCCGGTTTCAGCGCCGTTTCGCATAGGTCCGGCCAGCAACCTCCAGTTGCAAAATGATTCCGACACAAATCGAAAATTACGACAGGACCACAACGACGATCCGAACGACCCCGAAATCCGAACCTGAATACGAATGGAAGATACGGTTACGAAGTACTCGCAAAGACAAATCTAAGAGCTAAGAGAACACACAATTCCGACCACCCAAAGTGTCGGAATTCGACAACGGAAGTAATTACCCCAAACTTTGGGAAATTACGAAAACGGCCCAAAACGTCCGAAATACACGATACACGATCGAAACACCAAAACAAAGCTCGCAACATGAATAATAACATTAAATGAACTTACAAGAAACTCGAAACAACATTTTCGTTCGAGATTCGCAAGAATCGAACTCAAGTGCGGAAAAGCCGCTTAAGAACGCGGAACTCAACAAAACGACACTGAAACGAACTCGAATGACAAAAAGTGCAGAATTAATCATTCTCAGAATGACGATACGGTCATGTGCGAGTCGTCAAAATGGACTTCTGCCGAAAAAAGAAATTACCGGAAATCAAAATTGCGGATATTACAATCACAATATTTGATGATGCCGATGAAATTCTTCTTCATATTGAGTCGAAAAATAAACGAGTGATCGAGAGTAACCATTAAAGGGAGTCATGTGTATCACGAGTGGGAAAGAAATAATCCTACCTTTTGGGGGGAAACCTTGCATTTTGGAATTACAAAAATAAAAGCGTGTTTTAACTTCAGAATTATTAGTAGATTTATTTTGAATCTTGATTCATTTATATCTACTGTATAAAGCTGGTTATTGTGTATTAATGGCATTGTGATCTATTATCCTCTTTATATATATAATTATTTTTCTTAATTGGTGTGTGTATCATTTTTCTTATTTTGTGTCTTATTTCATTTTATTTTGAGCGTGAATAATAAAGAGTCTTGCTCGGGACTAGCAAGAATTCAAGTTTGGGGGTGTGATAAGTGTCAGTTTTATACACTTATCCATGGTTTGTATCGATATATTTCACCCATAATTGAGCTAGTCTACTCGTTTTTGCTTAGAATTAATTAGCTTTTACTAATTTTATTATTTATCAGATGAAGATGTAAATTTAGTCTTAATCGGATTGAATTACTGATTTACTCAAGAAATAACATGTGTATAAAATATTCTCTTTGATGAATTTTTATGTATTCATGTTTTAGGGATTTCCGAGACGAGTTCGGCAGTCTTTCCGAATTCAAAATCAGAGTTATATATCAAAAGTTATCATCCGAAGAAGATTTGGGGCAAAAACGCAAAGTCTAAGAAATTCTGGGCTGAAAATGAAGTCTGAAACTCCATACGGGTGTGTACGGGCGTAACTCACAAAATGCAAATTTACGAAGCCATGTTACGGCCGTAACTCCTCAATGTTACGACCGTAACTCTTGACAGATTATGATCATTGTCTAATTTTTTATACTTTTGGTCTATTATTGAGGGATGGCTGGCATTGATCCAATCTAATGTAATAATGCCGGAGTTTTGGAACTATTAGATGACTTTAGGTGTATAAATAGACCACTTAGATCCATCATTATGAATCATTCATCTTATATTTTCTCACTTTGCAATACTTTTTCTTTTTGTGTGAAGAACACACTTGTGTTCTTGAGTGATTTGTGTAAGTGTGGTTTATCTTATGTTGTTGAGGGAGTTTATTGCTTCTTTCTCCTTTATCTACTAATGGAGTTAGAATCAATTCTTTCCCTTTTTCAACTATTAGTGACCACTCAAGCTTGTAATATGTTGAATAAACCCTTAATGGGCAAAGTTACCTAATTTGGGATTATAAACAAGGTTATTCATGTTATTTAAGTTTGTATAAAGATCTATTATGAATTACTTATTATTGTGTGTGATTTTCATTGTTTTACCAATCTTTATTTATTTGGCGAATAAATGACGATATTTATGGTCTTCATATATTTCGAAAGAAAATATGTTTGATTAGATCAAATGATCTTCACTCTAAGTTGTTCTAGGGGATAGAAATATACCTCTAGACCTTAGATGATTCTTTGAGTTATTTTCATAAAACCTAATGCTATGTATTGAAGCCGATCAACACAGAAATATAGTGGATTGATTCAATATATAAGGGGCGTTTTGACATTCGAAAGAGGAACCGTCTTTTTTAGGAAAATCGAATCTACACAACATAATAAGTAAATACATCTTATGATCTCCTATACATATTCTATAACTAATGATGAACTAAGTTTGTAATCCCAACTCTTTCATTTTATCTTTTATTAATCCATTATTAGTGCAATATTTCATTTCCTTGAATTTTAGAACTATTATTGAATTTTCATTACAATTGTCAAACCAAAATCTTAAATTGTGTGTTTCAATCATATAAATATCTATAACAAATGGTTAAATAGTGTATAATTCAATATATAACCTAACTTCCTCGTGGGATCGATAAACCGGACTTAAAAAGTCCACTTACTACTTGATACGATATCGTGCACTTGCGATAGCTACACAAAAGATGTGTCAAGTTTTTGGCGCCGTTGCCCGGGAGGTATAAGTGTTATTTTTAAAATCTTACATTGTAAACTATTGTTATAGGATACAATTTCTCGACGTTGTAACTTAGTACTCAATTGTGTTTGTCCGGTCAAGTGGCGGATAACGGTACTTCGTGACTATTAAAGTCGGATTTTTCAGTTTCCCACAACAACTAATATTTTTAGATATTTTATTTATTTTTTTTATTTTATTTTTTCTATCATGGAAGAAACTTTGAATAGTATTGAAAATAGATTTCCCTTTCTTAGCAAAAAAAGTAATTTTAAAAATTTACAAGACAAGACTTGAAAGGATGAATAAAAGCATACCTTTTGACATTAGATTCATTATTGAAGCCAAAGTAAGAATAGCAGGTGAATTCACAAAAATACCTACTAGATTTTTACCAGGACTTGGAAAAAGTTCATATGCCAAGAAACGACGAGCAAAGATAATAGCCGTTTGCTATAAATGTGCTAGATGGAACTGTAATTTAAAATGTTGATCTTTAGGAATTCCATCTACAAACAGAGAAGATAAAATTCGGTTCATTAAGAATGGTCTGAATAAAGAAAATTTAGATAATATCGAAATTTCTCTTGACACGCATCCTAATGGACTCGTACATTATGGAATTCGATGTTTGTGGAATAAATTCAAACCAGAATATGAACAACGTCTTGGGAATCTGACGTTAAAAGACCCTGTTTGCCAATTTGTAAGAAAATTGGATGGGAAGGTTCTCCCCGACTCATAGAAGGCGTTTAGGCCATTTCTGAACGTAAAATCAGAGGAAGATGTGAGCCACAATCACAACTACTGTACATACACGTGAGTATCTTTTATTTTTGTCGTAAGGTGAGATTTTCTGAATAAAAAAAAGGGTGATATGCAATAAATGCATTCATTATTCTATTGAGTAGTTGAAGCGCAATCAACGCAATCACAAACTTGTTAAACAATTTTACCTCATTTTTCTTCTATAAATAAACATTGTGCTTGTTTCATTTATTCATCCCTCAAACTTGTACTTTTCTCTTTTTCTCTCAAATTAATTTCTTTTCAAAAATGGAATCATCATCTTCCACAAAAAAAATTTAGCACAATCTGCATTTTTGGTGGAGCTAGTTATGGAAAAGAGGCATGCTTTACTGAAGCAGCCCACAACTTGGGTCGTACCTTAGGAGAAAAATGCATTCATGTAGTTTACGGAGGAGGAAGTCTAGGATTAATGGGACGAGCTGCTCCTTCTGCCTATATGGAAGGAGTAAGAGTGTTGGGAATAATTCCAAAACCTCTGGCTGAAAGTAAAATCATCGGGGCAACTATTGGAGATGAGTTTAGAGCTGTAAATATGCAAGATCGCATAACTCATATGATAAATAATTCTGGCGCCTTTATCACCCTCCCCGGTGGTTTTGGCACTCTTGAGGAACTTTTTCATGTGGCTACCAGAGCCCAGCTAAATGTTCATCAAAAACCAATAGGTCTGCTTAATGTCAATGGTTTCTTTGATGGTTTACTATCTTCCATCAACTACTATGCTGAAAAGGGTTTTATTTCCGAGCATGCTAAACGAATCATAGTCGTTGCAACAACACCAGAAGAACTAATCAAAAAACTCATTGAATTTATTTCTCAACCAGATCCAGCTCTAGCTAATATTGTCTGGATGGAAAATTTTACCGTGAAAAAACGAAAAGTGGATTCATTCCTCTCCCTTTGATAACCCATGTCGGACCTCTTCTGTGATATCCGTACCTTTCCATTTTTAGCAGTTTCCCTTTTTGGTGCATGCCTACTTTTATCGACTTGCTTGTAACCGTTTCGACATTTTGAATCTACTTTATTCTAGGAGTTTATCCATTTGGACGAGTTTTAGTGATGTTTTCACGTAATTTCATTTTATGACATGTTTTGCCGTATGAACGTTCGATTCTCGTAAAAGTCGTTCGTTTTCATTTTGAACTGAGTTGATTAAGGATTACGACCTCGAGATTCTCTATCATCCGGGCAAGGCAAGTGTGGTGGCAGATGCCTTGAGCCGGAAATCGGTATCGCTTTGGGCGATTGAGTTGCTTACGGCTCAGTCGGGACTTCAGCAGGAGTTTATGAGGTTGAACATTGAGATTGTGCTACCAGAGAGTTCCGGGCAATTGCGTACCCATGAGATTTCTTCGTCTTTAGTCGACGACATTAAGTCGGGACAGTTCGAGGACCGGATGTTTGTTCAGCTTCGAGAGAATGTGGGGAAGGGGAAAGCCCCGGGATTCGTGATACATGAGGATGGTGTGTTGAGATTCCAAGGTCAGCTTTGTGTTCCGAACGACTTGGAATTGAGGCAGAATATTATGAGAGAGGCTCACGCGTCGCCTTACTCGGTCTATCCGGGCTCGAGTAAGAAGTATAAAGATTTGAGGAAATTTTTTTGGTGGAACGACATGAAGAATGAGGTAGTTTAGTTTGTGTCTAAATGTTTGACTTGTCAGTAAGTCAAAATCGAGCATCAGCGACCAGCCGGGTTGTTACAACCACTTCCCGTCCCGTAATGGAAGTGGGAGGATATCTCCATGGATTTTGTCACGAACTTGCCGAGGACGAAGACCGGAATGAATATGGTGTGGGTGATCGTAGACCGACTGACTAAGTCAGCACATTTTCTGGGCATCAAGGATACTTGGGGTCCAGAAAAATTGGCTCGTATTTTTATCACGCAGATAGTGAGACTTCATGGTACGCTGAAGTCTATTATTTCGGATAGAGACGGCCGGTTTTTATCACACTTCTGGCAGGCGGTACATAGGGCATTGGGGACACATTTGCGTTTGAGTACATCTTTCCACCCTCAGACCGACGGACTGTTCGAGCATACCATTCAGACGTTCGAGGATATGTTGCGCGCGTGTGCATTAGACTGGAGTAGTGATTGGGAGGAGCATCTGGCCTTGATTGAGTTTACTTACGACGATTAAGATGGCACCGTATGAGGCGCTTTATGGCCGACGTTGCCGATCACCGGTATGTTGGGATGAGCCGTCCGATCTAGTTGGCGCCGAGCCAGACCTTGTGTTAGAGACAAGGGAGAAAGTTGAGTTGATTAGAAAGAGAATGTTGGCAGTTCAGAGTCGACAAAAGTCTTATGCGGATGTTAGGCGTCGACCTTTGGAGTTTGCGGTGGGAGATCATGTTCTGTTGAGAGTGTCTCCATCGAAGGGAGTTTTCCATTTTGGGAAAAGGGGAAGTTCAGCCCGAGGTATATTGGGCCTTTCGAGATATTGGAGAGAGTCGGTGAGCTGGCATACCGTTTGGCTTTGCCTTCGTCATTGAGTCATGTTCATAGCGTATTTCACGTCTCCCAGTTGAGGAAGTACGTTCCGGACCCATCCCACATTATTGATTTCGGAGACGTGGAGATCGAGAAGGATGTTACGTTTGAGGATAGGCCCGTCAGGATTTTGGAGCGTCGAGACAAGCAGTTAAGGCACAAAACCATTCCTTTGGTTAAGGTGCAATGGTCGAGGCACGGAGTTGAAGAAGCGACGTGGGATTTAGAGGAGGATATGCGTTCGAGGCACCCCGAGCTTTTTGATTCTTAAGTTTCGAGATGAAACTTTATTTTAGAGGGGGAGAATGTGATATCCGTACCTTTCCATTTTTAGCAGTTTCCATCTTTGGTGCATGTCTACCTTTATCGACTCTTTTGTAACCGTTTCGACATTTTGAATCTACTTTATTCTTGGAGTTTTTCCATTTGGACGAGTTTTAGTGATGTTTTCACGTAATTTCATTTTATGACATGTTTGCCGTATGAACATTTGATTCTCGTAAAACTTGTTCGTTTTCATTGTTTCTTGGTTTGTGCAAGTTCGTATGGCTGAGTTGGTCATGTTGAGACTTTCGGTTTGTAAATCCGACGTCGTATCGTAATTTTTTGGGCACTTGGGCCATTTTTGTAATTTCCTATAAGTTTAGGGAACTTTATTTTCTTTGTCGTATTTCGGATTCCCTGATAGTCGGAATTATATTTTCTTTCAGCGCTTAGCTCTGTCGCCTTGTATATTTCGTGTTCGTATTTCTGGATTCTGGCCTTGTCGTGCGTTTCGAGTTTCGTACCTTTGGCAGCAGCGTACTGATCTAGGCAGTACTGAATTGCTGCGTGGGTAGCACAAGCTACTCCTTGTCACCTTGCGTGCGCTATCGATGTGCAGTTAGCGTACGCTAACTCGTTATTGTTAGCGTGCGCTAGCGAGTGGTATTTAGCGCACTAAGCATGTCTAGAGCACGCTAGCGACGTCGGGCAGTAGCTACTGGACGGTTTATAGCCCCGTTAGCGCGCGCTACCTTGTGATAGTTAGCGTGCGCTAACTATGCATTTTAAATAGATTAGCGGGCAGGTCAGAACAGCAGTTTTCATTCTTTTCTTTTGTTTTCTTCACCGGGCGACTCCAGAGGGCGATTCCCTTCAGTTTTGATCAGAGAATTCTTCGTATTCCATCACCGTAGATCGTGCTAACATATCATCAACAACGTAATCATCCTCCATCGTCCGAATCCGAGGTATTTTCTTCAGGAACCCTAAACTTGTCTAATTTGGGGGATTTTTTCGTGATTGTTTCCGAATTGTTCATGTATGTTACGAAATTCCTTACCGATTGTTGTTATTGGGTGATTCCCAATTCATTTTCCTCTAGTTTAATCCAGGAATTGTTGATACGGGGAGATTTTGCGTAAACCCTCGCCCGTATCGATTGAACGTTTATTGTCATGAATTGTAATCGGGGTTATGGGTGTATTCCATTCGATTATTGTTGTCCGTTAGGACTGAGTTATATTAATCCTTCATCTAGGAACCGTCGTTTTCCGTCCGGATCATTCGTAGTCGTTGTTCGTCCCCATTTCATCGGAGATGTCTCAAAGGCAAGTACTTTACATTTGTTTACCTGTTCTAGTATTTGAATTATGGCTATTCATGGATGTGTGGATGGATATTTTTATGTTCACCTATGGACGGTCCGACGGGGCCTCTAGGGATACGTATTGCCGTGTGTGTGCGTATCACGAACTATGGTTAACCACCCAGGGATGTCCGACGGGGCTCTGCGGGGTACGGTGGCCGTGAGTCTCGTAACAACGGTTAACTTTGAATTGTTTTGTTGGAGAAATGTGTTTTGTGCTTGTGCACCGTAAATATTCCGAAATATAAATGATTTCTAAAATGATTTTGGCCCATATATTCATCTGATTAGAATGTAGTTCAAATGGATTGTACTTGCACTAGTAGTTGTCGCTAACCCCTTAAATGGGGGAAATACTCTTTGTATTTCAGGTACCGGTCTTGGAGACAAGCGAGCAATCGAGCCGTATGAGAATGATGGGCAAGCCTGATACTGTTCAGGAGTCATTTGTTGGTGTTCAGTCCTGTCATTTATTATGGATGTCTTGTTTTGGGATTTCTGTACTATGAACTTGGTTTAAGTACTTGAGTACTTCCCTTTTGAATTTATTAATGTTGTGTTCCCGTTTTGGGATATGGATTTGATGTCAGATTGTATTTGTCGGATTTTAGTTTTTTATGTGAATGTCGTGGTTTGAGAAATTGTCGTTTTGTTGAGGATTGTATGTCGTTGTCGAATGTCTTGTTGGTACATTAGCCTGGTGGATTCCACAGTGTGGGATCCACGGCGCTATAATATGCCCCGATCGTCTTGGGGGTGTTACATATTGTATTTTTACTTTCTGTTGTGTGTAAAAAATCGTGCTAAATGATGGCAGCTTAAGGAGTTTCTTTTTGAACTCTTGACGCGCATCTATTCGCGATTTAAGTATTGTTATTTAATTGTTGTAATTTTTATTGTTTGTTTTTTTATAAAAGCATTGATGACAGCATAAGGCGACTCTTCAGACTTTCTTGAAGCGCATCTTAAAAATTGTGTTATACTTCCGAGTATATTTTATTTTCTTTTGTTGTTTGCCTCGTATATTTGTTCTCTTGCAGATTGTAAAAGGCGTTAGCTCAAGCATCAAGTTTCATAACAGGGAGTATTATGTTTTTTCTCACTTGCTTTTCATTTCTAAACACTCGGGACAGTTTTATCTTTAAGTTTGGGGGTGTTTTGGAACTGTTGTGTTTATTTTGTTTTGAATTGTATGATTGTGTTGATGGTGTGTAGTGTGTGGTGTGTTTTTATTTTTTTTATTTGGCTTTGATTTTTTTAGGTAAGTGTATTTATATATATATATATTTTGTTTATTTTGATTTGTGAGATTTCTAGATCTGGCCATAACACCAATAAATTAGTTATATACAAGTTTCTAAATTCGTTTTAACCGGTTAAAAAAAATTTGTATATTCCAAAATTTTTGAGCCTTAATCTCTCTTTCCAAGCCCCGTAATTAACATTTAAAATCGAGTCATTCGTTACCTTGAGAAAAGAAGAATCAGTCGGTTGATGAAAAATAGAACTGAAATTTACTTAATTTGTGGAGTTTTTGATTTTTCATGCTTAACTAATAAATGATTTTCTGCAAAAATTCTATTCCCTAAAAAAAGGGAAGAGGTGTTGAGCAGCAACATCTGCCTAATTTTGGGGGTCCTAAAATTTTGTGAAAAATAAAGGACTAACCATTGTTAGTGCGTAGCTGCCGTCTCACACAAAATAGAAATTGTGTTGGTGAAAAGAGCTACACGTTAGCAAATAACGGTGTGAAAGCTATCACCTAAAAAAATGGAAATTGTGTTGGTGAAAAGAGCTACACGTTAGCAAATAACGGTGTGAAAGCTATCACCTAAAAAAATGGAAATTGTGTTGCTGAAAAGAGCTACATGTTAGCAAATAACAGTGTGAAAGCTATCACTAAAAGGGATGTAGTTTATGACCAGATTTGAATTAATTAGCGGCTGAATTTCAATACACTCAATTTCGTGAACAATCACAATATTTGATGATGCCGATGAAATTCTTCTTCATATTGAGTCAAAAAATAAATGAGTGATCGAGAGTAACCATTAAAGGGAGTCGTGTGTATCACGAGTGGGAAAGAAATAATCAACCTTTTGGGGGGAAACCTTGCATTTTGGAATTACAAAAATAAAACCGTGTTTTAACTTCAGAATCATTAGTAGATTTATTTTGAATCTTGATTCATTTCTCTCTACTTTATAAAGTTGGTTATTGTGTATTAATGGCATTTTGATCTATTATCCTCTTTATATATATAATTATTTTTCTTAATTTGTGTGTGTATCATTTTTCTTATTTTGTGTCTTATTTCATTTTATTTTGAGCGTGAATAATAAAGAGTCTTGCTCGGGACTAGTAAGAATTCAAGTTTGGGGGTGTGATAAGTGTCAGTTTTATACACTTATCCATAGTTTGTATCGATATATTTCACCCATAATTGAGCTAGTCTATGTAACACCCCCAGAGCCATCTAGGAATATTACAGCGCCGTGGGCCCCGAGATAGAACCCACAAGGCTGAAGGAAATTTTCGCAAACATTTACAAACATCCAAGAGGCTAACGACGGTATTATCTATTTAAAACATTCGAAAACTTTATAAAACTCGTTTATCAATACCGTCATAAAATCTCATTTGAAATCACAAGGCCCGAAATGCCAAAGCTCAATTGTTTAAGAACATATGTTAAGCTATCGCTTACACGTACCGGCATAATAGATTTAGAAAATGATTGCCAAAGTAACCTAAGTTACCAGATACCAAAAGGCCATTTAAAAATACTCACGCAGCGGATAAAAACAAACAATTAAAATACTCTAGCAGCGAAAAAAGACAAATGATTAAAATACTCTAGCGGTGGAATACAACAACTGATCAGAAACTCAATACACAAATACATGTCCTAGCCAGTATCCTCCGGGAAGCTCATCTCTTCACGACCGCTACAAGCTTGATAATCCAAGAACCTAAAAAGAAAGCCCACGACGGGGTCAGCCATAATATCCAACAATGATAACCATCACATCACGTCAATAATTACATATCAATGGAAATACTAAGTAAGAATACGACCAATGTAATCTTACCGTCGTAACTTTACGAAAATCCACGATTCGTATCCTTAAAAACACAATAAGATAATACCGAAATATTTGTACGATATCTCAACAATACCCAAGGTTCTCAAAACATTATCATAACTCGCGATACGGAAATTATACCAACTCTGGCCAATTCAATCCATCGGATAACATCGACAATTCCAATACGATAATCGATTGTCCATCAAAGACAAGTATCAAGGAAAATACGGAACATACCTCAAGATACGAGATACCATTACCATCACGTCAGTCTAATCCGAGATTAGATCAACACAACATACGGACATGGCCCTAACACAAGACCTACAAATGCATACTCATATGACAACGTCAATATGATCACAACAATAACGACAATGTATACTTATGGCAAGCCCATAATATACATATGCACAACAACAACACATGGCAATCCGATGATCCAGTGTTCACTACCTAGATCCCCCGATGATACCGTCAGACCAACCCGAGGTGAAAAACCCGTCCGATGATCCAGCGCACGCTAGCATAGATCCCCCGATGATCCCATCGGACCAACACGAGGTGGCCATATGACAACAATGCACAACTGCACAAAACAACAGTACACAATACACGACAACAACAATGCACAAATGCATGACAACGACGATACACGAATGTATCACGACATGATCGACACAAATGATAAAAATGATTAGAGTAATTGCCCCGAGTCCTTCGAGAGCGATCTCAATGTCTAAACCATCACGAACCATTATCCTCAATACTCGACAGTCCAAAGTATCACGGATTGCAGATAATTCATATCTTCGTCTTTATCATAATATATTCTCGATATACAAGTATACAAAAGTAAATCATATACATTATGATTTAGATTCCTGAAACCCGAATACGATTTGTAATCCCAAATCTCCTGTGATTACGATTATAAACATTGCTATACGAATTATACATGAATGAAACGGAAACCTTTTATTAAATAATATAAACTGAGCAACTAATAACTTACCTCGATACCAATACAACGACGAGGAAGCTGTCACCAAATCCATTGCCGTCATCTGCAAGTTCCTCGGTCCCGACCAAAGCAATTCACGAACATCCTCGAAGTCGACCGCAACACACGATTATAATCACCGATCAATATTCTCAACCTAGTAATTCGATAAACAACAAGTTCGACAATAATCAACAATCGATAAAACTAATTCACAAACCCAACGGCTCAAAAATATCTCGGTTAACCACAAGTCTGATCAAACCAACCTAAACGATCACGAATTCATAACCAAAACAGAATATACTACCTTGTCTGCCTACTTAGCGCACGTTAATCACTTAACGTAGCGTGCACTAAGTTGCTCTCGTTAGCGCGCGCTAGCCAGTAAGCTTAGCGTGCGCTAATGCTGTACTGATGCATGTTTTTCAGATACCGATCAACATATGGCGATTATCAAGAACACTAAGTGATTCAAAATCATGCTCATAGTCATCAAAACAATGAAATCCGATATCCTTTAACATATAAACAATCATCCAACTTATAATCCAAGTCCTATATCCATATATCATCTTCCTTAATATCAACATCATGAAACCTTAAGAACGTAACAATACTTCCTTAATCTTCCATTACAGAGAGTAATCATCGACAATAACATCAACATCCGAAACTGAGGAGAAGGATTCACCAACTTATCTCAAGAAAATGAATTACACAATTCAAACCACAGGAATCATATTAATATCATCAGACTCTGGTAATCCATCTCATAATCTTGCTTATCAACTCATTTATTTAATAATCATCAACTCAAGAACATCAACATTCAATCCAAAATGAAATCCAAAGATGGAGAGTGATTACCTTTTTGAAGGAATGGATTGAATCCCAAGTTTGAATCCATTTCCAAGAATCGCCAATGATTTGAAGAACAAAGCTTTAATTCATGATTTCCATCTTTAATCTTGTTAAAGAGGATCATCCCTCAGTGTTTAGGAACTCCAAAAGTCCTCCCAAGGTTCTCTCCATCGGTTGTAAGAAGAGAATGGACGAAATGAGGAATGACAGCCAACTACTCATATATATACTTTACATTATTAACGTACGCTAACCTCTTCATTTAACGTACGTTACCAGTTTAGCGTGCGCTATCGAAGTCCAGATGCTACTGCCTTACTGCATGAAATGATTTACGTACGCAATGCACATGCAATAGCGTACGTAAAGGCCTGTATTTAGCGTACGCAAACCTTCCACCGTAGCGTGCGCTACTCATAGTTGACTTGCTACAGTCTGCACCTACCCCCGTGTCCCCACATGCCGAAAGTAACCTGACACGGCCAAGATTCCTTTGGCCCGTTCTGATTAGCGTGCGCTATCAATATACCTTAGTGTGCGTTAATCCTTCACAACAAACATCCGTTAACTTGTCGGCACATGCGCCGAATGTGATTGGGTCCACACATAGATTCCTTCTGATCTGGTCTGTACTAGCGTGCGTTATCTTTTGCCTCTAGCGTGCGCTAAACCAGAACGATAGTGTGCGCTAGGCATGTATATTAGCATGCGCTAATAATGTTACACTTAGCCATTTTCAACTACTCTTGTCCAACGTCTCAACATACAGAATACGAACATACGACATACTGAATACATATACTCAACACATTATATCCTCAATTATAATTGTCGACCAAATACGACAATTATACCAATACTGACATCTCAGTCCTTCGTTTATTTTATCCATACTGCATGCAGTTACACTGCATACAACATAACTCGGATAAAATAACATTAAACAATAGTTGTAGAAATTTCGGATATTACATACTACACCACTTAAAATAAGTTTCGTCCTCGAAACTTGCAATCCGTCATATAAAAACAAACAAACCATTCAACCAAAATATTTCGAAACCATCACGACAACGATCAATCATCATCATTCACGAATAACCAAAACAGCATACCTACCAATGCGCAAAGTCGACGATCTCTTGAGATACTAGTAAGTGACCTCACTGTACAGTCTCAATACGCTTACAATCACAATTCCTTGAGTCTCAACAAAATATATCATATTCGGATGGAATAATCTATTCGTGTCAAATCTTATCTGCCTGATCGCACAATCAAATCCCAATTTGGATACAAATCAATAATACACGATACATCTGTGAAACAACTGCCCAAAACAACGACATAAATTCCAAAACATCGATATAAAATCTGAACGCTCATATGATCACCAACAATGTTCAACCAATAAATTATCCGAGAATATCATAGACATGATAAACTCCAATACGACCAATCCAAAGGTCAAAACATAATCGAGAATATCATCAACATGATAAACTCCAATATAACCAACGAACGATCAACGATAATCGAGAATACCTTCACACGAGGAGCCCCAACACGGTCAACACAGAACCACAGAAACCGATATATGAAAGAACAAAATTCTCAAAACGTTAAACAAATCACATACAGTATATCTCAACGAAACACAACCGATTGGTGAACATACCCCTCGACATACGAACAACCAATCGCAAATCGGCGAACATACCAAATCATACATGGAGTGGGAATGACCAATCAATATCCAAAACAATCATCCTGGGGTCACCACCCTCAATTCTACACTTACTAAGGAATCATTCAAAAATATTATGGTAGCGCATACGTCCCAGTTTCACAAAACCCGAAGTTTTGAAATTACATCCTGTGCATGAATTCTACATCACGCAGCATATTCTGACCAATAAACCGATCATCCCTGGATAACCAACTACCATACTGAAGTTCGAATCTTTATTCATCGTTCCATACTGACGTCTTATCCAGTTCGTGAGTCACACTCAGAACTTCACCATGATATGCATTATGCACTAAATGCGTATGTATATCAATCCCATTTTCAAAACCAGTTTGAAATCATAAATCTCATCAAGAAGACAAATTTTCGAAAGTTCCTTCAAAAATTTCAAAACTCAAAACATAAATTTTCGTAAGACCACGAAATAAATTTTCTAAAAGTTAAATCGGCTCGCTGGTGCCAAGTATTCGATAACAGTTTTCCTTCGAATCCACACGATTTCGAAGTTTTAAAATGAAAACTATGCAAATGATTGACCACATCCGTACTCCTGTATACCAATTCAGTTCGTCACCAATATCCACTGATATTCCATCGGAAAACCACACGATAGAGTTCCAAAATCTCAGTATATAAATTCCGACCCAAAAACTCCTATTCCACATATGACTCGCAATGTTGACCATTTTCCATCCTGCATCACCTCAAATATGCTATGACAAAACATTGAAACAAATCATCATAGCGAAAGACTTCCTGAGAAGTTTCTTTTGAACAAGTAAACCAAACCTCGAAAGGCGGAAATAAAATAGGTAAACGATTGGTAAAGTGTTTTACAAATCTCGGGAGTTTTGGAAAACAGAAAAGCCTTTTGAAACATTAGGGTCTCAGCCCGTATCTCGTTCCTCATTACAAGAAGTTTAAAAGTAGGAAACTCTTTTTCGGACCCCAAGTCCTGAGTTATAAAACTATTTCAAAAAAAATCTATTGGTTCTCGGCCCAAAATCATTTTCCATAAAACATCCATAAAACATTCATTTTGAAAAGCATCATTTCCAAATGCTCAAAAACAGTTCATATATCTCAAAATGAACTAACATGACTACATGTTCTCCTGAACAATCCACGATATTTCTCCCAAATGCACAGCTCCATTCCAAAACTTAATCGACATATTGATTTCCAAAATCATAACTTCTCAAGATCATCAATCATGTCCCAACTCTGTCACCTCATACTATAACGCATACCATCTTTCTGAATCTCAAAGCATATCAACTTAGAATGGCAATAAATCTCAATGAAATTCAAAAATCCAAATACTTACAGATCGTGAAGCCGATGATTCCCCGTGATACTGACACATGTCTCGACTCTAGAAAATACTTGACACAGATATTTTCAAAACACACATTTTGTAAACTTAGTTCAACTCGAGAACACAACACAGCTCTATCCGAAAAAACACGTTAACACCATTTGGAAAAGTTTACGACAACCCCAGTACTACACTGGTAAATCACATAACATACATGCCCGATTAAACAACAAAAACTCAGAGCTCACACACTTGTCAACTGACAACTCGAATGACAAGACAAAAGTACAACCCAACTCGACCCGACTGCCTAGGTTTTCACAACCTAAGCCCTGATACCATATTCTATAACACCCCCAGAGCCATCTAGGAATATTACAGCGCCGTGGGCCCCGAGAAGGAACCCACAAGGCTGAAGGAAATTTTTACAAACATTTACAAACATCCAAGAGGCTAACGACGGTATTATCTATTTAAAACATTCGAAGACTTCATAAAACTCGTTTATCAAGACCGTCGTGAAATCTCATTTGAAATCACAAGGCCCGAAATGCCAAAGCTCAATTGTTTAAGAACATACGTTAAGCTATCGCTTACATGTACCGACAGAATAGATTTAGAAAATGATTGCTAAAGTAATCTAAGTTACCATATACCAAAAGGCCATTTAAAAATACTCACGCAGCTGATAAAAACAAACAATTAAAATACTCTAGCAGCGGAAAAGACAAACGATTAAAATACTCTAGCGGTGGAATACAACAACTGATCAGAAACTCAATACAAAAATACATGTCCTAGCCAGTATCCTCCGGGAAGCTCATCTCTTCACGACAGCTACAAGCTTGATAATCCAAGAACCTAAAAAGAAAGCCCACGACGGGGTCAGCCATAATATCCAACAATGATAACCATCACATCACGTCAATAATTACATATCAATGGAAATACTAAGTAAGAATACGACCAATGTAATCTTACCGTCTTAACTTTACGAAAATCCACGATTCGTATCCTTAACAACACAATAAGATAATACCAAAATATTTGTACGGTATCTCAACAATACCCAAGGTTCTCAAAACATTATCATAACTCGCAATACGGAAATTATACCAACTCTGGCCAATTCAATCCATCGGATAACATCGACAATTCTAATACGATAATCGATTGTCCATCAAAGACAAGTATCAAGGAAAATACGGAACATACCTCAAGATACGAGATACCATTACCATCACGTCAGTCTAATCCGAGATCAGATCAACACAACATACGGACATGGCCCTAACACAAGACCTACAAATGCATACTCATATGACAACGTAAATATGATCACAACAATAACGACAATGTATACTTATGGCATGCCCATAATATACATATGCACAACAACAACACATGGCAATCCGATGATCCAGCGTTCACTGCCTAGATCCCCCGATGATCCCGTCAGACCAACCCGAGGTGGACAACCCGTCCGATGAACCAGCGCACGCTAGCATAGATCCCCCGATGATCCCATCGGACCAACACGAGGTGGCCATATGACAACAATGCACAACTGCACAAAACAACAGTACACAACACACGACAACAACAATGCACAAATGCATGACAACGACGATACACGAATGTATCACGACATGATCGACACAAATGATAAAAATGATTAGAGTACTTGCCCCGAGTCCTTAGAGAGCGATCTCAATGTCTAAACCATCACGAACCATTATCCTCAATACTCGACAGTCCAAAGTATCACGGATTGCAGATAATTCATATCTTCGTCTTTATCACAATATATTCTCGATATACAAGATACAAAAGTAAATCATATACATTATGATTTAGATTCCAAAAACCCCAATACGATTTATAATCCCAAATCTCCTATGATTACGATTATAAACATTGCTATACGAATTATACACGAATGAAACGGAAACCTTTTATTAAATAATATAAATTGAGCAACTAATAACTTACCTCGATACCGATACAACGACGAGGAAGCTGTCACCAAATCCATTGCCGTCATCTGCAAGTTCCTCGGTCCCGACCAAAGCAATTCACGAACATCCTCGAACTCGACCGCAACACACGATTATAATCACCGATCAATATTCTCAACCTAGTAATTCGATAAACAACAAGTTCGAGAATAATCAACAATCGATAAAACTAATTCACAAACCCAACGGCTCAACAATATCTCGGTTAACCACAAGTCTGATCAAACCAACCTAAACGATCACGAATTCATAACCAAAACAGAATATACTACCTTGTCTGCCTAGTTAGCGCACGTTAATCACTTAACGTAGCGTGCACTAAGTTGCTCTCGTTAGCGCGCGCTAGCCAGTAAGCTTAGCGTGCGCTAATGCTGTACTGATGCATGTTTTTCAGATACCGATCAACATATGGCGATTATCAAGAACACTAAGTGATTCAAAATCATGCTCATAGTCATCAAAACAATGAAATCCGATATCCTTTAACATATAAACAATCATCCAACTTATAATCCAAGTCCTATATCCATATATCATCTTCCTTAATATCAACATCATGAAACCTTAAGAACGTAACAATACTTCCTTAATCTTTCATTACAGAGAGTAATCATCGACAATAACATCAACATCCGAAACTGAGGAGAAGGATTCACCAACTTATCTCAAGAAAATGAATTACACAATTCAAACCACACGAATCATATTAATATCATCAGACTCTGGTAATCCATATCATAATCATGCTTATCAACTCATTTATGTAATAATCATCAACTCAAGAACATCAACATTCAATCCAAGACGAAATCCAAAGATGGAGAGTGATTACCTTTTTGAAGGAATGGATTGAATCCCAAGTTTGAATCCATTTCCAAGAATCGCTAATGATTTGAAGAACAAAGCTTTAATTCATGATTTCCATCTTTAATATTGTTAAAGAGGATCATCCCCCAGTGTTTAGGAACTCCAAAAGTCCTCCCAAGGTTCTCTCCATCGGTTGTAAGAAGAGAATGGACGAAATGAGGAATGACAGCCAACTACTCATATATACAATGTACATTATTAACGTACGCTAACCTCTTCATTTAACGTACGTTACCAGTTTAGCGTGCGCTATCGAAGTCCAGATGCTACTGCCTTACTGCATGAAATGATTTACGTACGCAATGCACATGCACAGCGTGCGTAAAGGCTCAGATTTAAGCGTACGCAAACCTTCCACCGTAGCGTGCGCTACTCATAGTTGACTTGCTACAGTCTGCACCTACCCCCGTGTCCCCACATGCCGAAAGTAACCTGACACGGCCAAGATTCCTTTGGTCCGTTCTGATTAGCGTGCGCTATCAATATACCTTAGTGTGCGCTAATCCTTCACAACAAACATCCGTTAACTTGTCGGCACATGCGCCGAAAGTGATTGGGTCCACACATAGATTCCTTCTGATCTGGTCTGTACTAGCGTGCGTTATCTTTTGCCTCTAGCGTGCGCTAATCCAGAACGATAGCATGCGCTAGGCATGTATATTAGCATGCGCTAATAATGTTACACTTAGCCATTTTCAACTACTCTTATCCAACGTCTCAACATACAGAATACGAACATACGACATACTGAATACATATACTCAACACATTATATCCTCAATTATAATTGTCGACCAAATACGACAATTATACCAATACTGACATCTCAGTCCTTCGTTTATTTTATCCATACTGTACAGATTACACGCTGTACAACATAACTCGGATAAAATAACATTAAACAATAGTAGTAGAAATTTCGGATATTACATACTACACCACTTAAAATAAGTTTCGTCCTCGAAACTTGCAATCCGTCATAGAAAAACAAACAAACCATTCAACCAAAATATTTCGAAACCATCACGACAACGATCAATCATCATCATTCACGAATAACCAAAACAACATACCTACCAATGCGCAAAGTCGACGATCTCTTGAGATACTAGTAAGTGACCTCACTGTACAGTCTCAATACGCTTACAATCACAATTCCTTGAGTCTCAACAAAATATATCATATTCGGATGGAATAATCTATTCGTGTCAAATCTTATCTGCCTGGTCGCACAATCAAATCCCAATTTGGATACAAATCAATAATACACGATACATCTGTGAAACAACTGCCCAAAACAACGACATAAATTCCAAAACATCGACATAAAATCTGAACGCTCATATGATCACCAACAATGTTCAACCAATAAATTAGCCGAGAATATCATAGACATGATAAACTCCAATACGACCAATCCAAAGGTCAAAACATAATCGAGAATATCATCAACATGATAAACTCCAATATAACCAACGAACGATCAACGATAATCGAGAATACCTTCACACGAGGAGCCCCAACACGGTCAACACAGAACCACAGAAACCGATATATGAAAGAACAAAATTCTCAAAACGTTAAACAAATCACATACAGTAGATCTCCACGAAACACAACCGATTGGTGAACATACCCCTCGACATACGAACAACCAATCGCAAATCGGCGAACATACCAAATCTGTAATATCCGCAATTTTGAATTTCGGTAATTTTCTTTTTTCGGAGGAAGTTCGTTTTGACAACTCTATCATGACCGTTTCGTCATTCCGAGAATGATTAATTCTGCACTTTTTGTCATCCGAGTTCGTTTCGGTGTCGTTTGGTTGAGTTCCGTGTCCTTAATCGACTTTTTCACGTGGGAGTTTGACTTTGTAAAGTCACCATTAATTCTTGGAAATTCCAAAAATTCTGAATCTTTGCAACGTTATAGAGAATCAAGTTAGCTTTCCAATGGTTCAAACAGTGAGTCAATCGGAGTCCAGACGAAGGAGTTATGGTCGAAATAGCGAAGACTGCACGGTGTGCCTTTTTGGTATTGAAGGAGGCTGTACCGTGTGCCGCGGCACACTCAGGCTGTGCCGCGGCACTAAGCTAATTCCTGGGCATTTTTGGTGGCCCTGGGCCGCGGCACACTCATCCTGTGCCGCGGCACACGGGCTTTTTCTGCGTTTTTTAGCAGATTTGCGAGGAGAAAAACTTCATTTTTTCTCCTCTCTTCTTCCTCCTTCATCTTAGGCGATTTGATGGCGATTTTGGGCGATTTGAGTGCTACAAAACTTGTAGAGATCATCCTCCTCAAGTCTTGTTGAAGATTTTCGACCTCTACTTGAATCCTTCATCCAAATCAAGGTATTGTGGCTTGAACCCTTATTTTTGTAGATTTGGGGATTTTCCTTTTTGATTTCGATTCCAATCCGTTTTTGATCAATTAGTTGTTGTATAAACGTTGTTTTGAACTTGTTCTACGGATTGGATACTCGTATCTTTGGTTCGTTCGACCCGAGAGGTGATTTCTTTGTTCTTGAAGGGTCTTGAACATTTAATGTTCGATTAAATGTTCGAATGAGTTCCCTTTGATAGTTTGTTGGGATTTCCGTTGTTTTCGGCCTTGATTCTCATCGTAATCATGTTTTATTATTCCTTACGGAGTATTATAGGTGCTCTATGATTCCGATGTTGAATTCCGTTGGTGATTGATGATTCATGTGGTGTTTTCCCGTAGTAATTTCGGTGTTATCGCGTTCTAGATAGTGTTCGGGGATTTGAGGGCTACCCGGCCGTATCCGTTCACTTTTCCATTGCTCGTGATATCGAGGCAAGTACCTTGCCCATACTTTTCTTATTTTGTGGATATGATGATCGGTGATCGTATTAGTGTGTTTGTTTGGTTGTTTGAAACGAAGTTTCAAAAGATTTCGGTTTGGCCTTGTTAAAGGCTTTCTTTCAAATGAGTGTGTGTTTTGTGAACGGTGTGTTTTGGGAATTTATTATGATTTGATTATTTTGAACGTTGAAGGATTTGATGATGATACTCCTATTGTTTAAAGTTATGGAATCGTGTATTCCGTATTTAATCTTGTTATTGTGTTTTGAAGAGTTTGATAATGGTGTCGAGTTAATGGCCATCTCTAGTGAGTATTCTTAATGAACTTACATTCTTAGCATGTTAGTATTGCATGAGTAACGTGTGTGTGTGTATGCTCACTGCGGGTTAGATCCGACGGGGTCTCGGTAGGGCTCCACGAAGCTGTGGGACCGCGAGCTTGCTTTTAACCACTGCGGGTTAGATCCGACGGGGTCTCGGCAGGGATCCACGAAGCTGTGGGTCCGCGGTTAATTGTGGTGAATTTTTACAAATGTGGTTTGATCATTGGCATTTCCGGAAATGAGTGTTTTGAAACCATGTTTTCATGATTGCATGCATCGACTAAGTGTGTAAGAGGTAAGTGTTCGTTTGGCTTACTTGGCTAGGATGGCACTAGAGTATTTTGTTGTTTGATTTAAATCCTTTATTTGTGGATTTTGATGTTGGGAGACGAGCCTTGTGGTCGTTCTTGTGTACTGTGAGTTGATGAGATTTGGGGCTAAAATCCCAATGGTTTTGTAAAAGTCGTTTTATGGATTTGGGGCTAAAATCCCAACGGGTTGGTAAATGTCATTTTTCGGAAAGTAAAGATTTGGGGCGGTGACCCCTTTTGTCTTGTGGATTTTGAAAGGTAGGATTTGATAATCCTAAATGGTTTTCTATTAAAACTCTCGATGGCATTCTAAACCGTCTTATAAATTATTTCCATTGATTTATGGTATTTCGATTTTTAAAGGTTTTTCTCAAACCCTTGCCTCGAGAAGTACTTTTCGTTTCGTTTGGATCTTTGAGGATTCCTGGTTATTGTTATTCGTGGAATGTGAATTGTATGGCTCGTATTTGCCCTTTGTATTTGCACTAGCAAAACAGTGGAGTTTTGCTAACCCCCGAGTATTCGGGGGGTGGATGTCTATTTTTGCATTCAGGTTTTGGAGCATAACACAGGGTCGGCACGAAGGATGATGAAAGATGAACGATACTAATCACACGAGGATCCGTTGATGTCGTATTGGTCTAGTTGTATTTTCTTTTCCGCTGCAGTATCTTTTCCCCGTTGTACGGGAGTTTATTGTATTTTGACCCCTACGTGGGCATGAATTGTATTTGAGTTGTATGTATTTGTTGAAAGACCAAATCGGTCTACTGAGTCATTTTAGCCTTAAAGGCATGGTTGAGTTGTTATATGTCGTTACCAGCCTGGTAGATCCTTGAGGAAGGGTTCTACGGCGTGTAATATCCCTGAGCGGATTGGGGGTGTTACATAAATGGTATCAGAGCTTAGGTTGAGGAAACCTAGGCTGTCGGGTCAAGTCGTGTTGTTTGAGTCTTGTTTCGTCGGATTTTATCTGACTGAGTCGTGTCGCGACGCGTCGTTTGAGTTTGTTGGTCGTGATTAGTAGCGTGGGGCGATCATCATCTTCGTGCGACCTGTGGAAGTAAGTCTCCCTTCTTCGTGTTGTACCTCGTGTGACACGAGCTATTTTTATGATTATTTGTTAAGTGATGGAATCTTTATGTGGATTTTGATTTCACGATATGTATTTAATCGACTCTCGTATTTGATTTATACGAGGAGTGTCGTCGCTTGTGATGTCTTTTTATTATTGTTTTTGTCCGTTGCTGATGATTTTCGAATCGATTTGCACGTTTTACAAGTTCTCTTGTGGAAGCTTTGTGCTTATACACATTCGACTTGTTCACTAGCCAGTGCGGTAGGGTCTTTAGAGGCCTCGAATGGGGCCAGTGGTTTTGTTCTGAATGTGGTTATTTGACTCTAATATTTTGTTCTTATGAGGAGTAGTGTTGCTGGATTGTGCGTGTTGAACTGTATTTCTTTTATCCGCTGCGTGAGTTCTTTTGTAATGACTTTCGGTATTTTACCGACCGAGTTTTATTTCGAAAACCAATTCCCTTAACCGAATTTTTGGCATTATGGCCTTGATCATTTTGGCGAAATTCTTATGAAGGTATTTAGCATTTTGTAAATGGATACTGTGAATTTTTGAAATATTACCGTCATCAGCCTTTTTGGCATTTTTGTAAATGGTTTTTAGCCTGGGGTTCCGACGCGGGACCCACAGTGCTATGATGTTCCGTGTGATTACCTGAAATTTTTGGGCATTCTAGCCTTTTTGGCATTGAATTATTTTCGAAAACTTGAGTATCCTAGAAATAAATTTCGAGACATATTTTTTTTCAAATGAGTTATTTTCTTGTGGTACATCCAGGTGCCACAATATAGTTCAAAATTTTTCTGCCTCGAGGACCAAAATGTTTTGAGACATTTTCAATGTTTTAGAAACACTTTTATTTAGACCCGAGGGTCGAATATTCTGAAAGTTTTCACTAAGAGAAAGTGTCCTCATTTTTTTTATCAAATGCGAAACGGTTCTCCAAAGTCTCGATAACGATGTTTCACGTTTGTACTTTTTGAAAGGTGATACTCAAGATCAATTGGTGTTCTTCTAAATTATTTTCAAAATGAGGTTTTCGTTTTTAAAACCTATCCATTCCCGTTTGAGGGCTGGGTATATATGTATGATGTTCGCGTTGTCATTTTGATGTTTGCTCCCGAGTATGACCGAATTGGCGGTGTGAGCGTTGAGTCGTTTTCCACACATTTGTTGTGTTAGCCCCTTGTGAGAGGTGGGATGTTGGTGTTGAATATTGTCGCCTCGTGGTGATTTCTGCGTTGTCGCGCATGTGCGAGCTGTTAGATCTTGGGTTGGTATGGTCGTGTGCATCGGTGATCGTTCCGTTATGTGTCGGTTGTTTAATGTCTTGTTACCTTGCTCCCGTTTTTGTGAATTTCGTGGACGGGGTCGGAGGTAATGCCCGTACTATTTTGACTTCTATATTTTCTCTTTCTCCATTCTTTCGATTCGCTCATGTTCGTTGATACTTTATGAACTTGTTCTGTATTTCGGTTTCATCGTCCGAACGAAATGCGATCTTGTTATGGGTCGATCTGATTATCGCCGTGACTTTTCAGGTTCGGTTCGATTCTTGTGAACCTTGTTCGGGAGTGACATCATCTGGTTCTATTAGTTCTTTTATTCAAGTGGGTCGGATTTGGAACTCTTGTGTTTTCGACTTTGTCGACTCATTTATGTTCGTTGACATTTTACGAGCTTGTTCGCCCCTTGCTTTTGTTGATCGAACGAGGGTGGTATTGTTTCTAATAGCTCGTTTGTCGTTGTGACTTTTCAATTTCTATTCCCTCTCATGTGGATCTTATGTGAATGCATATGTTGTTGTTTTCACCGGATCATATATTGTCTCGAGTCGAGATGTGAACCTTGGAGTTGTTGTTTGAATTTTTATTGTTCTTCGTGATTCGAACATGATCGTTCGATTTTTGTTGTCTCGATCTTTGTGGTTCGATCGTTTGATTGTTCGGTTTTTGTCGATCTCGTTTCGCGATTGTTGAGCGTTAAGACTCCTTCCTAATTCCCTTAAGTTTGGGAAACTAGTCTCGTTTTCGATCTTCCAACCCTTGGGCGGTGGAATTCCGTATTTGTTCAGCGATTGGCTCGCGTTTTGATTGATGTACCGTTGGGTTGGTCAATCATATTGATTTTCGTTCGTTGTGTTTTGTGATTGTCGGATAATTGACTTGATTGTATTATCCATTTGATGACGCTTGTCATTTGTTGGTTTTATTATATCCCTAACGGCGACGTTGTGTTGGTCGTCGTGGAGCGTGTTTTCACGCCGTATGTCTCTTTGCGTTTCTTGCAGTGTTTCGCCGTTGGGCGCGAGTTTTCTGTTTTTGGTGTATCTCGTTGAGTTTTCCTGGCGGGATATTGCTTCTCCCTACTTGTTTTATGTTTCGGGACGAAACTTCTTTTAAGGAGGGTAGAATGTAATATCCGCAATTTTGAATTTCGGTAATTTTCTTTTTTCGGAGGAAGTTCGTTTTGACAACTCTATCATGACCGTTTCGTCATTCCGAGAATGATTAATTCTGCACTTTTTGTCATCCGAGTTCGTTTCGGTGTCGTTTGGTTGAGTTCCGTGTCCTTAATCGACTTTTTCACGTGGGAGTTTGACTTTGTAAAGTCACCATTAATTCTTGGAAACTCCAAAAATTCTGAATCTTTGCAACGTTATATAGAATCAAGTTAGCTTTCCAATGGTTCAAACGGTGAGTCAATCGGAGTCCATACGAATGAGTTATGGTCGAAATAGCGAAGACTGCACGGTGTGCCTTTTTGGTGTTGAAGGAGGCTGTACCGTGTGCCGCGGCACACTTAGGCTGTGCCGCGGCACTAAGCTAATTCCTGGGCATTTTTGGTGGCCCTGGGCCGCGGCACACTCATCCTGTGTCGCGGCACACGGGCTTTTTCTGCGTTTTTTAGCAGATTTGCGAGGAGAAAAACTTCATTTTTTCTCCTCTCTTCTTCCTCCTTCATCTTAGGCGATTTGATGGCGATTTTGGGCGATTTGAGTGCTCCAAAACTTGTAGAGATCATCCTCATCAAGTCTTGTTGAAGATTTTCGACCTCTACTTGAATCCTTCATCCAAATCAAGGTATTTTGGCTTGAACCCTTGTTTTTGTAGATTTGGGGATTTTCCTTTTTGATTTCGATTCCAATCCGTTTTTGATCAATTAGTTGTTGTATAAACGTTGTTTTGAACTTGTTCTACGGATTGGATACTCGTATCTTTGGTTCGTTCGACCCGAGAGGTGATTTCTTTGTTCTTGAAGGGTCTTGAACATTTAATGTTCGATTAAATGTTCGAATGAGTTCCCTTTGATAGTTTGTTGGGATTTCCGTTGTTTTCGGCCTTGATTCTCATCGTAATCATGTTTTATTATTCCTTACGGAGGATTATAGGTGCTCGATGATTCCGATGTTGAATTCCGTTGGTGATTGATGATTCATGTGGTGTTTTCCCGTAGTAATTTCGGTGTTATCGCGTTCTAGATAATGTTCGGGATTTGAGGGCTACCGGCCGTATGCGTTCACTTTTCCATTTCTCGTGATATCGAGGCAAGTACCTTGCCCATACTTTTCTTATTTTGTGGATATGATGATCGGTGATCGTATTAGTGTGTTTGTTTGGTTGTTTGAAACGAAGTTTCAAAAGATTCGGTTTGGCCTCGTTAAAGGCTTTCTTTCAAATGCGTGTGTGTTTTGTGAACGGTGTGTTTTGGGAATTTATTATGATTTGATTATTTTGAACGTTGAAGGATTTGATGATGATACTCCTATTGTTTAAAGTTATGGAATCGTGTATTCCGTATTTAATCTTGTTATTGTGTTTTGAAGAGTTTGATAATGGTGTCGAGTTAATGGCCATCTCTAGTGAGTATTCTTAATGAACTTACATTCTTAGCATGTTAGTATTGCATGAGTAACGTGTGTGTGTGTATGCTCACTGCGGGTTAGATCCGTCGTGGTCTCGGTAGGGCTCCACGAAGCTGTGGGACCGCGAGCTTGCTTTTAACCACTGTGGGTTAGATCCGACGGGGTCTCGGCAGGGATCCACGAAGCTGTGGGTCCGCGGTTAATTGTGGTGAATTTTTACAAATGTGGTTTGATCATTGGCATTTCCGGAAATGAGTGTTTTGGAACTGTGTTTTCATGATTGCATGCATCGACTAAGTGTGTAAGAGGTAAGTGTTCGTTTGGCTTACTTGGCTAGGATGGCACTAGAGTATTTTGTTGTTTGTTTTAAATCCTTTATTTGTGGATTTTGATGTTGGGAGACGAGCCTTGTGGTCGTTCTTGTGTACTGTGAGTTGATGAGATTTGGGGCTAAAATCCCAATGGTTTTGTAAAAGTCGTTTTATGGATTTGGGGCTAAAATCCCAACGGGTTGGTAAATGTCATTTTTCGGAAAGTAAAGATTTGGGGTAGTGACCCCTTTTGTCTTGTGGATTTTGAAAGGTAGGATTTGATAATCCTAAATGGTTTTCTATTAAAACTCTCGATGGCATTCTAAACCGTCTTATAAATTATTTCCATTGATTTATGGTATTTCGATTTTTAAAGGTTTTTCTCAAACCCTTGCCTCGAGAAGTACTTTTCGTTTCGTTTGGATCTTTGAGGATTCCTGGTTATTGTTATTCGTGGAATGTGAATTGTATGGCTCGTATTTGCACTTTGTATTTGCACTAGCAAAACAGTGGAGTTTTGCTAACCCCCGAGTATTAGGGGGGTGGATGTCTATTTTTGCATTCAGGTTTTGGAGCATAACACAGGGTCGGCACGAAGGATGATGAAAGATGAACGATACTAATCACACGAGGATCCGTTGATGTCGTATTGGTCTAGTTGTATTTTCTTTTCCGCTGCAGTATCTTTTCCCCGTTGTACGGGAGTTTATTGTATTTTGACCGCTACGTGGGCATGAATTGTATTTAAGTTGTATGTATTTGTTGAAAGACCAAATCGGTCTACTGAGTCATTTTAGCCTTAAAGGCATGGTTGAGTTGTTATATGTCGTTACCAACCTGGTAGATCCTTGAGGAAGGGTTCTACGGCGTGTAATATCCCTGAGCGGATTGGGGGTGTTACAAAATCATACATGGAGTGGGAATGACCAATCAATATCCAAAACAATCATCCTGGGGTCACCACCCTCAATTCTACACTTACTAAGGAATCATTCAAAAATATTATGGTAGCGCATACGTCCCAGTTTCACAAAACCCGAAGTTTTGAAATTACATCCTGTGCATGAATTCTACATCACGCAGCATATTCTGACCAATAAACCGATCATCCCTGGATAACCAACTACCATACTGAAGTTCGAATCTTTATTTATCGTTCCATACTGACGTCTTATCCAGTTCGTGAGTCACACTCAGAACTTCACCATGATATGCATTATGCACTAAATGCGTATGTATATCAATCCCATTTTCAAAACCAGTTTGAAATCATAAATCTCATCAAGAAGACAAATTTTCGAAAGTTCCTTCAAAAATTTCAAAACTCAAAACATAAATTTTCGTAAGACCACGAAATAAATTTTCTAAAAGTTAAATCGGCTCGCTGGTGCCAAGTATTCGATAACAGTTTTCCTTCGAATCCACACGATTTCGAAGTTTTAAAATGAAAACTATGCAAATAATTGACCACATCTGTACTCCTGTATACCAATTCGGTTCGTCACCAATATCCACTGATATTCCATCGGAAAACCACACGATAGAGTTCCAAAATCTCAGTATATAAATTCCGACCCAAAAACTCCTATTCCACATATGACTCGCAACGTCGTCCATTTTCCATCCTGGATCACCTCAAATATGCTATGACAAAACATTGAAACAAATCATCACAGCGAAAGACTTCCCGAGAAGTTTCTTTTGAACAAGTAAACCAAACCTCGAAAGGCGGAAATAAAATAGGTAAACGATTCGTAAAGTGTTTTACAAATCTCGGGAGTTTTGGAAAACAGAAAAGCCTTTTGAAACATTAGGGTCTCAGCCCGTATCTCGTTCCTCATTACAAGAAGTTTAAAAGTAGGAAACTCTTTTTCGGACCCCAAGTCCTGAGTTATAAAACTATTTCAAAAAAAATCTATTGGTTCTCGGCCCAAAATCATTTTCCATAAAACATCCATAAAACATTCATTTTGAAAAGTATCATTTCCAAATGCTCAAAAACAGTTCATATATCTCAAAATGAACTAACATGACTACATGTTCTCCTGAACAATCCACGATATTTCTCCCAAATGCACAACTCCATTCCAAAACTTAATCGACATATTGATTTCCAAAATCATAACTTCTCAATATCATCAATCCTGTCCCAACTCTGTCACCTCATACTGTAACGCATAACATCTTTCTGAATCTCAGAGCATATCAACTTAGAATGGCAATAAATATCAATGAAATTCAAAAATCCAAATACTTACAGATCGTGAAGCCGATGATTCCCCGTGATACTGGCACATGTCTCGACTCTAGAAAATACTTGACACAGATATTTTCAAAACACACATTTTGTAAACTCAGTTCAACTCGAGAACACAACACGGCTCTATCCGAAGAAACACGTTAACACCATTTGGAAAATTTTACGACAACCCCAGTACTTCACTGGTAAATCATATAACATACAAGCCCGAGTAAACAACAAAAACTCAGAGCTCACACACTTGTCAACTGACAACTCGAATGACACGACAAAAGTACGACCCAACTCGACCCGACTGCCTAAGTTTTCACTACCTAAGCTCTGATACCATATTCTGTAACACCCCCAGAGCCATCTAGGAATATTACAGCGCCGTGGGCCCCGAGATGGAACCCACAAGGCTGAAGGAGATTTTCGCAAACATTTACAAACATCCAAGAGGCTAACAACGGTATTATCTATTTAAAACATTTGAAGACTATATAAAACTCGTTTATCAAGACCGTCGTAAAATCTCATTTAAAATCACAAGGCCCGAAATGCCAAAGCTCAATTGTTTAAGAACATACGTTAAGCTATCGCTTACATGTACCGACAGAATAGATTTAGAAAACGATTGCTAAAGTAATCTAAGTTACCATATACCAAAAGGCCATTTAAAAATACTCATGCAGCGGATAAAAACAAACAATTAAAATACTCTAGCAGCGGAAAAAGACAAACGATTAAAATACTCTAGCGGTGGAATACAACAACTGATTAGAAACTCAAGACACAAATACATGTCCTAGCCAGTATCCTCCGGGAAGCTCATCTCTTCACGACAGCTACAAGCTTGATAATCCAAGAACCTAAAAAGAAAGCCCACAATGGGGTCAGCCATAATATCCAACAATGATAACCATCACATCACGTCAATAATTACATATCAATGGAAATACTAAGTAAGAATACGACCAACGTAATCTTACCGTCGTAACTTTACGAAAATCCACGATTCGTATCCTTAACAACACAATAAGATAATACCGAAATATTTGTACGGTATCTCAACAATACCCAAGGTTCTCAAAACATTATCATAACTCGCAATACGGAAATTATACCAACTCTGGCCAATTCAATCCATCGGATAACATTGAAAATTCCAATACGATAATCGATTGTCCATCAAAGACAAGTATCAAGGAAAATACAGAACATACCTCAAGATACGAGATACCATTACCATCACGTCAGTCTAATCCGAGATCAGATCAACACAACATACGGACATGGCCCTAACACAAGACCTACAAATGCATACTCATATGACAACGTCAATATGATCACAACAATAACGACAATGTATACTTATGGCAAGCCCATAATATACATATGCACAACAACAACACATGGCAATCCGATGATCCAGCGTTCACTGCCTAGATCCCCCGATGATCCCGTCAGACCAATCCGTGGTGGAAACCCCGTCCGATGATCCAGCGCACGCTAGCATAGATCCCCAAATGATCCCATCGGACCAACACGAGGTGGACATATGACAATAATGCACAACTGCACAAAACAACAGTACACAGTACACGACAACAACAATGCACAAATGCATGACAACGACGATACACGAATGTATCACGACATGATCGACACAAATGATAAAAATGATTAGAGTACTTGCCCCGAGTCCTTCGAGAGCGATCTCAATGTCTAAACCATCACGAACCATTATCCTCAATACTCGACAGTCGAAAGTATCACGGATTGCAGATAATTCATATCTTCGTCTTTATCACAATATATTCTCGATATACAAGTATACAAAAGTAAATCATATACATTATGATTTAGATTCCCAAAACCTGAATACGATTTATAATCCCAAATTTCCTGTGATTACGATTATAAACATTGCTATACGAATTATACACGAATGAAACGGAAACCATTTATTAAATAATATAAACTGAACAACTAATAACTTACCTCGATACCGATACAACGACGAGGAAGCTGTCACCAAATCCATTGCCGTCATCTGCAAGTTCCTCGGTCCCGACCAAAGCAATTCACGAACATCCTCGAACTCGACCGCAACACACGATTATAATCACCGATCAATATTCTCAACCTAGTAATTCGATCAACAACAAGTTCGACAATAATCAACAATCGATAAAACTAATTCACAAACCCAACGGCTCAACAATATCTCGGTTAACCACAAGTCTGATCAAACCAACCTAAACGATCATGAATTCAAAACCAAAACAGAATATACTACCTTGTCTGCCTACTTAGCGCACGTTAATCACTTAACGTAGCGTGCACTAAGTTGCTCTCGTTAGCGCGCGCTAGCCAGTAAGCTTAGCGTGCGCTAATGCTGTACTGATGCATGTTTTTCAGATACCGATCAACATATGGCGATTATCAAGAACACTAAGTGATTCAAAATCATGCTCATAGTCATCAAAACAATGAAATCCGATATCGTTTAACATATAAACAATCATCCAACTTATAATCCAAGTCCTATATCCATATGTCATCTTCCTTAATATCAACATCATGAAACCTTAAGAACGTAACAATACTTCCTTAATCTTCCATTATAGAGAGTAATCATCGACAATAACATCAACATCCGAAACTGAGGAGAAGGATTCACCAACTTATCTAAAGAAAATGAATTACACAATTCAAACCACACGAATCATATTAATATCATCATACTCTGGTAATCCATCTTATAATCATGCTTATCAACTCGTTTATGTAATAATCATCAACTCAAGAACATCAACATTCAATCCAAAATGAAATCCAAAGATGGAGAGTGATTACCTTTTTGAAGGAATGGATTGAATCCCAAGTTTGAATCCATTTCCAAGAATCGCCAATGATTTGAAGAACAAAGCTTTAATTCATGATTTCCATCTTTAATCTTGTTAAAGAGGATCATCCCTCAGTGTTTAGGAACTCCAAAAGTCCTCCCAAGGTTCTCTCCATCGGTTGTAAGAAGAGAATGGACGAAATGAGGAATGACAGCCAACTACTCATATATATACACTGTACATTATTAACGTACGCTAACCTCTTCATTTAACGTACGTTACCAGTTTAGAATGCGCTAACATTCTTTGTTAGCGTGTGCTATCGAAGTCCAGAGGCTACTGCCTTACTGCATGAAATGATTTACGTATGCAATGCACATGCAATAGCGTACGTAAAGGCCTGTATTTAGCGTACGCAAACATTCCACCGTAGCGTGCGCTACTCATAGTTGACTTGCTATAGTCTGAACCTACCCCCGTGTCCCCACATGCCGAAAGTAACCTGACACGGCTAAGATTCCTTTGGTCCGTTTTGATTAGCGTGCGCTATCAATATACCTTAGTGTGCGCTAATCCTTCACAACAAACATCCGTTAACTTGTCGGCACATGCGCCGAAAGTGATTGGGTCCACACATAGATTCCTTCTGATCTGGTCTGTACTAGCGTGCGCTATCTTTTGCCTCTAGCGTGCGCTAAACCAGAACGATAGTGTGCGCTAATAATATTACACTTAGCCATTTTCAACTACTCTTGTCCAACGTCTCAACATACAGAATATGAACATACGACATACTGAATACATATACTCAACACATTATATCCTCAATTATAATTGTCGACCAAATACGACAATTATACCAATACTGACATCTCAGTCCTTCGTTTATTTTATCAATACTGTACAGATTCCACACTGTACAACATAACTCGGATAAAATAACATTAAACAATAGTAGTAGAAATTTCGGATATTACATACTACACCACTTAAAATAAGTTGCGTCCTCGAAACTTGCAATCCGTCATAGAAAAACAAACAAACCATTCAACCAAAATATTTCGAAACCATCACGACAACGATCAATCATCATCATTCACGAATAGCCAAAACAACATACTTACCAATGCGCAAAGTCGACGATCTCTTGAGATACTAGTAAGTGACCTCACTGTACAGTCTCAATACGCTTACAATCACAATTCCTTGAGTCTCAACAAAATATATCATCTTCGGATGGAATAATCTATTCGTGTCGAATCCTATATGCCTGATCGCACAATCAAATCCCAATTCGGATACAAATCAATAATACACGATACATCTATGAAACAACTGCCCAAAACAACGACATAAATTCCGAAACATCGACACAAAATCTGAACGCTCATATGATCACCAACAATGTTCAACCAATAAATTAGCCGAGAATATCATAGACATGATAAACTCCGATACGACCAATCCAAAGGGCAAAACATAATCAAGAATATCATCAACATGATAAACTCCAATATAACCAACGAACGATCAACGAAAATCGAGAATACCTTCACACGAGGAGCCCCAACACGATCAACACAGAACCACAGAAACCGATATATGAAAGAACAAAATTCTCAAAACGTTAAACAAATCACATACAGTGGATCTCAACGAAACACAACCGATTGGTGAACATACCCCTCGGCATACGAACAACCAATCGCAAATCGGCGAACATACTAAATCATACATGGAGTGGGAATGACCAATCAATATCCAAAACAATCATCCTGGGGTCACCACCCTCAATTCTACACTTACTAAGGAATCATTCAAAAATATTATGGTAGCGCATACGTCCCAGTTTCACAAAACCCGAAGTTTCAAAATTACATCCTGTGCATGAATTCCACATCACGCAGCATATTCTTCTAATCCGACCAATAAACCGATCATCCCTGGATAACCAACTACCATACTGAAGTTAGAATCTTTATTCATCGTTCCATACTGACGTCTTATCCAGTTCGTGAGTCACACTCAGAACTTCACCATGATATGCATTATGCAGTAAATGCATATGTATATCAATCCCATTTTCAAAACCAGTTTGAAATCATATATCTCATCAAGAAGACAAATTTTCGAAAGTTCCTTCAAAAATTTCAAAACTCAAAACATATATTTTCGTAAGACCACGAAATAAATTTTCTAAAAGTTAAATCGTCTCGCTGGTGCCAAGTATTCGATAACAGTTTTCCTTCGAATCCACACGATTTCGAAGTTTTAAAATGAAAACTATGCAAATGATTGACCACATCTGTACTCCTGTATACCAATCCGGTTCGTCACCAATATCCACTGATATTCCATCGGAAAACCACACGATAGAGTTCCAAAATCTCAGTATATAAATTCCGACCCAAAAACTCCTATTCCACATATGACTCGCAACGTCGACCATTTTCCATCCTGGATCACCTCAAATATGCTATGACAAAACATTGAAACAAATCATCACAGCGAAAGACTTCCCGAGAAGTTTCTTTTGAACAAGTAAACCAAACCTCGAAAGGCGGAAATAAAATAGGTAAACGATTGGTAAAGTTTTTACAAATCTCAGGAGTTTTGGAAAACAGAAAAGCCTTTTGAAACATTAGGGTCTCAGCCCGTATCTTGTTCCTCATTACAAGAAGTTTAAAAGTAGGAAACTCTTTTTCGAACCCCAAGTCCTGAGTTATAAAACTATTTCAAAAAAAATCTATTGGTTCTCGGCCCAAAATCATTTTCCATAAAACATCCATAAAACATTCATTTTGAAAAGTATCATTTCCAAATGCTCAAAAACAGTTCATATATCTCAAAATGAACTAACATGACTACATGTTCTCCTGAACAATCCACGATATTTCTCCCAAATGCACAACTCCATTCCAAAACTTAATCGACATATTGATTTCCAAAATCATAACTTCTCAAGATCATCAATCCTGTCCCAACTCTGTCACCTCATACTGTAACGCATAACATCTTTCTGAATCTCAAAGCATATCAACTTAGAATGGCAATAAATCTCAATGAAATTCAAAAATCCAAATACTTACAGATCGTGAAGCCGATGATTCCCCGTGATACTGGCACATGTCTCGACTCTAGAATATACTTGACACAGATATTTTCAAAACACATATTTTGTCAACTTAGTTCAACTCGAGAACACAACACGGCTCTCTCCGAAGAAACACGTTAACACCATTTGGAAAAGTTTACGACAACCCCATTACTACACTGGTAAATCACATAACATACAAGCCCGAGTAAACAACAAAAACTCAGAGCTCACACACTTTTCAACTGACAACTCGAATGACACGACAAAAGTACGACCCAACTCGACCCGACTGCCTAGGTTTTCACAACCTAAGCTCTGATACCATATTCTATAACACCCCAGAGCTATCTAGGAATATTACAGCGCCGTGGGCCCCGAGATGGAACCCACAAGGCTGAAGGAAATTTTCGCAAACATTTACAAACATCCAAGAGGCTAACGACGGTATTATCTATTTAAAACATTCGAAGACTTTATAAAACTCATTTATCAAGACCGTCGTAAAATCTCATTTGAAATCACAAGGCCCGAAATGCCAAAGCTCAATTGTTTAAGAACATACGTTAAGCTATCACTTACATATACCGACAGAATAGATTTAGAGAACGATTGCTAAAGTAATCTAAGTTACCATATACCAAAAGGCCATTTTAAAATACCTACGCAGCGGATAAAAATAAACAATTAAAATACTCTAGCAGCGGAAAAAGACAAACGATTAAAATACTCTAGCGGTGGAATATAACAACTGATCAGAAACTCAAGACACAAATACATGTCCTAGCCAGTATCCTCCGGGAAGCTCATCTCTTCACGACAGCTACAAGCTTGATAATCCAAGAACCTAAAAAGAAAGCCCACGACGGGGTCAGCCATAATATCCAATAATGATAACCATCACATCACGTCAATAATTACATATCAATGGAAATACTAAGTAAGAATACGACCAATGTAATCTTACCATTGTAACTTTATGAAAATCCACGATTCGTATCCTTAACAACACAATAAGATAATACCGAAATATTTGTACGGTATCTCAACAATACCCAAGGTTCTCAAAACATTATCATAACTCGCAATACGGAAATTATACCAACTCTGGCCAATTCAATCCATCGGATAACATCGACAATTCCAATACGATAATCGATTGTCCATCAAAGACAAGTATCAAGGAAAATACGGAACATACCTCAAGATACAAGATACCATTACCATCACGTCAGTCTAATCCGAGATCAGATCAACACAACATACGGACATGGCCCTAACACAAGACCTACAAATGCATACTCATATGACAACGTCAATATGATCACAACAATAACGACAATGTATACTTATGGCAAGCCCATAATATACATATGCACAGCAACAACACATAGCAATCCGATGATCCAGCGTTCACTGCCTAGATCCCCCGATGATCCCGTCAGACCAACCCGAGGTTGAAAACCCGTTCGATGATCTAGCGCACGCTAGCATAGATCCCCCGATGATCCCGTCGGACCAACACGAGGTGGATATATGACAATAATGCACAACTGCAAAAAACAACAGTACAAAATACACGACAACAACAATGCACAAATGCATGACAACGACGATACACGAATGTATCACGACATGATCGACACAAATGATAAAAATGATTAGAGTACTTGCCCCGAGTCCTTCGAGAGCGATCTCAATGTCTAAACCATCACGAACCATTATCCTCAATAATCGACAGTCCAAAGTATCACGGATTGCAGATAATTCATATCTTCGTCTTTATCACAATATATTCTCGATATACAAGTATACAAAAGTAAATCATATACATTATGATTTAGATTCCCAAAACCCGAATACGATTTATAATCCTAAATCTCCTGTGATTACGATTATAAACATTGCTATACGAATTATAGACGAATGAAACGGAAACCATTTATTAAATAATATAAACTGAGCAACTAATAACTTACCTCGATACCGATACAACGACGAGGAAGCTGTCACCAAATCTATTGCCATTATCTGCAAGTTCCTCGGTCCCGGCCAAAGCAATTAACAAACATCCTCGAACTCGACCGCAACACACGATTATAATCACCGATTAATATTATCAACCTAGTAATTCGATAAACAACAAGTTCGACAATAATCAACAATCGATAAAACCAATTCAAAAACCTAGTAATTCAATATCTCGGTTAACCACAAGTCTGATCAAACCAACTTAAACAATCACGAATTCATAACCAAAACAGAATATACTACCTTGTCTGCCTACTTAGCCCACGTTAATCACTTAACGTAGCGTGCGCTAAGTTGCTCTCGTTAACGCACGCTAGCCAGTAAGCTTAGCGTGCGCTAATGCTGTACTGATGCATGTTTTTCAGATACCGATCAACATATGGCGATTATCAAGAACACTAAGTGATTCAAAATCATGCTCATAGTCATCAAAACAATGAAATCCAATATCCTTTAACATATAAACAATCATCCAACTTATAATCCAAGTCCTATATCCATATATCATCTTCCTTAATATCAACATCATGAAACCTTAAGAACGTAACAATACTTCCTTAATCTTCCATTACAGAGAGTAATCATCGACAATAACATCAACATCCGAAACTAAGGAGAAGGATTCACCAACTTATCTCAAGAAAATGAATTACACAATTCAAACCACACGAATCATATTAATATCATCATACTCTGGTAATCTATCTCATAATCATGCTTATCAACTCGTTTATGTAATAATCATCAACTCAAGAACATCAACATTCAATCCAAAATGAAATCCAAAGATGGAGAGTGATTACCTTTTTGAAGGAATGGATTGAATCCCAAGTTTGAATCCATTTCCAAGAAACGCCAATGATTTGAAGAACAAAGATTTAATTCATAATTTCCATCTTTAATCTTGTTAAAGAGGATCATCCCTCAGTGTTTAGGAACTCCAAAAGTCCTCCCAAGGTCCTCTCTATCGGTTGTAAGAAGAGAATGGACGAAATAAGGAATGACAGCCAACTACTCATATATATACACTGTACATTATTAACGTATGATAACCTCTTCATTTAACGTATGTTACCAGTTTAGCGTGCGCTAACATTCCTTGTTAGCGTGGGCCATCGAAGCCAGATGCTACTGCCTTACTGGATGAAATGATTTACGTACACAATGCCCATGCAATAGCGTACGTAAAGGCCTGTATTTAGCGTACGCAAACCATCCACCGTAGCGTGCGCTACTCATAGTTGACTTGCTACAGTCTGCACCTACCCACGTGTCCCCACATGCCGAAAGTAACTTGACACGGCTAAGATTCCTTTGGTCCGTTCTGATTAGCGTGCGCTATAAATATACCTTAGCGTGCGCTAATCCTTCACAACAAACATCCGTTGACTTGTCGGCACATGCGCCGAAAGTGACTGGGTCCACACATAGATTCCTTCTGATCTGGTCTGTACTAGCATCCGTTATCTTTTGCCTCTAGCGTGCGCTAAACCAGAACGATAGCGTGCACTAGGCATGTATATTAGCGTGCGCTAATAATGTTACACTTAGCCATTTTCAGCTACTCTTGTCCAACGTCTCAACATACTGAATACGAACATACGGCATACTGAATACATATACTCAACACATTATATCCTCAATTATAATTGTCGTCCAAATACGACAATTATACCAATACTGACATCTCACTCCTTCATTTATTTTATCCATACTGTACAGATTCCACGCTGTACAACATAACTCAGATAAAATAACATTAAACAATAGTAGTAGAAATTTCGGATATTACAGTCTACTCGTTTTTGCTTAGAATTAATTAGCTTTTACTAAGTTTATTATTTATCAGATGAAGATGTAAATTTAGTCTTAATCGGATTGAATTACTGATTTACTCAAGAAATAACATGTGTATAAAATATTCTCTTTGATGCATTTTTATGTATTCATGATTTAGGGCTTTTCGAGATGAGTTCGGCAGTCTTTCCGGATTCAAAATCAGAGTTATATATCAAAAGTTATCATCCGAAGAAGATTTGGGGCAAAAATGCAAAGTTTAAGAAATTCTGGGCTGAAAATGAAGTCTGAAACTCCATACGGGCGTGTACGGGCGTAACTCGCAAAAATGCAAATTTACGAACCCATTTTACGGCCGTAACTCCTCAATGTTACGGCCGTAAGTCATCATAGTTACGGCCGTAACTCCTCAATGTTACGGCCGTAACTCTTGAGATATTATGATCATTGTCTAATTTTTTATACTTTTGGTCTATTATTGAGGGATGGCTGGTATTGATCTGATCTAATGTAATAATTTTGGAGTTTTGGAACTATTAGATGACTTCAGGTGTATAAATAGACCCCTTAGATCCATCATTATGAATCATTCATCTTATATTTTCTCACTTTGTAATACCTTTTCTTTTTGTGTGAAGAACACACTTGTGTTCTTGAGTGATTTGTGTAAGTGTGGTTTAGCTTATGTTGTTGAGGGAGTTTTCCTTCTTTCTCCTTTATCTACTAAGGGAGTTAGGATCAATTCTTTCCCTTTTTCAACTATTAATGACCACTCAAGCTTGTAATATGTTGAATAAACCCTTAATGGGCTATGTTACATAAGTTGGGATTATAAACAAGGTTAGTCATGTTATTTAAGTTTGTATAAAGATCTATTATGAACCACTTATTATTGTGTGTGATTTTCATTGTTTTACCAATCTTTATTTATTTGGCCAATAAATGACGATATTTATGGTCTTCATATGTTTCGAAAGAAAATATGTTTGATTAGATCAAATGATATTTACTCTAAGTTGTTCTAGGGGATAGAAATATACCTCTAGACCTTAGATGATTTTTTGAGTTATTTTCATAAAACCTAATACTATGTATTGAAGCTAATCAACATAGAAATATAGTGTATTAATTCAATATATAAGGGGCGTTTTGATATTCGAAACAGGAATTGTCTTTTTTAGGAAAATCAAATCTACACAACATAATAAGTAAATACATCTTATGATCTCCTATACATCTTCTATAACTAATGACGAACTAAGTTTGTAATCCCAACTATTTCATTTTATCTTTTATTAATCTATTATTAGTGCAATCTTTCATTTCCTTGAATTTTAGAACTATTATTGCATTTTCATTACAATTGTCAAACCAAAATCTTAAATTGTGTGTTTCAATCATATAAATCTCTATAACAAATAGTTAAATAGTGTATAATTCAATATATAACCTAACTTTTTCATGGGATCGATAAACTGGACTCAAAAATTCCACTTACTACTTGATACGATATCGTGCACTTGCGATCGCTACACAAAAGACGTGTCACTATGCAATGAAGAAAGAAGATGGAAAAGTAGAACTCTCATCCATTCCTGTTGTGAACAAATTTCCGGATGTGTTTCCTGACGAATTACCTGGACTACCTCCACGATGGGATGTAGAATTCACCATCGAGCTGGAACCAGGAGCTACACCAATTTCTAAGGCGCCGTATCGTATGGCACCTACTGAGATGTATGAATTGAAGAAGCAACTGGAAGAGCTACTGTACAAAGGCTATTTACAGCCAAGCGTTTCGCCCCGGGATGCGCCAGTGCTTTTCGTCCAGAAGAAGGATGGATGGCTTCGATTGTGTATTGACTATCAAGAGCCGAACAAAATGATGATCAAGAACAAGTATTCGTTGCCACGGATTGATGATTTATTTGACTAGCGACAAGGAGCAACGGTGTTTTCTAAGATCGATCTGAGATCAGGATATCATCATCTGAGGATTAAGGAATATGATGTTCCGAAGTCAGCATTCAGAACTCGTTATGGACATTATGAGTTTGTAGTGATGCCGTTGGGTCTCACTAATGCACCTGCCGTGTTTATGCAATTGATGAATCGAGTATTCATAGAGTATTTTGACAAGTTTGTGGTTGTGTTCATTGATGACATTCTGGTTTATCCAAAGAGCCGGGAAGAGCATGCACAACATTTGCGGATTGTTTTAGAACTTTTGAGAAGTGAGCAATTGTACGCCAAACTTTCTAAGTGTGAATTCTGGCTAAAGGAGGTAATGTTCCTCGGTCATGTGGTATCAGCAGAAGGAGTCCGAGTAGACCCTTAGAAAATCGAAGTAGTTATGGATTGGAAGTCTCTTAAAAACGTGAAAAAAGTCCAGAGTTTTTTAGGACTTGCTGGGTATTATCGTCGGTTCGTGGAAGGGTTTTCCAAAATTACCCGCCCACTTACTCGACTACTGCAGAAAACTCAAAAGTTTGAGTGGAACGAGATGTGCTAGACCAGCTTTGATGAATTGAAGAAGATATTGACGACGACACCGATTTTAGCACTCCCACAGGGAACTGGAGGATTCATAGTCTAGAGTGACGCTTCGAACCAAGGTCTCGGGTGTGTATTGATGCAAAATGTGAAGGTAATCGCCTATGCGTCACGACAGCTGAAACCTTATGAAGTAAATTACCCAATGCATGATTTGGAGCTGGCATCAGTAGTTTTTGCTTTGAATATCTGGAGACATTACCTGTACGGGACTCATTATCAAATCTTCATGGATCACGAGAGTCTTAAATACATCTCCAGTCATAAAGAGTTGAACATGCGGCAAAGGAGATGGCTGGAACTAATTAAGGACTATGACTTGGAGATTCTTTATCATCTAGGCAAAGAAAATGTAGTGGCCGATGCACTGAGTCGCAAACCTGTTTCTATTCGAATGCTGGAGACTCTCACCTCCCAGACCAGCATTCAATGGGAATTGATTCGTGAAGGAATTGAAATATGGCTGCAAAGAGTCCAAGGACAACTGTGTGTGATGGAATTAACTTCATCGTTAACCGAAGAAATCAAATCTAAGCAATTAAATGATCCTCTGATGATTCAGTTACGTGATGAAGTGATCAAGGGAAAGGCCCCAGGATTTGTAATTCATGATGATGGAATCTTGAGATTTTAGAACCAACTTTGTGTTTCCGATGACAATGTTCTGAAGCAGACAATTATGAAAGAAGCTCACAATACGTCCTATTCTATCCACCCGGGCACCAGTAAGATGTATAAGGACCTGAAACAGAACTTCTGGTGGGGCAACATGAATAAAGATGTAGCGGATTATGTCTCGAAATGTTTGAATTGTCAGCAGTTAAGATCGAGCATCAACAACCTGCTGGAATGCTGAAGCCGCTCCCGATTACTGAATGGAAGTGGGAGGACATATCGATGGACTTTATCACTGATATGCCGACATCCAAGACAGGAATGAACATGATTTGGGTGATAGGTGACCGTCTAAACAAATCAGCTCATTTTATAGGCATTAAGGACACTTGGGGACCCAAGAAGTGGGCACGTGTATTTATTTCAGAGACAGTCCGATTGCATGGTACACCGAAGACCATTATTTGTGAACGAGACAGTCGCTTTGTGTCTCATTTTTGGAAAGCAGTTCATAAAGCCTTGGGAACCGAATTAAACTTCATCACAGCTTATCATCTGCAGACAGACGAACAATCCGAAAGGACTATTCAAACAGTGGAAGACATGCTGAGGGCTTGTGCCTTAGATTGGTCAACTGATTGGGAAATTCATCTACCGTTGATTGAATTCACCTACAATAATAGTTGGCATGCTTCCATTAAGATGGCACCGTTTGAGGCATTATACAGGGGGAGATGCAGATCGCCCCTATGTTGGGATGATTCATCAGACTTGATCGGGACGGAACCGGAATCGATCGTGTAGACACGAAAGAAGATAGCCTTGATTCGCGAAAGGCTTTTGACTGCATAGAGTCGACAGAAATCTTACGCAGATGTGCGCCATCGTCCATTTGAGTTCAGTATTAGAGATCACGTGCTTTTAAAAGTTTCTCTTACTCGGGGAATTTTTCGTTTTGGGAGGAAAGGAAAGCTGAGTCCAAGATATATTGGACTATTCGAAATTCTTGATAGAGTTGGTGAGTTGGCATACAGGTTGGCATTACCTCCGTCATTGATCCATGTTCATAACGTATTCCACGTATCCCAGTTACGGAAGTATATACCAGATCCTAGTCATGTCATTGATTTCGGCGAGATCGAAGTCGCTCAGGATGGCACGTTTGAAGAGAGACTAATCAGGATACTTGAGAGTCGAGTTAAGAAATTGAGAAATAAACCGATCGCTTTGGTTAAGGTTCAGTGGTCGCGCCACAGAGTGGAAGAAGCCACTTGGGAAACGGAAGATAGCATGAGGTCCAGATATCCAGAGTTATTTTCGTCTTGAGTTTCGGGACGAAACTCCTTTTTAGAAGGAGAGTATGTAATATCTGGATTAATTGTTGAGCATTTCATCTGTAATTGAACCTTGTATTATTTGGATTTATGATATCAATAATCGAAGTATGATCTTTCTCATATACGTATCCATGTGCATGACAATATAACCACGTAAAATTTTCATGCAAATACGTGTTAACGTACGTTAAGAGGAAAGCTTAACGTACATTATATTGACAAGTATAGCGTACGCTACGAAGGATAGCGTAGTGTACGTAAGGCAGCCAATAATGGTGCAGGGCGGCTGGCACATGCGCCAGCCAATCAATGGGTCCGGATAAGATTCCCGCGGGTGAACGTGGACATTTTTGGAGTCAACGCTCATTAGCATACGCTAAGGACATCAGGGTAGCGTACGCTAAATAGCTAACGTACGTTATGCGTGGAAGGCTAACGTACGTAAAGACAAAAACATTATAAATTGGACAACCCCCAATTTTATTTTGTTTACGTTTTCTTCACTTGTCCTTCATTTCTTTGAAGTCCAGAGAGCCTCTCCTCATTCATAAACATCCATAGGCCATCTATACTCGATCTTTGAAGATTGGATATCACTTATGATTGATCATTGAAGTAAAGAAACATCTTGGATTGGAACACAAGCAACCGGAGTTGGACTCTACCTATTGTTCGGTGTTTTCTTCATCTTAAGGTATGTTATGCTATCCCCAACCTTGGATTCATGTCCTTAAGGAGGTTATGATCATACTACCGAGAATAGTAGATCATATAGATGACTTATGCAACCAAATATCATATTTAGAAGTTGGGATGATTATGATTGAGTTATCATTGTTGGGAACATCATAGTTGGAATCTTGTTATGTCAAATGATGAGAATAGTGTTATGAGATTGATAATCCGTATCGAATGTTATCATCATATTGATCATAGGCTTAGTGTTGATGCCACTTTTGCTAAATGGACTTAAGATAGAATCATCAAAGTTGTATCCTTTCTTATAAGTTGGATTGGTTAGTTCATCTTTAAGATAAAGTTTGAATGTAATGATGATATTGGAAACAAGCGCATCAACCTAAGATCACCCGAACTTTACATGAGAATGGTAATCGAGATTGAATATAAGTGTTGTGATGATGTACATATCCTTGAATTCGAAGATATTTGAATCCGTAAGATCATTCATAATTGTATGAGCATGATATGTAGAAGGGTAACGTACGTTAATCACTGAGGATTTCGTACGCTTCATCACCAATCGAAACAGTCATCTGTTCAGCGAGAAACTATCATATGTGTTTAGCGTATGCTAGGCCTTGTAACTTACGTACACTAATGGGCAGAATTAACGTACGCAACGTTTAGTACGTAACGTACTTTATATCATCAGATGACTTAGTTAACTGATCAGAGAAGATACTGTCAATGTATGATTAGCGTACGCTAGACTTCGTAGTTTACATACACTAACGAGCAGCCTTAACGTACGCTACGTTGGATACGTAATGTACGTTACGCAGACAAGCAGGATACGTTTTATGAGCTTTCGACCATAATTTGGATTTTTAGATGTTCGTACGACGTGAGATGAATTCTATATTATTTCAGTTGTTTAAGGTTCAAGTTTTGCAATGTGATTAATCGAAGAGGCGACCTTCGAGTGTATTAATATTCATCGAAGTGTTATTCTTGTCATCAAATTGAGGCAAGTACTTTAATTAGAATTGTTCGTATTATGTCGGTTATGTTATAATTGTACTGTGTACATGTGTTGTGATTAATTATCCACCATGTGTTGATCCGACGGGAATCATCATGGGAAATCTATAGCTGTGTGCGTTGGATCGTTGGACAGGCAGTTCCACCATGCGTTGGTCCGACGGATCATTATGGGAATCTATAGCTGTGTGCGCTGGATCATTGGAATACCATGAGTATGTTGAGACTGTCATGATGTGATATGTGTTGTTATTATTTCTCGTTAGAGAAACTTGTCATGATTATTGTTGATTAAATTATTGTTGTATAATTATCGTACTTGTACTAGCATCGTTGTGCTAACCCCTTCGGAGGTGAACATTTGTTTATGTTCAGGATCAAGGAGAGCAGGGAAATAACCACTGGAGCTGCATGACGACGTGCAGAGTGATGTTCCGGTCGGGTTTAATTGTCTATTGTTTGTGTTGTTTTTAATAAGTACTCGAGTACGTCGTCGTTTGTGATGTTTGGATTTGGTGATGTATTAATATTTTTCATTTGGATATTTGTATTTTCGGTATTGGCCGAGAACTGCTGTATTTAATTTTAGTTACTTTCATATGTTGGTATCTGTTATTGTCTTTTCGTTTCTTCAGCCTTATAAATTCTTATGTAAAGGATTTACGGCGCTATAATATTCCTGAATATATCGGGGGTGTTACAGAGATGGCCGAATTCCAAGCAGCCGAACAGTTCGAGACGCAAGGATGGATGCAACCTATAATTCAATATCTTCAGAGCGGCGTTTTACCCGCGGACTGATCCCAGGCACGATCACTTCGAACTCAGTCCGCCCGGTTCACCATTATGAATGGAACTTTATATAAGAGAGGGTATTCAGTTCTATTGATGAAATGCCTGTCCGCGTCGGAAGCAGAGTACGCCCTCAGAGAGGTACACGAACAAGTTGATCCGGCAAGGATATTATTGGCTGAATATTAAAAAAGATGCCATCGCGCTCGTACGGAAGTGCGTCCGATGCCAAATCTTTACTCCTCAGATCTGATCACCGCCAGAAACACTCACTTCCGTTTATTGCCCGTGGCCATTGGCCAAGTGGGGGATTGATCTGATCGGCCCTTTACCTAAAGGGCACGGAGGAGTGCAATACGCCATCTTCGCAGTCGATTATTTTACAAAGTGGGCGGAGGCCGAACCCATGGCTCAGACGACCGAACAAAAAATAGTCAATTTTGTCTGGAAGTCCCTCATCTGCCAGTTTGGGATCCCTCAATCCATTCTCTCCGATAATGCCAAGAAATTTGATAATAAGAAATTTCGGGCATTCTGCGACGGCCTTCACATACGAAACAACTTCTCCACGCCATACTATCCGCAGTCCAATGGACAAGTCGAGGCGGTCAACAAAATTATAAAGCAGCACCTCAAGACCTGCCTCGAAGAACTCAAAGGTTCATGGCGAGAAGAGCTCCCTGGAGTATTATGGGCTTATAGAACAATGCATCAGTCCGCCAACGGAGAAACTCCTTTCTCCTTGGCTTTCGGCACTTAATCCGTCATCCCAGTTGAAATTGGGGAACCTACCTACCGAGTATCCCATTTCGAAGAAAGAGATAACGACTTGTTCCTCCAAGTAAACCTGGACCTCATCACTGAAAAATGGGCCCAAGCGGAAATGCGAAACGCCATATACAAAAGAAGATGCGAACGCTATTACAACTCCAAAGTTCAGCAAAGAAATTTTCAGTTCGGGGACCTCGTTCTTAAACGAGTACTGGGACCGGATGCTAGGTCACTTAAGCCAAAATGCCGTATAAGATCAGCGAAGTCCTTCCTAATGGGGCCTACCAACTAGAATATCTGAACGGCCAGAGATTTACTTATCCATGGAATGCCATGTATTTAAAAAGGTATTATCAATAAAATTTGGCGTTATTCATTTCTTCAGCCTCAGCACTATGAATGACCGGCTCCTCCGGCACTATAAGACCGAGCTTGACTCGGCACCTCGAATGACCGGCTCCTCCGGCACAATAAGACCGAGCTCGACTCGGCACCTCGAATGATCGGCTCCTCCAGCTCTATAAGACCGCGCTTGACTCGGCACCTCGAATGACTGGCTCCTCCGGCACTATAAGACCGAGCTTGACTCGGCATTATCAATGAAAGATAGCAAAAGGAATACACCATGGCCGAACTAACCAGGCCAGAACATCCAGAAGAAAAAAACAAAGTAGGTACTAAAAATGAAAATTTATTCATTCGAAAAGTATGTTTACAAGAAAAATCCAGAAAAAGCTAAAGTCAAGAAAAGATCGAGGCACGCAGGCCATACATAAAACAATACCAAAAAACTACTCGGCTCCACAACTCCGGCTAGCCGCCTAGAAGGACTGCCCTTCGTCTTCACCGGGAGGTGCCGACCCTGGACCTCCAGCCTCCTCGTCGGCTTTCGACTCTTCAGCTTCCATAGGCTCAACATGCAGGTCGGCCGCCCGAGACTCTATGTAGGCGCGTACCTCCTCAACTGTCTTCCCTTCCTTCATGAGATCCAATATCTCATAACAGGTGGAGACGTAGTTCAGGTTGATCAGCTCCTCAAGCTCGGGCATCTTCTTGAAGGCAGCCGCCCCTTCGGCAAGACCCTGAGCGTAGCCCAAAGCCTCGCAGGTATTAACCTGCTCGGTCAAATGCTCGAGATGGGCCTTTGTATCCTTCAAATAAGCATCATGATCGACCCGGATCGTCTAGCATTGCTTGTGCGCCACCTCAGTCATTTCGCGAGCCCTGCCACTCCAGACATCGGCCTCACCAGCCCGGCTCTCAAGAATCTCCATCTCTCCCTTCATGTTGGCTATCTCCTCCTCCAGAGATTTGATCATTGACGGGCAGAGATGGTGCTCCTCCCTCAAAGTTTCAAGCTCAGCCGACATCACTTTGTGCTTCTTAACGAGGGCCTGGAACTCCCCGACCGCCTTCACATAGTTCCCGAGGGCACGACCAAGCTGGGCATTTCCTAACTGGATCTGCTAGGCCAGATCCATGTCATTTGTAACCAGTTCCATCTTTGACGTCCATCCCCGAATAGGAACGTGGCTCGACTCAGCCACCGCCGGCAGAACCCGGTCCAACATCTCAGCAGTTGGAGTGGCCGCCCGCACGTAATTCAAAAACCAGCCTGGCCTCCTTTCCCGCATTTCAGTACAGGGGTCCTGCCGATCCTTATTCACCGGAAGGTAATGCCCCTCCAAGTCCACAACGACCTCCGCCCGACCAGTATGGATAGGGTTCGGCATGGGGGGTAGCTCAATCCTAGTCTTGACCTCGGCCTTATTGATGCTTCCCTCAGACTCGGTCGCCCCCCTCTTCCGCTTAGCCGCCCCGCGCCTCCTCTGCTTGGCGGCCTCAGCGGACAATCTATCAACCCGTTGAGCAGGGGTTTCCCTCCTCCCCGACACGGTCTTTGTTTTGGGGACTGGAAGAAAAAAGGAAAAATTAAAAAAATTACAAGTTACCTGAGGAAGACATAACGTTCGGCTCGGTGGATCTAAGACCAGTAGCCCAGAGGTTTTCTTCAGTGGTGAGAAGATGCGATTTCCTCTGCTCGGGGGAAAGCTCCACAAGATTCTCAATCCGGTCGTCGAACTCGGAAGATGTCTCCTGCACCGTGATACGTTTTGCACAGGAAACGAGTGATGAGCGTTAGATAAAAAAGGAACAGAATAGAAAACGCAACACTTACGCATTTTTGCAATGCACTGCTTAGGGATCCGAAGCTCCGCGTCCACGACGCCGGGATCGAACTCATCCACCGAGCTCCTCCAAGATCCCCCGATATAAAACCGCTGCTCCTTCCAGCTATGTATGGTCTCCGGCACATCCACCACCTCCTTGTGCATGGCATGCCGAGCTGTTAAATAAAACCAGCCCGAGCTGGATCTCCCGACCGATCACCATAGGAAGAGACTGTTGAACTCCTCGAAACTGGGCTCGGGCCAACCGTGCAGGTTGAAGAGGATGAAAAGACCCACCACCCGGGCCCAGGAGTTGAGATGAATTTGGGCAATAGGAAGGCCCCACTGTCTCAGCCATCGCGAAAAAGCCAAGGGAAACGGGAACCTCAAACCCGCCAACAAGGAGCGGTAGTATACCGCCGCGCAACCGACCGGGACGATCATCCGCACCGCCGCCAGGATATTAAACCGTCGCCGCTAGGCCACCAGTTGCTCCTTCGTGATGGTGCTATGGATCGAGGGCGAGTCCCACTCCGCCTCCACGTAAAGGGCCAGCCGAGGCCGAATCCAGGCCGTCTCGGGATCAACCTCCCCTTCTCCACCCAAAGCCTCGCCGACCGCCATTAACGGCTCCACAACCTCCACTTCCTCAAATCTCGGCGACCTCGCGACCTCGCCGCCTTCCTCCTCATCGCTCCAGTTGACTGGGGTCCCGCCTAGAGACATATCCACCACCCCCATGCGGTCAGGCGACACGGTCAACTCCGTCCTCTCATCCCCCAGATTCACTATAGATTATTTGACAAAAAAGAAAATAAAGTGAAAGTAAGAAGAGACTCACCAAATTTTTCCTGTAAAAAACTTAAGCAAATGGCGAAGGAAGAGGAAGAAGGGAGAAATCCTTTATTTATAGGGGAAAAAAGACATTAAATGCTTGGCGTGTGGCACGCCGATTCACACCAAACCGTCGCGAAAATCCAGGGCACATGGACGCGTTGACGAACCGAATCCAGCCATGTGTCCCTGATCATGACTCAAGGACACAGAAATCAAATCGACACCCCTCTCGAATAGACGCCCCTTCGAGAATCTGATCCATACTAACAAGCCGGCTCGGCCTTGTAATATCCGTACTTTTTATTTTTAGTAATTTCTATTTTTGGTGTATATTCGTTTCGGACAACTCGCTTGGCACCGTTTTGGAATTCTGAATCTATTTTGTTCTTGTAGTTTCTCCGTTGGGACGAGTCTCGATGATGTTTTTACATAATTTAATCTTGAGTTATATTTTATCGCATGTGTATTCGATTCTCGTTAAACTCGTTCGATTTCGTCATTTTCCTATATCCTTGAGTTCGTATGGTTGAGTAGAGCACGTTGTGAGTTTCGGATTGTTAATCCGACGTTGTATCGTGAATTTTCGGATGTTTGGGCCATTTTGTAATTTCTTAAGAGTTTAGGGTGCCTTTACCCTCCTTGTCCTATTGTGGATTCCTCGGTAGTTAGAAGTGCATTTTCTTTCAACACTCAGCTTCGTTATTATGAACACCTCGTAATTACACCTTTAATTCTATCCTTGTGTCGTGTTCCGTCGTTGTATCGACTGTGCTGAATGTGATTGTTCGTAATCGAATCGCCGCATGCATAACGTACGTTATGCATGATCCATAACGTACGTTATGGCCTTCGCATTTTAGGGCAGGCTGTTTGTTACGTACGTTAACCAGTGTTGGGTTACGTACGTAACCCTCATAACGTATGTTAACAGCTTGCGTTAACGTACGTAACGCGCTGTCAGGCCTTTTAATTCCTGACTTATCCTCAGTCACCTCATTTCATTTCTTTTCTTTCTTTCTCACGACGTGAGTTTCCTTGGAGCGATTTGGAGCTATTTATCCGGTGCAATCTGTAGAAACCCTCTGAAGGTTGATTATTGCGTTCCAAGGAAGATTAATCATCATCATTCTCCGTCCGAATCGAGGTATAATTCCTTAGAACCTTAACTTTTGGGGATTTTGGGGTTTTGTTTTAGGTTTCACCCTTCTAGTCCGATTTGCCCCTAACGATTGTTAGATTTCGATAACGTAATCACCATTCCTTGTTTCTCTTGTGGTTTTACGGATTAAACTCGATGTTTTTCCCCCTTAATAGCTAGGATTCGGTTTTGACCTTGTATGACCGATAAATTGTTCCAACGGGTAGAATTAGGATGAATTCTTACCTTTCCGCATTTTTGCGACTTGTTGTATACCGTTATTATGTTAGGAACGAATTTGGGAGGATTGTTCGGACCGAAACCTATTCCTTCGTCGTTTCCTTCGTTTCGTCTTATTCCAGGCAAGTACATGTATTACATTCCGTTATGTGCGTATGATTTTGATGCGAATGATGTAAATGGTATTATTGAACGAATGTGATTGTTTCTCTTCCACCTGGGGATGGCATGTGGCCTCTGGGGGCCGATACTAATGGGTACGGCCACGGAAGTGGACTTGGGTGCGTGCGTTGATGTTCTTCCACCTGGGGACGGTTCGACGGGACCTCTGGGGGCCGATACTAATGGGTACGGCCACGGAAGTGGTTTCTCACCTGGGGACGGTCCGACGGGACCTCTGGGGACTGATACTAATGGGTACGGTCGCGACTTACCAAGCGTGGATAGTTGTGATGTGGAAAACTTGTTGATATACTGTTTTGGTGTTAATGTGATATTTCGGAATATTGATTTTCAAAATGATTTTCCTAACGATTTGTTTGCGTTGAATCGTGTATGTATATAATGTTGTGTATTTGTGTACTTGCACTAGCTATTCGAATGCTAACCCCTTAAATGGGGGAAATGCGTCTTATGCATTTCAGGTACTGGTCGAGCTGAGGAGCTGGCACGGGATGCGCATGCAAAGGATGGGTTGGCATGATGATGTGGCTCGAGTCTGTATTTTTTTCTGTTTGGTCATTGCATCTGTTGAGTACTGAAGTTAGACTGTTTGTTCTTAAACATGGTTTAAGTCCCCTGCGTGGGCAATAAATTGGTATTTAACTTATGTCTCATGTACTCCGTTAAAATGTTTTGGCTGAGGCCACGGCCTTATTTACTTTTTGGGTGTACCTTTTGGGGTTATCATTGTGATTTACGTGTCATGAGTTAGCCTGGTAGACCTCACGGGGGTTCTGCGGCGTGTAATGTCCCATTTGTGAATTGGGGTGTTACATTTATGGTATCGGAGCTTAGGTTTTGAATGCCTAGGCTGTTGGTTAATTTTGGGTCTGTAAGTTGTGTCGTTAGAGTCAGTCATTGAGCCTAATATCATCATGCTACCGTCTTTTCATGCGACCCGTGGCTGTAAGTCTCCTCGAACTCTTATATTTCTGTATTCGTTTTCTTGCGTTGTTCGGAATTGAGAATTATGATACCAACCTTGTAGATTATGAATCTTTCTGATCTTGTTCCTTTCGTATTTTCTTCAGTATGTTGAGAGGTCGTGGTAGACCAGCTAGGGGACGCGGCCGAGGCCGTGGTCGGGGTGCTGATAATGAAGAGGGCTCACTTTCTCAGTCCTCTGCAGACTCAGCCTCTCACTCAGTGCCATCGGGTAATAATGCCGACGCCTGGCTACCGCCGTATTTGCCAGCTTAGTAGCCCAGCCTTGCTCGATAGCCTGTGGTGGACGCTTAATCTTCCCCCGACACCTGAAGAAGAAGCTAGTAAGTGGCTTCAGACGGTGACTAAGATGCACCCTCCTCGTTTCTCCGGATCTTCTGACTCCCTCAGTTGGGAGAATTGGCTCTTTCAGTTGTCCAGGACCTTCGATGCCGTAGCTTGTCCTGAAGACAGGAGGGTACATATTTCCCAGTACCTCCTGGATAAGGAAGCTGCGGAATGGTGGGAGGCCGTTGCGCCCAGAGATCGTCGGGCCACTTGGGATGAGTTCAGGACTGCTATGGAAGTAGAATATTGTCCGCCGCCAGTCAACGAATGCAGAATTTTGGAGTTCTTCACTGCCATACCCCAGGATGTGCCGATTTCCCAGGCCATTATCTCTTACAATCAGCAGTTGGGTTTCGTGAGAGATCAAGTGAGAACGGAGGCTGATAAAATCCGTTACTTCAATATGCGCATGAAGCCGCATATTAGACAGAGTATGGCGCCGCTCATGTGTGCCACTTTGAAGGAATACCAGGATCACGCTCTGGCGATCGAGATGGCTGTCCCGGAATCAGAGTCGGTTTCGGAAGCTAAGAAGCAGAAGACTACTGGCGGGTTCTCGGCGAAAAGGTGGTCGGGCCGAGGTCTCGTTCTGCTCCTACACCTAGGAAGAGGCCGTTTCATCAGCCGGTGGATCTCGGGGTAACTGTCACCCGATCAGCACTCAAGTGAGAGTTTGTTTTAATTGCACAGTCCAGAGCACTTTGTGAAGGATTGCCCATTTCCGTTAGTTGCTTGCTTTACTTGCGGACAGACCGGGCATCGGGCAGCTCATTGTGAGAGAGCCACCAGGGCCGCTAGAGTTCCGACTACCACTGCCGATCAGAGGGATCACAGCACTCCAGCTACTCATGTTCCGCAGGGTTCGAGTCGTAGTGGAGGTCGGAGTCAGCCGGATCGCCGCGCAGTGTCGAGTTCAGGTTCAGTCCATCCCCGATTGTATCAGATGAGGCGCACAGAGGAGGCAGACGTTCCGGTGGCGTCAGGTACCACTCAGATCATTTCTCATCCAGTTTCAATGCTTTTTGATTCGGGTGCGACCCATTCCTTTATTGCTTCGGATTGTGTGAGTCGTATTGGCTTTGACTGCTTGTTTGAGTGTGAGCCGTTTGTAGTGGGTACGCCCAGCGGGGATCGTATGGTTGGGGACCGGGAAGTTAAGGATTGCCCAGTGAGGATCGGGAGCCGGTATTGGCCCTCGAATCTCATTGTTATAGACCTTAAGGGTGAGGATTTGATCCTCGGGGACGATTGGTTCGATCGTCACGGTGCTATCATGAACTATCGGACTCGTACCATCTCGATAGTTGCCGAGGACGGCACCGAGCATACTCGCCGGGCCGTAATCCTGTAGATCGGGAGTGTGATTAGCGCCTTGAAGGCGATGAAACTTCGAACCGTGGTCAGGTTGTCGCCATCGTGTTTCGCTCTACAAGCGGAAGATGGTGGGGTTGACATATCGTCGATTCCAGTTGTTAGCGAGTATCCCGATGTATTTCCGGATGACTTGCCGGGATTACCACCACACCGAGAGGTGGAGTTTCCTATTGATCTTGAGCCGAATGCGGCCCCTATTTCGCGAGCACCGTACCGTATGGCACCGTTGGAGATGCTAGAGTTGAAGAATTAGTTGGAAGAGTTGTTAGACAAGGGGTATATTCGACCGAGCGCTTCGCCTTGGGGTGCGCCTGTACTTTTTGTTAAGAAGAAGGATGGATCGCTTCGTTTATGCATCGATTATCAAGAATTAAACAAGTTGACCATCAAAAATAAATACCCTTTGCCCCGGATTGACGACTTGTTTGATCAGCTTCAAGGGGCGACAGTCTTTTCGAAGATTGACTTGCGATCGGGCTACTACCAGTTGAGGATTCGGGATAGCGATATATCGAAAGCTGCCTTTCGGACGAGATATGGCCATTACGAGTTTGTGGTTATGCCTTTCGGACTAACCAATGCCCCAGCAGTGTTCATGCAGTTGATGAACAAAGTTTTTATTGAGTATCTGGACAAATTCGTAGTCGTCTTTATCGATGACATTCTTATCTATTCACGGAGTCTGGAGGAGCATGCCTTACATCTCCGGATTGTATTAGACATTCTGAGAGCTGAGCAGTTGTATGTGAAGTTCTCTAAGTGTGAGTTTTGGCTCGAGGAAGTGATGTTCCTCGGGCATGTGATTTTAGCAGAGGGAGTTCGGGTAGATCCGCAGAAGATAGAGGCGGTGATGGCTTGGGAGCCGCCTAAGAATGTGAAGGAAGTGAGGAGTTTTCTGGATCTCGCCGGCTATTACCGTAGATTTGTTGAGGGGTTTTCTAAGATCTCTAGACCACTCACTCAGTTGCTCCAGAAGACTCAGAAATTCGAGTGGACCGCAGACAGACAGAGTAGTTTTGACGAGTTGAAGAGACGACTAACTACCGCACCCGTGTTAGCGTTGCCTCAGGGGAACGAAGATTCCGTGGTATATAGTGATGCTTCGGGCCTCGGTCTCGGATGTGTTTTGATGCAGAGAGATAGGGTCATTGCGTACGCGTCCCGCCAGTTGAAACCTTATGAGGTGAATTACCCCACACATGATTTGGAAATAGCTGCGGTCGTTTTCGCCTTAAAAATCTGGAGGCATTATCTTTATGGTTCGACGTGTAAGATTTTTACGGATCGCAAGAGCTTGAAGTATATCTTCAGTCAGAAAGAGCTGAATATGAGACAGCATAGGTGGTTGGAGCTAATTAAAGATTACGACCTCGAGATACTTTACCATCCGGGTAAGGCTAACGTAGTGGCTGATGCGTTGAGCCGGAAGCCGATGGCGTTATAGATGTTAGAGGTACTTACACCACAGAGTAGGATCCAGCGAGATCTTATTTGTCAGAATATCGAGGTTTGGGTTCAAAGAGTTCAGGGTCAGTTATGTGCGTTAGAGATCACTTCGTCCTTGACTGATGATATCAAGGCGAAGCAGTACGACGATCCGTTTTTGGTCCAGTTGAGGGAGGATGTGAGGAAGGGGAAAGCCCCTGGATTTGTGGTTCACGATGATGGAGTTTTGAGATTTTGTGGCAGACTATGTGTACCAAATGTTGTTGAGCTGAGACAGAAGATCTTGAGTGAAGCTCATACCACACCTTACTCCATACATCCTGGTACAAGTAAAATGTACAAGGATGTGAGGAGTAACTACTGGTGGAGTAAATTGAAGACAGACATTAGCGAGTTTGTGTCGAGGTGTTTGACCTGTCAGTAGGTTAAGATCGAGCATCAGCGACCCGCGGGGCTTTTACGACCACTTCCTATCCCGGAGTGGAAATGGGAGGATATTTCTATGGATTTCATTACCGGTATGCCTAAGACTTGGACTGGAATGAACATGATTTGGGTCGTTTTCGATCGACTAACCAAATCATCTCATTTTCTGAGTGTTAAGGACACTTGGGACCAGAGAGACTAGCGCGAGTGTTTATTGCGGAGATAGTGAGGTTGCATGGGACCCCTAAGAGTATTGTTTCGGATCATGATGGCCGGTTCATATCACATTTTTGGCAGGCCGTTCATAGAGCTTTGGGGACCGAGTTGAGACTTAGTACATCCTACCACCCTCAGACTGACGGACAGTCTAAGCGGACGATACAGACACTGGAGGATATGTTGAGAGCCTGTGCCTTAGACTGGAAGGATGATTGGGAGTCGCACTTGCCATTGATCGAGTTTACATACAACAATAGTTGGCACACCTCGATCAAAATGGCACCATTCGAGGCATTGTATGGGAGGAGGTGCAGATCGCCATTGTGTTGGGACGATTCGTCCGAGCTGATTGGTACTGAGCCCGATATAGTAGTTGAGACGAGGGAGAAGATTGCTCTCATTCGCGATAGGTTGGTGATGGCCCAGAGCCGACAGAAGTCTTATGCCGATACACGTCGCCGGCCGTTGGAGTTTGAGGTGGGAGACCATGTGTTGCTTAAGGTGTTGCCGACACGGGGAGTTTACCGCTTCGGTCGGAAGGGTAAACTTAGTCCGAGATTTATTAGGCCGTTCGAGATCCTAGAGAGAGTCGGAGAGCTTGCATATCGGTTAGGCTTGCCGCCGTCCCTGAGCCACGTGCATAACGTATTTCATGTCTCCCAGCTTAGGAAGTACGTACCGGAACCTAGCCATATTATTGAATTTGGAGAGATCGAGTTGGGGCCCGACATTACCTTCGAGAAGAGGCCGATTCAGATCTTAGAACGTCGGGTGAAGCAACTCAGGCACAAAACCATTCCTTTGGTTAAAGTGCAGTGGTCGAGGCATGGATCCGAGGAAGCCACGTGGGAGTCGGAAGAGAGTATGAGGTCGAGATACCCCGAGTTATTCGCGTTGTAAGTTTCGGGACGAAACTTATTTTTAGGGGGAGAGAATGTAATATCCGTACTTTTTATTTTTAGTAATTTCTATTTTTGGTGTATATTCGTTTCGGATAACTCGCTTGGCACTGTTTTGGAATTCTCAATCTATTTTGTTCTTGGAGTTTCTCTGTTGGGACGAGTCTCGGTGATGTTTTTACGTAATTTAATCTTGAGTTATATTTTATCGCATGTGTATTCGATTCTCGTTAAACTCGTTCGATTTCGTCATTTTCCTATATCCTTGAGTTCGTATGGTTGAGTAGAGCATGTTGTGAGTTTCGGATTGTTAATCCGATGTTGTATCGTGAATTTTCGGATGTTTGGGCCATTTTGTAATTTCTTAAGAGTTTAGCGTGCCTTTACCCTCCTTGTCCTATTGTGGATTCCTCGGTAGTTAGAAGTGCATTTTCTTTCAACACTCACCTTCGTTGTTATGAACACCTCGTAATTACACCTTTAATTCTATCCTTGTGTCGTGTTCCGTCGTTGTATCGACTGTGCTGAATGTGATTGTTCAGAACTGGGAACTGCTGCATGCATAACGTACGTTATGCATGATCCATAACGTACGTTATGGCCTTCGCATTTTAGGGCAGGCTGTTTGTTACGTACGTTAACCAGTGTTGGGTTACGTACGTAACCCTCATAACGTACGTTAACAGCTTGCGTTAACGTACGTAACGCGCTGTCAGGCCTTTTAATTCCTGACTTATCCTCAGTCGCCTCATTTCATTTCTTTTCTTTCTTTCTCGCGACGTGAGTTTCCTTGGAGCGATTTGGAGCGATTTATCCGGTGCAATCCGTAGAAACCCTCTGAAGGTTGATTATTGCGTTCCAAGGAAGATTAATCATCATCATTCTCCGTCCGAATCGAGGTATAATTCCTTAGAACCCTAACTTTTGGGGATTTTGGGGTTTTGTTTTAGGTTTCACCCTTCTAGTCCGATTTGCCCCTTACGATTGTTAGATTTCGATAATGTAATCACCATTCCTTGTTTCTCTTGTGGTTTTATGGATTAAACTCGATGTTTTTCTCCGTTGATAGTTGGGATTCAGTTTTGACCTTGTATGACCGACTAATTGTTCCAACGGGTAGAATTAGGATGAATTCTTACCTTTCTGCATTTTTGAGACTTGTTGTATACCGTTATTATGTTAGGAACGGATTTGGGAGGATTGTTCGGACCAAAACCTATTCCTTCGTCGTTTCCTTCGTTTCGTCTTATTCCAGGCAAGTACATGTATTAGATTCCGTTATGTGCGTATGATTTTGATGTGAATGATGTAAATGGTATTATTGAACGAATGTGATTGTTTCTCTTCCACCTGGAGATGGCATGTGGCCTCTGGGAGTCGATACTAATGGGTACGGCCACGGAAGTGGACTTGGGTGCGTGCGTTGATGTTCTTCCACCTGGGGACAGTTCGACGGGACCTCTGGGGGCCGATAGTAATGGGTACGGCCACGGAAGTGGTTTCTCACATGGGACGGTCCGACGGGACCTCTGGGGACCGATACTAATGGGTACGGTCGCGAGTTACCAAGCGTGGATAGTTGTGATGTGGAAAACTTGTTGATATACTGTTTTGGTGTTAATGTGATATTCCGGAATATTGATTTTCGAAATGATTTTCCTAACGATTTGTTTGCGTTGAATCGTGTATGTATTTAATGTTGTGTAATTGTGTACTTGCACTAGCTATTCGAATGCTAACCCCTTAAATGAGGGAAATGCGTCTTATGCATTTCAGGTACTGGTCGAGCTGAGGAGCTGGCACGGGATGCGCATGCAAAGGATGGGTTGGCATGATGATGTGGCTCGAGTCTGTATTTTTTTCTGTTTGGTCATTGCATCTGTTGAGTACTGAAGTTAGACTGTTTGTTCTTAAACATGGTTTAAGTCCCCTGCGTGGGCAATAAATTGGTATTTAACTTATGTCTCATGTACTCCGTTAAAATGTTTTGGCCGAGGCCACGACCTTATTTACTTTTTGGGTGTACCTTTTGGGGTTATCATTGTGATTTACGTGTCATGAGTTAGCCTGGTAGACCTCACGGGGGTTCTACGGCGTGTAATGTCCCATTTGTGAATTGGGGTGTTACAGGCCTAACTACGAAACGACTCCAGCCCCGGCCAACCCGTCATGGCCCTGGACTCGGGGTCCCTTGTTGATATTCTATCCGACTTAGCATCCACGTAAGCGCTCCACGCCAACTCAACCATCCCGATTGAGAAGACCAGAAGGCAAAAGAACCGAATTTCGGATAGACTGGCAGAGCAGAGCAACGATGAGGATGTGATACCCGAGCCTAACATTACTCACTTGGTCAATATGATTCATGCATAACTTGTTAATTATGTGTTATTTGGATTACTCGATGTTTCATGGTTCAGTTGATCTTATAGTTAATTTCACACATAGGAATGTGCTTAACATTTGAACTCATGTCTAAAACACAATCGTGGTATATGTTACGGGACTAAGTTATGTTATTCATAGTATTTCTAATACGAAAATAAAATATGTGTAAAGATCTTATAAAACTCTAAGTACACGTGGTAAGCCTAGAAGTTATAAAGGTGTCACTGACGTGTCTATCAGAGGTTAACTAGCTTACCTCGAGATTTTAGTCGGCGCGTGTAGTGGGTCACTTTAAATTGACGATTCAAGTGGATAACCATCATTCAATAAACTAACACGCGTCAAATGCCTTTGACTCTTGTCAATACCTAATAGGATACAATTTATGATCAGATTCGATAACGCTTGTAAAATATCGTGATCTGTCTATACTTCATTCGCTCCAATCATGTAGGAATTGAACTTATCTTTTAGTTTATCATATTAATTATATTTTTATAAATGATTTCTTCCATTCTTACATACAGTGTCTCATTTGTGAAGTTTTAGAAAGTTTGACAATAAAGTCCTTCACTAGCATTTTCAACATTGTTCGCAGTGGTAATCGAGTTTAAGCAATAAAAATACACCCTAAACTTCTACTAAACCTTTTTAAAGACCATCCATACCCTACATGAGGTCAATATCTACTAGTAACCGGTTCAAACACTCCAAGAACCGGATCATAACTACTTGAATCGATCAATTATTTCAAACCTAGTCTCTAGTAGTCATTCGAGGGTATTTTGGACATTTCACCTTCATAACCGACTTAAGACACTTGGTTGATGGATAAATCCGACCCTCAACCCTCATTTACAGTCTGAACATTATCAAGAAGCTTCACACTTCGAAAAATCACCAAATATTCAAGAAGAAATCATCAAAAACATCAACACCTCAATTCCTTTCACAATCAAGGTGAGTTTCCTTTGTTTATTCCTTATTCTTGCTATGTTTCTTAGCTATTTCGAAGGTGTGAGAGCTTGTATATGCTCTTATACATGTTATAATGATGTTAAGAATTCAGCCATGGCAAACCCTTGTGTTAAATATGGATTTATGAGTCTTAAAACTCACTAAGGCAATAAAGGAACCAATTCTGCCACCTTTTGGAATTAATAGTATATGTTACTTGATCCGTATGTTTCAGGGTCAGGAGTTTCAGTATACTTATTCTTAAGTATCTTAGGGATATTATATCAAAAATTGGTGCAAATTCAACTTATATTATAGTGGTTATAAGCAAAACAAAATCTGATTATGACAAGACTTTGATAAACTCTCTTAATCAAGTGTTTGTTATAAAACCTTGAAATTTTAAGTTGTGAGAGTTGAATGAACTTTATTAACAGAGACTAATAGATTTATTAAGGAATTATAAGTCCAAAATTGATTGGTTAATGGGCTGGTATACATCGATAAACCGACATAAAGTACATAGAACACCGGTTATGCGAAGTGGTAAACCCTTTCGATATAAAGAGAGTTAAACCTTGCGTGTGGTATGTAAATCCTTGAAACACATTCCTTGAAACAGGTTCTGATGATATATCATCCCAACCACCCCCTATTGGTATAAACGTAAGGGTATTACCCGATCAAGGTAAGTAGAAATCCATCTGCAACTACAATGCATAAACATAGTATTGTTTGTAAACTTGATGATATCTTGAGAGTGTATTGTATTGGATGATTGATCTGTACTATGATTAAAGTGTTTGGTTGCACCTTACATGATCATAACATCCATTAGCATCTTCACATGCATGCATAACAGGATACTCACTAGTGTCTGCATGCATGGTACGATCATGGAAAGAAAGAAAAGAAAAATGTTTTGTTGGCCGCTGCTAGAGCACCGAGGCATGGTAGATGCATGATTTTATGATATGTTTAGCACGGTAGATGCGTGCTTATATCATGTGTGAGACATGGTAGATGCGTGTTCTCACGATATATTTGGTGTGGTAGATGCATGCCTTATATGTATGGCATGGTAGATGCATGCCTCATGATATGATATGATGTTGAGTTCATTCCGGTGCTTAGTACGTGGTTCAACGGGCCCAAGGATAAGAAAATGATTTTGAGAGATTCTCATTGATAATCATATGTCATATGTTGCATCAGACATGATACATAACATGCATGATTTCTACTTATTGGGCTTTAGCTCACGTAGTTTATGCATTGTAGGTAATTCTGATGCTTGAGTATGTTCCTCATTTGGATGAGTTGGAGTTCCACTGTTGCTGAGGGTCGACGTACATGGATGACGACCTGTCGTGCTTAACCATGGGCTTAACATATTTTCGTTCTTGTTTGTGAACCTTACTTTATAAATATGTATTGCAGTAATGTACTTATAGGTTCGAGTGTCGTTGATGGTGTGATGGGTACTTTAAGTTCACTTAGTATGTTTGTTTAACCTGTGAGGTTGTTTAAATATCGCAATGTAAAATAAATAAGTAATTTGAGAAGCTCGAAGTTTTGTGGTTTACTAATCTCTTGTAGTTATAGCTACGGGGATATTGATGTCATGAGTTTGATTCGGATTGAGACTAGATGTCTCTGTATGGTACTTGTGTTGGATTTTATGTCACAGGTTTGGGATAGGTACTAGTTTAGGGGAAACTCTGTCGAAATTTCACCATAATTTATAAGTACTAATATGATATAAGATAGTGTAAGTTAGACAGTTAGTGCGGGTGTGTTACAGGTGGTATCAGAGCCCAGTTTGTGCCCTGTAGACTGTCCATGTACACGAGCTCAGAGCATGTGGAGCACAACAAATCCAGTAAGTGTTATTTTATTTGTGTGCACTCATATTTCATGAATTATATTGACCATATGATATAGGGCTCAGTCATAAATAGAGAATAATGCCGAGAATAAGAAATGAAGGCAGTGATGGGGGTAGAACACAAGACCCAGAAATGACATCCACAAGTTCTGATCGTGATCTGATCATTGGTCGATTGACTGAACTAGTAGAAAGGCAATCTCAACAAATCCAACAACCCATCCAACAAAGAGACATGCGAGGACAGCAGGGAGATGACAGGAATCGACCGCCACCTCGAGTAGAACAAGTTGAATTAGATGGAGGAAGGTTCAGGAAGTTGAATCCACCGACATTTGAGAGCGCAGTGGATCCTACGATGTTAAGATTGGCTAAGGACTATAGAAAACATGTTCCAAGATAGTAAGGTCTCCAAGAGAACAAGGTACTTTGTGCATCCTTCATGTTACGGGCAAGGTCACGGTCATTGGTGGGATACGATAAGCGCTATTGAAAATGTGGCAACAATGACTTGGGCTAAGTTCAAGGAACTCTTCGAAATAAGTACTTTAAAGCTTCGTCGTGCAATGAAGATGAACGAATTTATACAATTGAAACAAGGAAGCATGACGGTTTGGACTACATCTGTAAGTTCGAAATCTTGTCTAGGTTTCTTGAGCATATGGTTAGCACTAAGCACTGAAAGTGGAGAGGTTCTTTGAAGGCTTGAGACCAGAGCTATACAGAGATGTCAGCATGGCAGGAATTCAAGGGACGACTTATTCAATAATTGCTGAGAGAGCATTGGTCGCAGAACAGGCAGAACTGAGGATTCGACAAGCACAAGAGGTTCGGCGGCAATTTGTCCAACGACAAGGCCAACGCTGGTTTAAGAATGAAAAGAAGAGGCCACCTCAATCGCAGAATCCAGAGGCTGATTTTCCATCTAAAAAGGGGCAGGAACAAGGAGGACCAAGTAAGCGCATGAAGTCTGAAGAGGGTAGACCCTTTGTACCATTACCGGCATGCCCTAATTGTGGAAAACAACATAGTGGAGTTTGCTTATTGGGTTTAAAGTATGCTTTTCATGTGGACAACCTGGACATATGGCGAATGTTTGCCCAAACAAGACAAAAGCTAAAGCGCAGGAAAGGGTACCAGCTAGAGTTTACACTATAACCAGAGAAGATGCTGAAGCTAATCCGTCTATTATCACAGGTAACCTTCTTATCTTTGGTATTTCAGCATCGGTATTATTTGATCCTGGTGCTACACATTCATTTGCATCTACCGAGTATGTGAGAAGGCTGGGTAGAGTACCAGAAACAATTGAGGTAGGTTATAATGTAGTTACCCCCTCTGGAGATCCAAAACAAACAGATAAGATCATACGAGCGTGTAGTATTCCTATCGAAAATAGGGAACTCTATGCTGATTTAATTGTGTTGGACATGAATGACTATGACATAATCTTGGGTATGGATTGGTTATCAAAATATCATGCTACTGTTGATTGTCGGAGAAAGATTGTGACACTACAACCACCTGGGGAAGAACCTTTTTATTTTGTCGGGGTTAGTAAGAATTTAAGATTTCCAGTAATCTCAGCAATGAAGGCACAACGTTTATTAAACAGTGGTTGTGAAGGTTTTGTAGTTAGTGTAATGAGCATTGAAAAACAAGATTTCTCAAACGTCAATGAAGTACCAGTGGTGAAACAATACCCTGAAGTGTTTCGTGATGATCTACCGGGACTGCCACCAGATCGTGAAATAGAGTTTGTGATTAACTTACAGCCGGGAACGGCATCAATATCAAAGTCACCATATAGAATGGCACCAGCTGAATTAAAGGACTTAAAGACCCAGTTGCAAGAGTTGTTAGACAAAGGCCTCATTAGGCCTAGTTATTCACCATGGGGAGCGCCAATATTGTTTGTTCGTAAGAAGGATGGTTCCTTGAGGATGTGTATAGACTATCGAGAGCTCAACAAAGTTACGATCAAGAACAAGTATCCTTTACCTCGAATTGATGACTTGTTTGATCAACTTCAAGCCACATCTATCTTTTCCAAAATTGATCTGCGATCAGGGTACCATCAATTGAAGATAAAGGAAGAGGACATCCCAAAAACAGCATTCAGTACGAGGTACGGACACTATGAGTTTTTGGTGATGCCGTTTGGCCTAACAAATGCCCCAGCAGCATTTATGGATTTAATGAATAGAGTGTTTAAAGACTTCCTGGATAAGTTTGTTATCGTGTTTATTGATGATATTCTCATATATTCGAAGACCAAAGAAGACCATACAGTGCATCTAAGGAAAGTTTTAGAAGTCTTAAAACAGAAACAATTATATGCTAAGTTTAAAAAGTGTAAATTCTGGTTAGACCGAGTGGTATTCTTGGGGCATGTTATATCCGGAGCAAGGATTTCAGTAGACCCAAGCAAAGTTGAAGCAATCAATAACTGGCCGCAACCCACAAATTCTACAGAAGTACGCAGCTTTCTTGGTCTAGCTGGATATTACCGTCGATTCGTAGAGGGATTCTCCAAGATTGCCTCTCCATTAACACAACTGACTAGAAAGAATGTTCCCTTCAAGTGGATAGAATCATGCGAGCAAAGCTTTCAAGAATTGAAGAGACGGCTGACATCGGCACCGATCTTGACCATTCCAATGGGAACTGGAGGTTTTAAAGTCTACAGTGATGCTTCAAAGAATGGTCTGGGTTGTGTATTAATGCAGAATGGTAAAGTAATAGCATATGCATCTAGACAACTGAAGGAGTATGAAAAGAACTACCCGACACATGATTTAGAACTTGCTGCAGTGGTGTTTGCACTTAAAATATGGAGGCATTACCTATATGGAGAACGCTGTGAAATTTATACTGATCACAAGAGCCCAAATATTTCTTCACTCGTAAAGAATTAAATATGAGACAATGGAGATGGTTGGAACTTGTTAAAGACTATGATTGTGTCATCAACTACCACCCTGGTAAAGCTAATGTCGTAGCAGATGCCCTAAGCGTAAAATCAGCACAATCCATTACGGCCATGACCTTGATCCGGCTTTAATTACATGATTTGATGAATATGGATGTGGAAATTATCCAACATGGATGGCTAGAAGCAAAATTGTCGGCACTAACCCTTCGACCTACTTTAATAGATAGAATTCAGCAAGGCCGTAAAGAGGATCAAGAGTTAGAGAAAATAAAGAAGAACATTAAATTAGGAACCTCGTCGGATCTCCAATTATCGAAGATGGTATTATTCGATTTAGAAATCGTTTATGTGTGCCTAATTTTGAAGATGTTCGCAAAGAAATATTACTAGAGGCGCACTCAACACCATATTCAAGACATCCAGGAGCAACCAAAATGTATAGAGACTTGAAACTACACTATTGGTGGCAGTATGAAAGAAAATATTGCACAATATGTGGAGCAATGCCTAACATGTCAACAGTAAAAGATGAGCATCAAAGACCAAGCAGAACCTTGAAACCTTTATTTGTTCCAAAATGGAAGTGGGAGGACATTACGATGGATTTTGTGATAGGTTTACCAAGAACGGTTAAAGGACACAATTCTATCTGGGTTATAGTTGATAGATTGACAAAATATGCTCACTTTCTCCCAGTTTGTACGACGTACTCCATTGATCGTTATGCTCAACTCTATATACAGGAAATAGTGAGGCTACATGGGGTTCCATTATCTATTGTATCGGACAGAGATTCACGATTTGTATCAGCTTTTTGGAAGAGCCTGCATAGAGCATTGGGTACCCACTTGTCTTTCAAAGATCGCTTATCATCCACAAATGGATGGGCAATCAGAAAGAACTATACAAACTCTTGAAGATATGCTCAGATCCTGTGTTATGGACTTTCAAGGCCAGTGGATCAAACATCTACCCCTAATTGAATTCTCCTACAATAACAGTTATCAGAGTACAATTGGAATGGCTCCTTACGAAGCTTTGTATGGCCGGAAGTGTCGATCACCAGTACATTGGGATGAGGTTGGTGAAGGAAGAGTTTTAGGTCCTGATATGATTCAAGAAATGACAAGGGCTTTCACTAATCGGAGAAAGAATGAGAACAAATTTCAAAGCAGATAAAAGAGTTATGCAGATACTAAGGAGAGCACCTAAATTTGCCGTGGGTGATCGTGGTATTCTCGAAGGTTTCTCCAATGAAGGGAATAATGAGATTTGGTAAGAAAGGAAAACTGAGTCCAAGATACATTGGGCCATTTCCTATTACTGAGCGGGTTGGTGAAGTGGCTTATCGGCTAGAGTTGCCATCATCAATGTCTCAGATACATAATGTATTTCACGTTTCTCTACTAAGAAAATACATTGCGAATCCATCCCACATTCTCAAGAATGAACCAGTTGAGATGGAGGCATTTGAGTTACAAGGAGATACCTACAAATCTTACTAAGAGAAGTAAAGAAACTCGAAATAAAGAGGTGCCACTAGTCAAAGTGTTGTGGAGAAATCAACTCGTAGAAGAAGCCACTTGGGAGAGAGAAGATGAAATGAGGGCTAAATACCCCGATCTTTTCAGTAAGTTAAATTTCGGGGACGAAATTTTTATAAGGAGGGAGGATGTGATACCCGAGCCTAACATTACTCACTTGGTCAATATGATTCATGCATAACTTGTTAATTATGTGTTATTTGGATTACTCGATGTTTCATGGTTCATTGATCTTATAGTTAATTTCACACATAGGAATGTGCTAAACATTTGAACTCATGTCTAAAACACAATCGTGGTATATGTTACGGGACTAAGTTATGTTATTCATAGTATTTCTAATACGAAAATAAAATATGTGTAAAGATCTTATAAAACTCTAAGTACACGTGGTAAGCCTAGAAGTTATAAAGGTGTCACCGACGTGTCTATCGAGGTTAACTAGCTTACCTCGAGATTTTAGTCGCGCGTGTAGTGGGTCACTTTAAATTGACGATTCAAGTGGATAACCATCATTCAATAAACTAACACGCCAAGTGCCTTTGACTCTTGTCAATACCTAATAGGATACAATTTATGATCAGATCGATAACGCTTGTAAAATACGTGATCTGTCTATACCTCATTCGCTCCAATCATGTAGGAATTGAACTTATCTTTTAGTTTATCATATTAATTATATTTTATAAATGATTTCTTCCATTCTTACCTACAGTGTCTCATTTGTGAAGTTTTAGAAAGTTTGACAATAAAGTCCTTCACTAGCATTTTCAACATTGTTCGCAGTGGTAATCGAGTTTAAGCAATAAAAATACACCCTAAACTTCTACTAAACCTTTTTAAAGACCATCCATACCCTAAATGAGGTCAATATCTACTAGGAACCGGTTCAAACACTCCAAGAACCGGATCATAACTACTTGAATCGATCAATTATTTCAAACCTAGTCTCTAGTAGTCATTCGAGGGTATTTTGGACATTTCACCTTCATAACCGACTTAAGACACTTGGGTGATGGATAAATCCGACCCTCAACCCTCATTTACAGTCTGAACATTATCAAGAAGCTTCACACTTCGAAAAATCACCAAATATTCAAGAAGAAATCATCAAAAACATCAACACCTCAATTGCTTTCACAATCAAGGTGAGTTTCCTTTGTTTATTCCTTATTCTTGCTATGTTTCTTAGCTATTTCGAAGGTATGAGAGCTTGTATATGCTCTTATACATGTTATAATGATGTTAAGAATTCATCCATGGCAAACCCTTGTGTTAAATATGGATTTATGAGTCTTAAAACTCACTAAGGCAATAAAGGAACCAATTCTGCCACCTTTTGGAATTAATAGTATATGTTACTTGATCCGTATGTTTCAGGGTCACGAGTTTCAGTATACTTATTCTTAAGTATCTTAGGGATATTATATCAAAAATTGGTGCAAATTCAACTTATATTATAGTGGTTATAAGCAAAACAAAATCTGATTATGACAAGACTTTGATAAACTCTCTTAATCAAGTGTTTGTTATAAAACCTTGAAATTTTAAGTTGTGAGAGTTGAATGAACTTTATTAACAGAGACTAATAGATTTATTAAGGAATTATAAGTCCAAAATTGATTGGTTAATGGGCTGGTATACATCGATAAACCGACATAAAGTACATAGAACACCGGTTATGCGAAGTGGTAAACCCTTTCGATATAAAGAGAGTTAAACCTTGCGTGTGGTATGTAAATCCTTGAAACACATTCCTTGAAACAGGTTCTGAAGATATATCATCCCAACCACCCCTATTGGTATAAACGTAAGGGTATTACCCGATCAAGGTAAGTAGAAATCCATCAAAGAACTACAATGCATAAACATAGTATTGTTTGTAAACTTGATGATATCTTGAGAGTGTATTGTATTGGATGATTTATCAGTACTATGATTAAAGTGTTTGGTTGCACCTTACATGATCATAACATCCATTAGCATCTTCACATGCATGCATAACAGGATACTCACTAGTGTCTGCATGCATGGTACGATCATGGAAAGAAAGAAAAGAAAAATGTTTTGTAGGCCACTGCTAGAGCACCGATGCATGGTTGATGCTTGCTTTTACGATTTGTTTAGCACGGTAGATGCGTGCTTATATCATGTGTGAGACATGGTAGATGCGTGTTCTCACGATATATTTGGTGTGGTAGATGCATGCCTTATATGTCTGGCATGGTAGATGCATGCCTCATGATATGATATGATGTTGAGTTCATTCCAGTGCTTAGTACGTGGTTCAACGGGCCCAAGGATAAGAAAATGATTTTGAGAGATTCTCATTGATAATCATATGTCATATGTTGCATCAGACATGATACATAACATGCATGATTTCTACTTATTGGGCTTTAGCTCACGTAGTTTATGCATTGTAGGTAATTCTGATGCTTGAGTATATTCCCTCGCTGGATGAGTTGGAGTTCCACTATTGCTGAGGGTCGACGTACATGGATGACGACCTATCGGGCTTAACCATGGGCTTAACATATTTTCGTTCTTGTTTGTGAACCTTACTTTATAAATATGTATTGCAGTAATGTACTTATAGGTTCGAGTGTCGTTGATGGTGTGATGGGTACTTTAAGTTCACTTAGTATGTTTGTTTAACCTGTGAGGTTGTTTAAATATCGCAATGTAAAATAAATAAGTAATTTGAGAAGCTCGAAGTTTTGTGGTTTACTAATCTCTTGTAGTTATAGCTACGGGGATATTGATGTCATGAGTTTGATTCGAATTGAGACTAGATGTCTCTGTATGGTACTTGTGTTGGTTTTTATGTCACAGGTTTGGGATAGGTACTAGTTTAGGGGAAACTCTGTCGAAATTTCACCATAATTTATAAGTACTAATATGATATAAGATAGTGTAAGTTAGGCAGTTAGTGCGGGTGTGTTACAGAGGACCGACCAAGTAAGTATCAAATTTACTCCCAGGTCCGTCAAAGACCGAACCGGATAGAAACATCGAGGCCGACTCGATGACCAGACCGGAAGGACTGACCAGATACAAGATAAATATTCTCCAAATACCCATCATGACACAACCGATCAGAGCTGCAGGGGACCCGAGGGCCGACCCCAGAGTCGGCCACAACGGATAAACATCGCCAAAAGCATGCGGAACAGGCACACAGGACAGTTAATGCTTACTGTCCTCCCTCTTCCCAAGGCAGTCCCCAAAGGCCGCCACGTGTCTAAAGGAAACCCTCCCTCTGACAAGTATCTGGACCCTTTTCTAGACATCTTCCAGCAGTCGCCCGATGATTGGCCCAGATTCTCTACATATAGAAAGAATGTATAAAAATAGAGGGATTTTTGGGAATTGGCCTAAAAAATAGAAAAGGAGAGAGAAAGAGGAAAAAAGACAAGACTTGTAATAAATAAGCCAAAAATATAGAGCGCTGTAGAATCTTCAGCTCGGCTCTATCCCAAATTACGATCATTAATAATAATTTGTGATCCAACTTATTTCATCTTTTTTATTATTTTCTACGTGGCTTCGATCCACTTGTCCAGATCAGAACACGTTACGTTGACCAAATCAGTCGTCAACACCAATCTTAGTATTCTTTTCACAGTCTTATATCTTTTCACTTTTTGACTTTCGGTCTTTTGGTACTAATTTTTGTCTTTTTCGATAATAAAAATTAAATTTCTTACTGAAAACACGTGCCAAATTTGGGAGCCGGCTAATTTTGCAACGGACTGCCACATCATGTTTATTTAATCAATAAAATATAAAATAAAATAATCATAAAACAAAGAAACACTCGAATTACAAAAAAACTTAAAAAAATCTTAAGAAAATCTAGAAAACAATAAATTTAAGTTAAAAATACCTAATCTGATTTAAAAGACAATAAAATAGAATGTAAATTTAAAAATAACGACTTAAATAAAAATAATATTAAATTATACTCCCTCCGGCCCATAAGAGTGTGCTCACTCCTTATGGGCACGAATCTTGATAAAAGTTAGATAGTGAAAATGGTCCACTTTTTATTATAATACCATGTTAATTATTGTTGTTGATTAATTAAAGGATGAATGGTGTGAGACATTCTTTGTATTGTTGTAAATAAGTTGGAAATATGATGTAAAAATATGAGGGTATTTTTAAAAAATAGAATGGACACAATCTTGTGGGACGATGAAAATGGCATATTGAGCAGACTCTTGCAGAATGGAGGGAGTATAATTATTATAAAAAAAAGAGAATCTAAACTGCAAAAGTATTGAAGTCCAATTCCCTCCCGGTGTACTCATTAAGAGCTTACTCACACTAAGCCTAAATAAGCAAACCAAACAGTTAAAACGAGAAAAGAATAAAACCTTTATTCTTTTGAGTTGAATTTTGCTGAATTAAATTGAATTGAATTGAATTGAATTGTGCTGAACTGAATTGAACTAAAATTACAGAATAATAATTATAAAAATAATTAATATTAGATAAATATATATATAACAACAAAAAAGAATATATATTACAACAACAACAACAACAATAATAATAATAATAACAAAAAGTACAATAATAACAATTATTGATAATATTAATATAAAGAGTAATAATAAGATCACATAACAATAGATACAACAACAGTAAATTTTTTAAATTACAATTACACAATACTAGAAATTATATATAGTACTATTGATAATATTGATATCAATAATAATAATAATAACAATAATAAGATTATTAATTATATAGAAATTATATATAATACTATTTATAATATTAATATTAGTAATAATTTTAATAATTAATAGTAATAAACTTAGTGTTGGAACATTTTGTTCCATACATAAATTTAAAGTGTTTTGATGATTAAAGTTGATAAGCAAAACAAAACAACGAAGAGGCGAAGCAAAACATCGAAGAAAATGAAGACTCAAAATGGTGTTCTGTGCAAGCTTAACGTATGTAACGAAGCTTGCTTACCGTACGTAACATTGCAAGGATAACGTACGTAAACCTAAGTGTATAACGTACGTAATATATGTTCAAACCAAGTGAACGTTGGAGGAGTCAAAGTCAGAAAAGCATGCAACGGATATATGACGTCAGCAATGACATAAGCCTTAACGTACGTAATAGATGGTACGTTAACATACGTAACCAAAATGACGAAACTCCCTGGACTGATTTGTGAAGAAGATTACGTACGTAACCTGTCAAGGTTAACGTACGTAATCAATCTTACGTACGTAATGTAGAGAAGATAGCGTACGTATGATGGTTCTGGCAGCTAACGGCTAGTTTGATGATAGAGCCTATAAATACCATTCTATGGTATTGTTTCAAGAACAACTTCAAGCATATGAGATAATCATCTGATATTCATATTGATATTATTGTTGTTGTTATATTGAGCTTACATTGAGTGATTGAGTGTTATACACAAAATCATACACGAGAGGTCAAAGAAAAGATACGATTGGATTCAGTGTTATTAGGATCAAGGATCCGACATTATTAAAATTGCAATCGCTATCTAAGTGAGGTTTATCTAGTACCCATAGAAAGCTAGAGAGGTTGATTCCTTGTCCTATGAAAAGGAGAATGGTTTAACTTGGACCGACACAAAGACAAGTACGAGTGGTTTATCACGGACCAATAAAAGACGTGATTGTAAATGGTTATCCCTCGACCAATAGAAGAGAGGTGCAGAGGTTTTTATCTTGAACCTATAGAAAAAGATACCGAGAGAGGACGTTGTAACACCCCCAAAACCATTCGGGATATTACAACGCCATGGGTCCCATGCCGGAACCCACCAGGCTAAAAACCAATTCAAAAACGTTCAAAGATGCCAAAAGACCAATGACGGTAATATTTTAAATACTCAAATATTTTCAAAAACATAGTTCTCAAATACCGTCATAAAATACCATTTGAAAATACAAGGCGGAATGCCAAATCTCGACAGTTTAAAATGTGCGTTAAGCCACCCCTTAAACGTACCGATAAAACAACTAGGAAAAAGGGTTTAACGAAATAACCCAAGTTCGCAAAATGCCAAAAGACCATTTGAAAATACACACGAGTTGATAAAGATACCGAAAAGCCATTTTAAAATACACACACGCAGCGGATAAAACACAGTTCAAAATACACATTTGCAGCGGAAATACAACCAGAAAAGAATACTCGATACTCAAATAAATGTCACATCCAGTATCACCCGGGAAGCTCACCCCTTCACGACCGCTACTAACTCGATCTCCGAGTACCTAAAAATAAAGCCCACGACGGGGTCAGCCACAATACTCAACGATGATATTGATCACATCATCATAAATAATTACATACCAATGTAGTAATACTGTAAGAATACTACAAATGTAAACTTACCATCATAACCTTACCAATCCATGGCAATCCATACCAAATCGATCCTTACCATAATTCACATTTCGCATTCTCAAATGACAAAATGAACTTAACAACAATTATCTGTACTGTACTCAAACAATACCAAGTATCCTCAAAACATTATCATAACTCACAAGTACGAATTAATCCAATCTGTTCCAAGTCCTGTCCATCGGATTATGCAATCAAATATCAACATGTATAAACCAATAATACACAACATATCTGTAGATCAACTACCACAAAACAATGAATACACAAGTCCTGAAACATCGACGTACAGTCTGAATGCTCATATGGTCAATAACAACGATCAACCAATACATCACTGAGAATATCATCGACATGATAGCTCCAATATGACCAACGAAGGATCAACGATAACCGAGAATACCCTCAACAAGGTAAACTCCAAACACGATCAACTATAACCTAGAATACCCTCAACAAGGTAGACTCCAAATGATCAACATAGGACCAACAATAACCGAGAATACCCTCAACAAGGTAGACTCCAAATGATCAACAAAGGACCAACAATAACCGAGAATACCCTCAACAAGGTAGACTCCAAATGAACAATAATGGATCTCAAGAAATAACTCTGACTGTCGAACATACCCCTCGAGCGTATCAACAACCAGTCGCAAACCGTCGAACATATCCAATCATACATGGAACTATGAACGACCAAACGGTATGGCTCAAGATGGACATCACAGTACGCTCGATCCGGAAATGTATCCGTGCACAAGCCACCCCGGGTATCGATCAAATACATGTGTGGTCTTATACCTAATTAGCCTCACGAAACTACGTCTCGTGTGCACGGTTCAATGCGGAATAATATCAACACATAACCATAGTGTGCCCAACTAAAAATCCTACACAATAACCAATCGGAACGCAGATATGATTCCAGATATGTCACGATGCAACATGACAACGAAACTCAAAGAATCACATATCCAATAAGGATCAAAAGACTCACCGAAGTGAACGACAATCTGATAATGAAAAGTCGACACGACTAATCAATAATCAAAACAACAATCTTGGGATCACAAACCCCAAAGGATAATCCATACGATCAAAATCTCAGACAACAGTTCTGGGATCAACATCCCTCAATGAGCCGATCAACACGACCATTAATACCAACAATAGTCCTGGGATCAACACCCCTCAACGAACAACCAATATGAATCTTAATACACGAAGCCTCAACGTACAACATATACAACAACTCAACATAATAATTATCTCATAACTGGACATAAATTACCTCAAAGCCGAAGACAATATCCTTTCCACGAACAACATCCCTGAACGAATACACAGTTATACGAATAATCTCAAATAAGGTATCATCCATTCAATACCAATAAACCTTTATCCTGATACTACGTCATCACGATAATTATCCTCGATATCCGATATTCTATATCCCGGACCAAAGACAACTCGCGTCTTCCTTGAACACAATTAAATCATATACCTTATGATTTAATACAAACCAGAGCACGATATACAACTCATTATCCGACAACTTACATTTCTAAGAACATTGCTATACGAATTATAAATGAAATGAAACGAAACCATTCATCAAGTATTATAAACTGAACAAGTATAAACTTGCCTCGATACCGATACCACGAAGCTGTTACCAGAATCCATTGCCTTCGTCTCGGAGCTCCTCAGCCCCGACCAAACCTACGAACTCTCCAACCTTGACCGCAACACAACGGCCATAATCAACACTCAATTATCGCGACCTAATGCAATAATCAAATGACAACACATCCGATAATAATCAATAACCGGTATAACCAACCAATCAAATTCAACGGTTCAACAATACCTCGATCATTTAAAAAACCGAATAATACAACTCAAACAATTACGAACTCATATCAACAATACAAGCCGAAATCCGATAAATCATAATTATAAATCAATAACCGATCTATAACCCAACAGTTCCACAATATCTCGATTAAACATAGTCTTAAACAATCCAGTTCAAACCATCACGAATTCATAATCTCAACACGAAAATACTACACTGTCTGCCTACTTAGCGCGCGTTAAACGCATAACGTAGCGTGCACTAAGTTGTTCCCGTTAGCGTGCACTAGCCAGTAAGCTTAGCGTGCGCTAATGCTGTACAGTGGCATGCATTCCAAGCATCGACTAACACCTTGCGACTACGAATTCGAATGAAAAGGAAATCTTACTCCAAGATTAACAATAACTCATCATCATGATCCATATCTTATCATACGAACTCAATCCAGATCAAAACTCATCATCATGATCCATATCTTATCATACGAACTCAATCACTACAATCAACATAATGTTTAGTTTCAATTATATTATCCATGTTAATAATCAAACCAACATATATCCTTCCTCTTTGATGAGATATATACCAAGAACACTAAAAGTACCATGATTCCATAATCACGTTCATGACAACCATCATAATCCGATATGCTAACATGTAATTAATCACCTAAGTCATATATATCCGTATATCATCTTAACATCAAATCCGAAATGAAGGGAGACATAAATCGACATATCTCCTGAACACCATTCAAAACCATACAAAACATATCAATATCCGCATACCAACAATAACATCAACGTTACCCGGGAAGCCATACTTATCAACTCATTAATATGATAAGCATCAACTCAAGAACACCAATATTCAATCCCCAAAACGAAATCCAAAGTGAAGATTAATTACCTCTTTGAAGAAAAGGATGGATTATCAAGGTTGAATTCGTTCCCAATCATTTCCAAGCTCCAAATGTTGATAAGGACGCTCAACTCCATCATAATCCAGTATTTGGAACCTCAAGACTCTCTCTATGAACTCCATTCCAAGACTCATTAATAATTTCAAGAACAAAGCTTTGAATCCATGCTCTCCATCTTAATCTCGTTAAAGATCATCATCTCAGAGTGTTTTAGGAACTCAAGTGCCTCCCAAAGCTCTCTCTATCGAGTGAAAGGAAAGAAATGGACGAAATGCTTCATAACACCCGTCTGTACCCTTATATAGAATACATTACTAGCGCGCGCTACTGTCATAAAATAGCGTGCGTTATTGCCCTAGCGTGCGCTAACTGACTTTGTTAGCGTGCGCTATCGCAGCCCAGAGGCCACTGTCTTGTCTCGTACATGAGCTTACGTACGTAATGCCCATGCATTAGCGTACGTAACTTACATTGTTTAGCCTATGCAAGTCCTTGCATTTAACGTACGCTAATATTAGTTGACTTGCTACAGTCTACGCACCGCATGTACCCCCACATGCCGATCTAACAAGGATAAGATTCCATTTGACCGATCTACAATTAGCATGCGCTAAGCCTCATGCTTTAGCGTGCGCTAATACTTCTTGACAACAACCATTGACTTATCAGAACGTGCACCGAAAGCAGCCGGGTCCACACGTAGATTCCTTCCGATCTGACTGCATTTAGCGTGCGCTACATTATGCCTCTAGCGTGCGCTAACCATGAACGATAGCGTGCGCTATACTTGAACATTAGCGCGCGCTAATCAGGCTGTACTTAGCCATTTTCCAATTCTCCTCGTCCGTCTCGACATACAAAATACGAACATACTGCATACTGAATACATGTACTGAATCCAATAACATCATCATACGATATACCCAATATCAAAAGTACGATAACCTGATACACGGTATCCTAAAAATAATTGTCGAACCACTACGACAGTTATACGAGTACAAATACAGTTGTCTCAGTTCTCAATTTATTTTATCCATACTGTAATATCCGACGGAAATTCTTACTTACTGTTGTATCATTCGGATAATTCAAATACTGTTGTACTCTTGTTGCATTTGTGTATTGTTATTGATGTTGGAATATATCATAAATAGACATAATAATAACGATCACTCGCACTATAATTGGATTCTCAACGTCGCGTAGATTAATACATTTTTGAGCTACTAACCTGAGTATAACGTACGCTAATCCTTAAGCATAACGTACGTTATGCTTAGTACTTTACGTACGTAAAGGTGTACTTGTTACGTACGTAAAATGTGTAATCGTATCCGATCTCAACTTTCGGCGTGTAGGGCCGGACAAGATTCGAATATCTGATCTTTTGGAGGCAATCTAGTTGACCTACATTACATACGTAATGCGTTGATAGGTAACGTACATAACGATGTTCGTGTTTCAGTCCAGCAGCCTCTGGAATAAGCTTACGTACGTAATATTTTTGGTGTAGCGTATGTAAAGCTCTTAACGTACATTATCCTCTTGTGATAACGTACGTAACGAATTGTGCTGTTATAAAAAGACAACTTGTGTCTTTCATTTTGCACGACCAAACTCTGAGTTTTCACCAAGATAATCATCCTCCTGCACCCCTAGATCAAAATTACCTTCTTCCAACTTGTGTTTGAGCTTTACATTTGGATTTTGGAGCTTGTTGATTGGGAGTTGGAGTCATTCTTGAAGCTTAAATTGTGTTCTTGTGGTCTTGGTGTATTGTTCTTCAATTCTGAAGGTATGTCATACGTTTTAACCCTATAATCTCATAGTTATAATGATAGTGATTAAGTATACTCCACCTAGTGATGAATTAATCAAGCTAAACATGTTTATAGTTAAGCTTCCAACAAACTTGATGATGAATATGATGATTAAGGGTTTTGTAATGTTGTGTTCTTAGTATCTTAAATGGTGATGATCATGTTTAGTTAAACCAAACTCTTATTCCTGGACTAATTACACCAATGGAATACTAATAGTCTTTGTTTCATTATAATGTAAATAACTTATTGGAATAATTACCATAAAATGTTTTAAGAAAACCCTTGTTGATCATTAGAAGAATGGAATCACCTTCTTGAACCTAAGCTAAGTGAATCCAGAGGAGTAATGTTTGAACCTCCAAGTTAATTAGAAGATTATAAGGAAGGTGTTGAACTTGTAGTGGTCTTCATGATCATAATTTGGAATTATAACTACTTAACTCAACATAAGTAATTGATTGAAGTGCAGATTTTACCTTTTGATGTTCTTGATAAGTTTAAAGAGTAGGAGATTATTGTTTAACACATCTTAATCCAGCAAACATTTGGTAAACATCTTGTAATCAATCGTAAGAATAGAATGGTATTGAATGAGGTTCTTGGAGTGATGCTCAACATCTTATAGTTGAACTACTCAAATGAGAATTAGGATGTTGTCTCGTTGAAGTTTGGTATAGATGATCATATGAAAGTATTATTGAGTAAAACATACTTCATTCAAGGTTGATTGTCCGAGTAACCGATTTTGAATCGAGGGCCGGCAGTTTGTTCGTCAAAGAAGGACTCTACTCGCCTCCGTATTGAGGCAAGTTATCTTGCTTGGTTATAATGATGTGTGGATTCTTATGATGATTATGCATTTCGTGTATATTAAACACTTATAAACTTGTGTCTTGTGATTTGAGGTTGTTCTTAATGATGTCCCGTTTTCATCGTGGGATTTTATTCCCAAGTTCGTTACTTTTGGACCCTTGATATTGTTGATCTTGTTGTCATCTCGGTGAGTCCTCGATCCTTAATCGGATTTTGTGAATTATTGAATTCGTTGTCATGTTGCATCGTGACATATCCGGAGTCATATCTACGTTCCGATTGGATATTGTGTAGGATTTTTAGCCGGGCACATATATAGTCATGCGTGAATATTTTCCGTGAAGGGCTGTGCACACGAGACGTAGTTCATTGAGGCTAATTAGGTACATTGTCCCACGTATATCCTGGATTCCGTATACGGGGTGGACATGTGCACTGACACATATTCGGATCGGGCGTACTGTGATGTCCCTCTCGAGCCGTACTATCTTAGTCACTCACATTCCATTTTTATACTTGGATGTGTTCTACGTTTTGTGAATGAGCGTTCATACGCCCGAGGGGTATGTTCGTTAGTCGGGGCGTTATTTTTGAAATCTTATATACGTGAATTGTATAATATCTTGAGAATCATTTATCATGTATATCTGACCCTGTGTTGGGTGAAATACTTGTGTTGTATTTTAGGTCGAGGAAAAGGCAAAGCACGGGAAGATCAAGGTGATGACGAAGGGTTCGAAGGATACTAGTTCGGGGGCCCCAAGTATTTCGTGTCCGGTCATGTTCGTACCGTGTAATGTTATCTTTCCACTTTATTTTAAGTTTGAACAATGTATTGTTATTTAAGGTATAATTCATCTCCATATGGATTATACTTATGTTTTGGATCCTGTACGTAATAAGGCCGTAGGCCATACTGCTGTAAACTCCAGATCGGAGTAAGTACTATGTTTTGTGGTTCGATATCATATGTATTGTGTATTTAATCTGTACTTCGGGTATCGCCTGGTGGAACACAGTGTGGGGTCCACGGCACTGTAATGGTCGCCTTATCGGGGTGTTACAGAAGATGGTATCAGAGAGCATTTGCTAGAGGTCGTTTTCTTCCTTTTTGAGTCTTTGTGTATTGAACTAGTATCAAGAGACCTTCGTGTCACGTGTGACCCTTGCGAGCGCCTGATCCTACGAGCCAAATGCGGTACGTACTTTATGAACCATGAATAAATTACTGACATGATATTGATCTCTGAATAGATCTCCTTGTTGATCTTGGCATTTTAAGGGTTTGTGGCAGGAATTATCTGATTGATGATTCAAATAAAATTCTGGATTGATTATATGATTGTAATCATTCGACTCAAACATCGATATGATATTTTGTGTGACTCTCATAAGTGACGATAACTCATTACGAACTGTTTTCTTGAATATGTAATTTCTTACTGCCATAAACTTAGCATGAATTCTGATTGGTATCATGAACTGTACTTATGATTATCATTACAAATTGATTCTTTCAGTATGGAAAGAAATTTGAGAGGTCGTGGCAGAGGGGGACGAGGCCGCGGAAGGGGCCGAATCCCGATACCGCGAGCCAACAGACGTGCGAACGCAGAGCATAGTTCCGCAGACAGTGATTCGCCTTCTAGGGACCAATCGCACCACAATGGACGCGAGGATGCTCGTGTCGATCCTTACACTGTAATGCAAGGCATGATGGCTCAGATTACCCAAATGGGTCAGTTAATGGAAACTATGCAAAGAGCTGCTACCGACCAGCATCAGGGGCCACCTCCTGTACATGGCGGGCCGGTGAATCGGATCATCAGCGACATCTCGCGCCAACGACCCCCGATTTTTGAAGGTTCCTCTGAGCCGACTGATATCGTGCATTGGATCGAACACTTCGAGAAATTGTTCGATATGGTAGACTGTCCAGTAGAGAATCGCGTCTCCGTAGCAGCTTACTATTTGGGCAAGGGCGCCCACACTTGGTGGCTTTCGGTGAGGCCAGCTGATGGTGTATGTACTTGGGAAGAATTTAAAAATCTCATGCTAGATCGTTACTATCCAGGTCCTCTCCGCGAGGCCAAATTATCAGAATTGCTGAATCCGGAATCGTCCGAAGATGATGACGTACTATCTATCGCCGAAAAATTCCAGACACTTCTCCCTTTTGCCGCGACAATTGTCCACACAAAAGCTGATAAGATCAAATACTTTCTCAAAAGGCTTAAACCCCGAATGAGGATGCAGCTGTTGAACCATCATTGTGTGACCCTACCGTAATTCATCGAGAAAGCTCTGGAGTACGAATTGACCGTAAAGGAAATTTCCAAGAAGCAACCGCAGTCTAACAACAAGAAATTCAGAACCGTAACTAATGACAAAGAACCGGAACATTCAAGAGACCCCAACCAGTGCCAAATCCTTCTGAACGGCACCCTACGGTATCAAAGCCAACCGGATCGCAACCTCGAGCGGTCAGCCTATCTGTTGTGTGATATAATTGTGGAGACCAGGGGCACATCAATTCGACATGTCCTAGGCCAGCCGTGTCATGCCATACTTGTGGGAAGAACGGACATCGTGCTCGTTATTGTAGGAGTGGACCAGTACGTATTCCCGCAGCACCTCATGCTCCAGTACAGTCTTCAGTTCAGGACCAAGTACCTCCATCCGCTTCTTATCAGACTACCGAGGCAAAGAAGGGGATGGGACGTGGAAATCAAGCTGGTACATCTGGTGCAGGGGCTACAAAACCTAGAGTTTACGAGATGAAGAGGGCTGAAGATCCCGAAGCCAGCATGATTGCAGGTACTCTCGAGATCCAATCTCAGCCCGTCTGTGTTCTTTTTGATACTGGTGCTTCACACTCCTTTTTATCTACTTCTTGTTTGAGTCGTTTGCAATTAGAGCATGTTATCAATTGTGAACCTTATATAATTGGTCTACCCGATGGTAGAAGAATTGTTGGGAATCGTGAAGTTCAGGACTGCTCGATTCGAATGAACGACCGTGAGTGGTTGTCAAATTTAATTGTGGTCGATTTACCTAAAGATGATGTGATCTTGGGTATCGATTGGATGGACCGTCATGATGCCATAATTAGTGTCCGCAAGCGAACAGTGACCGTCACCTCTGACGATGGCATTGAGTGTACTTTCCAGGGTGATAATCCCATCCATTCCGGGAGAATCATCAGCGCTATGAAAATGGTGAAACTGCTCAATAAAGGATGTATGGGCTATTGGTGTTACATGACCAAGTCAATGGATCGACCAGTTTAATTGATCGATATTCCGGTAGTCCGAGACTACCCAGACGTATTTCCAGATGAGTTGCCAGGCTTACCTCCGCATCGTGATGTAGAGTTCAATATTGAGTTAGAGCCTGGTACGTCCCCGCTTTCAAAAACACCATATCGTATGGCTCCGACTGAGATGCAGGAGTTGAAGAGCCAACTTGAGGATTTGACCGAGAAGGGCTACATTAGACCTAGCGCGTCCCCTTGGGGAGCACCAGTACTATTTGTACGGAAGAAGGACGGATCCCGACGTCTGTGTATTGATTATCGTGAGCTGAACAAGGTAACCATTAAGAACAAATACCCATTGCCACGTATTGATGATTTATTGGATCAGCTTCAAGGGGCTGCTGTGTTTTCTAAGATCGACCTGAGGTCTGGTTACCATTAATTGAGGATTCGTGAGTCTGATATTTCGAAGACCGCTTTTCGTACTCGCTATGGGCATTATGAGTCCGTAGTGATGCCTTTTGGACTGACGAATGCACCGGCAGTATTCATGAAGCTGATGAATCGAGTCTTTATTAATTATCTGGATCGCTTTGTAGTCGTTTTTATTGACGACATCCTGATCTATTCTCGTGACCATGAAGAGCACCAGCGTCACCTCCATCTAGTTCTCGAGGCGTTAAGGCGAGAGCAGCTTTATGGAAAATTTTCTAAATGTGAGTTCTGGATAAATGAAGTTATCTTTCTCGGGCATGTGATATCAGTTGATGGGGTGCGAGTAGACCCGCAGAAGACAGAAGCTATCCGAGACTGGTTACCACCAAAGAACGTTAAGGAAGTACGCAGTTTCTTGGGACTAGCAGGTTATTACCGACGGTTCGTGGAGGGTTTTTCCAAAATTGCCCAACCAATGACTAATTTGTTGAGGAAGGATAAGAAGTATTTCTGGTCAGAGGCATGTCAGCAGAGCTTTGATGAACTTAAGAGTCGGTTGATTTCGGCGCGTATTTTAGTCCTACCAAAAGGAACGAAAGGTTTTGTAGTGTATAGTGACGCATCTAAACAGGGCCTTGGGTGTGTACTAATGCAAAATGGGAAGGTGATCTCCTATGCATCGAGACAGCTACGACCTTACGAGGTCAACTACCCCACCCATGATTTAGAACTCGTAGTTGTGGTGTTTGCTTTAAAAATCTGGCGTCATTATCTGTATGGAGTTACCTGTCAGATTTTTACGGATCACAAGAGCTTGAAATACATTTTTACTCAGAAGGAGTTAAACATGAGGCAGAGAAGGTGGCTACAACTCATCAAAGACTATGATATCGAGATCCTTTATCATCCGGGCAAAGCAAATGTAGTTGCTGACGCTTTGAGTCGTAAACAAGACAGAGCAGATGCTTGCCCGCCTAACAACTCAGAGGGTATTGCAGTTAGAATTGGTGAGGCCGGAAATTGAAGTCTGGTTACAGCGTATTCAAGGACAACTCTGTACACTTGAGATTTCATCATCCCTTGAGGATATAATTAGATCGAACCAAGTTACGGACCCATTCTTATCTCGAGTTCGCGATGAAATAACTCAAGGGAAAGCTCCTAGCTTTGTGATACACGAGGATGGGTTGATACGCTTCAGGAACCGAGTTTGTGTACCCGCTGATGATGAGTTAAGGAGTTCTATCCTGAGAGAAGCTCATGCTACCCCGTACTCTATCCACCCGGGGTCTAGCAAAATGTATAAGGATTTGAAGCAATATTATTGGTGGGGAGGTATGAAACGGGAAGTTGCAGAATTCGTTTTGAAGTGTTTAACCTGTCAACAAGTTAAGATTGAGCACCAGCGACCCGCAGGATTGCTGAAACCGCTTCCGATCCCCGAGTGGAAATGGGAGGACATATCGATGGATTTTATTACCAGCCTGCCGACGAGTCGTCGAGGGATGAATACGATTTGGGTGATTGTGGATCGTTTGACCAAATCAGCCCACTTTCTGGAGATTAAAGATACTTGGGGACCCGAGAGATTGGCCCAACTATTTATCAAAGAAATTGTAAGGTTACATGGTACCCCTAAGAGTATTGTATCAGATCGTGACGGGCGATTCGTGTCACATTTTTGGAAAGCAGTTCATCGTGCGATGGGTACGCATTTGAACTTCAGCACAGCATTTCACCCGCAGACGGATGGTCAAACTGAGAGAACTATCCAAACGTTAGAGGATATGCTGAGGGCGTGCGTTCTCGATTGGAAGGATGATTGGGAGGCCCAACTACCCTTGGTGGAATTCACTTATAATAATAGCTGGCACACTTCGATTCAGATGGCACCTTATGAAGCATTGTATGGCCGTCGTTGTAGATCCCTCCTGTGTTGGGACGGTCCATATGAAACCCTGGGTACGGAACCCGATATGTTGTTAGCAGCCCGTGAGAAGATCGCCCTGATTAGGAGTCGTTTGTTGACGGCTCAAAGCCGACAGAAGTCCTACGCAGACAACTGCCGGCGACCGCTTGAGTTCGAGGTCGGCGACCATGTACTAATGAACGTGTCCCCTACTCGAGGAGTTTTTCGTTTTGGGAAGAGAGGCAAGCTGAGTCCGAGATATATCGGGCCGTTTGAGGTTTTGGACCGAGTAGGCGATTTAGCCTATCGCCTGGCTTTACCACCAGCCCTGAGCCGAATTCATAACGTGTTCCATGTCTCCCAGTTAAGGAAATACGTTGCTGATCCGAGTCATGTACTTCAGTTCGATGAGATCGATTTAGCGGAGGATCATTCGTATGAGGAGCGCCCCGTACGAATACTTGAGAGGAGGATCAAACAACTGCGTAATAAGACGATTCCCCTACTGAAGGTTCAGTGGTCACGACACGGGGTCGAGGAAGCCACGTGGGAGACGGAGAGAAGCATTCAAGAGAGGTATCCTGAATTGTTTACCCCTTAGTTTCGAGGACGAAACCCCTTTTAAGGGGGGGAGTATGTAATATCCGACGGAAATTCTTACTTACTGTTGTATCATTCGGATAATTCAAATATTGTTGTACTCTTGTTGCATTTGTGTATTGTTATTGATGTTGGAATATATCATAAATAGACATAATAATAACGATCACTCGCACTATAATTGGATTCTCAACGTCGCGTAGATTAATACATTTTTGAGCTACTAACCTGAGTATAACGTACGCTAATCCTTAAGCATAACGTAAGTTATGCTTAGTACTTTACGTACGTAAAGGTGTACTTGTTACGTACGTAACATGTGTAATCGTATCCGATCTCAACTTTCGGCGTGTAGGGCCGGACAAGATTCGAATATCTGATATTTTGGAGGCAATCTAGTTGACCTACATTACGTACGTAATGCGTTGATAGGTAACGTACGTAACGATGTTCGTGTTTCAGTCCAAAGACCTGGAATAAGCTTACGACGTAACATTTTTGGTGTAGCGTCGTAAAGCTCTTAACGCACGTTATCCTCTTGTGATAACGTGCATTTAACTAATCTTTGTTATAAAAAGACAACTTGTGTCTTTCATTCTGCACGACCAAACTCTGAGTTTTCACCAAGATAATCATCCTCCTGCACCCCTAGATCAAAATTACCTTCTTCCAACTTGTGTTTGAGCTTTACATTTGGATTTTGGAGATTGTTGATTGGGAGTTGGAGTCATTCTTGAAGCTTAGATTGTGTTCTTGTGGTCTTGGTGTATTGTTCTTCAATTCTGAAGGTATGTCATACGTTTTAACCCTATAATCTCAAAGTTATAATGATAGTGATTAAGTATACTCCACCTAGTGATGAATTAATCAAGCTAAACATGTTTATAGTTAAGCTTCCAACAAACTTAATGATGAATATGATGATTAAGGGTTTTGTAATGTTGCGATCTTAGTATCTTAAATGGTGATGATCATGTTTAGTTAAACCAAACTCTTATTCCTGGACTAATTATACCAATGGAATACTAATAGTCTTTGTTTCATTATAATGTAAATAACTTATTGGAATAATTACCATAAAATATTTTAAGAAAACCCTTGTTGATCATTAGAAGAATGGAATCACCTTCTTGAACCTAAGCTAAGTGAATCCAGAGGAGTAATGTTTGAACCTCCAAGTTAATTAGAAGATTATAAGGAAGGTGTTGAACTTGTAGTGGTCTTCATGATCATAATTTGGAATTATAACTACTTAACTCAACATAAGTAATTGATTGAAGTGCAGATTTTACCTTTTGATGTTCTTGATAAGTTTAAAGAGTAGGAGATTATTGTTTAACACATCTTAATCCAGCAAACATTTGGTAAACATCTTATAATCAATCGTAAGAATAGAATGGTATTGAATGAGGTTCTTGGAGTGACGCTCAACATCTTAAAGTTGAACTACTCAAATGAGAATTAGGATGTTGTCTCGTTGAAGTTTGGTATAGATAATCATATGAACGTATTATTGAGTAAAACATACTTCATTCAAGGTTGATTGTCCGAGTAACCGATTTTGAATCGAGGGCCGGCAGTTTGTTCGTCAAAGAAGGACTCTACTCGCCTCCGTATTGAGGCAAGTTATCTTGCTTGGTTATAATGATGTGTGGATTCTTATGATGATTATGCATTTCATGTATATTAAACACTTATAAACTTGTGTCTTGTGATTTGAGGTTGTTCTTAATGATGTCCCGTTTTCATCGTGGGATTGTATTCCCAAGTTCGTTACTTTTGGACCCTTGATATTGTTGATCTTGTTGTCATCTCGGTGAGTCCTCGATCCTTAATCGGATTTTGTGAATTATTGAATTCGTTGTCATGTTGCATCGTGACATATCCGGAGTCATATCTACGTTCCGATTGGATATTGTGTAGGATTTTTAGCCGGGCACATATATAGTCATGCGTGAATATTTTCCGTGAAGGGCTGTGCACACGAGACGTAGTTCATTGAGGCTAATTAGGTACATTGTCCCACGTATATCCTGGATTCCGTATACGGGGTGGACATGTGCACTGACACATATTCGGATCGGGCATACTGTGATGTCCCTCTCGAGCCATACTATCTTAGTCGCTCACAGTCCATTTTTATACTTGGATGTGTTCGACGTTTTGTGACTGAGCGTTCATACGCCCGAGGGGTATGTTCGTTAGTCGGGGCGTTATTCTTGAAATCTTATATACGTGAATTGTATAATATCTTGAGAATCATTTATCATGTATATCTGACCCTGTGTTGGGCGAAATACTTGTGTTGTATTTTAGGTCGAGGAAAAGGCAAAGCACGGGAAGATCAAGGTGATGACGAAGGGTTCGAAGGATACTAGTTCGGGGGCCCCAAGTCTTTCGTGTCCGGTCATGTTCATACCGTGTAATGTTATCTTTCCGCTTTATTTTAAGTTTGAACAATGTATTGTTATTTAAGGTATAATTCATCTCCATATGGATTATACTTATGTTTTGGATCCTGTACGTAATAAGGCCGTAGGCCATACTGCTGTAAACTCCAGATCGGAGTAAGTACTATGTTTTGTGGTTCGGTATCACATGTATTGTGTATTTAATCTGTACTTCGGGTATCGCCTGGTGGAACCCAGTGTGGGGTCCACGGCACTGTAATGGCCGCCTTATCGGGGTGTTACACATACTGTATAGACACCAATCTATCCAGTATATCTTAGATAAAATAACGCGAAAAATTCATACTGAAAATTCGGGTATTACATACTACCCCCCTTAAAATAAGTTTCGTCCTCGAAACTTGCAACCTGCCACCAACAACAGATAAATCCAAAACATTCCAACTCATCACAAAACAATCAAGTGTCGCCACAAGCGAATAACCAAACCAATATACTTACAGGTGCTTGAAGCTGATGATCTCCCGTGATACTAGCACACGACTCCCACACGAAGTCTCAAAACAATACCAACACACGCCAATATCACAAATAACAATTTGAAAAGATCTCAAAAATTTTGGAAACTCCAAAATCGGTTTGACTCAAAAGTCAGAAAAAAAATCATTTTCAAAAGTCACGCTACTACCGTCCCGGTAGAGCCACATAACACACACGCCCGGCTTTCACAAAACCCAAGCTCCAATACCATCTTATATAACACCCCCAAAACCATCCGGGATATTACAGCCCCATGGGTCCCGTGCCGGAACCCACCTAGCTAAAAACCAATTCAAAAACGTTCAAAGATGCCGAAAGACCAATGACGGTAATATTTTAAATACTCAAATATTTTCAAAAACATAGTTCTCAAATACCGTCATAAAATACCATTTGAAAATACAAGGCGGAATGCCAAATCTCGACAGTTTAAAATGTACGTTAAGCCACCCCTTAAACGTACCGATAAAACAGCTAGGAAAAAGGGTTTAATGAAATAACCCAAGTTCACAAAATGCCAAAAGACCATTTGAAAATACACACGAGTTGATAAAGATACCGAAAAGCCATTTTAAAATACACACACGCAGCAGATAAAATACAGTTCAAAATACACATTTGCAGCGGAAATACAACCAGAAAAGAATACTCGATACTCAAACAAATGTCACAGCCAGTATCACCTGGGAAGCTCACCCCTTCACGACCGCTACTAGCTCGATCTCCGAGTACCTAAAAATAAAGCCCACGATGGGGTCAGCCACAATACTCAACGATGATATTGATCACATCATCATAAATAATTACATACCAATGTAGTAATACTGTAAAAATACTACCAATGTAAACTTACCGTCATAACCTTACCAATCCATGGCAATCCATACCAAATCGATCCTTACCATAATTCACATTTCGCATTCTCAAATGACAAAATGAACTTAACAACAATTATCTGTACTGTACTCAAACAATACCAAGTATCCTCAAAACATTATCATAACCCACAAGTACGGAGTAATCCAATCTGTGCCAAGTCCTGTCCGTCGGATTATGCAATCAAATATCAACATGTATAAACCAATAATACACAACATATCTATAGATCAACTACCACAAAACAATGAATACACAAGTCCTGAAACATCGACGTACAGTCCGAATGCTCATATGGTCAATAACAACGATCAACCAATACATCACTGAGAATATCATCAACATGATAGCTCCAATATGACCAACGAAGGATCAACGATAACCGAGAATACCCTCAACAAGGTAAACTCCAAACACGATCAACTATAACCGAGAATACCCTCGACAAGGTAGACTCCAAATGATCAACAAAGGACCAACAATAGCCGAGAATACCCTCAACAAGGTAGACTCCAAATGATCAACAAAGGACCAACAATAACCGAGAATACCCTCAACAAGGTAGACTCCAAATGAACAATAATGGATCTCAAGAAATAACTCTGACTGTCGAACATACCCCTCGAGCGTATCAACAACCAGTCGCAAACCGTCGAACATATCCAATCATACATGGAACTATGAACGGCCAAACGGTATGGCTCAAAGATGGACATCACAGTACGCCCGATCAGGAAATGTGTCCGTGCACAAGCCACCCCGGGTATCGATCAAATACACGTGTGGTCTTGTACCTAATTAGCCTCACGATACTACATCTCGTGTGCACGGTTCAATGCGGAATAACATCAACACATAACCATAGTGTGCCCAGCTAAAAATCCTACACAATAACCAATCGGAACGCAGATATGATTCCAGATATGTCACAATGCAACATGACAACGAAACTCAAAGAATCACATATCCAATAAGGATCAAAAGACTCACCGAAGTGAACAACGACAATCTGACAATGAAAAGTCGACACGACTAATCAATAATCAAAACAACAATCTTGGGATCACAAACCCCAAAGGATAATCCATACGATCACAATCTCAGAGAACAGTTCTGGGATCAACATCCCTCAATGAGGCGATCAACACGACCATTAATACCAACAATAGTCCTGGGATCAACACCCCTCAACGAACAACCTATATGAATCTCAATACACGAAGCCTCAACGTACAACATATACAACAACTCAACATAATAATTATCTCATAACTGGACATAAATTACCTCAAAGCCGAAGACAATATCCTTTCCACGAACAACATCCCTGAACGAATACACAGTTATACGAATAATCTCAAATAAGGTATCATCCATTCAATACCAATAAACCTTTATCCCGATACTTACGTCATCATGATAAACATCCTCGATATCCGATATTCTATATCCCGGACCAAAGACAACTCGCGTCTTCCTTGAACACAATTAAATCATATACCTTATGATTTAATACAAACCAGAGCACGATATACAACTCATTATCCGACAACTTACATTTCTAACAACATTTCTATACGAATTATAAATGAAATGAAACGAAACCATTCATCAAGTATTATAAACTGAACAAGTATAAACTTGCCTCGATACCGATACCACGAAGCTGTTACCAGAATCCATTGCCTTCGTCTCCGAGCACCTCAGCCCCGACCAAAAGCAACCTACGAACTCTCCAACCTTGACCGCAACACAACGGCCATAATCAACGCTCAATTATCGCGACCTAATGCAATAATCAAATGACAACACATCCGATAATAATCAATAACCGGTATAACCAACCAATCAAACTCAACGGTTCAACAATACCTCGATCATTTACAAAAACGAATAATACAACTCAAACAATTACGAACTCATATCAACAATACAAGCCGAAATCCGATAAATCATAATTATCAATCAATAACCGATCAATAACCCAACAGTTCCACAATATCTCGATTAAACACAGTCTTAAACAATCCAGTTCAAACCATCACGAATTCATAATCTCAACACTAAAATACTACACTGTCTGCATACTTAGCGCGCATTAAACGCATAACGTAGCGTGCGCTAAGTTGTTCCCATTAGCGTGCGCTAGCCAGTAAGCTTAGCATGCGCTAATGCTGTACAGTGGCATGCATTCCAAGCATCGACTAACACCTTGCGACTACGAATTCGAATGAAAAGGAAATCTTACTCCAAGATTAACAATAACTTTCCAGATCAAAACTCATCATCATGATCCATATCTTATCATACGAACTCAATCACTACAATCAACATAATGTTTAGTTTCAATTATCTTATCCATGTTAATAATCAAACCAACATATATCCTTCCTCTTTGATGAGATATATACCAAGAACACTAAAAGTACCAAGATTCCATAATCACGTTCATGACAACCATCATAATCCGATATGCTAACATGTAATTAATCACCTAAGTCATATATATCCGTATATCATCTTAACATCAAATCTGAAATGAAGGGAGACATAAATCGACATATCTCCTGAACACCATTCAAAACCATACAAAACATATCAATATCCGCATACCAAATGTTGAGAAGGACGCTCAACTCCATCATAATCCAGTATTTGGAACCTCAAGACTCTCTGTATGAACTCCATTCCAAGACTCATTAATAATTTCAAGAACAAAGCTTTGAATCCATGCTCTCCATCTTAATCTCGTTAAAGATCATCATCTCAGAGTGTTTTTAGGAACTCAAGTGCCTCCCAAATCTCTCTCTATCGAGTGAAAGGAAAGAAATGGACGAAATGCTTCATAACACCCGTCTGTCCCCTTATATAGAATACATTACTAGCGCGCGCTACTGTCATAAAATAACGTGCGTTATTGCCCTAGCGTGCGCTAACTGACTTTGTTAGCGTGCGCTATCGCAGCCCAGAGGCCACTGTCTTGTCTCGTACATGAGCTTACGTACGTAATGCCCATGCATTAGCGTACGTAACTTACAATGTTTAGCGTACGCAAGTCCTTGCATTTAGCGTGCGCTAATATCAGTTGACTTGCTACATTCTATGCACCGCATGTGCCCCCACATGCCGATCTAACAAGGATAAGATTCCCTTTGACTGATCTACAATTAGCGTGCGCTAAGCCTCATGCTTTAGCGTGCGCTAATACTTCATGACAACAACCGTTGACTTATCAGAACGTGCACCGAAAGCAGCCGGGTCCACATGCAGATTCCTTCCGATCTGACTGCATTTAGCGTGCGCTACATTCTGCCTCTAGCGTGCGCTAACCATGAACGATAGCGTGCGCTATACTTGAACATTAGCGCGCGCTAATCAGGCTGTACTTAGCCATTTTCCAATTCTCATCGTCCGTCTCGACATACCAAAATACGAACATTCTACATACTGAATACATGTACTGAATCCAATAACATCATCATACGATATACCCAATATCAAAATTACGATAACCTGATACACGGTATCCTCAAAATAATTGTCGAACCACTACGACAGTTATACGAGTACAAATACAGTTGTCTCAGTTCTCAATTTATTTTCTCCATACTGTATAGACACCAAGCTATCCAGTATATCTTAGATAAAATAACGCGAAAAGTTCATACTGAAAATTCGGGTATTACAGACGTAGGCTCATTTATAGCTGAACCTCGATAAATCCGTGCGTCATTTAATTTCCGCATTTTTTATGCTTCCGCAACACGGTGCAATATCCGATCTTGATCCAACAATTGGAATCGTAGCGGTACTCCAATACACGACTTAACATCCGAGAAGAAAAAGATCCAATGGCGTTTCAGTTTGCGTCCGTCGAAGGCCTTTCTCTCAACCGACCACCATTCTTTGATGGCTCAAATTATTTGACATGGAAGAAAAAGATGTCGATCTTTATTCGTTCCTACGATATAGAGATTTGGAAGATTATTTGCCTTGGCCCGAAAATTCCTCTCAAATCCGACGGTACACTCAAATCTTTCGAAGAATACGACGATGCCGATTGGAAAAATGACCATCTAAATTGTAAGGCTACTCAACTCTTATTTTATGCGTTAAATCCGGAAGAGGTCAATCGAATCTCATCGTGTGAGAGTGCGAAAGAAATATGGAAATTCCTAGAAATCACACACGAAGGAACGACTCAAGTCAAGGAGACGAAAATCAATATGCTTCTCCATGACTACGAGTTATTCATGATGAAAGGTAACGAACCCATCACCAATATGCTCGACCGATTCTCGATCATCACAAATGGACTTGCTTCATATGGTAAACCATTATCTAGTAGTGAAAAAGTCAAGAAAATTTTAAGATCACTACCTAGCGAATGGGACAGCACCGTGACCGCAATTATGGAATATAAAAATCTCAGTACACTCGATTTTAGCGCCCTCGTTGATTCGCTAATAAATTATGAGATTGTATTAAAATCACGTAGAGTCATGCCAAAACCAAAGGAACGATCGTTAGCCATGAAGGCTAAAATGTCGAGAAAGAAAGAAGAAATCCCGGTTGAGGAAAGCGACGAAGAAATGGCATATTATGCCAAAAACATTAATAAGTTCCAAACCTTATTAAACTGGAGGAAGAAGGACATCTCAAGCGAATCTAAGAAGTTCGACAACTCTTGTCGACTATGTGGAAAACTAGGCCACTTCGCTAAGCATTGCTGAGCCAAACCCAAGAAGGAGGTTCTCGTGGCTACTTGGAGCGATGAAGACGAAGACGACGAATTTATCAATCAAAACAATCTCGCTCTAATGGCCCGGAGTTTGTACGACGATAGCGACGTCGACAGTCAAGTAAGTAATTCTAACGACGAATTATTTGACGCATTCGAATTACTTCATACCGATTTTCAAAATGCTTTATCCGAGATAAAATCCCTGAAATCTAAAATTAAATCTTTGGAAATTGAAAATTCCAAAATTATCGAGAAGGGAAAATTTGTCGAAATCGATCATTCGAATTGCATCGAAAATGAAAATATTTTGAAGGATGATCTTGCTAAAATTCAAACCGAGCTCAAAGATTTAACGAAGAACTTTTCTCTCGGGAACTAGAAATTTGAAACTATGCTTGGTGTTCAGAAATTTACTTTAAATAAAATAGGGTTGGGATTCAAACCACGTTCTAAAAACGAATTCTTAAATTTCAATATACCCCGATGTGAAAAATATTTAAAACTTGGGCATCATATTTCAAACTGTAAAAGCCCACGATGAACGATTAAAGTTAAGAAAATTTGGGTTCCTAAAGGAACAATTATTTCAAATATCATTTATGTTTCCAAACAAAAACTATCTATCGGTTGGTTCCCCAAATATTGATTTTTGATATTTTACTCAGGGGGAGTATAATTTTTTTAAAATGGGAGATAATATTTTCGGGGGGAGTTTTTACCTTTTATGCATTTATTTATCATAAATTAGTATCGTTCATATTTTATATTTTGGTATAATTAAATTCAATTGCTATTTTTTTTTTTTACTTTTTGAGGAAAACAAAAAGGGGGAGAAGGAGAGAAAGGAGTAAAATGGGATTAACCCTCAAAGGGGGAGAAAATTGAAGAAAAAGAAAGCATTCAAAAAGGGGGAGAAACAAAGGAGTCAAAAAATGAATAGGAGAAGTCGAAAATGACAGAAAAAAGAAAAATGAGGAGACGTCGAAAAGATGATAAAATTTTGAAAATGAGGAAAGAAAAGGAGAAAAGAAAAGAAGGAGTCGAAAAAGAAATGGGAGAAGAAACTAACGAAACGGACAAAGTCGAAAACTTTGGTCTGTACACATATACATATATTTGTATTTGTGCAGGTAAATCCCATTAACGAAACGGACAAAGTCGAAAACTTTTTAATAATATGCATTATCAGTGCTTTCCTGAATTGCAACTTCAATGAGAGCAAATACGGTTCTTGGAATATGCAAATGTGGAGGCCTATAGTCAAGCTATTCTCGATTTTTGCACTGATCTTAGTTTTTGTGGTGTCAAGAGCTATGATGAGAGTTGATTGAAAAAACTCTTAACACATTTCTCGTGGGAGCAAGTGTGATTGCTCATTAGCTGCGTGTTGCCTATGAGGAAGGGAGAATTGAAAATTTTAGCGACCTTATCTCCCACCTCGTGAAAAAAGAAAGGAATCATGAGATCATTCTTGACAGCAATGCGAGCCCAGCTGGTATGAAGCTGATTCCGGAAGTGAATCAGGATACCCATATGAAGGCACCACGACAAAATAGAAAAGACAATGCTGCTCAATTTTTGCAAGCACTACGAGTGCATGATTCGAACAAGCGAGGGAAAAGATGAGGTCGTCGTTTCGATTTATGGAAGAGGCAAGGTGGATCAGTCGCTGGCTTTAGTGGAGCCCAACCACGTGGACCAGCTCCTGCCACCGGGAATGGACCCACTCCAAAGGAAGGTCGGAATTGCTATACTTGCGGTTTAAAGAAGCAGTAACCAGTACTTGACTCAAGAGTCGAATTACATGGAGGAAGATAATGAGAATATGGAGGTGAACCATGTTTAGATCCCTCCTCTCACCATTGCGGACAAAGATCAGCATTTAGTGTAATATCCGGGGGTAATTTTTTTTTTTCGTGTTACTGTTGAGTTGTACGTATTCATTTGGAATTGTACAAGTGTTGTTGTTTGGACCGATACAATGTATATTGTATTAGAATATTTCGGGATCGAAATATTTATACTGGTCGTCGGTTTGGTTTCGTCGTTTGGTTTCGTCGTTTGGTTGTTGCTTGGCGAGTTTAGAATTTTGGCTAAGTTTATAGCCATAGCGTACACTACCTGTGTAGCATTACGTACGCTAATTTGTTGCGATTACGTACGTTACGCCCTGAGGTTTACGTACGTAATGCGTGGTCGGTGGTAGGAACCTTCCTCGTAGTCAACATTCGGCTAGTAGGGCCAGGGTATCTTTAAGGTATCATTTATATATATATATATCTATATATATATATATATTATCATTGTCATGTTACCTTCTCTCTCATCATCACTCTCTCTCCCTCACGTGTATATATATATATATATATATATATATATATATATATATATATATATATATATATATATATATATACATGTTATCATCTCTCTCTCCCTCACTTTCTCACGTTCTCTCACTTTCTCTCATTTCTCTCTCTCGCCATCCTCTCTTTCTCTCTCGTTCTCTCTCTCTCTCTCTTATCCTTCTCTCTCGTTTTTTTTCCCGACGAGGTAGAGTTGAGGACGGGCAGCCGGCTTCTTCATAGTTTCCGGCAACGGACTGGAGTTGACGACCGGAGGTAGGGCTGACGTCTCCGGCGACGACCGGAGCTCGACGGCGGCAGGTGGCTCGTGACTGGAGCAGAGACGGCCGATCGGAACTTTCGGAACAGAGGCGCGGCAAACTTCTGGAAAGGAGTTGCAGGAGGAGATGGTGAAAACCGGCCATGGATGGGAACGGGTTGGAGTTGGACGAAGTCCGTCGGGTCAGTTTTTCCGGCGGCTAAATTCCAGCATGGGAGTTGTTTTTTTTTTCTGACCTGTCCGATCGGCTTCTGGTAAGCCTGTGTGTGTTTTTGCAGTTATATATATATATATTGTGTGTACTGTGTTATGTGCACAGTGTGTGTGTGTTGTGTATATATATATATTATGTAAAGTGTGTGTGTGGTGAAGTACAGCCTGTGCGTGTATAATGTGTTATATATATGTGTGTTAGTAATGTGTGTGTACCGTATGTATATTATACATATATATAATATATATATATATATTATATATATATATATGTGTGTGTATACGGGTAAATACGAGTATAGTATGTGTTCGTGTTGGAATCGGAGTTATCTATTATGTTGTTTTCGGTCGATATCGTGTTATCGAATGAATTGTATTTCATTCAGGGTTGTTCGAGTGTTTGTGATTGTCGGAGGACGCCGTTGATCGATTCGTGGTAGGACGTTGATCGTGGAAGTTTTTCTCGCCTTCGGTTTGAGGCAAGTTTTATACTTATACTAGTCAATGAGATTAATGTTATCATGTATGTGTATGAATGTGTGTATCATTTCGAGACTTGGTCTCTTTATGATTTTGTTGATATCAGGGGATTGTTTGATACGATACCCTTCGGCAAATTACGCCAAATATTATTGTTGTTCGTAAATGGCCGATTTAAGGCATTGCGATACTTGTTGGTAATATATTCGTCGATAGCCGGTTCGCGGTATCGACATATCGATTGTTATTGTTGATTGATATTCCATCAAGATATTGTTGTGAATCGTCGTCATTGATATCAGTGTTTTTTTATTGATGTCGTATTGGCCGATTGAAGGCATTAACGTATTTGATTATCATCTTCGTTATCGGTAACCGATTAAAGGTGCCGAGACATCCGTTATCACAGATAATTCCCATCCGTTGTATAATTATTATCGATTGTCCGCTCTAAAGGTAATCGGTATATTGAATTGAGATTATCAAAGCTATTTCTCATCCGTTGTATCGTTGTTATCGATTGGCCGTTCTATGGTAATCGAAGTATTGAATTGGGACTGTCGAGGATAGTTCCCATCCGTTGAATTATTATTGTCGTGTTGGCCGACTCACGGCAGCACCCTATTATTCTTGTGAACTCGGTAATTTTGTGATCGTTGAGGGTTGAGGATTCCCGGATTGTTGTGTTGTGATTATTGCTCGTGTTAATCGGTCCTTAGGGATTTTGATCCCAAGATGGTTGTTTTGAATATTGTTGGTCGTGTCGATCTTTCATTATTCGTGTGTCATCTTTCACTTGGTGAGTCGTATGATCCGTATTGGATGTGTTATCCTTTGAGTTTCGTTGTCATGTTGTGTCGTGACATATCCGGAATCATATCTGCGTTCCGATTGGTTATTGTGTAGGATTTTTAGCCAAGCACACGATGGTCATGCGTGGATGTTTCCACATTGGACCGTGCACACGAGACGTAGTTCGTGAGGATAATTAGGTACATTGTCCCACGTATATTTCTGGATTACGTATACGGGTGGACATGTGCACGGACACATTTCCGGATCGGGCGTACTATGATGTCTATCTTTGAGCCGTACAATTTTTGATCGTTCATTGTCCATGTTTGATTGGATGTGTTCGACGTTTTGTGATTAAGCGTTCATACACCCGAGTGGTATGTTCGACAGTCGGGTTTGTTTCTTTGAGATCTGTATTGTGATTATTTACTTCTGGCCGTTTCGCTTCGTGCCATCGTGATATTTTGGCGCCTTCGGCCGTCGCTTTGTGCCATCGTGATATTTTGGGCCTTTTCTGAGGGCTTTCAGGCCATTATGATGTATCGGTATTTCTGTTGGAGCCTTCGGGCATTGTAATTCTTATTTATTTCAGCGTTGGTTTGATTTACCTTCGGGTAATGTATTGTTGTGTTCTATATTGATGATTCGCCGTTGGGCACATATGGTCTAACCTATTGAGCAGGTATTGATCGTATGCCGTGGGCATAGTGTTCCACGAATGCTCGATTCTTACTTTGGTTTGTGAACATCTCGTATTACCATTGTTGTACTGTTCATTCTGCCTTTGGATGCATATCATGTTGTGCATGTATTTGGTATTCATTATCTGGATGACTGACCCCATGGGGGCGGAACATGTTTTCATGTTTTAGGTTCTTGCAAGGAGAGAGTTGAGACACAGGAGCATGACGATGGCTACGAGGCATTCGAGCGATACTAGTCCGAGATATTTTGGGTTCATGTCGGTCAGACAGTTTGGAGTACTCCAATTTTGTTCAGTCGTTGTCGTTTTATATTATCCGATCAAGGCTCGTGGATGTTGTTGTATTTTATTTTGGCCATGTAGGCCCATCCTTATCGTTGAAATTCCATATCGGAATAGTATGTCGGACATCATAGTAGGGTTTGTGATTTCCTATTTTGGTCAGTTTGTTGTATTTTAGTCGTGTTCGCCTGGTGGATCACCTGGTGTGGGGTCCACAGCACTGTAATAACCCAATGGGATTTGGGGGTGTTACAGAAGATGGTATCAGAGAATTGGGTTGTGATATACCCTGATATGTGAGTTATGTGGCTCTACCGACGCGGTAGTAGTGGGGCTGTCAGGTTATGACAACCTGGGCAGTCGGGTTTTGTGAGTCGTGATAGTTGGACGACTGTATGAGTCATTCTTTCATCGAGTCATCGTCAGTGAAGACTAGTATCGCAAGACCTCGAAGCTTCGTATGACCTGTGTAAGGACTCTATTCTCTTTTATGTGCATACAGTCATTATGTCATTGATTAAACCTGTTTTGTTGACACTTGTATGTGACGATCGGTGCGATTAATTTATGATTATTTGCTTTGGAGCGTGTGGGCTCTGTATCGGCTATGATTAGCGCGATCAATGTGATCGTTTATGTAATGCCCGGTTATCCCCTAAGCCAATAACCATTTAATACCTAAATGCATTTATATAATATGCATTTTGAAAGCATGGCATACAAGTAGACATTTCATGAGCATGAATAACTGCTATGTCCCTTTGCATTACGTTTTATACGACATGTTATTTAGCTCCTCTAACATGATAAAAGGTCATTGTGAGATGTTTTGTTGCAGTGAGGAGCTCAGTTTCTCAGTAAGGAGATCGATGAGCTAAATGATTATAAAATAATAATTGTAATACCCTAGAAAATTCAAAGACTTAATTAAGTGCTATTTATTTTGCTAATGGTCATGGATTTCAATAATTACATGTTGTCCAATACTTGGATCGATATGTTTCCAACATAAAATGAAAGATTTAAAAAGCAAAGATTTCAAAATAAATTATAAGGATTATTTTAGAATTTATGAAAGTGATTTCGAAAATTTTCACTTAATTGATACGATAAAATTTTCATTTCGTAACACTTATAATGCAAAAAAATATTAAATTATTATTTTAATATTATCGAAAATTGGTTCGAGCATATCGAAGATTTAACTCGATTAGTCCGAAATGTGTCGGAAAATCGAATTTGGACATCGGAAGGGGTCGAACCGGCCGAGCCAAGTTGACGGACATTTGTCGGCCACCGTCGGACACGCCGATCGACAATCGCGGTCATGACCGATGTAAGCTTCTAGGCCACTATCCGGATCAGCCGTCCAAATTGCCGGATAAGGTCGGCCACGACCGATGAAGCTTTCGACCACTATCCGGATAAGGTCGCCCATTGTTCCGGATAAGGTCGGTCACGACCGACAAGCTTCTCGGCCACTGTCCGATAAGGTCGGTCAAGACCGACAGGCTTCGCCACCGTCCGGATAAGGGTTCCACTGTCCGGTAAGGTTGATTTTCAACCGACTTTGGGCCCTTATTTATACATGTTCCCGGACGTGGTTTTGTACATATAATATATCATTTTGAAGTCTGTGAAACTCTACTTTAAAACGCCCAAACATATTTTCCTTCCAAAATTATAAAAGCCACAAAAATCCCGATAAAACAGATAGCTCAAATCGACGCTTTTCAAAGGTGATTGACAAAAGTCCCCAAAGAGGTTTGATTTTCTTCAAGGATTTTAGCACATCCATCTATAGAAACCGATCTTTTCACATCAACAGTAGGACTTGAGGTAAGATGATGCTTTTCCTTGTTGTATCATAAGGATCATATATTGATTGATATTTGCATATGTGATGTTATTGAACGATCATGCATAACATGTGTATGTGAAAGAATGTTTAAGAACAGAAGTATGGTACTTGATTGATGGCGGGTAGGCACGGACGCTGGGACCGGCGGACCCAAAACATGGTGGCAAATACTTGCGGCTGAAAGTCGGTCAAGGAAAACCACACTGAATGAAAAAGTTGAATACGGCTAATACCATTGGTTGAAAAACCAGTATGGGAACCCCGTATACATCTTTTATTGGCCAATTATATGAACAGGTTCCGAAAACCATGGCCTATCACTATCAATCGAGTACCACACTTCAATGGTACCCGAAGAAAGGATTTTACAAGAACATGACTATATATATAGTAGTTATTCATTGATAAAAGTGCTATGTGATACTTTGCTATTACAGAAGTCTCATCTTACTGAGCCATTAGCTCATTAGATTCTTATGATTTGACTATCTTCTTCAGTGTTGACAGCCGGAGACTTGTCCATATGCCATTCCCAGCTATTTCGCCCCTATGCTGGAAGACTATGTTTTGTTTTTAATAAGATCACTCTGTTATGGTTTTGTTATGTATTAAACCTAAGGTTATGTAATGTTTTGAATAAATAATACTGGTTTGCATTATTTCCCTGAGTACTCGCATTACCAAATCTACTTCTTATTGGTTTTCAAAGTTTAAAAGCGTAATACTCCCCAACTTAGTAGCACGGACCCCTTTGCGGTTCAGCTGCTAGGTTAGGGGTGTTACAGTTGTGGTATCGGAGCGAAGGTTTAAATCTTTCCTGCAGACAGAAGATGGCATATGGGCATTCTCGACTGAAGGATATGGTCAACTTTTATCTATTAAGTATTATGTTTAATAAATTACAATATATTAGTTGTCATCATCATCGTTATGTGATCGTTATTGGCTTATGAATGGGTAAGATTGGGCAGTACAACGAATGTGATGGCACCCAAAAGAAAGGCAAGAGATGATCCAAATCCAAACCATAACCTTCTTGAGAATTTGGCCGAATGATGCAACAATGACAAGGATGTATGGTGAACAAATGCAACAATTGCTGAACATGCAACAAAGAAATGAAGAACAAAACCGACAACCTCCACCAAGAAACAATAATGGACCAGCGGTGTATGAAAAATTTAGAAAAATGGAACCTCCTGATTTTCATGGTGGGGCTGATCCTATGGTTGCGGAAGAATGGGTCAAATCACTTGATGTTATCTTTGACTACATGCACATCGATGATGCTGAGAAGATACTTTGTGCGATCTTTCAACTCAAAAAGGATGCCAGAACTTGGTGGGAAGGAGCCAAACTTACAGTCAACTTGGAAGGGTTGACATGGGAGAGATTTAAAGTAATATTCTATGATAAATACTTCACCAGGGATGCACGGTCTCTCAAAGTCAAAGAGTTTTTGGAGCTGAAACAAGGGGATACGTCTGTTTGTGAATATATTCGGAAATTTGAAGAAGGTCAGAGGTATGTTCCCTATATTGCTAGGGATAATGCTGAGAAGGTGGATCATTTCCTAAGAGGCCTCCGACCTGAAATTAGAAGAGATGTGAGGATGTCTACATCAACTGAGTTCAGAGAAATAGTTGACAAAGCGTTGCTCGCAGAAGCTGACGAAAAAGAGATACAAAGGTCTTATCAGCAGAAGAGGCAAGCATTTGCTTCAAAAAATTCAGCACATTGGAAGAAATCGGAGCAAAAAACAGGCAAAGTCAATCAGAAGCATCCTACAGCGAGAGATGCTCCAAATACAACTGAGAAGCCCAAGTGTACTAAATGTGGGAAGAATCACTTTGGGGAATGTTTTGTTGGGTCCAATAATTGTTTCAGATGCAAGAAGCCCAGACATATGGCGAGAGATTGCCCAAACACAGAGAATAAAGTTCAGGGAAGGGTCTTTTCAATGACTCGAGAAGAAGCTGATGCAGATGCTTCCGTAGTCTCAGGTACCATTCTGATCTCAGGAATTCCTGCACTTACATTGATAGACCCAGGATCTACACATTCATTTGCATCATATGCATTTATGAGAAAATCGGGCATTAAACCAGAACTCTTGAAAGTTGGTTATAATGTGGCTGCTCCGTTTGGAGAAAATATGGATTCTGACCAAATGTTGAGGGCCTGTACAGTTCGAATTGGCGGGAGGATACTCTACGCCGACCTTGTTGTCCTACCAATATCTAATTTTGATGTTATCCTTGGTATGGACTGGCTATCTAAATATTGTGCAAATATTGATTGTAATAAGAAGATTGTGGCCTTTCAACCAGTAAATGGAGGAGGGTTTATTTTTAAAGGTAATTCATATTCGTGCTCTTTGCCAATTATAATCAGATCTTGAAAGCTAGGAAGATGTTAAATAAGGGGTATAATCGCTATTTGGCTAATGTTTTGGACACCTCCCTTGAAATGAAATTGAAGCCCAAGATGTAGATGTGGTTAGAAAATTTCTGAGGTGTTTCCAGATGATCTACTGTGGTTGCCCCAGATCGGGAAATTGAGTTTGCAATCGATGTAATGCCAGGACTACCCCTATTTCTAAAGCCCCATACAGAATGGCACCAACAGAATTGAAAGAATTAAAAACCCACTACAAGAATTACTTGATAAGGGATTCATTCGTCCTAGTTGTTCACCTTGGGAGCCCCTGTCTTATTTCTAAAAAGAAAGATGGCTCATTACGATTATGCATTGACTATAGGGAACTGAATAAGGTGACCATCAAGAACAAATATCCTCTTCCAAGGATAGATGATTTATTTGATCGATTGCAAGGAGCATCGGTATTCTCAAAGATTGATTTACGTTCGGATATCATCAATCAAGGTCAAAGAAGAAGATATCCAAAAGACAGCATATAGAACGCGATATGGTCACTATGAATTTTTAGTGATGCCTTTTGGTTTGACAAATGCTCCAGCAGCATTTATGGATCTGGTGAACCGGATATTCAAAGAGTTCCTTGATAAATTTGTGGTGGTGTTTATTGATGACATCCTTATCTATTCACATGATAGAGATGAGCATAAAGAACACCTCAGAATTGTGCTTCAAATTCTCAAAGAATAACGGTTATATGCTAAATTCAAGAAATGTGAATTTTGGATAGAACAAGTGGTATTTTTAGGGCATGTAGTATCCAAGGATGGCATTTCAGTTGATCCAAACAAGATAGAAGTGGTGAGTAACTGGCCAACACCAACTAATGTATCAGAGGTTCGAAGTTTCTTAGGACTAGCCGGATACTACCGACGATTCGTACAAGGATTCTCGAAGATTGCAACCCCATTAACATTGTTAACAAGGAAGAATACAAAGTTTATTTGGACTGATGCTTGCGAGGGGAGTTTCCAGGAATTGAAGCGTAGATTAACTACGGCTCCTGTCCTTGCCACTCCTATGGGAACAGGTGGCTTTGTAGTTTACACTGATGCTTCTAAGAATGGTTTGGGTGATGTATTAATGCAACATGGAAAGGTAATAGCCTATGCCTCTAGGCAATTAAAAGAGTATGAGAAGAATTATCCAACACATGATCTAGAATTGGCTGCTGTTGTCTTTGCACTAAAAATTTGGAGGCATTACCTATATGGCGAAAAGTGCGAAATCTATACGCACTACAAAAGTTTGAAGTACTTTTTCACACAGAAGGAGCTGAATATACGGCAGCGAAGATGGTTGGAATTGGTGAAAGACTATGATTGCGAGATCAACTATCATCCTGGTAAGGCAAATGTGGTTGCAGATGCATTAAGTAGAAACTCTATGTCTTCCTTTCTAATCACACAGAAGCCATTATTATTAGACTTGCAAAAGTTAGAACTGGAAATTGTGCCCAAAAGAAAGATTTGTTCGTTATCAGCACTCATATTGAAACTCGCACTTCAAGATATAATCAAAGAAACCCGGAAGGCGGATCAAGACATTGGCAAATTAAGGGAAAAAGTTGATGAAGGCAAATTACCAAACTTCACAGTCTCTGGTGACAAAATATTACGATATAAAGGGAGACTGTGTGTGCCAGCTGACACAACCATCATAGGGGAAATTATGAAGGAAGCTCATTCCAGTCCTTATTCAATACATCCAGGTAGCACAAAAATGTATAAAGACTTGCAACAACATTATTGGTGGCCTAACATGAAGAAAGATATCGCAAAATTCGTCGCAGAATGTCTAACTTGTCACAGATCAAAACCGAACATCGAGACCAGCAGATTATTGAAGCCTTTACTAATTCCTAATGGAAATGGGAACACATTACAATGGATTTTGTGCTTGGGCTACCAAGGACTCAAAGTGGGTATAATTCCATATGGGTGATTGTTGATAGATTGTCCTAGTCTGATCATTTCTTGCCAAGAAATCCACATATAATATGGATCGATACGCTCAGAATATATTAAAGACATAGTCCGGCTACATGGGGTGCCAATATCTATAGTATCCGACAGGACCCTAAATTCACATCTGCATTTTGGAAAAGTTTACATAATGCAATGGGTACGAAGCTTGCTTTCAGCACCGCATTTCATCCACAAAGTGATGGGCAGTCAGAAAGAGTTATTCAAATACTCGAAGATATGTTGAGAGCATGCATACTAGATTTCAAGGGCAATTGGGATACAAAGCTTCCATTGGTAGAGTTCACCTACAACAACAGTTACCAATCTACAATTGGGATGGCACCTTATGAAGCACTATATGGGAGAAAATGTAGATCTCCCGTACACTGGGATGAAGTTGGAGAAAGAAGTCTACTGGCCCCAGAAATGATACAACAGACTGCTATGGCGGTAGAAAAGATAAGAGAACGAATGAATATTGCACAAAGTAGACAGAAGAGTTATGAAGATAATTGAAGAAGAGATTTGGAATTCGCAGTTGGAGACTATGTCTTCTTGAGGGTATCTGTAATACCCGAGATTTTCGTTTCCGGTTATTTTTGAATTTTTGTCGATTGTGCCGGTTATTTTGCTCTGTTAGCGATTATTTGAGTTTTCCCCTATGTTGGGTACGGCATGATGTACCGTGTTGTGGTGTTCGTCGGGTACGACATATCATTACGTAAGCCGAGCTAATAGTATATCGTGCTTTATTATTTGTTTGTTTTAGATTTGGATCATTGGTGTTGTCCGTTAGTGTTTCGTTGCATGTTGAATAATCATTATTTTGTCGAGGAGTATCGTTGTTGTGCAATTGGTCGACTTTGTAAGATCACCACCGGAAATTATAAAGTCTATAAATTCTGAATCTTTACAATGTGATAGAGCATCAAATTAGCTTTCCAATGGTTCAAACGGCGAGTCAATCGGAGTCCGGACGAAGGAGTTATGGTCATAATAGCAAAGACTACACAATGTATAATTAGCGCACGCTAACGTATTTATTAGCGCGCTAACTATTAGGACAGAGCGTTACGCCCTTTACAGATCGCTGCTTACGCACGCTAATACATTGATTAGCGCACGCTAACGGGACCGAACAGAGGCTTCTGGACTGCATTTTTACCCTGGTAGCGCACGCTAAGCCTTTCCGTAGCGTATGCTAAACCTCTGTTAGTATATAAGGGTTTGGGAAGTCAACTTTCATCATTTTTTTCATTTCACTTCTTCTCCTCCGGCGACCCAGGCGACTCCAGGCGTGAGAAGGTGGAGATCTTGGCCAGATATCATTAGATATCAACTCCTTTCAACTCATAACACGGATTTATCGACCTACTTTCATCTTCCACCGTCGGATTCGAGGTAAAATCCCTTAGAACCTTGGTTTTGGGAATTTTGGGGGTTTTTCCTTGATCTCTTGAGTTCACCCGGAAATGATAAAATGATTACGTAGTTCTTGTTGTTTTGGTTGTACCCTACGGATTAGAAACTCGTTTATTGATTTCATTCCACCCGGAACATGATTTTGATTTCCTTGGGAAACCCTTGAACCCTTGTTATTTCTTAGTGTCGATTGGGATTTCGTTTAGTATTGTTGATTCGTAGCGGTGTTATTCTCGTAGTGATGGTGTTGTTATTGATTTTTCGCGAAGGTGGTCGGTTTTCGGGGCTGTTTCGGGACTGTTTTGGCCGAGCCGCGTTCGTCGGAGTATTCACAATTGATTTCGAGGCAAGTATCTTGCCCATACATTACGTATTTTGTGAATATGATGGTTGAAAGTTGACGAGACGTGCTAAACAAATTGTTTACAACCATTTTTCTAAAGAATCGTTATAACTATAATCATGGTTTTATTTAAAGAGGATTCTTGTGTTCGGGAATTAATGTGCTTAATTGACTATGCGTATTGGTGTCGAATATAGGATCACATTATTTTCGAGTGATGCCATTATGTGTGATTTTGTTGTTGGTAAGTTAAAGTTCAATCATGTTGTTAAGATTTTGCGTGGAGTCATGCGGATATGTGTGAATATGTGAACTTGTGTGATATTGGTTGTGTCGATTGGTGCTGCTTAGATGGTGTGTTTCTTTGTGGATAGTATAAATTTTGAGTCGTGAGTATGTATTGGATAATATGGCCATTTTAGCAAAATACCTCGACTATATATATTGTGATTGACTCTTGAGGATTGCGGTTTTGGAAATGTGAATTGATGAGAATTGTAAGGTTTTTCTCGGGTACTCTCACTCGGGGATTGACTCGACGGGGTCACACGGGACTCGTGGCTTAGCGGCCGGACCGGTCGCGAGAGTTACTTCGAGTGGGCATTCTCACCGGGATTGCTCGACGGGCACACAGGACTTGGTGGCCTCACGGCGGGACCGAGGGTCGGACCGGTCGCGAGAATTGCCAGAGTATTTGTACTGTTGATTAATTGTGATATGTCCGGAGTATCACAATGCTTGTTGCTCGGAGTCGAGAGACATTATATATTGAGTCTTGGTGTTTGGCTAAAATGGCATAAAAATAATGTGTTGTGTGTAACGTGTCGTTGGAACTGAATTGAAGTGAATGAACGGGTCGTGGACACTGTATTGATGATCGAAATGGGTGGGTCGTGGACCCTGTGTTTTGTGACTGGAATCAGTTGGGTCGTGAACCCCGTGTTTTGTTAATCGGATTTGCATTTTTGGAAAATGAATATTGGGGCGGTGACCCTAAGTGACTTTTGAAGAATTAAGAACTTTACTATCGCAAATATTTTCGAAAACTCCCGAGATTTGAAAATGTTTTCAAAGTGCTTTCTTGTTTTGGTTTCTACTTTCAAGACTTGAACTATTTTAATTATCAAATATCTCGGGAAGACTTTTGTTGTATTCTCGGAATGTGTTTTGTATGGCTCGTATTTGCACTTTATACTTGTACTAGCAAAACAGTGGAGTTTTGCTAACCCCCGATTATTCGGGGGTGGATGTCTGTTTTTGCATCCAGGTACATGCAGGTTTGGGAGCAAAACACAGGATCAACGCGAAGGATGATGGAAGGCGAATGATACTAATCACACGAAGGCCAGTGTTGGATACAGTTAGTCGGAGTTCGTGTATGGTCCTTTCCGTTGTCGTATTTTTATTTATGAGTGTATTTTACTCTTGCATGGGTATGAGTCGAGATAGAAATGTGCATTTTGACTTCTATGTTTGTGATGACCAAGTTAGTATGTTGATTTGGTATTTTATCACGTCGGTATGTAATGAGTTGTGTTGTTTGGATGTCTAGCCTGGTGGATCCTCATGGAGAGCGTCTGCGGCGTGTAATATTCCCGGTTTGATTCTGGGGGTGTTACATTTATGGTATCAGAGCTTAGGTTGCGGAAACCTAGGCTGTCGGGTCCAGTCGGGTATTGTCGTGTCTTGTTCTGTCAGATTGTGTCTGTCTAAGTCGTGTCGCGACGCGTCGTCTGTGATGTCGGCCGTGATTAGTATCGAGGTGCAGCCATCATCTTCGTGCGACCTGTGGATGTAAGTCTCCCTACTATATAGTGCCTTGTGATATACGAGCCGTATGATTTTGTGTTATGATGTGGAGTTAAAGGTGATTTGTGAGTATGTGGCCTATGTTGTTTGATTTTCGTATGATGACCTCAAGGTCAAAATTTTTGGAGAATTCCAACTACCGATATTTTATTTTCTTCTTGTATTATAAGTTTTCAAAACACCATTTTTAAACTCAAGTGAAGTCTCCTAAATGTAGACAAGACGTGACTCTCGTTTTCAACTTATCAGTTTTATGGTTGTTAGTCGGCAAATACGTGATGATGTTCTTGTTGTTCGGGCAGTATAGCCAGTTTTAGATTAAAACTGTGATGTGATTGCTGAGTCATTCGGTTTGTGTACATTGAGATAGCTCTCTTTGATAAGAGGTGAGATTTCGGTTTTTGAATAACAATTGTCTTTTCATGGTTGCTCATGAAGTGTTAAATCAATGGCGTGGAGATTCGAACGTTGTTGTTGTTTATTTGTGACCATCGATTCTAGTAACGTCGTATATATGTTCGCGATCATGTTGCTGAGTTGGAGCAGCTAGCGCATGCTAAGCTCGAGGCTAGCGCGCGCTAATGCAGCATTGGTAGCGCACGCTAAATATTGTTGTAGTGCGCGTTAGTTAGTCGGGACAGAGGCTAGTGAACCGCATTTCTTTTAGCCGTTAGGCCTAACCTCGGTAGTCAATCACCCGTAATTGTATTCTATGTGTGTTATGACTTTTCGTTGCGCTAAGTAATAATTGATTTTGTTTAGTGAGTTGATAAATTATGTCTGCTCTGTGTGTGTGTTCGAAAATACTTTCCTGAAACTTTCATAAGTTTGTGCAAGTTGCGGAAAATCAATTTTTGAAAATAATTTGACGTTGCGATTAAATCGGCGGCTTCATATGAACTTTGGAAATTATTTGAAATTTGCGAGCCAGCCTAAGATTCTCAAATAAAACCTCGACGGTATTTAAAGAGTTGTTTTAAAGTACCTTGAACATTTGGTAAAATGTTACTGTCATTGAATTTTGTGTAGTGTTGGGAGAATTTTCAGAAATGATTTTTAACGGACTATTGTATTTTCAAATAATTCGAGTACATGATTTTCAAAAATCTTTCACAACATAAATATTTTTTTTTATTTCCAAAACCAACACGATTTTTATTTTCAAAATATGTAGTGAAAGACGAAAAAGCTTACTCGATTTAAACATCAAACTCGGATTTGGAAAAGTTTGAATAACTCCAAAATCATTGTCGATTTGTGGAAATATTTAGTGCATGTGCGAATGGTTTGATGGTATTGCGTGGTTACCCTGTTTGTTATTAACGAAAATGACGATACTGATTACAAAGGATAATTGATATTCTGAAATATTGTTTTGCAAATGATTTCAAAATAAGATAGTTACGGTCTTTTGTCTAGAAGCCGTGGTAAAACAGCCCGAGGTACCAAAAGTACTTTCAAAAATTCTCTTTCGAGTAAACATACAAATTCAAAGATTTTTTTTTTATGATGTCATTTAAAAGGATACCTCGTGGATCTTCTTATCATGTTGCTATTAGATACCTTATGTCGATATGTTGTGCTACGTTGGCATTCTAATGTATCATTTTGAAATGTTGGGTTCCATCGTGCTGAGTGGTTACTTACTCAGTATGCTGAGGGGCGGAGGTCATGGTCGTGACTATGATACAGATGGTTGTGGAGACTAGATGCGGGACCAAGAGAATATTGCCGAGAAGGTTGCTATGCTAAAACCTCGCTTTTGTTGTTTTGGTTTCAGGGATGAAACCTCTTTTAATAGTGACATAGTATAATAACCATTTTTTTTTTCGCTTCCGTATTGTTCGACTTTGTTGACTCGTTTGTATTCGCTGATACTTCTGACCTTGCGTTGTTTTTCGGCATTGTCAATCGAGAGAGTTTTGATGTTGTTTCGAATCAATTAGTTTAGCCTTCTGACTTTTCCAAGTTCGGTGCGACTTCCGTGAACCCTATGCATAGGGCTGGCAATTTTCAGCACGACACGAAAACACGACACGGACCGACACGAAATTAATGGGTTAGTGTCAAACCTTATTGGGTTCGGGTTCTTATCAGGTTGACCCAATAAGGACACGATAATTTTGGGTCGGGTTTGGGTTGGGTTCGGGTCGGGTTCAGGTAACCCGTTATAATTTATTTTTTTTAATAAATATTTATTAAAAAATTAAATATTTAATAAATATTTAATAAATATTTTTTTAATAATTTATTTCTTTTAGACTTTTATTTGAGGTTTATAACTCTTATTGTTTTTTATCATTTTTTTGTTAGTATTTATAGGTTATCAGGTTGTTATCGTGTTGAAACAGGTTTTTAACGTGTCGTGTCGTTATCGTGTTGCTATCGTGTCGGATCAACACGAATCCAATCGTGTTTTTATCGTGTTCGTGTCGTGTCCGGGTCGTGTTCGGGTTTGACCTTATCAGGTTGGGTTCGTGTTCGGGTTTAGAAAATCCTTATCAGGTCGTGTTCGGGTTTGACCTTAACAGGTCGGGTAGTTATCAGGTCAACCCGATAACGACCCAACCCGCACGATTTGCCACCCCTACCTATGCATATGAGCATCTTGTAGTATAAGTCGGCGTTGTGGTCTAATCGTTGTTGCTCGACCGTTGTTGCTTGACCATTGTTGTTCGATCGTTGTTGTCCAATTTTTATTGTCCGATCCAAAACTGCGAATATTGAGCATCTCAGCCATTTCGTGGGTTCCTTAAAATTCGGGTAATTGTTCCCGTATGTGATTTTTTTCAAACATTTGAGGTTATTGGAATCTCATTCTTGTTCAACGTTGGAGTTGTGTTTTGATTGTTGTACTGCTCGGATTTATCAACCGTGGGGGTTCAGGTTCGTTACTTTCGTAAACATTCTTGCGTACTGATTCGGACTACATTAGCTCGGTACTGCATGGAGCTCTTGTGCGCTCTCAATATCAGATAGAGTGTGTTATCTAGAGTCGCCTTGCTCTTGTTTTAAGTTTCGGGACGAAACTTATTTTTAGTAGGGTAGAATGTAATACCCGAGATTTTCGTTTCCGGTTATTTTTGAATTTTTGTCGATTGTGCCGGTTATTTTGCTCTGTTAGCGATTATTTGAGTTTTCCCCTATGTTGGGTACGGCATGATGTACCGTGTTGTGGTGTTCGTCGGGTACGACATATCATTACGTAAGCCGAGCTAATAGTATATCGTGCTTTATTATTTGTTTGTTTTAGATTTGGATCATTGGTGTTGTCCGTTAGTGTTTCGTTGCATGTTGAATAATCATTATTTTGTCGAGGAGTATCGTTGTTGTGCAATTGGTCGACTTTGTAAGATCACCACCGGAAATTATAAAGTCTATAAATTCTGAATCTTTACAATGTGATAGAGCATCAAATTAGCTTTTCAATGGTTCAAACGGCGAGTCAATCGGAGTCCGGACGAAGGAGTTATGGTCATAATAGCAAAGACTACACAATGTATAATTAGCGCACGCTAACGTATTTATTAGCGCGCGCTAACTATTAGGGACAGAGCGTTACGCCTTTACAGATCGCCTCTTACGCACGCTAATACATTGATTAGCGCACGCTAACGGGACCGAACAGAGGCTTCGGATCGCATTTTTACCACAGTAGCGCACGCTAAGCCTTTCCGTAGCGTACGCTAAACCTCTCGTTAGTATATAAGGGTTTGGGAAGTCAACTTTCATCATTTTTTCATTTCACTTCTTCTCCTCCAAATGACCCGTGCGACTCAGTGTGAGAAGGTGGAGATCTTGGCCAGATATCATTAGATATCAACTCCTTTCAACTCATAACACGGATTTATCGACCTACTTTCATCTTCCACCGTCGGATTCGAGGTAAAATCCCTTAGAACCTTGGTTTTGGGAATTTTGGGGGTTTTTCCTTGATCTCTTGAGTTCACCCGGAAATGATAAAATGATTACGTAGTTCTTGTTGTTTTGGTTGTACCCTACGGATTAGAAACTCGTTTATTGATTTCATTCCACCCGGAACATGATTTTGATTTCCTTGGGAAACCCTTGAACCCTTGTTATTTCTTAGTGTCGATTGGGATTTCGTTTAGTATTGTTGATTCGTAGCGGTGTTATTCTCGTAGTGATGGTGTTGTTATTGATTTTTCGCGAAGGTGGTCGGTTTTCGGGCTTTTCGGATTTGCTTTGGCCGAGCCGCGTTCGTCGGAGTATTCACAATTGATTTCGAGGCAAGTATCTTGCCCATACATTACGTATTTTGTGAATATGATGGTTGAAAGTTGACGAGACGTGCTAAACAAATTGTTTACAACCATTTTTCTAAAGAATCGTTATAACTATAATCATGGTTTTATTTAAAGAGGATTCTTGTGTTCGGGAATTAATGTGCTTAATTGACTATGCGTATTGGTGTCGAATATAGGATCACATTATTTTCGAGTGATGCCATTAGGTGTGATTTTGTTGTTGGTAAGTTAAAGTTCAATCATGTTGTTAAGATTTTGCGTGGAGTCATGCGGATATGTGTGAATATGTGAACTTGTGTGATATTGGTTGTGTCGATTGGTGCTGCTTAGATGGTGTGTTTCTTTGTGGATAGTATAAATTTTGAGTCGTGAGTATGTATTGGATAATATGGCCATTTTAGCAAAATACCTCGACTATATATATTGTGATTGACTCTTGAGGATTGCGGTTTTGGAAATGTGAATTGATGAGAATTGTAAGGTTTTTCTCGGGTACTCTCACTCGGGGATTGACTCGACGGGGTCACACGGGGACCTGGTGGCTTAGCGGCTGGACCGGGTCGCGAGAGTTACTTCGAGTGGGCATTCTCACCTGGGGATTGCTCGATGGGGCACACAGGGACTTGGTGGCCTCACGACGGGACCGGAGGGCTGGACCGGGTCGCGAGAATTGCCAGAGTATTTGTACTGTTGATTAATTGTGATATGTCCGGAGTATCACAATGCTTGTTGCTCGGAGTCGAGAGACATTATATATCGAGTCTTGGTGTTTGGCTAAAATGGCATAAAAATAATGTGTTGTGTGTAACGTGTCGTTGGAAGTGAATTGAAGTGAATGAACGGGTCGTGGACCCTGTATTGATGATCGAAATGGGTGGGTCGTGGACCCTGTGTTTTGTGACTGGAATCAGTTGGGTCGTGAACCCCGTGTTTTGTTAATCGGATTTGCATTTTTGGAAAATGAATATTGGGGCGGTGACCCTAAGTGACTTTTGAAGAATTAAGAACTTTACTATCGCAAATATTTTCGAAAACTCCCGAGATTTGAAAATGTTTTCAAAGTGCTTTCTTGTTTTGGTTTCTACTTTCAAGACTTGAACTATTTTAATTATCAAATATCTCGGGAAGACTTTTGTTGTATTCTCGGAATGTGTTTTGTATGGCTCGTATTTGCACTTTATACTTGTACTAGCAAAACAAAGGAGTTTGCTAACCCCGAGTATTCGGGGTGGATGTCTGCTGCATCCGTGCACATGCAGTTTGGGAGCAAAACACGGGATCAGCCAAGGATGATGGAAGGCGAATGATACTAATCACACGAAGGCCAGTGTTGGATACAGTTAGTCGGAGTTCGTGTATGGTCCTTTCCGCTGTCGTATTTTTATTTATGAGTGTATTTTACCCTTGCATGGGTATGAGTCGAGATAGAAATGTGCATTTTGACTTGTATGTTTGTGATGAAAGACCAAGTTAGTATGTTGATTTGGTATTTTATCACGTCGGTATGTAATGAGTTGTGTTGTTTGGATGTCTAGCCTGGTGGATCCTCATGGAGAGGGTCTGCGGCGTGTAATATTCCCGGTTTGATTCTGGGGGTGTTACAGTATCCCCGATGAAAAGCATAATGAGATTTGGGAAGAAAGGAAAACTTAGCCCGAGATATGTTGGCCCATTTGAAATCCTTGAGAGAGTTGGTGACAGAGCTTATAGAATAGCCTTACCTCCTTCGCTATCTGGTGTACACAACGTATTCCATGTGTCCATGTTAAAGAGGTACATTTCCAACCCCTCACATGTGTTAAATTATGAGCCGTTGGAATTATCCCTAGACTTGTCCTATGAAGAGAAGCCGGTACAGGTTCTTGATAAGAAAATAAAGAAACTAAGGAACAAGGAAATTCATTTGGTAAAGATTTTGTGGAGGAATCATGCCGTTGAAGAGGCTACATGGGAAAGAGAGGAGGAAATGCAAAGAAAATATCCAGAACTGTTCGGTATGTCAATTTCGAGGACGAAATTTTATAAGGAGGAGGATCAGAATGCCCGGTTATCCCCTAAGCCAATAACCATTTAATACCTAAATGCATTTATATAATATGCATTTTGAAAGCATGGCATACAAGTAGACATTTCATGAGCATGGATAACTGCTATGTCCCTTTGCATTACGTTTTATACGACATGTTATTTAGCTCCTCTAACATGATAAAAGGTCATTGTGAGATGTTTTGTTGCAGTGAGGAGCTCAGTTTCTCAGTAAGGAGATCGATGTGCTAAATGATTATAAAATAATAATTGTAATACCCTAGAAAATTCAAAGACTTAATTAAGTGCTATTTATTTTGCTAATGGTCATGGATTTCAATAATTACAAGTTGTCCAATACTTGGATCGATATGTTTCCAACATAAAATGAAAGATTTAAAAAGCAAAGATTTCAAAATAAATTATAAGGATTATTTTAGAATTTATGAAAGTGATTTCGAAAATTTTCGACGAATTGATACGATAAAATTTTCATTTCAGAACACTTATACTGCAAAAATAATATTAAATTATTATTTTAATATTATCGAAAATTGGTTCCGAGCATATCGAAGATTTAACTCAGACGAGTCTGGAACAGGTCGGAAAATCGAATTTGGACATCGGGAAGGGGTCGAACCGGCTGAGCCAAGTTGACGGACATTTGCCGGTCACCGCCGGACACGCCGATCGACAATCACGGTCATGACCGACGAAGCTTCTAGGCCACTATCCGGATAAGGTCATCCCAGTGTCCGGATAAGGTCGGTCACGACCGACGAAGCTTCTCGACCACTATCCGGATAAGGCCGCCCATTGTCGGATAAGGTCGGCCACGACCGATGAAGCTTCTGCCACTGTCCGGATAAGGTCATCCACTGTCGGATAAGGTCGGTCACGACCGATGAAGCTTCTCGCCACCGTCCGGATAAGGGTTCCACTGCTCGGGTAAGGTTGATTTTCAACCGACTTTGAGACCTTATTTATACATGTTCCGGACGTGGTTTTGTACATATAATATATCATTTTGAAGTCATGAAACTCTACTTTAAAAAGCCCAAAACATATTTTCCTTCCAAATATTATAAAAGCCACAAAAATCCCGATCAAACAGATAGCTCAAATCGACGCTTTTCAAAGGTGATTGACAAAAGTCCCCAAAGAGGTTTCGATTTTCTTCAAGGATTTTAGCACATCCATCTATAGAAACCGATCTTTTCACATCAACAGCACAGACTTGAGGTAAGATGATGCTTTTCCTTGTATCATAAGGATCATATATTGATTGATATTTGCATATGTGATCATATTGAACGATCATGCATAACATGTGTATGTGAAAGAATGTTTAAGAACAGGAAGTATGGTACTTGATTGATGGCGGGTAGGCACGGGACGCGGGGGACCGGCGGACCCAAAACATGGTGGCAAATACTTGCGGCTGAAAGTCGGTCAATGAAAACCACACTGAATGAAAAAGTTGAATACGGCTAATACCATTGGTTGAAAAAGATGGGAACCCCGTATACATCTTTTATTGGCCAATTATATGAACAGGTTCCGAAAACCATGGCCTATCACTATCAGTCGAGTACCACACTTCAAGGGTACCCGAAGAAAGGATTTTACAAGAACATGACTATATATATAGTAGTTATTCATTGATAAAAGTGCTATGTGATACTTTGTGTAATATCCGCAATTTTCGATTTTCGGTAAATTTCTTTTTTCGGTCGGAGTCCGTTTTGACGACTCGCTCATGACCGTTTCGTCATTCTGAGAATGATTAATTCTACACTTTTTGACATCCGAGTTCGTTTCGGTGTCGTTTCGTTGAGTTCTGTGCTTTTTAGCGACTTTTCCGCACTTGAGTTCGATTCTTGCGAATCTCGTTCGAAACTGCTGTTTCGAGTTTCCCGTAAGTCCGTTTAACTTTGTTAGACGTGTTGTGAATCAAGGTTCGGTTATTCGATCACGATCGTGATTTCCGCGCTTTGGGCCATTTTGTAATTTCTTGAAAGTTACGGGTATCCGATCTGTAATTGTTGTCTCGACCCGTTTCTTGGTCGCGTATGACTAATTATGGTATTACGCTTTCATTTCGAGTCGCTTATGTTGTCCGCGAACTTTTCGCCGTGTTCGCCCGTACGCTTTCGAAATCGGTCGCCGAGCCACGCGGTGGCGGGACTAGCCGGACGGTGGCGGATCGCCGGACGATTGCGGCACCGCCGGACGGGTGCGGCAGAACCGGCGAGCGCACGCCACGGCCGGAAGGCTGCGCGCGCTAACCGGCAGTGTAGCGACGCCGCCGGTGGCTCAGCGACGCCATCGGCCCGGGCAAAGGGGGTTTCGAGGTTCTCGACTCGGCCAGATCGGGTAGCGCACGCTACGCCGGCGTAGCGCGCGCTAGTCGGCAGCGTAGCGCACGCCGTCGGCCGTCTAGCGTCGTTACTGGCGGGCGATTCGACCCGGGCTACTGGACATGTCAAGCGCGCGCAGCTTCCGGCCTTAGCGCACGCTAGCGGAGTCGGGTCGATGTGTTTGGTCGGGCAGGTTGGTCGGTGATGCCGGGTCGTGTGGGCCCTGGCCGAGGGTACTGGCCGATACCGGGCCGATAGCGCACGCTAGTCCGGAAGGCTAGCGCACGCTAGTCCGCCCAAAGATAAATATGGCTGAGCAGTCACATTTCACTTCGTTTTTCATTTCCTTCCTTCTCCGTCCGTGAATGGCGATTCATGGGCGACTAAGCCATGTTGTTTAACAACAAATCCATGAAGTCCTTGAGTTCATAACATCAATCGATCGTCCGTTATCAACCTTTGATTCAGCGAATCAAGGTAATCTTCCTTAGAACCCTAATTTCGTGAATTTGGGGATTTTTGCATTTTCGTCCGATTCGTTCCGTGTTGTTGATTAATTCATGATGGGTATGATTAATCTTGGTAGTATTATTGTGTTTAACATCATTTAATCCATTGTTCTTCGTCGAATCGAAGTATATTTCTTGATTTTCTTCGAAATGACTTTTTGGGGGATTTGTCCCCGATCTCGTTTTTCATCCGTTTTCGATGGATCGATTATGGTTAAATGATGTTGTTAAACATATTCTATGGATTGTATATCCATATTTCAACTTGGAATTTCGTTTTCGGGTTTTGACGGAACGAATCGTGTTCTTGGCCGTTTGGGGGAAATCCGTGAACTTTCGTCATTCGTTCTTTGAATTCAACGGCTTTGAGTCGTGTTATGGAATTCATTTCATTGTTATTATTTGTCCTTCGTAGTTTATGAACGTGAGTTGGCGTTCGGTGGAGTCGGCGGGTTCGTAGTCGGTTCGGGCCAACCTACTTCGGTCGATTCTCCGCGTTGTTCTTATTCGAGGCAAGTATCTTGCCCATACATTACGTGTTTTGTGGATATATTAGTTGGTAATTTTCGATACGTGATTGATGAAGACCTATAATTAACTTTCAAAGGAATTGATATGCTTTTCAATACTTCCTTTAAAGATGACTCGTATGATTTCGTTGTTAAATATGCTTGTCTAAGTATGTGTGGGGTATTTTTTGTGTGATTATGACGTTGAGGATTTATAACTTAACCTTTCCTTGAGATATGTATGGAACGTATGCATATTGATGATCCTGTCTCATTGTGTCGTTCGGCGTGGTTGGATAGGTATTTTCCCTCGTTGCTATGTTATTTGTACTAGCTGCATCGTTGAAATTCTAGCATGAATCGTATCATTACTTGGTTGTGAGTATATGTTGTATGAACTGGCCATTCTAGCAAGGTACCTCGACTATATATACTGTGATTGACCTTAGAGGCTTGTGGTTTGCAACTGTGATTTTGGAACGTGTGTGTGTGTTGTTCCTTCCACCCGGAGTGTCCGACGGGATGTCTGGGGGTCGATACTAAGGGGTACGGCCACGGAAGTGGACTTGGGTGCGTGTGTGGATGAACTTCCACCGGAGTGTCCGACGGGATGTCCGGGGTCGATACTAAGGGGTACGGCCGGAAGTGGTTTCACCCGAGTGTCCGACGGGATGTCCGGGGTCGATACTAAGGGGTACGACCGCGGTTACCGATTGTGGTTTTCATCTTGAGGATGACGTTGATGTTTTCGTTAATTGTGATATTGTCCGAGTATCACAATGCTTTGTGCTCGGGTCGAGAGACATTATATATCGAGTCTTGGTGCTTGGCTAGAATGGCATAAAATTAATGTGTTATGTGTAATGTGCACTTGTAAGTGAATTGAAGTGGATGATCGGGTCGTGGACCCCGTGTTCGTGACCGAATGGTTGGGTCGTGAACCCGCGTTTTGTTAACGGTTTTGCATTTTGGAAAATGAACTTTGGGGTTGTGACCCTAAATGACTTTCGAGGAATTAAGAACTTTTCAATTTCTAATGTTTTCAAAACTCCCGAGATTTGGAATTATTTTCAAAGTGCTTACTTGCTTCGCTTCTACTTTCAAGTCTTGAACTATTTTTAACTAAATATATCTCGGGAAGTCTTTCATTCTATTCTCGGAATGTGTTGTGTATGGCTCGTATTTGCACTTTATACTTGCACTAGCGAAACAGTGGAGTTTGGCTAACCCCCGAGTAATCGGGTGGATATCTCAGATTGTGTCCGTGTACATGCAGTTTTCGGGATCAAGACACAGGATCGGCACGAGGGATGATGAAAGACGAATGATACTAATCACACGAAGGCCAGTTTTGACTTCAGTTAGTCGGAGTCCATTGTATTGTCTTTTCCGCTGTCTTATTGTTCGTCGTTGCAAGTATTTTACCCTTGCATGAGTATGAGTCTGTATGAGTTTATGTATTTTGATTTGTAAGTCAGTGACGGAAGACCAAATCGGTCTATTGATTTGTTATTTTGATTCGTCAGTATGTAATGTAATGTGTTGTGTTGATGTCTAGCCTGGTGGATCCTCACGGAGAGGGTCTGCGGCGTGTAATATTCCCGGTTTGATCTGGGGGTGTTACATTTATGGTATCGGAGCTTAGGTTGAGGAAACCTAGGCTGTCGGGTCAAGTCGTGTTGTTTGAGTCTTGTTTCGTCGGATTTTATCTGACCGAGTCGTGTCGCGACGCGTCGTTTGAGTTTGTTGGTCGTGATTAGTATCGTGGGGCGATCATCATCTTCGTGCGACCTGTGGAAGTAAGTCTCCCTTCTTTGTGTTGTGCCTCGTGTGACACGAGCTATTTTTATGATTATATGTTAAGTGGTGGAATCCTTATGTGAATTTTGATTTCACGATATGTATTTAGTCGACTCTCGTATTTGATTTATACGAGGAGTGTCGTCGTTTGTGATGTCTTTTTATTGTTGTTTTTGTCCGTTGTTGATGATTTTCGAATCGATTTGCACGTTTTACAAGTTCTATTGTGGAAGCTTTGTGCTTATACGCGTTCGACTTGTTCACTAGCCAGTGCGGGAGGGTATTTTATCAGTGGTTTTGTTCTGAATGTGGCATTTTATCGTTTATTTCCGTTTAAAGACATGTATTGTCTTGATTTTAAACGTTTTGATGCGTGTGCTAGGAGTTGTTTTAGTGAACGTCGATATGTGTGAGTTTTGGGCATTCTGGCCTATTGGATTTTTGAAAACCTTGAGTATCTGGGAAAAACAAATTTCGAGACATACTTTTCAAATGAGTTATTTTCTTGTGGTACATCCTAGATGCCACAATATATTTCAAAATTTTTCTACCTCGAGGACCAAAATGTTTTGAGATATTTTCAACACTTTTATTTAGACCCGAGGGTCGAATATTTTGAAAGTTTTCACTAAGAGAAAGTGTCCTCATTTTTATCAAATGCAAAATGGTTCTCCAATGTCTCGATAACGATGTTTCACGTTTGTACTTTTTTTTTTTGAAAGATGATACTCAAGATCAATCGGTGTTCTTCTAAATTATTTTCATAATGAGGTTTTCGTTTTTAAAACCTATCCATTCCCGTTTGAGGGCTGGGTATGTATGTGTGATGTTCGCGTTGTCCTTTTGATACTTTCTCCCGAGTATGACCGAATTGGCGGTGTGAGCGTTGAGTCGCTTTCCACACATTTGTTGCGTTAGCCCCCTGTGAGAGGCGGGATGTTGGTGTTGAATATTATCGCCTCGTAGTGATTCCTGCGTTTTCGCGCATGTGCGAGCTGTTAGAGCTTGGTTTGGTATGACCGTGTGCATCGGTGATGGTTCCGTTATACGTCGATTGTTTAATGTCTTGTTACCTTGCTCCCGTTTTTGTGAATTTCGTGGACGAGGTCGGAGGTAATGCCCGTACTATTTTGACTTCCGTATTTTCTCTTTCTCCAGTCTATCGATTCGCTCATGTTCGTTGGCACTTTATGAACTTGTTCTGTATTTCGATTTCATCGTCCGAACGAGCTGTGATCTTGTTGTGGGTCGATCTGGTTATCGATGTTACTTTTTCGAGTTTGGTTCGATTCTTGTGAACCTTGTTCGGAAGTAACATCATTTGGTTCTACTAGTTCTTCTATTCGAAGTGGATCGGATTTGGAACTCTTATGTTTTCGACTCAGTCGACTCATTTATGTTTGTTGACATTTCTGAGATTGTCCGCCCCTTGTTTTTGTTTATCGAACGAGCGTGGTATCGTTTCGGAATAACTCGTTCGTTGTTGTGACTTTTCAATCGCTATTCCCTTTCCTGTGGATCTTCGGCAATGCATGTCTTGTAGTTCTCACCAGATCATCCTGGGAGTTGTTGTTTGAACTTTATTGTTCTTTGTGATTCGAACATGATTCTTCGATTTTTGTTGTCTCGATCGTTGTGGTTTGATCGTTTGATTGTTCGGTTTTTATTGACCTCGTTCCGTGATTGGCGAACATTCAGGCTCCTTCGTAATTCCCTTCAGTTCGGGAAATTAGTTTCGTTTTCGATCTTCCAGCCCTTAGGCGATGGGATTCCGTGTTTGTTCAGCGGTTGACTCGCGTTTTGATTGATGTACCGTTGGGTTGGTCAATCATATTAGTTTTCGTTCGTTGTGTTTTGTGATTGTCGGATAATTGACTTGGATATATTACCCGTTTGATGACGCTTGTCACTTGTTGGTTTTATTATATCCCTAACGGCGACGTTGTGTTGGTCGCCGTGGAGCGTGTTTTCACGCCGTATATTCCTTTGCGTTGTTTGTGACATTTCGCCGTTGGGCGTTAGTTACGCATTCTTGTGTGTCTCGTTGAGTTTTTCCTGGCGGAATATTTATTCTCCCTACTTGTTTTAAGTTTCGGGACGAAACTTCTTTTAAGGAGGGTAGAATGTAATATCCGCAATTTTCGATTTTCGGTAAATTTCTTTTTTCGGTCGGAGTCCGTTTTGACGACTCGCTCATGACCGTTTCGTCATTCTGAGAATGATTAATTCTACACTTTTTGACATCCGAGTTCGTTTCGGTGTCGTTTCGTTGAGTTCTGTGCTTTTTAGCGACTTTTCCGCACTTGAGTTCGATTCTTGCGAATCTCGTTCGAAACTGCTGTTTCGAGTTTCCCGTAAGTCCGTTTAACTTTGTTAGACGTGTTGTGAACTTCGGTTCGGTTATTCGATCACGTATCGTAATTTCCAGGCGTTTTGGGCCATTTTGTAATTTCTTGAAAGTTACGGGTATCCGTATCTGTAATTGTTGTCTCGACCCGTTTCATGGTCGCGTATGACTAATTATGGTATTACGGTTTCATTTCGAGTCGTTTATGTTGTCCGCGAACTTTTCGTCGTGTTCGTTCCGTACGTTTTCGGAAATCGGGTCGTCGAGCCACGGCGGTGGCGGGGACCGGCCGGACGGCGGATCGCCGGACGATTGCGCACCGGCCGGACGGGTGCGGCAGAACCGGCGTAGCGCACGCCACGGCCGGAAGGCTGCGCGCGCTAACCGGCAGTGTAGCGCACGCCGCCGGGTGGCCTAGCGTACGCTATCGGGCCCGGGCGATGGGGTTTCCAAGGTTCTGGACTCGGTCAGGATCGGCAGGTAGCGCACGCTACGCCGAGCGTAGCGCGCGCTAGTCGGCAGGCGTAGCGCACGCTGTCGGCCGGCTAGCGTACGTTACCTGGCCGGGCAGTTCAGTCCAGTGGCTACTGGACAGGTCGGCTAGCGCGCGCAGGCTTCCGGCCTTAGCGCACGCTAGCGGGAGTCGGGTCGACAGGTTTGGTCGGCAGGGTTGGTCGGTGATGCCGGGTCGTGTGGGCCCTGGCCGAGGGTACTCGGCCGATGCCGGCCGATAGCGCACGCTAGTCCGGGAAGGCTAGCGCACGCTAGTCTGGCCCAATATAAATATGGTGGCGATCACATTTCACTTCGTTTTTCATTTCCTTCCTTCTCCGTCCGCGAATGGCGATTCATGGGCGACGAAGCCATGTTGTTTAACAACAAATCCATGAAGTCCTTGAGTTCATAACATCAATCGATCGTCCGTTATCAACCTTTGATTCAGCGAATCAAGGTAATCTTCCTTAGAACCCTAATTTCGTGAATTTGGGGATTTTTGCATTTTCGTCCGATTCGTTCCGTGTTGTTGATTAATTCATGATGGGTATGATTAATCTTGGTAGTATTATTGTGTTTAACATCATTTAATCCATTGTTCTTCGTCGAATCGAAGTATATTTCTTGATTTTCTTCGAAATGACTTTTTGGGGGATTTGTCCCCGATCTCGTTTTTCATCCGTTTTCGATGGATCGATTATGGTTAAATGATGTTGTTAAACATATTCTATGGATTGTATATCCATATTTCAACTTGGAATTTCGTTTTCGGGTTTTCATGGAATGAATCGTGTTCTTGGCCGTTTTGGGGGAAATCCGTGAACTTTCGTCATTCGTTCTTTGAATTCAACGGCTTTGAGTCATGTTATGGAATTCATTTCATTGTTATTATTTGTCCTTCGTAGTTTATGAACGTGAGTTGGCGTTCGGTGGAGTCGGCGGGTTCGTAGTCGGTTCGGGCCAACCTACTTCGGTCGATTCTCCGCGTTGTTCTTATTCGAGGCAAGTATCTTGCCCATATATTACGTGTTTTGTGGATATATTAGTTGGTAATTTTCGATACGTGATTTATGAAGACCTATAATTAACTTTCAAAGGAATTGATATGCTTTTCAATACTTCCTTTAAAGATGACTCGTATGATTTCGTTGTTAAATATGCTTGTCTAAGTATGTGTGGGGTATTGTTTTGTGTGATTGTGACGTTGAGGATTTATAACTTAACCTTTCCTTGAGATATGTATGGAACGTATGCATATTGATGATCCTGTCTCATTGTGTCGTTCGGCGTGGTTGGATAGGTATTTTCCCTCGTTGCTATGTTATTTGTACTAGCTGCATCGTTGAAATTCTAGCATGAATCGTATCATTACTTGGTTGTGAGTATATGTTGTATGAACTGGCCATTCTAGCAAGGTACCTCGACTATATATACTGTGATTGACCTTAGAGGCTTGTGGTTTGCAACTGTGATTTTGGAACGTGTGTGTGTGTTGTTCCTTCCACCCGGAGTGTCCGACGAGATGTCTGGGGGTCGATACTAAGGGGTACGGCCACGGAAGTGGACTTGGGTGCGTGTGTGGATGAACTTCCACCCGGAGTGTCCGACGGGATGTCTGGGGGTCGATACTAAGGGGTACGGCCGCGGAAGTGGTTTCCCACCCGGAGTGTCCGACGGGATGTCTGGGGGTCGATACTAAGGGGTACGGCCGCGGGTTACCAGTTGTGGTTTTCATCTTGAGGATGACGTTGATGTTTTCGTTAATTGTGATATTGTCCGGAGTATCACAATGCTTTGTGCTCGGGGTCGAGAGACATTATATATCGAGTCTTGGTGCTTGGCTAGAATGGCATAAAATTAATGTGTTATGTGTAATGTGCACTTGTAAGTGAATTGAAGTGGATGATCGGGTCGTGGACCCTGTGTTCTGTGACCGGAATGGTTGGGTCGTGAACCCCGCGTTTTGTTAACGGTTTTGCATTTTGGAAAATGAACTTTGGGGCTGTGACCCTAAATGACTTTCGAGGAATTAAGAACTTTTCAATTTCTAATGTTTTCAAAACTCCCGAGATTTGGAATTATTTTCAAAGTGCTTACTTGCTTCGCTTCTACTTTCAAGTCTTGAACTATTTTTAACTAAATATATCTCGGGAAGTCTTTCATTCTATTCTCGGAATGTGTTGTGTATGGCTCGTATTTGCACTTTATACTTGCACTAGCGAAACAATGGAGTTTTGCTAACCCCCGAGTAATCGGGGGGTGGATATCTGTATTGTGTCCAGGTACATGCAGGTTTTCGGGAGCAAGACACAGGATCGGCACGAGGGATGATGAAAGACGAATGATACTAATCACACGAAGGCGCTTTGACTTCGCTAGTCGGAGTCCATTGTATTGTCTTTTCCATTGTCTTATTGTTAAATGCGTTGCAAGTATTTTACCCTTGCATGAGTATGAGTCTGTATGAGTTTATGTATTTTGATTTGTAAGTCAGTGACGGAAGACCAAATCGGTCTATTGATTTGTTATTTTGATTCGTCAGTATGTAATGTAATGTGTTGTGTTGATGTCTAGCCTGGTGGATCCTCACGGAGAGGGTCTGCGGCGTGTAATATTCCCGGTTTGATCTGGGGGTGTTACACTTTGCTATTACAGAAGTCTCATCTTACTGAGCCATTAGCTCATTAGATTCTTATGATTTGACTATCTTCTTCAGTGTTGACAGCCGGAGACTTGTCCATATGCCATTCCTAGCTATTTCGCCCCTATGCTGGAAGACTATGTTTTGTTTTTAATAAGATCACTCTGTTACGGTTTTGTTATGTATTAAACCTAAGGTTATGTAATGTTTTGAATAAATAATACTGGTTTGCATGATTTCCCTGAGTACTTGCATTACCAAATCTACTTCTTATAGGTTTTCAAAGTTTAAAAGCGTAATACTCCCCAACTTAGTAGCACGGACCCCTTTGCGGTTCAGCTGCTAGGTTAGGGGGTGTTACAGTTTATCTATTGAGTATGTATACTCGTGTTTTGCGTTGACCTAGTATTCTGGCCGTTGAGGCGTATTTGAGGTGCGGTCATGATTGAACGTTATTCTTTCAGTCTGGAAAGAGGACGTGACAGAGGGGGTAGAGGCCGCAGAGTGGGCCAAAACCCGAAACCTCATACCAATATTTTGGTGGCTGACGAATCATTTTTGGAGTCATGCTCGGGAACCCACCGATCGTGATTGTGCTTGCAGTGAGTTCAAGACTCTCATGTTAGAGAGGTATTATCCGGCTCCACCTCGTGAAGCCAAGTTGTCGGAGGTTTTGAACCCCGAATCCGTCGAGGACGAGGGTGTTATTGTTATTGCTTAGAAGTTTCAAGGACTTCTTCAGTTTACATCATCTTTTATCCGTACTGAGGCGGATAAGATCAAGTATTTTAACAAGAGGTTGAACCCGCAGTTGAGGATGCAGTTGTTCAATCACAATTGTAGTTCACTTGGTGAATTCATCGAGAAGGATCTTGGAGCAGAGCTTTCGATCAAGGAGCTTACTCAAAAGGATCCTTTAGTTTCTTCTAGTGAGAGGACTAGGATGCCGATTCGTTCAAAGGGACATCGAACTCTGACGTCCAAGAGGTCACTTTCTAGTCGTCTTTGTGCTGGGAAAGCATCTTCTTATCAGACGACGAGTTTGACCGCTGTTTGTTTTAACTGTGTTTCAGCGGGGCATGTGAGTACTCGATGTACGGTGCCAGCTATTATTTATTTTCTTTGTGGAAGGCAGGGACACCTTCAGAAATACTGCAGGAGTTCTAGTACCAGTAGATATCGGGAGAGCTCACGGGCCTCGAGAGATTTTGTTGCTTCAGTCCGTACTTCATCCAAGGGGTCATATCGGGATTCGGGATCCAGAGGTATGGACAACCGAGGAGGGGCGGCGAGTTTAGATTTGAGTCTTCATAGAATCGATGAGATCGAGGAGCCCGATGATCTAGAGGAGGTTGATTCTGGGTACATTTGAGATGTAATCTTGATTTGTATTTTCCTTGTCTTTCGGATTGATGTTTGACTCCGTTTGTATTTTAGTATTGTGGTTGCGAACCATTTATGGTTGATCTATCTTGTAATGATTGTATCTGAGAATCTTGACACTTGAGTCATTTGATGTGATTTTCTTTCCTTTTGGTCCTGTACCCGAGATTTTTGTGATGATCTGGGTAATTGTTTATTGTGATTCAAGACGTCAAGTCGTGAGGACTTGGGCGTGCGGTTGATATGGTCCTGAGGACTATTCGTGCGTTGTTATTTTCTTTTGTAGTGCGAGTCCGTGATTGCATGGGCGTCCGATGCTGACGAGAACGGGGAATTGTACACCGATGGTTGTAGGCATGTACAATGAGCGGCTCCCTCGGGTTGTGTACGCCGGTTTTACTAGTCATGCGGTTGGTACGACTTCCTGGCTGGTCTCTAACGGGAGAGTCATGATTCGGCTAATCTCGCACTTGGTTGAGTGTCTTTATCACTTGATTTTTTCACCTTATTCAGGCAGAGTAGACGTGGGGACCCGTGGGGTCGGCCCAATTGCTCAGGCGGAATTGCTCGTATTGAGGAGTATTCCTGGAGATGTTGTTTTCTTATCCTGATGGATAGTCCGTGCCCCGACTTGTGCACCCTGAGTTTCGGGGACGAAACTCTTTTTAAGGGGGGGAGTATGTAATATCCGGGGGTAATTTTTTTATTCGTATTACTGTTGAGTTGTATGTATTCATTTGGAATTGTACAAGTGTTGTTGTTTGGACCGATACAATGTATATTGTATTAGAATATTTTGGGATCGAAATATTTATACTGGACGTCGGTTTGGTTTCGTCGTTTGGTTCTTGCTTGGCGAGTTTAGAATTTTGGCTAAGTTTATAGCCATAGCGTACACTACCTGTGTAGCATTACGTACGCTAATTTGTTGCGATTACGTACGTTATGCCCTGAGGTTTACGTACGTAATGCATGGTCGGTGGTAGGAACCTTTCTCGTAGTCAACTTTCGGCTAGTAAGACCAGGGTATCTTTAGGGTATCATTTATCTCTCTCTCTCTCTCTCTCTCTCTCTCTCTATATATATATATATATATATATATATATATATATATATATATATATATTATCATTGTCATGTTACCTTCTCTCTCATCATCACTCTCTCTCCCTCACGTTATATACACACACACACACACACATGAGATTTACAGCTCCAAATTTTGTTTGGCTTGAAGCAAAACAAAATCATTTGTATTGCTTTCACTATGAGATTTAGTCTCACTTAGTCCATGAGCAAGTTGATGATTGCTCTCCATGAGTTTTTCATACTCGACTTTGCTGTTTTCACAATCAACAGATATATTTTCGTAATTTACTATCAGCAAGTCATTTTCTTCTTTCATCTCTAAGTTAGAAAGTTGGAGCTGCATATTTTCATTTTTCAATGTCTCATGGGCCTTTTGAATGTTCTTAAACTCATTCATCATGTTTGCGAAAGGATGACATGCATTGGAAGGAATAGCTGAGGTTGAGCTTACCTCATCATCGCTATCTTCACCTTCCAGAATGTCCTTGGCCATAAAGCACATATAGGCTTTATCTTCGAAATCATCATCAGATGAATCACTCTCAGTGAGTACTTGAAGACATTCTTCGGATTTAGATGGTGCGGGGGAGGCTTCTGATTCACCAATCAGGGCCTTGAGCTTGTTTTTCCAAGAACGTCTTCTTTCATCCTTTTCTTGCTGCTCGTCTTCCGACAATCTTTGAACTTTGGGATGAGGACATTTATTTGCGTAATGTCCTGGTTTCCTACAATTATAACACAGGTTAGCATCACCAGAGGAAGTTTTGGTACTTACCTTATGAACAGGTTTGGGCCTGTATGGAGTCTTTCCCGACTGCTTGATGAACTTCTTGAACCTACGCATGAGGAGCGCCATTTCGTCTTGCGATAGGATGTCGTCGTTGCTGTCAGCATTCTTATGAATGGGCTTTGATGAACTCGGCATGCTATGTCTTCGATTATATACAGCGGCTAAGGCTGTAGTCCTGGCAGGAGATTCTTCAGCTTTCTCTCTCTTGTCTATATCGTATACAAATGCTTTGAGGTCAGAAAAGAGATCAAAAGTAGATATTTCACTAAGATTGCACGATACACGCATAGCTATGGTCTTAATGTCCCATTGGGCAGGGAGAGATCTGAAATTTTTTAGGTTTTTCTCACTTTGGGTATAAATCTTGCCGAATGCTTCAAGTTCACCAACAATGACAGTGAATCTGAGGTCAAGTTCCTCAAGTGTTTCAGTTGGTTTCATTTCAAAAGATACAAATTGCTGAGTTAATTTTGAAATCTTGTTTTTTTTTTTAGAGCTCAGTTCCCTCACAAATTAACTTGAGTTTGTCCCATATATACCTCGCTGATTTGCAGCTCTTTACCTTAGAGAATGTGCCTTTGTCTAGAGTGACAAATAGCGCATTATTCGTGAAATTGTCGAAGTTGGCGCGCTTTCTTTCGTCAGAAGTCCATTATTCGTGCTCTTTTTCGAGCATCTCTGCATGAGCCTGGCCTTCAATTTTTGGGGCAGGATTTTCCTTCATGATCCTTATGGGACCATCATGTATGACAAAAATCATCTCTTCATGCATTGCTGCAAGATGAGCCTCCATCCTAATTCTCCAGTCATCAAATTCGTTAATAGAAACCATAAGAAATTTATTGATCAGTGATGTATCCATATGAGAATATAAGGTAGAAAAAACTGTTTTTCAAAAATAAGTGATTTAAGGATCTGATTCAATCAAAAATACGACTGATTCTTTTTAGAATCAACCGCTCTGATATTAGCCACTAAGTATACATGATACAAATTGGAAAGTGTTTTAAACAATAAGCTGTACGATTTTCAAATCTGAGTGTGTAGCGGAAGTCTTGTTAAAGTAAGTTGCTGTAAATACATCAACAAGATATGAAGTGTATACTTAAAAATAATCACAGATATCCATACTTAATATTAGAAGAGAGTCGCAAAAAAATTTAAAGAGACATGTGTCATCTCCACATTATTTATTATTTTAAAAATCTTAAAAAAATGGATATTTAGTTTGGGAGGGAAGTTATAGGGTTATTAATATATAATATCTACCAATTAAAAATTTCTTCTCATTTTTATTCTTTTTATTTTTAACTTAATAGTTTAATCAATTATAACTTTCATATCAATTTTATTTTTGATAAAAAACATATCAAATTAATTCTTACTTCGTGCTCTTTAATTTGACATCCATATAGTATATATATATATATATATATATATATATATATATATATATATATATATATATATAAAGTAATTTAAATATAATAATGATATATTAGATGATTAAAATATTTCCATATAAAAATATAAGAATATTGAAGAAAATATATATTTTTAGTTTATTTTCATAGTTTTGTACTTTAATAGTTAATTAATTTTTCAGAATTATATTATTCTCATTGTAAAATAATAAAATAATTACATTAATGCCAAATCATATAAAAAAATTACATTAGTAAGAATATGGGTTGGATACTTTTAATGAAAGTTGATAATAATAAATATAATTTAATTTATTATTTATAAAATTAGATATAAGACCCATATTGTCTTATCATTCAGTATTTATCATTCAGTAATTGATACTCAGTAATTTCACTCATTATTGATCATTTGTCACTCAAATTCAGTCATGGTATTCATCATTCAGAGTAATTGTATCGAGTATCAATCGTTATTCATCACTAATCTGATTGGAGTTTCGTGTCGTGTTTATCATCATTGTCAATTTCGTTGCGAACTGTGCGTGAAGGGTAGCGCACGCTACGTACTCCTTTTAGCGTACGCTAATTGGGTATAGGTAGCGCACGCTACCACTCAGCTTTAGCGCACGCTAAGGTTGCCCTGGCCGCATCCGTAAGGTACTGGACTGCAGGTGAGTTATAAGTAGCGCACACTACGAATGGTAAGTAGCGCGCGCTAGTGAGTTGTAGTAGCGCACGCTAATATGTGGTGTAGCGCGCGCTAAGGACAGATCAGGTTGAGTCCAGTGGCTACTGGACTGCACTGGATTAATTCTTAGCGCACGCTATGTGTTGTTTTTAGCGTACGCAATCGATATTATAGCGCACGCTAAATAATGGTTGTAGCGCACGCTATCGAGGTCAGATCAGAGGACAAGCAGTTTCTGGATTCCAGTACTGGGCATCACATTATTCGTTAGCGCACGCTAACTATGAGTATTAACGTACGCTAGTGGTATGGCCGTAGCGGACGCTACAAAAAGGTACGTAGCGCGCGCTACCGTTTTCGGACAGTGGGTACTGGAATACCCAAATTACCCGTTAGCGCACGCTATGCATAAGGGCTAGCGCACGCTAACCTGGAGTGATTATATATTGGACAGTCAGCTTGAGTTCGTCATTTAGCATTCTATTCTCATTCTCTCGTCGGTTCTAGGCGATTTGGGCGATTTAGAGAGTATTCTTCAAGGTGTAATCATCGATCATCATATTCAAGTCTTTGAGTTGGATTAATCATCACTTCATCATCTCCAAAACATCGAATCAAAGGCATTAATTTCTTGGATCTAGAATTTCGGATTTTTGGGTTTTCCTTCTGATTTCTTCGTGTAAGCTTGGATTATCATTGGAAAATGTTAGATATGGATTATCTACCTTGGATGAATATATTCCTACGGATTTAATGGTTATTTTCGGAATTGTTTTCAAGAACCCTTGGGGTTGACTTCGGTTAATTGGGAATTTTCCGATTGATGTTGTTGTAATCATGAATTATGGATTCCTAATGGATTATTGATATCATTGAAGTGTTTTGTTAGTTCGAAATACTCATTTTGGTGTGGGTTTCGACATATTCGGGATTGGATATTTCCGAAGTTGTGTGGTTGGTTATGTATTCGTTGGAATGCCCTATGAGTTTGATTATCGTTGTTTTCGACCTTTGGGTTAGTCGTGTTTTGTTGCTTGATACGTGTATTGAGCGATTGTTGGTAATTATTGTTATTCAAGGTTGTTCGAGCGACCGGTATCTTGGTTAGGACGTTGTTCGTGGACGGACATTCTTCATCGTTGTTGTGTAAGTTAAATCTTACTCGGTTAAAAGGATACTCATTCCTTTTGTTGTTGATTGCTCATAATCATAATTCATTCATCATAATATTAATCATTTTGAGACTTGTAATTGTCGAATAATCAATTCATTCACGAGGAACGACGGTTCTAAATCATTTCATTGGGTTATCAATCACGTCACTATTACTTTCATATCGGTGAGTCATCTTGGCCTTGTCTAATTATTATTTATTGATATTCATCATGGTCATTCTCGTTCATCTGACCTTCCGGGTTCATATTGCGTGGCCGGGTGTGGCTGTGTGGAATTTTTAGTCGGGCACACGATGGTCATGTATTGGGTTCACCGATACATCGGACCGTGCACACGGTAACGCTTACCTCCGTGAGACTAATTAGGTACAAGGACGGGTGTGTCCGGTCATTCGTCTTGTACACTTGCACGTAACATTACGCGCGTACTATGATACTCCTCTTGCCGTAATTCATAATTAAGAATATTTCATAACTTCGCTTAATTCATGATTGTGTAATTTCAACTCTTGAGTATTGTTGTTCTCAGAATCGACCCGTTGGGGATTTTGTTTTCGTGTCACGGCAAGGAAAAGGCACGGAAGAGCATGTTGACGGCGACGAGTTCCAGTGATACTAGTAGGGGCCCTATCATTCCGTTTGTTCAGTCATCTTCAGTCATTTTAGTTATTCCGTCATTTGTATTTTCCGCTGCAAATTCCGTTTGAGATGTTTATTTATTCAGGGTGGTGTATTTTATCTTCATATAAAATATACTAGTATTCGGTATTGTCCTGGTGTGTTGTACTTAAACTCCTCATCGGAGTACTTGGTAATATAATGTGGTTCGGTACTACAATTATATTATTTAATTCATCATTTTCATTCGCCTGGTGGGTCCCAGTCGGGGATTCACGGCACTGTAATATCCGCCTAGTTTGGGGTGTTACAGAGTTGGTATCGGAGCGTGGTTTTGAATACTACCCTCCAAGTCATGTCTCGTTTGAAATCATCGTCATCGGACTAGTATCATTGGACTTTCGCGTCACGTGTGACCTGTGCAAATGCCGAGCCAATCAGACCAAGAACAGTAAGATTTCTAATGCCATGGTATAATTTATGGCAATAATCATTCATTCATAATTCATCAGTTAACAATCCTCAATCATCATTGTCACTTTGACCAGGACGGTCAGGTTAACTCATTAATCACTCAATTCATTTCATTATTCAGTTGTTGATCAGGAAGATCAAATCATTAATCTTGTTAACTCATTCAAGATAATCATTTCAGTAACTTCATCAGACAATCATGTCACGTCAATTAATCATTCATGCAATCACTGTATTTGAGCGCGTATGCTCATTTTCATCGTTTCATAATATAATCATAATGTGATACTCATGTGAGATATATAATCATCATATGACTTTCCACTTCAGTATGGAAAGGGCTGGCAGAGGACGTGGAGGACGAGGCCGTGGAGAGGGCCGAATCCCGAGAGCTCGTGTGAATACACGTGCAAACGCGAGGAATAATACTAATTCATCGAGCAGCGACGCTGCCACTCATTCACCTGGACGCGATCATTCACTATCGGGGAGTCGTACCCGGGACACGGCTCAGTCATAGGGTGTCCGGGTTGACCCACTCGCTTTTATGCAGGGCATGATGGCCCAAATGACCCAGATGGCTCAGTTGATGGAGACGATGCATAACTCCGTCAATCAAAATCAGGAGGCTTCTCCGCCGCCACCTCAGAGGCAAGAGAGGAATGTGAGTAATATCATCGGCGATATCTCTCGCCAGAGGCCACCTACTTTTGAGGGCTCGTCTGAGCTGGCAGATATCATTCATTGGCTCGAGCATTTCGAGAAGTTGTTTGCTATGGTAGAGTGTCCCGAGTGACACAAAGTTTCTGTTGCGGCTTACTACCTGGGTAAGAGCGCACATTCTTGGTGGTTATCGTTGAAGCCCACGAAGGATCTTGTACTTGGGATCAGTTCAAGACTCTCATGATGGAGAGGTACTACCCGGCCCCACTCAGAGAGGCCAAGCTGTCAGAATTGCTCACCCCCGACCCCTCAACAGACGAGGATGTTCTCGCAATTGCCGAGAAATTTCAGGAACTTCTTCCTTTCGCCTCATCCATCATTCATTCAGAGGCGGATAAGATCAAGTATTTCAGCAAGAGGCTGACACCCCGTATGAGACTTCAGTTACTTAATCATAATTGCACCACGTTGGCCGAATTCATTGAGAAAGCTCTCACCTACGAGCTTACTGCTAAGAAAATTGCTAAGCAGCAACCTTCGTATGCTAGCAAGAAATCGAAGAATCGTAATCAGTCTGAAGGCGGTCAGACAACCTTCAAGAAAACCCGTGCGGGCTCTGCTTTTTCTGAGCGACCTCTTGTGTCGTCTAAACCCGTGGAATCTCAGTCTCGAGCGGCCAGTTCGGCCATCACCTGCTTTAACTGTGGGGATCTTGGTCACCTCAGTACCAAGTGTCCGAGACAGACTATCACATGTCATAATTGTGGAATTGCTGGGCATAAGGCCCGTTTTTGCCGTAGGGACTTCAAACCTACTCAGACGTCATCTCAGGCCCCTAAGCAGTCAGCCGTTCAGAATCAGGCCACTCAATCAGCGTCGTTTAAAACGACAGGAGCGACTAAAGGTGAAGCCTATAACCAGCAGACGGGAGCGTCCGGTGCCGGGACCAGCAAGCCCCGGATTTATGAGATGAAGAAGACCGATGATACAGAGGCCCGAATGATCTTAGGTACACTCGATATTCTATCTCAACCTGTGTGTACCCTTTTCGATACTGGTGCATTGCATTCATTCATTTCCGAGTCATGTGTGAGTAGACTACGTCTGGGTAGTGCTACTAGTTGTGAGCCTTATGTCATTGGCCTACCTGATGGTAGACGAATTACCGTGTCGTGAGATTCGAATTGTCCACCCGGGCCATGGTCGTGTATGGCCAGCGGACCTAGTCGTGGTAGATTTGCCGAGGGACGACGTCATCTTGGGTATTGATTGGATGGATCGTCATGATGCCATCATTAGTGTCCGTAAGCGTATGTTCACTATCATTTCCGACGATGGGGTTGAATGTGTGTTTGAGGGAGGTAATCCCGGCTGTTCTGGTAAGGTCATTAATTTGATGAAAGCAGTAAGGTTACTCAATCAGGGATGTGTCGGTTATTGGTGCTATATGGCCAAAACCGAGAAATCATCAGTAATGTTGACGGATATTCCGGTAGTGAGGGAATATGCCGATGTTTTTCCAGACGAGTTACCTGGTTTGCCTCCACAGAGGGATGTGGAATTCACGATTGAGTTGGAGCCTGGTACGTCCCCGATATCGAAGGCACCGTACCGGATGGCCCCGACCGAAATGCAGGAATTAAAGAACCAACTTGAGGAGTTGTTCGAGAAAGGTTATATCCGACCGAGTGCGTCCCCGTTGGGAGCACCAGTGTTGTTTGTCAAGAAGAAGGATGGTTCATTCCGCTTATGTATTGATTATCGGGAGTTGAACAGGGTGACGATCAAGAATAAGTATCCCTTACCCCGTATTGATGATCTCTTGGATCAACTTCAGGGAGCTTCAGTATTTTCCAAGATCGACTTAAGGTCTGGATATCATCAGTTGCGGATCCGAGAGTCGGACATCGCGAGGACGGCCTTTCGAACACGCTATGGTCATTATGAATTTGTGGTTATGCCATTTGGATTGACTAATGCACCTGCGGTATTCATGGAGTTAATGAATTGGGTTTTCATCGACTTTTTGGATCAGTTTGTTGTTGTCTTCATCGATGACATTTTGATTTATTCCCGTGACCGGGAGGAACACGAGTTTCACCTTCATCAAGTACTCGACGTGTTGAGACGAGAACAACTTTATGGGAAGTTCTCCAAATGTGAGTTCTGGATGTCCGAAGTGACTTTTCTCGGACATGTAATTTCATCAGACAGAGTTCGTGTCGACGCTCAGAAGACGGAGGCTATTCGAGATTGGCTACCTCCGAAGAACGTTAAGGAAATCCGAAGTTTCCTCGGATTAGCGGGTTATTATCGGCGATTTGTAGAGGTATTTTCTAGAATCGCTCAACCCTTAACGAACCTTTTGCAGAAGGATAAGAAATACACGTGGTCCGACGCGTGTCAGCGGAGTTTTGAGGAACTCAAGAGCCGGTTAATGTCAGCACCTGTACTTTCCTTGCCGCAGGGGACGGAAGGATTTGTGGTTTATAGTGATGCGTCCGGACAGGGTCTCGGATGTGTACTCATGCAGAACGGGAAGGTTATTGCCTATGCTTCACGGCAATTGAGACCTTACGAGGTTAATTATCCGACACACGACCTGGAGCTAGCAGCCGTGGTGTTCGCCTTGAAACTTTGGCGTCATTATCTTTATGGCGTTACCTGTCAGATATTCACCGATCATAAGAGTTTAAAGTATATATTTACTCAGAAGGAGTTGAATATGCGTCAGAGACGGTGGTTGGAATTAATCAAAGATTATGATATCGAGATCCTCTACCACCCGGGCAAGGCGAATGTTGTCGCCGACGCCTTGAGTCGTAAGTCCGTTCAGGAGAAGATGCTTGACCGTTTAACAGTTCAGAAGGAGCTTCAGCAGGAATTCCTTAGACCCGAGATCGAGGTCTGGCTTCAGCGAGTTCAGGGGCAGCTTTGTATGTTAGAGATTTCATCGTCACTCGAGGAGGCAATCCGAGAGAATCAGGGTTCGGACCCATCATTGTTGCGCATCCGAGAGGATGTGGCTCAAGGGAAAGACCCTGGATTTGTGGTCCACGAGGATGGACTTTTGAGGTTTAAGAATCGGTTGTGCGTACCGGCGAATGTCGAGTTGAAAAACTCGATTTTGAAAGAAGCCCATGCTACCCCTTACTCTGTTCATCCGGGGTCTAGCAAGATGTACAAGGACTTGAAACAAAATTACTGGTGGAGTAATATGAAGCGAGAAGTCGCAGAATTTGTTTCGAGATGCTTAACTTGTTAACAAGTTAAGATTGAACATCAACATCGGGTATGCTGAAACCTCTTCCTATTCCCGAATGGAAGTGGGAAGACATTTCTATGGATTTCATCACGAGTTTGCCGATGAGTCGTCGTGGCATGAATACGATCTGGGTGATCGTGGACCGCTTAACTAAATGAGCTCATTTCCTTGAGATCAAGGAGACGTGGGGTCCCGAGAGACTTACTCAATTGTTCATCAAAGAGATAGTCAAACTGCACGATACTCCTAAAAGTATCGTTTCCGATCGTGACGGACGGTTTGTGTCTCATTTTTGGAAATCAGTTCATCGTGCTATGGGAACCCAGCTTAATCTCAGTACCGCTTTTCATCCTCAGTCCGACGGACAATCAGAGAGGACCATTCAGACATTAGAGGACATGTTGAGGGCATGCGTCCTCGATTGGAAAGACGATTGGGAAGCCCAACTACCATTGATCGAGTTCACGTATAATAATAGTTGGCATGCTTCGATCAAGATGGCACCTTACGAGGCCTTGTATGGTCGTCGTTGTCGATCTCCGTTGTGTTGGGACGACTTATCAGAATCAATCGGCACCGAGCCCGATATGCTTATAGCCGCCCGTGAGAAGGTAACTTTGATCAGGAGTTGTTTGTTGACAGCTCAGAGTCGACAGAAATCATACGCAGATAACCGTCGTCGACCTTTAGAGTTCGAGGCTGGTGACCATGTGTTGGTCAAGGTATCCCCGAGTCGTGGTATCTTCCGTTTTGGGAGGAGGGGAAAGTTGAGTCCGAGATTCATTGGACCGTTTGAGATTTTGGATCGAGTAGGCGAGTTAGCTTATCGATTGGCTTTACCTCCGGCGTTGAGCCGAATTCATAATGTGTTTCATGTCTCTCAGCTGCGGAAGTATGTTGCCGACCCGAGTCACATACTTCAGTTCGACAAAATCGAGATCGCCGACGATCATTCATATGAGGAGCGTCCTATACGAGTTTTAGAGCGGCGAATCAAACAGTTGAGGAATAAGACAATTCCTTTGGTTAAAATTCAGTGGTCTAGACACGGAGTCGAAGAGGCTACTTGGGAAACCGAGGATAGCATGCGGGAGAGTTATCCCGAGTTGTTTGACCCTTAGTTTCGGGGACGAAACTCTTTTAAGGGGGGGTGTATGTAATACCCGGTTGTAATTCAGTAATTATCATTCAGTAATTGATACTCAGTAATTTCACTCATTATTGATCATTTGTCACTCAGATTCAGTCATGGTATTCATCATTCAGAGTAATTGTATCGAGTATCAATCGTCATTCATCACTAATCTGATTGGAGTTTCGTGTCGTGTTTATCATCATTGTCAATTTCGTTGCGAACTGTGCGTGAAGGGTAGCACACGCTACGTACTCCTTTTAGCGTACGCTAATTGGGTATAGGTAGCGCACGCTACCACTTAGCTTTAGCGCACGCTAAGGTTGCCCTGGCTGCAGTCCAGAAGGTACTGGACTGCAGGTGAGTTATAAGTAGCTCACGCTACGAATGGTAAGTAGCGCGCGCTAGTGAGTTGTAGTAGCGCACGCTAATATGTGGTGTAGCGCGCGCTAAGGACAGATCAGGTTGAGTCCAGTGGCTACTGGACTGCACTGGATTAATTCTTAGCGCACGTTATGTGTAGTTTTTAGCGTACGCAATCGATATTATAGCGCACGCTAAATAATGGTTGTAGCGCACGCTATCGAGGTCAGATCAGAGGACAGGCAGTTTCTGGATTCCAATACTGGGCATCACATTATTCGTTAGCGCATGCTAACTATGAGTATTAACGTACGCTAGTGGTATGGCCATAGCGCACGTTACAAAAAGGTACGTAGCGCGCGCTACCGTTTTCGGACAGTGGGTACTGGAATACCCAAATTACCCGTTAGTGCACGCTATGCATAAAGGCTAGCGCACGCTAACCTGGAGTGATTATATATTGGACAGTCAGCTTGAGTTCGTCATTTAGCATTCTATTCTCATTCTCTCGTCGGTTCTAGGCGATTTGGGCGATTTAGAGAGTATTCTTCAAGGTGTAATCATCAATCATCATCTTCAAGTCTTTGAGTTGGATTAATCATCACTTCATCATCTCCAAAACATCGAATCAAAGGTATTAATTTCTTGGATCTATAATTTCGGATTTTTGGGTTTTCCTTCCGATTTCTTCGTGTAAGCTTGGATTATCATTGGAAAATGTTAGATATGGATTATCTACCTTGGATGAATATATTCCTACGGATTTAATGGTTATTTTCGGAATTGTTTTCAAGAACCCTTGGGGTTGACTTCGGTTAATTGGGAATTTTCCTATTGATGTTGTTGTAATCATGAATTATGGATTCCTAATGGATTATTGATATCATTGAAGTGTTTTGTTAGTTCGAAATACTCATTTTGGTGTGGGTTTCGACATATTCGGGATTGGATATTTCCGAAGTTGTGTGGTTGGTTATGTATTCGTTGGAATGCCCTATGAGTTTGATTATCGTTGTTTTCGACCTTTGGGTTAGTCGTGTTTTGTTGCTTGATACGTGAATTGAGCGATTGTTGGTAATTATTGTTATTCAAGGTTGTTCGAGCGACCGGTATCTTGGTTAGGACGTTGTTCGTGGACGGACATTCTTCATCGTTGTTGTGTAAGTTAAATCTTACTCGGTTAAAAGGATACTCATTCCTTTTGTTGTTGATTGCTCATAATCATAATTCATTCATCATAATATTAATCATTTTGAGACTTGTAATTGTCGAATAATCAATTCATTCACGAGGAACGACGGTTCCAAATCATTTCATTGGGTTATAAATCACGTCACTATTACTTTCATATCGGTGAGTCATCTTGGCCTTGTCTAATTATTATTTATTGATATTCATCATGGTCATTCTCGTTCATGTGACCTTCCGGGTTCATATTGCGTGGCCGGGTGTGGCTGTGTGGAATTTTTAGTCGGGCACACGATGGTCATGTATTGGGTTCACCGATACATCGGACCGTGCACACGGTAACGCTTACCTCCGTAAGACTAATTAGGTACAAGGACGGGTGTGTCCGGTAATTCGTCTTGTACACTTGCACAGAACATTACGGGCGTACTATACTCCTCTTCAGCGTAATTCATAATTAAGAATATTTCATAACTTCAGTTAATTCATGATTGTGTAATTTCAACTCTTGAGGATTGTTGTTCAGTAATCGACTTCGTTGGGGATTTTGTTTTCAGTCACGGCAAGGCAAAGGCACGGAAGAGCATGTTGACGGAGACGAGTCCCAAGATACTAGTAGGGGGCCCCAGTCATTCCGTTTGTTCACCATCTTGATCATTTTAGTTATTCCGTCATTTGTATTTTTCCGCTGCAAATTCCGTTTGAGATGTTTATTTATTCAGGGTGGTGTATTTTATCTTCATATAAAATATACTAGTATTCGCTATTGTCCTGGTGTGTTGTACTTAAACTCCTCATCGGAGTACTTGGTAATATAATGTGGTTCGGTACTACAATTATATTATTTAATTCATCATTTTCATTCGCCTGGTGGGTCCCAGTCGGGGATTCACGGCACTGTAATATCCGCCTAGTTTGGGGTGTTACAGCTCAGTTCTCTCACAAATTAACTTGAGTTTGTCCCATATATACCTCGCTGATTTGCAGCTCTTTACCTTAGAGAACGTGCCTTTGTCAAGAGTGACAAATAGCGCATTATTCACGAAATTGTCGAAGTTGGCGCGCTTTTTTTCGTCAGAAGTCCATTATTCGTGCTCTTTTTCGAGCATCTCTGCATGAGCCTGGCCTTCAATTTTTGGGGCAGGATTTACCTTCATGATCCTTATGGGACCATCATGTATGACAAAAATCATCTCTTCATGCATTGCTGCAAGATGAGCCTCCATCCTAATTCTCCAGTCATCAAATTCGTTAATAGAAACCATAAGAAATTTATTGATCAGTGATGTATCCATATGAGAATATAAGGTAGAAAAAACTGTTTTTCAAAAATAAGTGATTTAAGGGTCTGATTCAATCAAAAATACGACTGATTCTTTTTAGAATCAACCGCTCTGATATTGGCCACTAAGTATACATGATACAAATTGGAAAGTGTTTTAAACAACAAGCTGTACGATTTTCAAATCTGAGTGTGTAGCGGAAGTCTTGTTAAAGTAAGTTGCTGTAAATACATCAACAAGATATGAAGTGTATACTTAAAAATAATCACAGATATCCATACTTAATATTAGAAGATAGTCGCAAAAAAATTTAAAGAGACATGTGTCATCTCCACATTATTTATTATTTTAAAAATCTTAAAAAAATGGATATTTAGTTTGGGAGGGAAGTTATAGGGTTATTAATATATAATATCTACCAATTAAAAATTTCTTCTCATTTTTATTCTTTTTATTTTTAACTTAATAGTTTAAACAATTATAACTTTCATATCAATTTTATTTTTGATAAAAAACATATCAAATTAATTCTTACTCCATATAAAAATATAAGAATATTGAAGAAAATATATATTTTTAGTTTATTTTCATAGTTTTGTACTTTAATAGTTAATTAATTTTTCAGAATTATATTATTCTCATTGTAAAATAATAAAATAATTACATTAATGCCAAATCATATAAAAAAATTACATTAGTAAGAATATGGGTTGGATACTTTTAATGAAAGTTGATAATAATAAATATAATTTAATTTATTATTTATAAAATTAGATATAAGACCCATATTGTCTTATATAAAAAATAAATGCCTATGCTTAATTAAATTATGATTTTCCTATCATGTGCCCTCAGATCACATGATAAGAATTTATAAAATAAAACAAATCAAATAATAATTTATGTGTATGTATGTGTATATTGACTCATGTATATTTTATAATAATATTACAATATTATTGAAATTCAATCACATATTACTAATATAATAAAATATTTGATACTTTATGCCGTGCATCGCACGGAAGGACATCTAGTTAAAATAGTAAATGCATAAGGTAGATGACACGGTAAATAAAGTGGTTCGAGGTAAACCCCTTTACATCCACTGGTCCTCCACACAGGAGTTAAAAAGTTTATTATAAATACGACGTACACAACTACGTATTTATAATCAAACATATCAATGTATCGTTCACACAGATTGATACAATGATTGAAGCTTTCAACGGTTCACACAGATTGGTTTAGGCTTTCACTTGACTAACTTCTTCACACACAGTTCCGAAGCTTTGTCTCTTCAATGCAAATCTGTCACACACAATTTGGGAAAAACAATGCTTTCTTAGTCCACACAACGCTGATGGGTTTGTTCAATGATAGAACTATGGTTCGAACAACAGCTTGACTTTCTCGATCTTCAGCTGATAATGTGTTGTTCAAGGTTGAGCACTTTGGATATTTCTTCTCTCAGAATATGCAGTATACTTGAAGAAATATGTTTGCTCTGAATAATCGTGTAAGCACTTGTTGGTTGCTTTTTATTCTTGTTATCTTCATGTGTGATCTTCAAACTCTTGGAGATATATATAGACCAAGATTCCGTGACAACTTAGATAGTTGACTTAAATAGACCAAGATCCGGATATTGCGTAGTTTGAAGATCTCTGTCGGCTTCAGTATTTAAATACTTTATCCTTTCAGTATTTAAATACTTATTTATCAAACGGGACTTGACTTTAGCGAATACTAGAGATTTCTTTTCAAAACGGTCTTCAGTCCTATTTCGATACTTCACATCTTGAATGCTGTAACAATTTGCACTGTCGACTATAGAGGAGAAGTCGCTGTATGGAATGTTTGTTGTATGAAGGGACAACTTCCATACTTGGCGCTTTTAGACTCTTGTTGCTGTATGATGGCATGATGATAAGTCTTCGATATAGGATCAAAAACTTCAATCGGTTTATCGATACAGCAGCTTGTTGTATGATGGATTGGCATATTGTCAAAACACTCTTATCAAGATCTTTCGATACAAGGATTGTTATCCCCACATCGCGAAAAGTGATGATGTCCACAACAGGAGAACACGTCTCCTCGTAATCAATGCCAGGGCGCTGCGAGAAGCCCTGTGCAACTCGTCTCAATTTGTAATGCATGACCTCATTCTTATCATTACATTTACGAACAAAGACCTATTTATGTCTAACTTGTTTTACGCCCCACAGGTACTGGCTCGATACGGCCAAATACCTCATATTTAGTCATTGAGTCTAGTTCAGCTTGCATTGCATCTTTTCATTTTGGCTAATCGGCCCCTCGTTGACATTCAGGAATCGAGCGTAGGTCAGTATCGTCATCTTTAATAATTTCTTGAGCGATGGAGTAGGCAAAATCATCATCGACTAGAGTGGATGACCTGTCCAACAGTACATATTCAGTCAAACATTGCATCGAGATTGCTTTATTCTCCGACATCAACAAAGTTTCTGATGCATCCGTCGATCGTTCCATTGTTGATTCGAGGACATATTCGTATTCAGAAAGAATCTTGTGTGATGGAGTCACTATGTCGATAATGAGAGGATTATGTTCCTCTATTCATATTCTCTTTCGAGGCTCGGTATCCTTTCTACCCACTGTCATCCCCCTCTTTCAAGAAGGGATAAGAGCATTCGAAGCAGCCGTTCCACCACTAACATCGACGCCGGGTGCATCATTCCTTTGGGAAGCTGAACCTTGCCCTATAATGGGACTTCTAACCTTGCAAGAACTTTCACAATGGTAATGGTATATCTTGTCACTTTCGCAGTATCAGTAAAGCTGTCGGGCATCGAATCCCCAACTTTCTGAAGACTGAGAATTCATTGGACTTCCAGCTTGGATTGAGCCGTATAAGTATCGTATAATTTTAGGTGACTCATACCCAACATATATACCTAATCGTCTTTGCAGAACCATTTTAGTACGTTGTGGAGGCGTAATTGTCATATAAACTGCACAACCAAAAATGCATAAGTGTGAAATATCAGTCTCATATCCAATTATGAACAGGTACGCATTAAACGATTGATTGGAAGAGGGTCGAAAGTGAATAAGTATAGTTGCATGAAAAATTTCATAACCCAAGGCAGGAGTCAGCAAGTTAGTGGGCAATAGTAATGCTCGAGTGATAAGTTGTAATAACTTAATCATAACTTCAGCAAGGCCATTCTGCGAATGAACGTGGGGTACAGGATGCTCCACTTCAATCCCAATCGACATCCCATAGTCATCTAAGGACTTTGACGTAGACTCATCAGCATTATCCAATATTAATGACGAGATTGGAAAGTCAGGGTAGTTAGCCTGTAATTGATGATTTGTGCTAGGAGCTTAGCAAATGCAGCGTTTATTATTGATAAAGCGACGTGTGACCATCACATTGATGCATCAACCAGAACCATAAAATATCTGAATGGTCCTCACTCTATGTGAATAGGTCCATAAATGTCCCCTTGACTTCTTTGTAATAAGCGAATATTTTGTTTTTAGTATTTAACAAAGGATGGAGAAGGTATCAACTTCGCTAGTGAACAGGCCTTACAAAATGATTTATGGGCATTGGAAATTACCACAGAAGCCATGGGACTTGCATAAGATACACCGTCGACCCCTCAGGGCATGCGATCTTCAATCCCGGTGATACGGTATCAGGTTCACTCACATCAATGCCGACTTCGAGCAGTACTTCCAATCATTTTCTAGACTTGAAAAATGGATGACCATGTGAGTTTCTAAAAATGTGAATCATCATGTCGCTTCCAGGGTGACTAAGCGGTCATGCCACAGTTGGTATGCTCCAGAATCACAAAGTTCGTGATTGACAACATATGATTCAATAACTCTTATTGTAGTTTGGTATATACACTACTCAGACTCGTTACTTTCTCGAGAATGCAACGTCTTTCGCATTCCTGAGTAACACACGAAAATTCTATCCCATTCTCACAATGTGTATCAAGGTGATTACTATTGGCACAGATGTCTCTAAAACTTAGAAAGGTTCGTTTGCTCTTGGGGCATAGAGAGCATTTATTGTTGGGATTCGATGCCTAAAACAAAGGTGCATCGGAAGCAAAATACAAAAGTAAATTCGATCTAAATCCCTTTAGAGGATATATAAAGCTACGTATACGAATATAAAACGAAATAAAGGAAGATACAAAATCATACCCTCGAAGTCTGTTGATTAAATTGTGTTCTTCACAAAAGCGATCCCCAAGCTTTAGGTGATCTTCCTCATGAATCCGATTCCCCAAGCTTTTGAAATCCCGAGCTGAAAGACCGTGCCTCTACTTGCCACGCACCGTAAGTCGACCGAAATAACTACCACCTTATTATCCTCCGAGGATACGGCTAGAATAAGATGGTGAAGCTTATATTAATTGAAGTATATACTCCAAGTAAATTTATCAATCTTTCTCTCAGTTATCTCTCAATTTTTCTCCAAGAAAAATGAATAAGAAAGATGAAGAAGATGAACATGATGAAGACTTGAGATAACTATTTTCTCTCTCTCACTTGTGAGTTGGCCGTGACTTACCTCTTGCAAAAACCAAGAGTTGAGTCTTTCAACCAACCACAAGTCTTAGTTTTGGTTTTCATGTATTTTTCTTATTTTATTATTCTTTCCAAAAGAATAATATCACCAACCCTTATCAAGAGAGATATCAAGATCTCTCAATTGTCTTGGTATTCCACCAATTTAGGTGGGATAAAGGTCCAACTCAAGATCAAAGGTGGGATGGTCTGCCTCTAGAGGTTTACGGGAGAATTTTGTTCGTTTCGGACTCCCACGAGACCAAACAGATAAACTCTATTCCGTATCGATGTATTTATATCGATTAAATTAATCTAATTAATTAATTATATCAAATACAAAACAATATAATTAATTTATATAAGAAATAATTATATCTATGAATTAAATCAATCACCTACTAATTTATTTAATTCATTAGGCCGAAATTAATTTATCCAATAAATTCATTTAGACATCCAATGTCCCATAATTAATTAGACATCCAATTTCCAATAAATTAGACATCCAATATCTAATATTATCAAAGAGAGATTAAGCTAGATTTATTCCGTCGTCTATCCTAATGCGTGACTCGGTAGGTCCACTTCAGTTAGCAATAGGAGGAACCATAGAGTTATAGCACCACCTAGCCAATCCCGCGGCCTACACTGTAACCTTATTGGGATCATTAAAAAACATTTCTGTCACCAGTATACGTATAAACCCTTCTTTAAAATATCCCGATCAAGTTATACGGTCACGATCAGTCAAATCATATCTGTACTTGACGCTATGCATGAGTTAATGCAAACCGAGATCATTGAGCTCTCGTGTATCCAATACAACTAGCTTTAATGCTTTGGCCAAAGACTTATGATCCCATTTGCCAATAACCGCATAGGACATATGTCTGTTCACTTACACGAGAAAGAATCCTATCTTAGTATCCAGTAGGACCTGCTACTTGCCTGTCAAGATGCACGTCGAGGTTGAACCCCACCTTCCTGTTTTCTGGGTCGAACTACTCTAATGAAAATCTTAACGTCACAAGCACATCCCTACTAAATCCTCAAGTCGAAGGTTCACGAATACCTATCACAACCTTACGATTCCGTCATTGATTGTCCCAGAGTGAAATCCGTTTGATGAATCGAGGGTGAGTTGGTTCGAGTATACTAATCTCATTAGCATACCTATAACGTATGCTCCTACTAACCATTAGTGATCGATAGGCACTCTTCAAGTCAAAGAACACGTCATACAAGTCTTCACATAAACTTAACGCCCAGTCAAGTTTCATCGACTTGCGAACGATTAAGTATTTGAGCCACAAAACTTTCCAGTGCCGATCCCCTTATCTAATAATGAGTGAAATGTTTTGCTCTCAAATACAAGGACTAGTTTCTATATATATATTTACGAGTCAGGAATGCCAGTGACTATCAGTAAATAAAGAAACATACAATTGCCTTCTCATAATGTTTTACATAATAACAAGTACGATGCCCTCACTCTAACATCCTATGAGTGGCATTCGAGGGCGTACTCCTAACAATCTCCCACTTGCACTCAATGCCACACACTATGGTATCTAATACCCATGTTCTCCAGATGACGCTCCAAGCTCATCTGAGAAAGTGGCTTGGTCATTGGATCAGTCATTGTCTACTGAGTTTACTCTATGCAGCATAATGTATCCTTTTCGAACAAATTCTATCACGAGATAACAATTTTTCTCAATGTGTTTTGTATCGTTGTGAAACCTCGGCTCCTAAGCCTATGCTACCGCTCCATCATTATCGCATAAAACGAAAACAGGCAGCGCAGCATATGGTGTCACTTGAAGTTCACCCAGTAACTTCTTAATCCAAAATCCTTCCTTTGGAGGCCTCCGAGGGCGCTTGATACTCAGCCTGACAGGTGGAATCAGCAGTCGCACTATGCTTGGCACTATGCCAAGATACTGCTCCTCCATTAGGAGTAAAATGTAGCCAGCAGTAGACATAGAGTCGTCTTTCTGTCCATGGAAGTCTGAATTAGTGAAGCCCGTCACAATTAGTGTAACACACCCAAGTTATTCAGCGAATATTACAGCGCCGTGAGCCCCGCCGTGGGGCCCGTAAGGCTATTTATACGCAGAACTATGAACTTTGCCCGAGGAGGTCCAATACAATGAAATGAAGGACGATACAAATGGTATTCAAACCATATCCAATATATCCAAATACAACACATCACAATTCAATACCTCGGCAACACAGGCCGGAACATCAAGGAAACTGAAAACAGTACTCGAGTATTCAATAACCATTCAAGTATAACAACGCTGAATAGAGGAAATACAAAACATAACCAGAGACAATACACAGCATCACACTTGCCCATCATCTTCATGCCAACCCGGTACATGCCTATCCGCTCTCCCGGATCCTGAAATACATGAAATGTATTTCCCCCATAAAGGGGTTAGCCGTCGAATAGCTAGTGCAAGTATATCGAATATGAAACACAATACTCCTCGACAATAAAGTAAATGTAATCATCAACACATCAATTCAAGACTAGTATTCCGGAATAACTAAATCTCATAGCATCACATTCAATACATATTTGATTAACCGAAGAACCGCACCAGAGGCTACGGAACCCTCAGAGGACCCGTCGGTCCGTCCAGAGTGGTTAACCCAAAATATCTGCGGAACCGCACCAGAGGCTATGAAACCCTCATAGGACCCGTCGGTCCGTCCCAGACTGGATATAAACCATTATACAATTCATATATCTTACTTTCAAAGTCGAGAATGCACAATCATAAACATATACTTGCCTTTGAGACATCGAGATTTTGGAAGGAAACGAGTATAAGTTCGGTAGGTCCAAGAATGCACTCCCGGCACATAAACGATTCATAAGGAATATGATAATCAATAATCCATACTAAAATCACATGAAGAAACTCCCGAAACCCGCCTACGATTCACGAAACTACAAGGATAATCATCTCGAGGTTTGAAAATCACCTAAACCCTCTCAAGTCCGAACAAGGTACAAAACAATCCATATAATCACAGAGGAAACATGGGTTTTGACAGAAAGTGCCGCGTTTCTGGGCCGTTTTGGAGCCTGTTCTCGACCTAATTACACGGACGCATTTTGAGGCAAAAGAGGATTATAAATAAGGGTTTAAGGTCATAAGGAGATCATCTTGGAATCAGAGGAGAATCGCAGAAGAGAGGAACTAAGACAAGAAGCAGAAGACACCAAGAGCAGAAGGCGGAAGCCAGAAGAACGGAGGAATCCGAGCTCTTCATCTGCATTTGATTTCAATGCTTTCATTCATTATTTCTGTATTTTTATCTTTTAGCATGTCGGGCTAAAACCCTGTTCTAGGATTTTGATGAAACCAAAGTTTTGACGGATTTGCTTTTGATTATCTATATAATTCCCTTTTTCTGTTGAGTTTTCCCAATCGATTTTAATGCTTTCAATTGTCTGGCCAATAATTGGATTGTTTTAATTACGCAACTCAAATCGGGAGAGGAGAGTTGGTGAGGAACTATTGGTGAGAACCGTTTTATCTTGTGAGATAGGAATATACTCATAGGAACTACGTGGCCTTTTGAAGATTTTGTGCTTTTTGCCTATTGACGAATTAATTCACCTAGGGATAGAGTGCGTTATTCGCCTTTAGAAAAATCTATTGACCTCGGGAGAGGCGGTAGAGTATTTTAGCAATCTTTGCCTTTAATAAATTGGGGAAATCATTAAATTCAGATAATCGAGAGTAAATTCGGATAAACCGAGGTGGATTCACAATCCTAGACTTTTTCATCATTTGATTTTCTTTCTTCGAGCTATCGTTTTTCTGTTTATTATTAATTCTCTTTAGTTATTAATTGCAACCCAAATTTCGACTGTTCAAATAATATTAGAATACATATAAATCGATACTTAGTGATTCAGTCCTCGTGGAAACGATACTCACTCATCACTTTATTACTTGTCTACGATAACGTGCACTTGTGTTTAACGAAATACCGCAACAATGCATCATATTCTCAAAGATCTCAAGCTCCAAAATGAATAAATCGGACGAATCTAAGAAAATCCCCAAAAATTCCCAAAACTAGGTTCTAAGGAATTTACCTTGATTTGGAATATAGAAATGGATTAGATGTTGTGTAATCATTGTTATTCAACCAAGGATAATGATAGCTGAAGAAGGAACGCCTCAAAATCGCTCCAAATCGCCCAACTCACTGCTCCCGTCGAAAAAAGGAAATAAAGGATAAAAATGACAATTTCAGGGGTTGACTGCCCCTTATATAAAATGTCAGGTTAGCGCGCGCTAAGAATCGGGGCTAGCGTGCAATAATGGGCTCACCCGGTAGTCTAGTAGCTTCTGTCCTGAGGCGTTAGCGCGCGCTACCACACCTTAGCATGTGCTAACTGTTGTCCTGTAAAAGTTCCAGTTCACTGCCCAACTCCGATAACGTGTGCTATGACTGAGCATTAGCGCACGCTACGCAACACCTTTAGCGTGCGCTAGCTGCTGCCTAGCGTGTGTTATCTGCTAGTCTAGAAAGTAGAAATACCTCACTGCCTCTTCCGACTCAGCACGTTAGCGTGTGCTACGGATGATGTTAGCGCGCACTACTTACCATGAATAGCGTGCGCTAGCAAACTCCTAGCATGCGCTAACTGCTAGTCCAGAGAGCAGAATTTGCTACTACCTCTGCGAGGCCTGGACCGTTAGCGTGCGCTAAGGCTCAAAGCTAACGTTCGCTACTCAAGTAGAAATAGAGTGCGTTAGCCTAGGCCTAGCGCGCGCTATCTGCCTATCCCAAAATACTGCCGAAAGGTCCAATTAACACGATCATACCTCGGACTAAGTTTCCCCTTTTTCCCGAAGCAGAAAACTCCTTTGGTCGGCGACACCTTGAGTAGAACATGGTCTCCCACTTCGAATTCTAAAGGTCGACGACGAGTATCATCATAAGATTTCTGACGGCTCTGGGCAGTCAACAACTGGTCCCGAATAATAGAAATCTTCTCCTTAGTCTCCATCAACATATCGGGTGCTGTTCCGACTAGCTCTGAAGCCTCGTCCCAACACAACGGCGATCTACACCGCCTACCATAAATTGCCTCGAACGGTGCCATTTTGATCGATGCATGACAACTATTATTGTAGGCAAACTCGATCAATGGCAAGTGAAGCTCCCAATCATTACTCCACTCTAGGGCACAAGCCCGCAACATGTCCTCCAACGTCTGAATCGTACATTCCGTCTGACCGTCTAACTGAGGATGAAAATATGTGCTCAATCTCAACTCGGTACCTAAAGCCTGATTTACGGCCTGCCAAAAATGCAATACGAAACGACCATCTCGATTGGAAACAATGGTCTTAAGGGCACCATGAAACCTCACGATCTCAACTATAAAAGTTCGAGCCAATCTCTCCAGTCCCCAAGTATCCTTAATACCTAGAAAGTGTGCAGACTTGGTCAACCGATCGACGATTACCCAAATCATATTCATTCCGGCTCTAGTTATCGGCATCCCAGTGATAATTTCCATAGAGATATCTTCCCACTTCCACTCGGGAATGGGAAGCGGCTTCAACAACTCCGTCGGTCATTGATGTTCAATCTTGACTTGTTGACATGTCAAGCACCATAGTACAAACTCCATGACATCTTTCTTCATATTATTCCACCAAAAATTTCGCTTCAAGTCCTTGTACATCTTACTCGTTCGGGGTAGATTGAGTAAGGCGTAGCATGAGCTTCTCGGAGAATTCTACCTCTACTCTAGATCATTCAGAACACAAAACTGCCTTGAAATCTCATAATACTATCCTCGTGGACCATAAAACCACGGGCTTTTCCTTTAACTACATATTCCTTCAGTTTAGAGATCATCGGGTCACTCCATTGTTTCCCTTTGATGTCGTCAACCAAGGACGAAGTAATTTCAAGAGTGCACAATTGTACTTGCACTATTTGAAGCCAAACTTCTATTCCTTCTTTGATTAAATCCTAACGAATCTTTGTCTGAGCTGTAAGAACCTCGAGCATCTGAAGCGATGCCAATTTGTAGCTCAAAGCGTCCGCGGCGACATTGGCCTTTCCTGGATGGTAAAGAACTTCCAAATCATAATCCTTGATCAATTCCAACCAACGTCTCTGCCTCATATTCAGATAGTTCTAGCTGAAAATATACTTCAAACTCTTGTGATCGGTATAAATCCGACACGGAGAGCCTTACAAATAATACCGCCAAATCTCAAGTGCGAAGACAATTGCGGCCAACTCCAAATCGTGAGTAGGATAGTTCATCTCATACAGCTTCCACTATTGTGATGCAAAAGATATCGTCTTATCATGCTGCATAAGAACACATCCAAGCCCTTGTCCCGAAGCATCGCTATAAACTGCAAATCCTTCACTACCCTGTGGTAAAGCAAAAATCGGCGCTGAGGTCAAACGTCTATTCATCTCATCGAAGCTCTGCTGTCTCTTAGTCTTCCAAACAAACTTTTCTGTCTTCTGGAGTAATTTCGTAAGTGGGTAATACCCAGCAAGACCCAAAAAGCTATGAACTTCTTTAACATTTTTAGGCGGTGCCCAATCTAGCACTGCCTCGATCTTCTGTGGGTCTACACGATCCCCTTCGGCCGAAATCACATGGCCGAGAAACATAACTTCTTCCAACCAGAACTCACATTTCGAGAATTTTGAATAGAGGTGCTCGGATCTCAAAACATCTAGTATCAAACGCAAGTGACGGGCATGTTCCTCCTTATCTCGAGTATAAATCAAGATGTCATCGATAAACACGACCACACATCTGTCCAAGTATTCGATGAATATCTTGTTCATTAGTTGCATGAACACTGCCGGTGCATTAGTCATTCCAAAAGGCATGACCACAAATTCATAATGTCTATACCTCGTCCGAAACGCAGTCTTCAGAACGTCGGACTCTTTTGCTCGAAGCTGATAGTACCCTGATCTCAAATTAATTTTCGAGAATACTGTGGATCCCTGCAATTGATCAAATAAATCATCTATATGAGGCAAAGGATACTTGTTCTTGATGGTCACTTTGTTCAGTTCCCGATAATCATTGCATAAACGTAATGAACCATCCTTCTTCCTCACAAAAAGAACAGGCGTGCCCCAAGGCGAATCGCTGGGTCTGATGTACCCTTTCTCCAATAATTCTCCCAGCTCACTATTTAATTCTTGCATCTCGGAAGGTTCCATCCGATAAGGTGCCTTAGAAATCAGAGCCGAGTCAGGCTCTAAGTCCACAGAAAACTCTATCTCTTGATCCGGCGGTAATCCTGGGAGGTCGTCAGGAAAAACATCGAGATACTCATTAACAACTGCAATCAAAGAGAAATTGACTTCGTTCTCTTATGTCGTCAAAGCATAACACCAATAGCCGTGTAACCTTTATTCAAAAGTTTTACGGCCTTCATGGTGATGATAAGCAGCTTAGGTTGGCCCGACTTACGTCCCATAAATGAGTACTCGGAACCGTCTTTAGTCATCATGGTGATAACCTTAGTACGCTAATTCATAATCGCTTGGTGACCATCAAACCAGTCATTGCCGAGGATCACATCCTCGCCTTCCATATCAACCACAATCAAACTCGATAACCAATCCATACCAGCTATATTCACCGTAAAATCTCTAATCTCCCGATTCCCCATGATTCTATCCCCGCTAGGTAGTTTCACAATGAAAGGATCGCAAGCAGTCATACAAGTTATATTCAAACGGCGTACATACTCCGAGGAGATGAAAGAATGTGTAGCACCCGAATCAAAAAGTACACGAACTGGATTAGATAGGATATGAATGGTACCTGAGGCCACCGCCACATCGGGTTCGTCTGCTTGACGCATCTCATAGACTCATAGGTGTGCCAAACCGATACTAGAATCTCCCCCTCTAGCATTATGACTCCGTCCCCGGCCTCTGCCGTAACTCTGCTGTGATTGTCCAACTGGTTGCCTCTAATTCATACTCTAATCTAAAGGTGCTGGGGCAGAAGCCCGAGTGTCCACAGTCTGATCTTGTTTGGGGCAATAAGTTGCCCTATGTCCCATCTGTCCACAAGTGTGACACTTCAGGGGTGGGAAATTACACTCCAGGTTAACGTGGCCTGGACGACCACAATTAAAAAAAGTTAGCGGGCGAGTTGAGGTGCCCGAACTAGAACGAAAACTCCTCTTTCCTCTAGTAGAACATGACGACTGCCTGACAGAACAGTTAGTCATCTGAGGTCTTTGGAAGTTGCCACCCTTAGAACCAGAAAAGTTACCAATGATCTTCTGTTTCTTTGGTTCTTCTGCGGTATCATTGTTGGGGCTCGATATGTTATATGCCAAGGCCCGGTCTTGGTAATCCTTCAAGGTAGTACAAGCAAATCCGGCCATATAACACCGTAAATCCATATTCATCCGCATATCAAAGTAACGGATCTTGTCACGCTCATCCCGCACTTGATTCTTGTCACGCTCCAGTAGCTCTTTAAATTCTTCCCTCGTAGCAGCACGATCCTGTGGCTTGATAACTTTCCACCAAGTCATGGCCTCCTCGGTAAGGAAGTACTGAGCAATCGGTGCCTTCCTCACTTCTGGAAAATCAACCACTTCAAACACTTTCTCTAACTCTGCCAACCAATTCTCCCAACCTATCGGGTCTGTAGCACCGCTGAACTTCTGAAGCAAGGCATCCAATGTCGGGTTCGGATTGTTCAGTTCAACGGCTTGGGCCAGGATAGTCATCTGGTTAGCCAATTGCTGAAGGACATTTGTAACTCCAAAATCTGCATTAGTCCCTTGGCCGGTCGACTGGTCGTGATGACCCTCGATATCAGGATGTACTGAGTTAGATAAGCTAGGGTTGGTCGACCCCGCAACGGAACTGAGGGAAGCGGCCGCGCCACGTCCTCGTCCACATCCACGACTACGGGCTCGCCTCTGTCCCCTATCAGCGGGCATTCTGAAGGATACACAAAGCACGTACGTACAATTCAAATCGCACATCATCGAAGTGACTGTTTCCCAAAATACCAATTAGAAAGTAAAAGGATTACGGAAACATTAGGAGAGTAAGAGGTCTTACAAGTACCGGTCGCACTGTGATGATGGCAAAGTAGTGATACTGTAGACAAATGATTACTCAATCGACCCAAAAGACCGACAGCCTAGGTATCCATAAACCTAAGCTCTGATACCATATTCTGTAACACCCCCAAGTTATTCAGGGAATATTACAGCCATGAGCACCGCCGTGGGGCCCACAAGGCTATTTATATGCGAAACCATGAACTTTGACCGAAGAGGTCCAATACAATGAAATGAAGGACGATATAAATGGTATTCAAACCATATCCAATATATCCAAATACAACACATCACAGTTTAATACCTCAGCAGCACATGCCAGAACATCAAGGAAACTGAAAACAGTACTCGAGTATTTAAAAACCATTCAAGTACAACAACGCTTAATGGAGGAAATACAAAACATAACCAGAGACAAGACACAGCACCACACTTGCCCATCATCTTCATGCCGACCAGGTTCATGCCTATCCGCTCTCCTGGATCCTGAAATACATGAAAGGTATTTCCCCCATAAAGTGGTTAACCGTCGAATAGCTAGTGCAAGTATATCGAATATGAAACACAATTCTCCTCGACAATAAAGTAAATGTAATCATCATCTCATCAATTCAAGACTAGTATTCCGGAATAACTAAATCTCATAGCATCACATTCTATAAATACATGATTAACTGTGGAACCGCACCAGAGGCTACGGAACCCTCTAGGACCCGTCGGTCTGTCCCAGAGTGGTTAACCCAAAATATCTGCGGAACTGCACCAGAGGCTACGGAACCCTCAGAGGACCCGTCAATCCATCCCAGAGTGGATATAAACCATTATACAATTCATATATCTTACTTTCAAAGTCGAGAATGCACAATCATAAACATATACTTCCTTTTAAGACACGAGAATTCGGAAGAAAAAGAGTATAAGTTCGGTATGTACAGCAACGCAATCCCGGCACCTAAACGATTCATAAGGAGTACGATAATCAATAATTCATACTCAAATCACATGAAGAAACTCCCAAAACCCGCCTATGATTCAAGAAACTACAAGGATAATCATCTAGAGGTTTGAAAATCACCTAAACCCTCTCAAGTCCGAACAAGGTACAAACAATCCATATAATCGTAGGGGAAACATGGGTACGTGGTATATGCATCATATTCTCAAAGATCTCAAGCTCCAAAATGGATAAATCAGACGAATCTAAGAAAATCCCCAAAAATTCCCAAAACTAGGGTTCTAAGGAATTTACCTTGATTTGGAATATGGCAATGGATTAGATGTTGTGTAATCTTTGTTATTCAACCAAGGATAATGATAGTTGGAGAAGGATCGCCTCAAAATCGCTTCAAATCGCCTAACCCGCTGCTCCCATCGAAAAAAGGAAAGAAATGATGAGAATGACGATTTCAAGGGTTGACTGCCCCTTATATAAAATGCCAGATTAGCGCGCGCTAAGAATCGGGGATAGCATGCGCTAACGGGCTCACCCGGTAGTCCAGTGGCTTCTGTCCTGAGGCGTTAGCGCGCGCTACCACACCTTAGCATGCGCTAACTGTTGTCCTGCAAAAGTTCCAGTTCACTGCCCAACTCCAATAGCGTGCGCTACGATTGGGCATTAGCGTGCGCTACGCAACACCCTTAGTGTGCGCTAGCTGCTACCTCGCGTGCGTTACCTGCTAGTCCAGAAAGTAGAAGTACCTCACTGCCTATGCCGACTCAGCACACTAGCGTGCACTATGGATGATGTTAGCGCGCGCTACTGACCACGAATAGCATGCGCTAGCAAACTCCTAGCATGCGCTAACTGCTAGTCCAGAGAGGAGAATTTGCTACTACCTCTGCCAAGCCTGGACTGTTAGCGTGCACTAAGGCTCAAAGCTAACGTGCGCTACTCAAGTAGGAATAGAGTGCGTTAGCCTAGGCCTAGCGCGCGCTATCTGCCTTTCCCAAAATACTGTCGAAAGGTCCAATTAACATGGTCATGATCCAAAATGTACGAAACTCCAAATCAACAACGACAACATCTCAAAGTGTTTACAGAGCGACAAAATAGGAATAATGGCAAGGTCAAACAGTCAATAAAAAGTACGGATATTGCAATTAGTTCTCCACCACCATACATAAGAACCAGATCTCTAGTCCTTCTAAAGTACTTGAGAACGTTCTTTATGGTGGTCCAATGTCCCTACCTGGGTTTGCGTGAAACCTACTTACCATGCTCCCAGCATGTGTAATGTTAGCTCTTGTACACAACAAGGCATACACAAGGCTGCCCATGGCCGAATCTTATGGTATATTACTCATTTACTTTCCTTGTTCGTCAATTTGAGGACACATCTATGAGGTGAGTTTTATTCCATGTTGCATCGGTAGGAACCCTCTTTTAGAATCATCCATCTTAAATCGCTTTAAGATCTTGTCTATATAGAGGGGTTGGGAAAGGCCTATCACTATCTTCGCTCTATACTAGTAGAGTCGAGTCCCAAGAATATAGGTTTCTTCTCCCAAGTATTTCATGGAGAACCTACTCGAAAGACAAGATTTCACAGAACTGAGCATTCACACATCGTTTCCTATTAGTAGAATGTCATCTACATATGCTACTAAATATGCGATATTGCTCCCACTAACCCTCTTGTATACACAAGGTTCCTCTTCATTTGGCACGAAGTCAAACTCTTTGAGTGCCTCGTCAAAACGAAGATCCCAACTACATGAAGCTAGCTATAGCCCATTTCACGGAGTCTACATCCACCATGGCTAGGTCATAGGTCATGGGTTAGTCTCTTGGTTATCACCTGGAACCTCATGGAGACTCAGTTCCTCCAAGTGCATAAACCGTACTTCTCAAGTAATTGAGACACCCTACTAGACCTACGAGGTGGTTGTACTTGTATTTCAGAAGGTTTGGTTCCATATACTTGCACAGTCGTCTCCTGAGGAGTTTCATTGTATTCTTCCAAAGAAATACTTCTACCTGACCCGCCTTCCTGAATGAACTCATCTTCCAGGAAGTGTGCTTGTAAAGCAACAATGATCTTTCGATCTTCGGGCATGTAGAATATATAACCCATCATCCCATATGGGAATCCAATGAAATGTCCCTTCACGGACCTTGCTTCTAACTTCTCCACCTTAGTCTTCTTGAAATAGGCGGGACATCCCCAAATCCTAATGTGATTAAGACTTGGTTTCCTGCCCTCCCACATCTCACGTGGAATTTTAGGAACAGACTTGGAAGGACATCTGTTCAAGATATAAGTAGCAGTCAGGAGTGCATAACCTCACAGGTAAATCGGTAAGTCGGTGTATCTCAGCATGGAACGAACCATGTCCAACAATGTTCGGTTCATTCCTTTCGACACACCATTTAACTGAGGAGTTTCTGGAGGTGTAAGTTGTGATACTATTCCATGCTCCTTTAGGAACTCGTCAAACTCTGTACTCATATACTCGCCACCTAGGTCCGACCGAAGTGCTTTGATATGATTACCAATTTGTTTTTCGACTAGGGCCTTAAATTCTTGGAATTTCTCAAAGGCCTAGGATTTAAGTTTCATTAAGTATACATAACCAAACCTAGTATGATCATCCATAAACGTAATGAAATATTGATATCTATCATGTACTTCTTACAAAGCACCACATACGTCGATATGAACTAATCCAAGTTTATCATCGGCTCTTTCAAAAGTCCCTGTGAATGGGGGGCTTAGTCATTTTGCCTTTAAGGCAAGATTCACAAGTTGGAAAGGGATCCGATCCCAGTGGACCCTATTAGGCGTATTTTTATGCGCTTTTATATCATTATATTATATCCATCTTGAACCTAAATCAGCATAAATGAGCTTTTAATGCACTATTCTTTTATGTTTTGCAGGAAATCGTAGTCCGGAAGCCAAAACGATGAAAAACGGGCGAAAACAGCAGTTTTTGGTCATGAGCCGCGGCACAAACCAAGTGAGCCGCGGCACACGAAGACAACCAGCGAGCACTGAGCATACTGTACTGTGAGCTGCGGCACAGCCTAAGTGAGCCGCGGCCCAGGAGGAAAAATGCGCCCAAGTATGGGCACTGGGCGTTAAGGGGCCGCGGCACAGATTAAGTGAGCCGCGGCCCACCGGGCGGTTTTGCTGAATACTCCGCGTTTCTGGGCCATTTTGGAGACTGTTCTCGACCTAATCACACGGACGCGTTTTTGAGGCTGAGAACTGATATAAATAAGCATTGAAGGGCTGAAGAAAAAGGAGGGATCGATAGCTAGGGCGAAGAACACAAGGATGAGATTTGTGGGCGACGACAAGACCACGGATCCCTACGGTTTTTCTGCATCTTAGTTCCTAGATCTATTCGAGTAGGATTTTGATTGTAGCCGATTTCATGACAGTTTGATTATTTATTATTATTTCGATTTATGCGCATAATATTGAATTGGATTCTTCTTACTGTTCTTAATGCTTTTTAATTGTCTGGCCAACAGTTAATTTGTTTTGAATGTCTTTATGGATTCGGGAGATGAAATTTAGGCATAGTTCTTGTCAGACGAATCATAATTTTCGTGAGATAGGGATATACTCATGGAATTGTGAAGCCTTTTTAATTGTGGGGATTCTTGAACTGTTTTAGCTATTAATTATCTAATTCGAATAGGGATATATCGAGTTAATAATTCGTAGTATTTTCTATCGACCTTGGGAAAGGCTTTAGAATAATTTAGGAATTCCTGGCTTACAATCAATTGAATAAAAATGAATTGAATTGAATAAATATCATTCCTGATTGTTTGAGGTGAAAATCATAATCCTACACCCTTATTAGTATTACTATTATTATTAGTACTATTGTTTATTTTCTGTAATTAGTTTAGATATAAATTCTATTAAATCGATCTTCAAATAAAATTGTGAGTTGACTAGATTTTGGTACTTAGTGAAATCAGTCCTCGAGGAAACGATACTTTACTCATCACTTTATTACTTGTTGACACCGTGCACTTGCGGCATAATGTGAGGGAATTCTTCACAACAAGTTTTTGGCGCCGTTGCCGGGGACTGATTTTTTTACTAATATCGATTTCAGTATTTCTAGTCTTAGTTTGAACATTGTTATTGTTTTTGTGTTATTTTATTTATTTGTTTGTTTTTCCTTTCAGGATTTTCCGGTTAGTGCATGAGAAAATTCGGTAACGAAGGCCTACTACCTTTGGAAACCGAACTCAAGCGCACTCTTCGGAGAAACAAAAAGGAGAAACGAGAGTTACCACCCACAATCACCATGGCTGAAAATACCGGAAATCACGAAGCGGAAAACCCCATGGTGCAAGCTCAACCGGCATTAGCACTCCGCGATTATGCTATGCCGCAAATAAATGCGAACTTTTCCGGGATTCGGCGTCCCACCATCCAGGCGAACAATTTCGAAATCAAGCCTGTAATTATTCAGATGGTGCAATCGAGCCAGTTCTGTAGATTGCCGAATGATGAACCCAACGCACACATTGCGTCGTTTCTCGAGATTTGTGACACGTTCAAGAACAACAGTGTCACCGATGATGCCATCCGTCTAAGGCTTTTCCCTTTCTCTTTGAGGGATAAAGCAAAATTTTGGTTGAATTCCTTACCGCCGGGTTCTATCACGACATGGGCGGAATTAGCGCAAGCCTTCCTTGCTAAATTCTTCCCACCATCGAAGACGGTGAGGTTACGGAACGAAATTACTACCTTTGGGCAATTTGACATGGAGTCGTTTCACGAGGCTTGGGAGCGATACAAGGACTTACTAAGGAGATACCCACACCACGGCCTTCCAGACTGGCTACAAATTCAAACATTTTACAATGGATTGTGTGCTTCTACACGCACTCTCGTCGATGCGGCCGCTGGAGGAGCCTTAATGGGAAAAATTATGGCCGAGGCACATTCTTTGTTGGAAGTTATGGCCGCAAATGCGTATCAATGGCCGTCCGAACGAGTAAATCCGAAGCGAGTCATGGAAATTTCGAATAATAATCCGATCTCTACATTGTCGGCCCAAGTCGCAGCGCTAACTCAGCAACTTCAGGCATTTTCGCATGCTCCTTCCCCCGTTACCATTGAATCTTTTAATTGGTGTAATGGATCTCACCCTAGCGCAGAGTGCCAAGTCGGAAACCCTTTCGAGCAGCCCCCAATTGAACAAGCTCAGTTCGTAGGAAACGGAAACCGGCAAAATAATCCGTACTCCAACACTTATAATCCGGGATGGCGTAATCATCCTAACTTCTCATGGAGAAACGGGCAGAACTCGAACCAGCCTCCGTTCGCTCAACACCAACAGCAACCTCCTTCTGCTCCAAAAGTTTCTCTAGAGGAAGCAATTGCGAAATTGGCAGCGAACACGAGTCAATTCATGGCCCACATGGAGGCGACATTGCAAAATCATTCCGCTTCTATCCGCAACTTGGAAGTCCAACTGGGCCAGATCGCTAATGTATTAACAGCCCGCCCGGAAGGTACCTTGCAAAGTACGACTGAAACGAATCCTAGAGAGAGTGTAAATGCCATTGGGTTGAGAAGTGGGAAGGAATTGTGCGAGCTGCCCGAACAGAATAAAAAGAGAAGTGAGGATGAGGAGAATAAAAATTCAGCGACTGAGGAACCACAAGATTTGAGACCCTCGATACTGTTCCCAGATAATCCAAAGGCATATGTACCACCCGTCCCATTTCCGCAGCAATTACAACAGAAAAAGGTGGACAAGCAATTCTCTAAGTTCCTCGACGTCTTCAAGAAACTGCTTATTAACATCCCATTTGCCGACGCCTTGGAGCAAATGCCGAGTTACACGAAATTCATGAAGGAAATTTTGTCAAACAAAAGAAAACTCAAGGAGTATGAGACAGTCGCATTGACGGAGGAGTGCAGCACTATTCTTCAGAAAAAGCTTCCGCCAAAATGAAGGATCCGGGAAGTTTTAATATACCTTGCACTATAGGAAATCTGACTTTTGATAGAGCGTTGTGCGATCTCGGGGCCAGTATTAATCTGATGCCTCTTTCTATATTCAAGAAGCTTGGAATTGGAGAAGCGAAACCGACGACTGTCTCCTTACAATTAGCTGATAGATCCATTAAGTATCTGAGGGGAATAATCTAGGACGTATTAGTAAAAGTTGATAAATTCATCTTTCCAGCCGATTTCATTGTGCTTGACATGGAGGAAGACCACGACATCCCAATTATCTTGGGAAGACCATTTTTGGCAACCGGTCGAACTTGAATCGATGTGGAAAAAGGGGAACTAACTCTAAGGGTTCAAGACGAGCATGTTACTTTTCAAGTATTTAAATCCTTTCCATGTCCGGGTGGTGTTGAGAAGAGCTCGCAAATTGAAAGTGTGGATACCGTTGTGAAAGACACACACCGGAAGAATCTTCGGTCGAAAAACTCAGAATCCGTTTCAGAGTGTCCGATGCCTAAGAAAAATTTAGAACGAGTTGCATATCTCAAGCATGTGGACATGCCGTCATCATCAACCGTTCATCCATCAATGAGAAATTCCGATGCTGTCATAAGTTCGTTCGAGAAAAAGGAGAATAAGCCGGACATAAAACGGAGGCCAAATCATGAGAAAAATGTGTGCTTCGGAAAGTTGTTTGTGTCAAAACCTTTTCGCAAACAACATTTGGTGTCCGAACCGAAAATTAAATCGTTAAAGACCAATGGTCAAAATTTTAAAACACATATTAACGGTTCGATGAACGGGGCGGAGTCCAAATGGAGTTTGCGAAAAGCGAACTGATTTTCAATAGGTCCGGCTGAAGACTATAAACTTAGCGCTTCTCGGGAGGCAACCCGAGTTTTAGTAGTAGATTTTTGTTTTTCAGTATTTTCTTGCATTTTTGAATTTTTATTTTTCATCATTTTTGCTTTGATTTGCTTATCCCTCTCGTTCTTGACGTGTTCCTTTTAAAATTCTGTGCAGAAAAAGTCCTAGGGGAAAAATTTATGCCTGAGCCGCGGCACAAGGCTTGTGAGCCGCGGCACACACAAATTGAATCAGAAGGCTAAACATTTTGTACTATGTGCCGCGGCACAACTTTACTGAGCCGCGGCACACTTGATTCCTGAGCCGCGGCACGTTGCTTCTGAGCCGCGGCACACTAATTGCCAAATGATGTGCCCAAGACGCTGTACTCTGTGCCGCGACACAGACGAAGTGAGCCGCGGCACATCAACACTCTGAGCCACGGCACCCGCATTCTGAGCCGCGGCACATGGCGACATAACATCCACGCCCAGGACGCTATACTCTGGGCCGCGGCTCACTTAAGCTGTGCCGCGGCCCCCGTTCGGAATTTGAACAGGCCAGGTAGCTTTATAATTCAGATCGGCCGACACCCAGGTATTTCCTTCCCCTCTTCCTTTGCACAAGCGACTAGCCGACCCACTCTCTTCTTCTTCTTCTTGCTTACTTCCCGCATTCTTCAAAATCTAAGCAAGGTAACTCTAAATTCCTGATCTTAATTGCTCTATGAGTTGAAAGGTGAAGTTTTGTTATTCATTTGATGATTGATTATTTTTCCTTTTTTTTCAAAAGTTCTATCAAGTTGAGTTGAGGATATGATGGTTTTGATCGATTTTAAGGATTATGAATGAATTGAATATGTCGTTTGTCATGAAGAATGATTCGTGTTGTTGTTTTTGGGGATTTATTGAAGTTATAGTCATATTTGTTATTCAATTAAAAGGATGCACTCAAGGTGTTTGATGAAATGCCTGAATGAAGTTTTTGATGAATGTTAAGCCAATGTTTTGAACTATGTGCAACGAATTAAATGCGGAATTACAGCGTACCCCAACCAACGTCAAGTTTACATGTTAAATCTCAATTTTATTTTTCTCTCACGGCGGTGCTAGCTCGTTAAATTCTTGATTCAAGTTTTGGATATCCTTAGCCGAGTAATGTTGTTCTCATTTTTGCTTAAGTAAGAAAACTGCGGTGTTTAACGTTTCAGGAACTCGCTATGGCTAGAACCAAAAAGCTCAGCAAAAGGGCCAAGACTCAATCGTCCCCCACACGAGGGGAAACTTCTCATAGTCGAGCTGAGTCGGAGGCACACCAATTTTTTGACCCGGGGATCCATAAAATCTTCAACGAGAAGATTCGTCCTCGGCCTCTGATCCCGGAGAGGGGATTCACCCCAGCCCCCCAAGACGGGGAGCTTCTGACCATGATCGACGAGATGGGGTGGGCACGTTTCGCTGCACCTCCTGAGCCGGCGGTGATATCTATTGTGCAGGAGTTTTATGCGAGCGCTTTGTTGAAGCACATTCAGGCGGGGCAGATGATACAGCAGTTAGATACTCGGACTCAGGTCGTAGTCCGAGGAATTACGGTGGATTTTTCAGTAGCTGCTATTCGGAGGTTATTTGAGCTGCCCGTGGTTGATGAGACGGCTTATACGCGCGTTATGGATAGCCTCACGAAGTAGGCTCTGCTCGAGACTCTTACACAGCCCGACTCCGACTGGGAGAGGCGCGCCCCGGCTTCTTCCACCTTCTACTTTAAGAGCTCGCACCTCAGTCAGTTCGGGCGAGCCTGGTTGTACTTCATCTGCGCACGTATAGATCCCACCTCGCAGATCCGATCTGTTTTTCTCTCTCGATCCCGTACATTATATGCTATCACCTCCGGGCTGCGATTCGATGTGGCTCCTCTCCTGGTCCGATCTATCTTCCAGTGTATTCATGGAGGGGCCAAGACGGGGCTGAAACACCCCTCTCTTATTTGCGCTCTTTGCCGCCAGTCAGGCATGACGTGGTCGGACGACGAGCCGATGTTAGCCCCCCAGGGCCCGATCGACCATCGCATCATTTCACATTTCGACCAGTGGGGAGGAGCGCCAGCACATGCTCGGGGGCGAGGATTTCTACTTGATGAGGCACACGAGGGGTCCCCCGAGCCTCTTCTGCTGACACAGGGGCAGGCAGATGCCAGCCCACCGCCCGACAGAGAGCACTTGCAGGCGATGTTCGACGGGTTGAGAGAGGACATGAGGAGAGAGAGAGAGAGAGAGAGAGTCTTATGGCTGCCATGAGAGAGGAGAGCCGGACGGAGAGAGAGAGCATCATTGCTACCGTCCGAGATGAGATGAGAGAGCAGGCCCACCGGGCCAACCATTGTGAGTCGAGGCATCTGGCAGCGAGGGATGCCTACCACCAGGAGCACCTTGCTGCATGGACGGCCCACATTATGCACCCGGACGGGCCATTTATTCCACGTGCTCGGCCAGCCACACCACCCTCCTCGCCGGACGACGCCGGCGCCAGTTCGTGATTAGACTGGAGGGGAGTACTTGACCTTTCACTTTTATTGCATATTATATTTCGTCCATTGAGGTCAATGTACGTCCTAAGTTTGGGGGGGTTTACTTTCTGATGATGTACTTATTGCTGTACTTATTTCGTTTGCACTTTCGTTATTTTTAGTTATCTTTTTTGTTGCTAGCCTTGCTTGTCATGATTTTACTCTTATTCGTGAATTTTTCGTGCTCCCTATTGTGTGAAACTGATGTTACAATACTGATTTCTCTCTGAAGAAACGGTTGAGTTTTAGTCGAGTTGTAGTCAATGATATCTGTTTCTGTTAAGTCTTCATTTAGGTCCGAAATTTTTTTCGTTTTTGTAGAAATCTTAGCAGATAAGAAAGGAGACATACGTGGTTTCAAATCGCCGCCTATACGTTGTAACACCCCCAAACCACTCGGGAATATTACAGCGCCGCAGACCCTCTCCGCGAGGATCTACCAGGCTAAATACAAAACAATGCGTCACTTCACATGCCGACATGGCTACATAAAGGACCATTAGACCGATTAGGTCTTATATCACAACACACACAACAATACATACAAGACCCTTGCCCAGCACACATACCCACGCAGGGGCTAGAATACGATAACACTTCCATAATTCGAGAAAATAACACATCGGAGGAATAACCAACACGACTCTACCGAATACTCTATAAATGGTCTTCACGTGATTAGTATCTTCGTCTCCCATCATCCTTCGTATCGATCCTGTGGCTCGCTCCCCAGCTACCTGCAAGTACCTGGACGCAATACAGACATCCACCCCCCGAATACTCGGGGGTTAGCAAAACTCGGGAGTTTGAAAACATTTGAAATAAAGGAATTCTCTAGCCCTTCGAAAACACTTAGGGACATGGCCCAAAATCATCTTTCCAAAATACGATTCTAATAATAAAACGCACTTTCACAATCCAATTCACAACACACGGGGTCCAAGACCCGAATCATAAGCCACAGGGTCCACGACCGAAATCACATAACACATGTTCCTAAGGATTATTCGCGTCCCGTGCTAACAAGCCACGAACCTCAGATGCTCCCGTAGAACATACCCGAGTAAATAACCCAATAGGAAGCCATACCAAATCACATGTCCTCGTGGCAATAGCCACAGAACCATTCCAACCCACAACCATAAGTTATCCCGGCATCGGGCTAACAAGCCACGAACCTCGGAGTCCCCGCAAGACATACCCGATGATAACCCCACAAGTTATCTCGGCATCGGGCTAGCAAGCCCCGAACCTCGGAGTCCCCGCAAGCCATACCCGGATTGGATAACCCTACGGTCACGCCCGACCCATACTAGCAAGTATGGATCCCGGAGATTCAACAATCCTACCCGGAGGCACATCACTATCAATTATCACATAACAATGAGCAAAATATCAAGCCAAGCAACACTTAAACATCACAACCTCCTTTCAAAGGAGTATCAACTAATATCACACCCAATACGTTCTTACCGAACAAGTACACATAACAATACGTAATCCCCGACAAAGGATTACGGTCTATTAAACTCACTCAAAGTGGTCATAGCATCTTTTCAACATATAAAACCAACACACATATCCCGAGAACACATATATTCGCGTAGTATACGAATTATCGTTGAAAGACAACATTTATCGAGAACATACCGATCCATTTTTACGTTCATTAAACATTGGGTTTCGTATATAATCATTTATCAATAATTACGCCTACGAAACATGAAATGTATGGACAAGATACTTGCCTCGGTATCACGAGCGACGAAACGTCGAACGGGCACGATCGGGCAACCTTCGGACCTCCAAAAACGATCAAGACTTCGACAGCCCACGAATAATACGAAAATAGCATCACCACGAATCAATAACACTAATCGAAATCCAAAACGATCCTAAAAACGACAAGGATCTAAGTATTCTCAAAGAAATCAAGAATCGTTGATCCGGGCGATAAAAATCGATGAACGGTTAACAAAATCTGAAGATTACGGTGAAGACAACCAAAAATACACAACCGATCGGATGAGATCGGTTAAGAATCACAAATCCAAGGAAAAACCCCAAATTCAAGAAACTATGGTTCTAAGAAGAGATTACCTTGATCTGGACCAAGAAGACGATTAGATGTTGTTAAACATCTACAAATCCGCTCAGAGATGAAGCTAGAAGAAAAAGATCGGTCCTAATCGCCTCTGGATCTCACTCCCATCGGAAGGGATGAAGAAAAGTGGAAAAATGATGACTTAATGCTGTTGTCCAGTATTTATCTTTGAGCGATTAAGCGCGCTAAACACCCTGCATTAGCGTGCGCTAATGGGGTCATCGCTCCAGAGAAACCGCATATAACACAGTTAGCGTGCGCTAGCCAAAAGCCGTAGCGTGCGCTAACGGGTCACAAAACCAGTCCAGTAGCCCCTGGACAGAACCGCACCTGCCGGGTAGCGTGCGCTAGAAAGAAGAGAGTGCGTGCGCTAAGCAGTCGATAACGTGCGCTAGCTATCAGCCTTAGCGTGCGCTAACAAAGCTCGAGCCCGATCCGGTAGCTCTTTGGATCGCCTCTGGCTGCCCGATTAGCGTGCGCTACACATTCAGTAGCGTGCGCTAAACACCACGCAGTAGCGTGCGCTATGCCTCAAGCATTAGCGTGCGCTACACCACAAAAACTCACATAGTGATCTGAAACGCCTCCAAACACGTGTCCCAACAAGACACACCCAAACATGGCATGAAATTCCAACTATGAGGACAATGACAATCCGATAAAACCCAGAAAACTCAACGATTCCGGAACAAAAATCTCAGGTATTACATTCTACCCCTCTTAAATGAAGTTTCGTCCCCGAAACTTGAAACATATAACGAACGACGCAAAACAAACTCAGATAACACACGATATCCGTTGCCGAAATAACAAAACACAACGAACGAAAATCAATACGGTCGAACAATTCAACATTACATCACCAAAACACGAGCTATACGCTGAACCAATACGAAATTCCACAGCCCAAGGGTTGGAGGATCGAACAGAAAACAAATTCCCTGAACTTAAGGAAATTACGAAGGAGTCCTAACGCTCAACAATCACGAAACGAGATCAACAAAAACTAAACCATCAAACAATTGAGTTACAACGATCGAGACGACAACAGTCGATCAATCATGTTCGAATCGCGACGAACAATAATACTCAAACAACAACCCCAAAGTTCACATCTCGACACGAGACAATATACGATCCGGTGAAGACAACAAGATGTGTATTCACATAAGATCCACAGGAAAGGGAATAGCAATTGGAAAGTCATAACGACAAATGGGTTATTCTGAAACAATACCACAACTTGTTCGATCAACCAAAAGCACAAGACAGGACAAGTTCAGAAAATATCAACAAACATAAACGATTCGATAGAGTCGAAAGTACAGAGTTCAAAATCCGATTCACTTCAAATAAAAGAAGTTAATCTCCGGAATATCGAAACAACAAAACGAGGGAAATAACATAACAAACAACTGATAGGCTAAGCCACTCAGGGGCTTCTCGGAGTCGATCCAGATATCGGTGCTCAATTCCGCGCCCCGGAAGGCTCGGTAACCATCTCGCAAAACTGAACTCGGTGTCCCTCGAGTCCGCACCTGTAACACGATACTGGCAGAGAAGGACAATGTGCACGAACATGTCCCGCCACATTACAGTTAAAACATCTCCTGGCTTTACCAGGAGTCAGAGCAGACGACTTGGAACTCTCAGTTCCACGCATCGAGCGATGGAGCTTCACAGCGGAAAGGCTACGACATTGAAAACTAGAAACACCAACTCCTGCACCGTCCACACGGTCATCGGACTTCCTCTGCTTCTTCGACTCGGACACACGCTCCGACGATAACGAAGCTAGTTCACGGGCTAATGCTCGATCTTGATAGTCCCTCAACGAAGTGCAATTGAATCCCGACATATACACGCGAATATCCGGCTTCATCCGTCTGTCAAAGTGAAGGATCCTCTCTTCCTCGGTTCTCACCCAGTCTCGCACATAACTGAGTTGTTTGCTATAATCAATGATAGCTTGAGACACCAATATATCTTGCGGTTCTGCCAAGTAGAATTCGTGAATCCTCTGCTCTCTAATCGATTTCGGACAGAACTCAGCTTCCATAAATGCTTGGAACTCCACCCACGTGACATCACGAGCACGAGGTTTAACAGCTTCCCACCAATTAGCAGCATCTTTGTCGAGAAGGTACTGAGCGATAGGTACCTTCCGCTCTTCAGGACATCCGACAGCCTCGAAAATCTTTCCCAACTAGAAAATCCAACCATCCCAGCCCAACGCATCCGCAGCACCGGCGAATCGAAGGGGATTCATACGAACTACCTCGCGAAGCCATTGATTTACACCAACGTTCTGACTCGCGTCAATGCTATGTTGAACCACCTGGGTCAACTGAGTCATCTGAGTCGCTACTTGTTGCAATATAGTAGCAACACCCAAACTAAAATCATCCCCAACGGCATTCTCTCGATTCCGCATCTGATCCTTGTGGCCATCAGCGCCACGGTTACGACCACGACCTCTGCCCCTCGGCATACTAACAAACAATCAACCTAGGGTAACGAAAGATCATAACTCATAGCAAGATATTCACATCTCTGTCTTTAATCCAACATCATTAAATCATATACATATTACCATTTAATTCCAGCTAGAGCACAATATACAAACTATTTTACCAAAAATCTTCATTTATAATGCCGTTGTTATGCGATTTATAATGCAAAGAAATTGAAATCATCCATTATATCAAAATCATTTTCTGTACGGTTTCCGCGTCGGAACTCACCAAGTTGAAAACCATTTTAAAAAACGTTCCAAAATGCCAGAAAGGCCGATGACGGTAATACTTTCCAAATACTCCCCAAAAGTCATTTTCCAAATACCAAATACCGTCACCAAATACCATTTGAAATTACAAGCGTAGACGCGAAAACTCAATAGTTTCAAAATATATGTTAAATCACCCAACAAAAGAGTTAGGAAAAAGGGTCAACGAAATAATTCAAATTTACAAACCCAAAAGGTCATTTTGAAACACACATTATTTGGTAAAAGTACCCAAAAAGTAACTTTGGACTTTACACACGCAGCGGATAAGAACACAGTTCAAGTTACACATAACCACATACAACAATTGTTATTCATGAACATATACCAAATAATGCCGAAAGTCAAAGGTTACAAATAAACAACAACATACGAATCCAAACGCCAACAATTTACATTCTCACTACATATCGTTTAACCGGAAAAGTTGAAGGCGAAAGTCACGTCTCAAGTAAACTATTGGTAGACCTCGTTTAAGCATTTAAAATATTTTGAAAATTTTCAATGCAAGATGAAAATATAATATGTGTAGTTTGAATTCTCAAAATCTTTGGTCTCGAGGTCATCATATGAAAATCAAATCATTTTTCCTTCTCATAGGATATTTTTAAATAGAATTTACGTGACTTCCCCAAAACATTTGAAATTGAAATACCACATTGATAAACTTTTATTGAGTAACCAATCCAAAACATCACTCCTGTAAAAACGATTTTACACAAAGATGTAAATATATATATATATACATACATACCGGTATTACTCTTTATTCCAACAAAATACGAGAATCAAACAAGTATGGAGTAAGTACTCACGAGGCACAATTAAACTCCACATAATAACATAGAATCACGTAAACTCGTATAATACGAGACACAACAAGGTAGGGAGACTTACATCCACAGATCGCACGAAGATGATGGTTGCACCTCGATACTAATCACGACTGACAACTCAGACGACGCGTCGCGACACCACTCAGTCAGACCTTATCTGACAAGACAAGACCCGACAACACACAACTCAACCCGACAGCCTAGGTTTCCTCAACCTAAGATCTGATACCATATTCTGTAACACCCCCAAACCACTCGGGAATATTACAGCGCCGCAGACCCTCTCCGCGAGGATCTACCAGGCTAAATACAAAACAATGCGTCACTTCACATGCCGACATGGCTACATAAAGGACCATTAGACCGATTAGGTCTTATATCACAACACACACAACAATACATACAAGACCCTTGCCCAGCACACATACCCACGCAGGGGCTAGAATACGATAACACTTCCATAATTCGAGAAAATAACACATCGGAGGAATAACCAACACGACTCTACCAAATACTCTATAAATGGTCTTCACGTGATTAGTATCTTCGTCTCCCATCATCCTTCGTATCGATCCTGTGGCTCGCTCCCCAGCTACCTGCAAGTACGGGCCTTGTCTGAGACATCCACCCCCCGAATACTCGGGGGTTAGCAAAACTCCACTGTTTTGTTAGTGCAAGTATAGAACAGAAGTACAAGCCATACACAACGTGCTTCAAGAATATAATAATCTTAAATATATTTCCCGAGATAATTCACTTAATCGAAACAGTTTGATTTATAAAAGGTAGGAATAGAACCATGTATTTCATACAAAATATTTTATGATCTCGGGAGTTTGAAAACATTTGAAATAAAGGAATTCTCAAGCCCTTCGAAAACACTTAGGGACATGGCCCAAAATCATCTTTCCAAAATACGATTCCAATAATAAAACGCGATTTCACAACCCAATTCACAACACACGGGGTCCAAGACCCGAATCATAAGCCACAGGGTCCACGACCCGAATCACATAACACATGTTCCTAAGGATTATTCGCGTCCCGTGCTAACAAGCCACGAACCTCAGATGCTCCCGTAAAACATACCCGAGTAAATAACCCAATAGGAAGCCATACCAAATCAAATGTCCTCGTGGCAACAGCCACAGAACCATTCCAAACCACAACCATAAGTTATCCCGGCATCGAGCTAACAAGCCACGAACCTCGGAGTCCCCGCAAGACATACCCGATGATAACCCCACAAGTTATCTCGGCATCGGGCTAGCAAGCCCCGAACCTCGGAGTCCCCGCAAGCCATACCCGGATTGGATAACCCTACGGTCACGCCCGACCCACACTAGCAAGTATGGATCCCGGAGATTCAACAATCCTACCCGGAGGCACATCACTATCAATGATCACATAACAATGAGCAAAATATCAAGCTAAGCAACAGTTAAACATCACAACCTCCTTTCAAAGGAGTATCAACTAATATCACACCCAATACGTTCTTACCGAACAAGTACACATAACAATACGTAATCCCCGACAAAGGATTACGGTCTATTAAACTCACTCAAAGTGGTCATAGCATCTTTTCAACATACAAAACCAACACACATATCCCGAGAACACATATATTCGCGTAGTACACGAATTATCATTGAAAGACAACATTTATCGAGAACATACCGATCCATTTTTATGTTCTTTAAACATTGGGTTTCGTATATAATCATTTATCAATAATTATGCCTACGAAACATGAAATGTATGGACAAGATACTTGCCTCGATATCACGAGCGATGAAATGACGAACGGGCACGATCGGGCAACCTTCGGACCTCCAAAAATGATCAAGACTTCGACAGCCCATGAATACTACGAAAATAGCATCACCACGAATCAATAACACTAATCAAAATCCAAAACGATCCTAAAAATGACAAGGATCTAAGTATTCTCAAAGAAATCAAGAATCGTTGATCCGGGCGATAAAAATCGATGAACGGTTAACAAAATCTGAAGATTACGGTGAAGACAACCAAAAATACACAACCGATCGGATGAGATCGGTTAAGAATCACAAATACAAGGAAAAACCCCAAATTCAAGAAACTAGGGTTCTAAGAAGAGATTACCTTGATCTGGACCAAGAAGACGATTAGATGTTGTTAAACATCTACAAATCCTTCGAGAGATGAAGCTAGAAGAAAAGATCGGTCCTAATCGCCTCTGGATCTCACTCCGTCGGAAGGGATGAAGAAAAGTGGAAAAATGACGACTTAATCTTTGCCGTCAAGAATTATCTTTGGGCGATTATTAGCGCGCTAAACACCACTGCATTAGCGTGCGCTAATGGGGTCATCGCTCGAGAGAAACCGCATATAACACGCTTAGCGTCGCTAGCAAAAGCCGTAGCGTGCGCTAACGGGTCACAAACGATCCGGTAGCCCTCGGACGAACCGCACTTTGCCGGGTAGCGTGCGCTAGAAAGAAGAGAGTGCGTGCGCAGCGGCCGATAGCGTGCACTAGCTATCGGCCTTAGCGTGCGCTAACAAAGCTCCGATCCCGATCCGGTAGCTACTGGATCGCCTCTGATCGCCGATTAGCGTGCGCTACACATTCAGTAGCGTGCGCTAAACACCACGCAGTAGCGTGCGCTATGCCTCAAGCATTAGCATGCGCTACACCACAAAAACTCACATAGTGATCTGAAACGCCTCCAAACACGTGTCCCAACAAGACACACCCAAACATGGCACGAAATTCCAACTATGAGGACAATGACAATCCAATAAAGCCCAGAAAACTCAACGATTCCGGAACAAAAATCTCGAGTATTACATACGTTTGGTTACATTTTTCCCAATAGCTAGTCGTCCAGTAACATAAGCCTTGTTGGCGCTTAATGTGATTTTAGAGTCGGACAGTTTTTCCCAAAAGTCGAGATACTATTTGTTCTATGATGGGAAGTCTAGTAACCGGGGGTATTCACGTGACCCGTTGTTTACTCTCGCGTAAAACGACGACCCTGAATAGATTAATAATTTAGAAATATCGCATTACCGATGATGGGAAGCCTACTAACCGGGGGTATTCACGTGACCCGTTATCTACTCTCGCGTAAAACGGAAACCTTGACATGCGGGAATTGCTATTCGAGTTTTTTCTCCGCTGTAGAGGGGGGCTTAGTAACTAGAAGCATCCATGTGCCCCGTGAGTGTCTTTTACGTCAAACGGTTCCCCGATACATGAGAATGGAAATCCACCCTAAGATCATCCCGATGAAATATCCCGAGAGCCGAAACCTAGTGGTTAACTCGAATCATATTTTTGATCATACATAGGGGAATGCTGTCCTAAGAGTAATTTTGATAATGAAACTCTTGAATTTTGCCACTAGACTGTGGGACTGGGCGAATTAGCTTGTTTAATCTAACCCTTCCTATTGACGGTCGGTTAAATTCACGCTTGTTAATCTTTGAGCTTGATTATCTTCATGAACGATTGATTAGTACTGAAATTGGTTACTTAGTGGAATCAATGTCCTGGATGTGACTTGCTATTACGAGACCTTGTACTATTCTTTGAGATTTTCAGGGTAGTATTGATTAAGTTGAGCACTATGGACTTGCTTGATTATTCACGATACATTTTGTTTAAAATTGATAATTTTTGCTTGAGGACAAGCAAAGGCTCAAGTTTGGGGGTATTTGTTAGGCGTATTTTTATGCGCTTTTATATCATTATTTTATATCCATCTTGAACCTAAATCAGCATAAATGAGCTTTTAATGCACTATTCTTTTATGTTTTGCAGGAAATCGGAGTCCGGAAGCCAAAACGATTAAAAACAGGCGAAAACAGCAATTTTTGGTCATGAGCCGCGGCACAAACCAAGTGAGCCGCGACACACGAAGACAACCAGCGAGCGCTGAGCACACTGTACTGTGAGCCGCGGCACAGCCTAAGTGAGCCGCGGCCTAGGAGGAAAAATGCGCCCAGGTATGGGCGCTGGGCGTTAAGGGGCCGCGGCACAGATTAAGTGAGCCGCGGCCCACCAGGTGGTTTTGCTGAATACTCCGCGTTTCTGGGCCGTTTTAGATCCTGTTCTCGACCTAATCACACGGACGCGTTTTGGAGGCTGAGAACTGAAATGAATAAGCATTGAAGGGCTGAAGAAAAGGGAGGATCGATCAGGATCGATCAGGAGGAAGATCGATAGCTAGGGCGAAGAACACAAGGAGGAGATTTGTGGGCGACGACAAGACCACGGATCCGTACGGTTTTTCTGCATCTTAGTTCCTAGATCTATTCGAGTAGGATTTTGATTGTAGCCGATTTCATGATGGTTTGATTATTTATTATTATTTCGATTTATGCGCCTGATATTGAATTGGATTCTTCTTACTGTTCTTAATGATTTTTAATTGTCTGGCCAACAGTTAATTTGTTTTGAATGTCTTTAAGGATTCGGGAGATGAAATTTAGGCATAGTTCTTGTGAGACGAATCATAATTTTCGTGAGATAGGGATATACTCATGGAATTGTGAAGCCTTTTTAATTGTGGGGATTCTTGAACTGTTTTAGCTATTAATTATCTAATTCGAATAAGGATATATCGAGTTAATAATTCGTAGTATTTTTTATCGACCTTGGGAAAGGCTTTAGAATAATTTAAGAATTCCTGGCTTACAATCAATTGAATAAAAGTGAATTGAATTGAATAAATATCATTCCTGATTGTTTGAGGTGAAAATCATAATCTTACACCCTTATTAGTATTACTATTATTATTAGTACTATTATTTATTTTCGGCAATTAGTTTAGATATAAATTCTATTAAATCGATCTTCAAATAAAATTGTGAGTTGACTACATTTTGGTAGTTAGTGAAATCAGTCCTCGAGGGAACGATACTTTACTCATCACTTTATTACTTGTTGACACCGTGCACTTGCGGCATAGTGTGAGGGAATTCTTCACAACAGACCCATAAGTCCATCCTTTTCCATTTTGTAAACCTTGGTCTGACCAACATGACCAAGTCTAAGATGCTATTTAAAAACTTGATTAGTTTCATCCCTACCATGCTTCCTAGTCATAGTATTCACAGCAACTTTGTTACTTAGGTTTAGATTATACAATCCATTTAACAATGTAGAAGTGCCTACTAGTTTATTTCGAAAATAAATTTTGTAGGAACCATCACCAATGAAAAATGAAAAGCCTTTCGGATCCATGACCGGAATGGATACAATGTTTTTATTCCCCTTGGGCAACATTAGTACATCATCTAAAGTTAAACAAAGCCGGATTCCAAATCCAATAGAAGTGATCCTATATCAGTTTCTGCGACACTATGCCAGCTTCCGACAGTAATCATCACTTCCCCAACTCCAAGCTTTCAACTTTATTCTAGATCCTGATTCACAGTACAATGTGAGAACTAGCACCTGAATCTAGTATCTCAGAAGCAGAAAATATGGTAGCAGAACAATTAGTTTCCAAAACTAAAAGTTCCGTACCTGAAGCTCCATGAAGGATCGGACAGTCTCTTGCCCAGTAACCCAGCTCACCGCGTTTGAGGCATGTGTCCGTCTTCACCTTCTTGCTCTTGCGAACTATTGGGGCCTTGCCCTTACCTTTAAGGTCCTTGATTTGTGGTCCCGTTTGTTTCTTGGTCTTTTTCTTCTTATTCTTGGATTTTCGGGATCCAGAAGAAATCACAAGGGCAGACTCCTTCACTCGCGGAGTCTTCATCTGAGACTGAGTGGTTACCAGTATGTTCATCAATCCTACTAAATTACAAGCAATCGCATTGCAGTTGAAGTTCATAACAAATGGTGAGAAGGAATCAGAAAGAGATTTGCAGGATAAGGTCGGTTTGTAGAGAAGCATGCATCTTAAAATCAAGAGCCTCCAATCTCTCGATCATAAAGATCATTTTAAGGACATGGTCCCCAACTTTATCACCTTCCTTCATCCTAGCACCGAAAATCTCTTTAGATATCACATATCTAGCAGTTCGATTGTGCTCACCATAAAGCTCGGTTAAGTGAGATAAAATCTGCTTAGCAGAAGTCATTTTCTCATGAGCTCTCTGAAGCTCATTAGACATAGAGGCCATCATATAGGCACATACTCTAATGTCATCCTTAACCCATTTTTCGTGGTTTTCAACTTCTTCCTGACTGGCTCTGGTCCGCACTGGAGCCGCCGGAATGTTCGCCTCCAAGACATATCCCAGCGCCTCCATCCTGAAGACTATCATCAGGTTGCGGAGCCAGTCCGCAAATTTAGGCCCAATTAATATGTTCTTATCGAGTAATATAGCGAGTGGATTCATTGTCATTTTGAGAGTTTTATGTCTGCATAAAATACACTAGATTGATTAGGGACTTGTTCAATTATGGTCTGAGTTTAGAAAGGACTTCTATATTCTTTTAACCAAGCTCCCACTATTTTTATCCGAATAACACACTCCCCTGTTAATTCCGGAGGTATTTGTTCGCCATACTTCATAGTGGTGATCGAGTTCTTTATAAATGTTAATAGAGGGCAACTGAATAGGTTTCTGGTCTATTAATCTTTATAATGTGGTGTCCGACACCAACCCATCTAATGGATGATTCGATCTTCTTTTTCCCCTTGTTCACTCCCCTCAACCTATACGGTTTCTATGGTTCATGAAGAAGTTAAGTTTACACCATCAACGCTGATCAGTTTCACAATTGAATCTTATCCGGCAACCGAACAGGTTTCTAGGGATAAAATTTTCTCCAACCGAAGGCATCCAATGCACTCTCGGTAATTTATCGACCACCCCGAATGACTACCCTGATAACTCGGAAGCATAGCACATCCGGTTTGGATTTTAAATTTCCGAAAGCTCGACGGATGGAAGGAAAACCTTGAAACCTTTTAAACTTAATAATTTGTCGTGGGAGAATTTTCGCGATTAATGTTACACTTTGCACATTAATCCATTTAAGCGTGTTTGTTGCATTCATACCATATGAATAAAACATTCACAACCTAGTTGCTGCCAACATGTAGTTCATGGACCGTTCCTAGAATAAAAACATCGTAATCTAATTACATGTCTTCGGTCTTGAATCTTCGTATTCTCGAACGGATCTTCCTCCGATCTTCGTCATTACATATAAATTTTACACTTGAAAATTGCATCATATACAAATTTTTCTAGTAATATAGATAGGCTCAAAACGGCCTTTACAACCCAATCGGAAAAAACCGAACAATACAAAACTAGGTCCATGAATCACATCACCATTCAAAAAATAATGCATCAAGCAAATTAAACTAAATGGCATTCAAAATTAATCTAAGTATTGATCCAATTAATATAAATTAATCCAAACACACGAATTACTCCAATTAATTCATACAACCATTAATTTTAACTTATTCCGGACGAGAAAATATTTCATTAAATTAATTCCACTAAGAATAAAATTACCATAATTATATCTTAGTCAAATTAAATCCAATTTAATTTGTGGGAAATTAATTATCGAACGAAATATAAAAAATAGAGTCGAAAAACACGACCGGGCCAAGCCCGGGGCACTGCCCAGCAGGCTGCCGAGCAGGGCCGGACCACATGGACGGATCACGATCCACTACCTGGCAGTGCCCGGCAGGCTGCCGAGCAGGGCCGGATCGCGATCCACTTCCTGGGACCGCACGGCAGTGCCCGGCCAGCTCCAAGCTGCCGGGTCCGTTCACATTTTTGGCTCATTTTTTCGTCATGATTCCAAAAATAATATTTTTCTAATCATTATATTACACACTTAATTCAGTTTTTCAAAAGAAAAATAGATTTATATTGTAACATAAAATCGAGAAAATTTACTTTTTAGATGAACAATTGAAAATCAATGATTAAAATGATTATGATTCCAAATCATAAGAACACCCAATCAAGCATTCGAAATGCTAAATATCGTATATATGATCACAAGACCACGCTCCGATACCACTGTTGGGATTCGGTGCCTAAAATGAAGGTGCAACGGAAGCAAAATACGAAAGTAAATTCGATATGTATCCCTTTACAGGATCAATCAAGCTACGTATATACGAATATAAAATGAAACAAAGGAAGATACGAAATCATACCCTCGAAGTCCATTGATTAAATGGTGTTCTTCACAAAAACGATTCCCCAAGCTTTAGGTGATCTTCTTCACGAATCCGATTCGCCGAGCTTTTGAAATCTCGAGCACCGAAACACCGTGCCTCTACTTGCCACGCGCCGGAAGTCGATCAGAATAAATACCGCCCTATTATCCTCCGAGGATACAGCTAGAATAGGATAGTGAAGCTTATATTAATTGAAGTATATACTCCAAGTATATTTATCAATCTTTCTCTCAATTGTCTCTCAATTTTTCTCCAAGAAAAATGAATAAGAAAGATGAAGAGACGAAGATGATGAAGACTTGAGATAACTATTTTCTCTCTCTCTCTCTCTCTCTCTCTCTCTATCTCTCTCTCTCTCTTAGTTATGAGTTGGACGTGAATTACCTCTTGCAAAAACCAAGAGTTGATTCTTTCAACCAACCACAAGTCTTAGTTTTGGTCTTCATGTCTTTTTCTTATTTTATTATTCCTTCCAAAAGAATAATATCACCAATCCTTATCAAGAGAGATATCAAGATCTCTCAATTTGCTTGGTCTTCCACCAATTTAGATGGGAGACAAGTCCAACTCAAGACCAAAGGTGGGGTGGGGCGGCCTCTAGAAGTTTATTAGAGAATTCAGTTCGTTTCGGACTCCCGCGAGTCCAAACTGTAACACCCCAATTCACAACTGGGACATTACACGCCGTAGAACCCTCATGAGGTCTACCAGGCTAACACATGACATATAAACCACAAAGTAATCCCGAATGATGCACTCAAAAGTAAATAAGGCCGTGGCCTCGGCCAAAACATTTTTAACGGAGTACATGAACAGAGGTTAAATACCAATTCATTGCCCACGCAGGGGACTTAAACCAAGTTTCAAAATAAACAATCTAACTTCAGTACTCGACAATGCAATGACAAAACATAAAAATGCAGACTCGAGCCACATCATCAAGCCATCCCATCCTTTGCATGCGTGTCCCGTGCCTGCTCCTCAGCCCTCCCGGTACCTGAAATGCATAAGACGCATTTCTCCCATTTAAGGGGTTAGCATTCGAATAGCTAGTGCAAGTACACAATTACACTACATTATATACATATACGGTTTTTACACAATTATCTCAATCAGAAATCATTTGCCATAAATATTCCGGAATACTACATTGGCAATCAAATCAGTTCCAATCATCACGATATCACAAAATCACAACTGGTATCCCGTGGCCGTACCCCTTAGTATCGACCCCCAGACATCCCGTCGAACACTCCGGGTGGGATACCACTTCCGCGGCCGTACCCCTTAGTATCGACCCCCAGACATCCCGTCGGACACTCCGGGTGGAAGTTCAATCACACACGCACCCAAGTTCCCTTCCGCGGCCGTACCCTTTAGTATCGACCCCCAGATATCCCGTCGGACACTCCGGGTGGAAGGAACACAACTCATGCACCCAAAAGTCACAATTCATCATTCATTTCGAAAATCACAACATACATAACGAAATGTAATACATGTACTTACCTTGAATAAGACGAAACGAAGGAAACAACGAAGGAATAGGTTTTGGTCCGAACAATCCTCCCAAATCCGCTCCTAACACAATAACGGTATACAACAAGTCTCAATAATGCGGAAAGGTAAGAATTAATCCTAATTCTACCCGTTGGGGCAATACATTGGACACCAAGGGCGCATAAGGAAATGAAATTGGTCAACGATGAAATAACGGGATTTCATCCCATCCAATAACAAGAAAACCAAGGGTTATGAGTATACTATCAAAATCTAACAACAACATCGGTTAAATCGGATTAAAATACAAGATCATCACCAAAACCTCCCCAAAATCATACTAGGGTTAAAGGAGTTCTTACCTCTTGAAGATTCAAGCACTATAATCCGAAGAACACGTGTTAGATCCACAATCCGAGCCACACGATCGAAAGGAGATGAAGAAATTTACACAATCAAGTGATAGATGGAGGAAATCTCCCTCTCAAAACACTCTCTCTCGTACGGTTGAAGAAAGGAAGGGAAATGAGTGACTCTCGCTGAATAAAAACGCAGATATAGCGCTGACCGCATTGTGTGCCGCATCTCAGCTGAGGTGTGCCGCGGCACAAAGCCAAAATTTGCGCCCAGTGATCGGCAGACCGCTCGGTGTGCCGCGGCCCATTCGAAGTGTGCCGCGGCCCTGACTCGGCATTGTGCCGCGGCCCTTCCGGCCTGTGCCGCGGCACGCGGTACAGTAGGTTTTGGCCGGCAAGTGCCACACGGGTGTGCCGCGGCCCGGACGAGTGTGCCGCGGCAGTGACTCGGCAGTGTGCCGCGGCCCTGCTGGCGTGTGCCGCGGCACACGGTACAGTCTGCTCGTCCAGGAACTGGGCAATGTGTGTGCCGCGGCGCACAATCCTTGTGCCATGGCCCACACCCCTCCTTGGGTCCCAAAGTGATGGAAAATGAACCGGGAAGAGAATAAAAGCAATAGGAATCGATATATGGGCAACAATAACACGAAATAGAAATACGGAAACCCCAAGCGACCCGAAAATCACGATCCAACGTCGGATTAACAATCTGAAGCTCACAACATGCTCTACTCCACCATACGAACTCATGGAAATAGGAAAAATGATAAAATCGTACGAGTTTAACGAGAATCGAATACACATGCAATAGAATTAACTCAAGGTGAAATTACGCAAAAACATCATCGAGACTCATCCCAACGAAGAAACTCCAATAATAAAATAGATTCAGAATTCTAAAACAGTGCCAAGCGAGTTGCCCCAAACGAATATACACCAAAATAGAGAATACTAAAAATAGAAAATGCGGATATTACATTATCTCCCCCTAAAAATAAGTTTCGTCCCGAAACTTACAACACGAATAACTCGGGGTATCTCGACCTCATACTCTCCTCCGTTTCCCACGTGGCTTCCTCGGATCCATGCCTCAACCACTGCACTTTGACCAAAAGAATGGTTTTGTGCCTGAGTTGCTTCACCCGCTCTAAGATCTGAATCGGCCTCTCCTCGAAAGTAATGTCGGACCCCAACTCGATTTCTCCAAAATCAATAATATGGCTAGGGTCCGATACGTACTTCCTAAGCTGGGAAACAAGAAATATGTTATGAACGTGGCTCAGGGACGGCGGCAAACCTAACCGATATGCAAGCTCTCCAACTCTCTCTAGAATCTCGAACGGTCCAATAAATCTCGGACTAAGTTTACCCTTCCGACCGAAGCGGTAAACTCCCCATGTCGGCGACACCTTAAGCAACACATGGTCTCCTACCTCAAAATCCAACGGCCGGCGACGTGTATCGGCATAAGACCTCTGTCGGCTCTGGGCCGTCACCATCCTATCGCGAATCAGAGCAATCTTCTCTCTCGTCTCAACTACCATATCAGGCTCGGTACCAATTAGCTCGGACGCATCGTCCCAACACAACGGCGATCTGCACCTCCTCCCATGCAATGCCTCGAATGGTGCCATTCTGCTAGAGGCGTGCCAACTATTGTTGTATGTGAACTCGATCAATGGCAAGTGCGACTCCCAATCATCCTTCCAATCTAAAGCACAGGCTCGTAACATATCCTCTAGCGTCTGTATCGTCCGCTCAGACTGTCCGTCTGTCTGAGGGTGGTAGGATGTACTAAGCCTCAACTCGGTTCCCAAGGCTCTATGAACGGCCTGCCAAAAATGTGATATGAACCGGCCATCATGATCCGAAACAATACTCTTAGGGGTCCCATGTAACCTCACGATCTCCGCAATAAACACTCGTGCAAGTCTCTCTGGCCCCCAAGTGTCCTTAATACTCAGAAAATGAGCTGATTTGGTTAGTCGATCGACAACGACCCAAATCATGTTCATTCCAGTCCGAGTCTTAGGCATACTGGTAATGAAATCCATAGAAATATCCTCCCATTTCCACTCTGGGATAGGAAGTGGTCGTAAAAGCCCCGCGGGTCGCTGATGCTCGATCTTAACCTGCTGACAGGTCAAACACATCAACACAAACTCGCTAACGTCTGTCTTCAAATTACTCCACCAGTAGTTGCTCCTCACATCCTTGTACATTTTACTCGTACCAGGATGTATGGAGTAAGGTGTAGCATGAGCTTCACTCAAGATCTTCTGTCTCAGCTCAACAACACTCGGTACACAAAGTCTGCCGCGAAACCTCAAAACTCCATCATCGTGAACCACAAATCCTGGGGCTTTCCACTTCCTCACATCCTCCCTCAGCTGGACTAAAAACGGATCATCATACTATTTCGCCTTGATATCATCAGTCAAGGACGAAGTCATCTCCAACGCACATAACTGGCCCTGGACTCTCTGAACCCAAACCTCGATATTCTGGCAAATAAAATATCGCTGGATCCTACTCTGTGGTGTAAGTGCCTCTAACATCTCTAATGCCATCGGCTTCCGGCTCAACGCATCAGCCACTACGTTAGCCTTACCCGGATGGTAAAGTATCTCGAGGTCGTAATCTTTAATTAGCTCCAACCACCTATGCTGCCTCATATTCAACTCTTTCTGGCTGAAGATATACTTCAGACTCTTGTGGTCCGTAAAAATCTTACACGACGATCCATAGAGATAATGTCTCCATATCTTTAAGGCGAAAACGACCGCGGTTAACTCCAAATCGTGCGTGGGGTAATTTGCCTCATACGGTTTCAACTGGCGGGACGCATAAGCAATCACCCTGTCTCTATGCATCAAAACACATCCGAGCCCGAGGCCCTAAGCATCACTATAAACCACGAAATCTTCATTCCCCTGAGGCAATGCTAACACGGGTGCGGTAGTTAGTCGCCTCTTCAACTCGTCAAAACTACTCTGTCTGTGTGCGGTCCACTCGAATTTCTGAGTCTTCTGGAGCATCTGAGTGAGTGGTCTAGCGATCTTAGAAAACCCCTCAACAAATCTACGGTAATAAACAGCGAGACCCAGAAAACTCCTCACCTCCTTCACATTCTTAGGCGGCTCCCAAGCCATCACCGCCTCTATCTTCTGCGGATCTACCCGAACTCCCTCTGCTGAAATCACATGTCCGAGGAACATCACTTCCTCGAGCCAAAACTCACACTTAGAGAACTTCGCATACAACTGCTCATCTCTCAAAATGTCTAATACAATCCGGAGATGTAAGGCGTGCTTCTCTCGACTCCGTGAATAGATAAGAATGTCATCGATAAAGACGACTACGAATTTGTCCAGATACTCAATAAAAACTTTGTTCGTAAACTGCATGAACACTGTTGGGGCATTGGTTAGCCCGAAAGGCATAACCACAAACTCGTAATGGCCATATCTCGTCCGAAAGGCAGCTTTCGGTATATCGCTGTCCCGAATCCTCAACTGGTAGTAGCTCGATCGCAAGTCAATCTTCGAAAAGACTGTCGCCCCCTGAAGCTGATCAAACAAGTCGTCAATCTGGGGCAAAAGGGTATTTGTTTTTGATGGTCAACTTGTTTAATTCTCGATAATAGATGCATAAACGAAGCGATCCATCCTTCTTCTTAACAAAAAGTACAGGCGCACCCCAAGGCGATGCGCTCGGTCGAATATACCCTTTATCTAACAACTCTCCCAACTGATTCTTCAACTCTAGCATCTCCGACGGCGCCATACGGTACGGCGCTCGAGAAATGGGGGCTGCATTCGGCTCAAGATCGATAGGGAACTCCACCTCTCGCTGTGGTGGTAGCCCCGGCAAGTCGTCTGGGAAAACGTCGGGATACCCACTAACAACTGGAATTGACGACATGTCAATCCCACCATCCTCTGCCTGCAGGGCATAACACCAATAGCCGACACAACCCTGGTTCAGAAGTTTCGTCGCCTTCAAGGCGCTAATCACACTCCCCGATCTCCCCGGTTTTCGACCGATGAGGGTATGCTCGGTGCCATCCTCGGCTACTATCGAGATGGTACGAGTCTGATAGTTCATGATAGCACCGTGACGCTCTAACCAATCATCCCCGAGGATTAGATCCTCACCCTTAAGGTCTATAACAATGAGATTCGAGGGCCAATCTCGGCTCCCGATCCTCACGGGGCAATCCCTAACTTCCCGGTCCCCAACCATGCGATCCCCGCTAGGCGTACCCACCACAAACGGTTCACACTCAAACAAGCAGTTAAAGCAATACGATTCACACAATCCGATGCAATAAAGGAATGGGTAGCACCCGAATCAAAAAGCACGGAAACTGGATGAGTAAGGATCTGGGTGGTACCTGACGCCACCGGAACGTCTGCCTCCTCTGTGCGCCTCAGCTGATACAATCGGGGGTGAACTGAACCCGAACTTGAGGCTGCGCGGCGATCCGGCTGACCCCGACACCTACCACGACCCGAACCCTGTGGAATAAGAGTAGCTGGAATACTGTGATCCTTCTGTTCGGTAGTGGTAGTCGGAACTCTAATAGCCCTGGTGGCCCTCTCACAATGAGTCGCCCGATGTCCGGTCTGCCCGCAAGTAAAGCAAGTGACTGGAGGAAAAGGGCAATCCTTCATCAAATGCTCATATTGGTTGCAGTTAAAACAAACCATGCCACCAGAAGCAACGGACTGCACTGAACGATTACCCTGAGATCCACCGGCCTGATGAAACGGCCTCTTCCACAGGATGGGAGCAGAACGAGACCTCGAAAACTAACCACCCTTCCCAGTCGAGAATCCACCGGTAGTCTCCTGCTTCTTAGCTTCCAAACCGACTCTGATTCCGGGACGGACATCTCGATCGCTAGGGCGCGATCCTGGTATTCCTTCAAAGTGGCACACATGAGAGGTGCCATACTCTGCCTAATATGCGGCTTCATGCGCATATTGAAGTAACGGATTTTATCAGCCTCAGTTCTCACTTGATCTCTCACGAAACCCAACTGCTGATTGTAAGCAATGATGGCCTGAGAAATAGGCACATCCTGAGGTGTAGCGGTGAAGAACTCCACAATTCTGCGCTCCTTGACTGGCGGTGGACAATATTCTGCTTCCATAGCAGCCTTGAATTCCTCCCATGTAGCTCGATGGTCTCTGGGCACAACGGCCTCCCACCATTCCGCAGCTTCCTTATCCAGGAGGTACTGGGCAATATGTACCCTCCTGTCCTCAGGACAAGCTACGGCATCAAAGGTCCTGGACAACTGAAAAAGCCAATTCTCCCAACCGAGGGAGTCAGAAGATTCGGAGAAACGAGGAGGGTGCATCTTAGTCACCGTCTGAAGCCACTTACTAGCTTCCTCTTCAGGTGTCGGAGGCGGATTCTGGCGTCCACCCTGACCTATCTGAGCAAGCTGGGCTACTAACTGCTGAAGTATGGTAGTAGCCCCGGCGTCGGCATTATTACCCGACAGCACTGAGTGAGAGGATGAGTCCGCAGAGGACTGAGAAAGTGAGCCCTCTTGATTATCAGCACCCTGACCACGGCCTCGGCCGCATCCCCTAGCTGGTCTACCACGACAACCTCTCAACATACTAGAGGAAGAATGAAAAGAACAAGATCAGAAAGATTCACAATTGACAAAGTTGGTATCACAATTCACAATCCCAAACAACGTAAGAAAACGAATACAGAAATATAAGAGTTCGAGGAGACTTATAGCCATGGGTCGCACGAGAAGACGGTAGCATGATGATATTAGGCTCAACGACTGACTCTAATGATGCCACTAACAGACCCAAAAATTAACCGACATCCTAGGTATTCAAAACCTAAGCTCCGATACCATAAATGTAACGCCCTAATTCACAACTTGGACATTACACGCCGTAGAACCCTCATGAGGTCTACCAGGCTAACACATGACATATAAACCACAAAGTAATCCTGAATGATGCACTCAAAAGTGAATAAGGCCGTGGCCTCGGCCAAAGCATTTTTAACGGAGTACATGAACAGAGGTTAAATACCAATTCATTGCCCACGCAGGGGACTTAAACCAAGTTTCAAAATAAACAATCTAACTTCATTACTCGACAATGCAATGAAAAAACATAAAAATGCAGACTCGAGCCACATCATCAAGCCAGCCCATCCTTTGCATGCGTGTCCCATGTCTGCTCCTCAGCCCTCCCGGTACCTGAAATGCATAAGACGCATTTCCCCCATTTAAGGGGTTAGCATTCGAATAGCTAGTGCAAGTACACAATTACACTACATTATATACATATACGGTTTCTACACAATCATCTCAATCAGAAATCATTTGCCATAAATATTCCGGAATACTACATTGGCAATCAAATCAGTTCCAATCATCACGATATCACAAAATCACAACTGGTATCCCGTGGCCGTACCCCTTAGTATCGACCCCCAGACATCCCGTCGAACACTCCGGGTGGGATACCACTTCCGCGGCCGTACCCCTTAGTATCGACCCCCAGACATCCCATCGGACACTTCGGGTGGAAGTTCAATCACACACGCACCCAAGTTCCCTTCCGCGGACGTACCCCTTAGTATCGACCCCCAGACATCCCGTCGGACACTCCGGGTGGAAGGAACACAACTCACGCACCCAAAAGTCACAATTCATCATTCATTTCGAAAATCACAACATACATAACGAAATGTAATACATGTACTTCCCTTGAATAGGACGAAACGAAGGAAACAACGAAGGAATAGGTTTTGGTCCGAACAATCCTCCCAAATCCGCTCCTAACACAATAACGGTATACAACAAGTCTCAATAATGCGGAAAGGTAAGAATTAATCCTAATTCTACCCGTTGGGGCAATTCATCGGACACCAAGGGCGCATAAGGAAATGAAATCGGTCAATGATGAAATAACGGGATTTCATCCCATCCAATAACAAGAAAACCAAGGGTTACGAGTATACTATTAAAATCTAACAACAACATCGGTTAAATTGGATTAAAATACAAGATCATCACCAAACCCTCCCCAAAATCATACTAGGGTTAAAGGAGTTCTTACCTCTTGAAGATTCAAGCACTATAATCCGAAGAACACGTGTTAGATCCACAATCCGAGTCACACGATCGAAAGGAGATGAAGAAATTTACACAATCAAGTGATAGATGGAGGAAATCTCCCTCTCAAACCACTCTCTCTCGTACGGTTGAAGAAAGGAAGGGAAATGAGTGACTCTCGCTGAATAAAAACGCAGATATAGCGCTGACCGCATTGTGTGCCGCGGCTCAGCTAAGGTGTGCCGCGGCACAAAGCCAAAATTTGCGCCCAGTGATCGGCAGACCGCTCGGTGTGCCGCGGCCCATTCGAAGTGTGCCGTGGCCCTGACTCGGCATTGTGCCGCGGCCCTTCCGGCCTGTGCCGTGGCACGCGGTACAGTAGGTTTTGGCCGGCAAGTGCCACACGGGTGTGCCGCGGCCCGGACGAGTGTGCCGCGGCAGTGACTCGGCAGTGTGCCGTGGCCCTGCCGGCGTGTGCCGCGGCACACGGTACAGTCTGCTCGGCCAGGAACTGGGCAATATGTGTGCCGCGGCGCACAATCCTTGTGTCGCGGCCCACACCCCTCCTTGGGTCCCAAAGTGATGGAAAATGAACCGGGAAGAGAATAAAAGCAATAGGAATCGATATATGGGCAACAATAACACGAAATAGAAATACGAAAACCCCAAGCGACCCGAAAATCACGATACAACGTCGGATTAACAATCCGAAGCTCACAACATGCTCTACTCCACCATACGAACTCATGGAAATAGGAAAAATGATAAAATCGTATGAGTTTAACGAGAATCGAATACACATGCGATAGAATGTAACTCAAGGTGAAATTACGCAAAAACATCATCGAGACTCATCCCAACGGAGAAACTCCAATAATAAAATAGATTCAGAATTCTAAAACAGTGCCAAGCGAGTTGCCCGAAACGAATATACTCCAGAATAGAGAATACTGAAAATAGAAAACGCGGATATTACACAAACAAATAAATTTTATCATGTATCAATTAAATTAATCTAATTAATTAATTATATCAAATACAAAATAATATAATTATTTTCTCCAATAAATAATTATTTCTATGAATTAAATCAATCACCTTGTAATTTATTTAATTCATTAGGCCGAAATTAATTTATCTAATAAATTAATTTAGACATCTAATGTTCCATAATTAATTAGACATCCAATGTACAATAAATTACATATCCAATATCTAATATTATCAAAGAGAGCTAAAGCTCGATTTATTCCATCGTATATCCTAATGCGCGACTCGGTAGGTCCGTCTCAATTAGGAATGGGAGGAACCAAAGAATAATAGCACCACCTAGCGAGTCTCGCGGCCTACACTGTAACCCAACTGAGAACGAATGATTGGGATCATTCAAAAACCTTTCTGTCGTGAATACCAGTATACGTATAAACCCTTCTTTCAAATGTCCCAATCAAGTTATAGGGTCACAGTCAGTCAAACCCTATCTGTACTTGATGCTATGCATGAGTTAATGCAAACCGAGATCATTCAGCTCTCGTGTATCCAATACAACTAGCTCCAATACTTTGACCAAAGACTTATGATCTCATTTGCCAATAAGCGCATAGGACATATGCCTGTTCACTTACAGGAGAAAGAATCCTATCTTGGTATTTAGTAGGACCTGCTACTTGCCTGTCAAGATGCACGTCGAGGTTGAACCCCACCTTCCTGTTTTCTGGGTCGAACTACTCTAATGAAAATCTTAACGTCACAAGCACATCCCTACTAAATCCTCAAGTCGAAGGTTCACGAATACCTATCACAACCTTACGATTCCGTCATTGATTGTCCCAGAGTGAAATCCGTTTGATGAATCGAGGGTGAGTTGGTTCGAGTATACTAATCTCATTAGCATACCTATAACATGTGCTCCCACTAACCATTAGTGATCGATAGGCACTCTTCAACTCAATGAACACGTTATACAAGTCTTCACATAAACTTAACGTCCAGTCAAGTTCCATCGACTTGCGAACGATTAAGTATTTGAGCGATAAACCTTTCCAGTGCCGATCCCCTTATCTAATAATGAGTGGAATATTTTGCTCTCAAATACAAGGACTAGTTTCTATATATATATACGAGTTAGGAATGCCGGTGACTATCAGTAAATAAAGAAACATACAATTGCCTTCTCATAATGTTTTACATAATAACAAGTACGATGCCCTCACTCTAACATACTATGAGTGGCATTCGAGGGCATACTCCTAACAATCTCCCACTTGCACTCAATGCCACACACTATGGTATCTAATACCCATGTTCTCCAGATGACGCTCCAAGCTCATCTGAGAAAGTGGCTTGGTCATTGGATCAGTCATTGTCTACTGAGTTTACTCTATGCAGCATAATGTATCCTTTTCGAACAAATTCTATCACGAGATAACAATTTTTCTCAATGTGTTTTGTATCGTTGTGAAACCTCGGCTCCTAGGCCTATGCTACCGCTCCATCATTATCGCATAAAACGAAAACAGGTAGCGCAGCACATGGTGTCACTTGAAGTTCACCCAGTAACTTCTTAATCCAAAATCCTTCATTTGGAGGCCTCCGAGGGCGCTTGATACTCAGCCTGACAGGTGGAATCAGCAGTCGCACTGTGCTTGGCACTATGCCAAGATACTGCTCCTCCATTAGGAGTAAAATGTAGCCAGCAGTAGACATATAGTCGTCTTTCTGTCCATGGAAGTCTGAATTAGTGAAGCCCGTCACAATTAGTGTAACACCCCCAAGTTATTCAGGGAATATTACAGCGCCGTGAGCCCCGCCGTGGGGCCCATAAGGCTATTTATACGCAGAACTATGAACTTTGCCCGAGGAGGTCCAATACAATGAAATGAAGGACGATACAAATGGTATTCAAACCATATCCAATATATCCAAATACAACACATCACAATTCAATACCTCGGCAACACAGGCCGGAACATCAAGGAAACTGAAAACAGTACTCGAGTATTCAATAACCATTCAAGTATAACAACGCTGAATAGAGGAAATACAAAACATAACCAGAGACAATACACAGCATCACACTTGCCCATCATCTTCATGCCGACCCGGTACATGCCTATCCGCTCTCCCGGATCCTGAAATACATGAAATGTATTTCCCCCAAAAAGGGGTTAGCCGTCGAATAACTAGTGCAAGTATATCGAATATGAAACACAATACTCCTCGACAATAAAGTAAATGTAATCATCAACTCATCAATTCAAGACTAGTATTCCGGAATAACTAAATCTCATAGCATCACATTCAATACATACTTTATTAACCGCAGAACCGCACCAGAGGCTACGAAACCCTCAGAGGACCCGTCGGTCCGTCCAGAGTAGTTAACCCAAAATATCTGCGGAACCGCACCAGAGGCTATGAAATCCTCATAGGACCCGTCGGTCCATCCCAGACTAGATATAAACCATTATACAATTCATATATCTTACTTTCAAAGTCGAGAATGCACAATCATAAACATATACTTGCCTTTGAGACATCGAGATTTTGGAAGGAAACGAGTATAAGTTCGGTAGGTCCAAGAATGCACTCCCGGCACATAAACGATTCATAAGGAATATGATAAGCAATAATCCATACTAAAATCACATGAAGAAACTCCCGAAACCCGCCTACGATTCACGAAACTACAAGGATAATCATCTCGAGGTTTGAAAATCACCTAAACCCTGTCAAGTCCGAACAAGGTACAAAATAATCCATATAATCACAGAGGAAACATGGGTTTTGACAGAAAGTGCCGCGTTTCTGGGCCGTTTTGGAGCCTGTTCTCGACCTAATTACACGGACGCATTTTTGAGGCAAAAGAGGATTATAAATAAGGGTTTAAGGTCATAAGGAGATCATCTTGGAATCAGAGGAGAATTGCAGAAGAGAGGAACTAAGACAAGAAGCAGAAGACACCAAGAGCAGAAGGCGGAAGCTAGAAGAACGGAGGAATCCGAGCTCTTCATCTGCATTTGATTTCAATGCTTTCATTCATTATTTCTGTATTTTTATCTTTTAGCATGTCAGGCTAAAACCCTGTTCTAGGATTTTGATGAAACCAAAGTTTTGACGGATTGGCTTTTGATTATCTATATAATTCCCTTTTTCTGTTGAGTTTTCCCAATCAATTTTAATGCTTTCAATTGTCTGGCCAATAATTGCATTGTTTTAATTACGCAACTCAAATCGGGAGAGGAGAGTTGGTGAGGAACTATTGGTGAGAACCATTTTATCTTGTGAGATAGGAATATACTCATAGGAACTACGTGGCCTTTTGAAGATTTTGTGCTTTTTGCCTATTGACGAATTAATTCACCTAGGGATAGAGTGCGTTATTCGCCTTTAGAAAAATCTATTGACCTCGGGAGAGGCGGTAGAGTATTTTAGCAATCTTTGCCTTCAATAAATTGGGGAAATCATTAACTTAAGATAATCGAGAGTAAATTCGGATAAACCGAGGTGGATTCACAATCCTAGACTTTTTCATCATTTGATTTTCTTTCTTCCAGCTATCGTTTTTCTGTTTATTATTAATTCTCTTTAGTCATTAATTGCAACCCAAATTTCGACTGTTCAAATAATATTAGAATACATATAAATCGATACTTAGTGATTCAGTCCTCGTGGAAACGATACTCACTCATCACTTTATTACTTGTCTATGATAACGTGCACTTGCGTTTAATGAAATACCGCAACAATGCATCATATTCTCAAAGATCTCAAGCTCCAAAATGGATAAATCGGACGAATCTAAGAAAATCCCCAAAAATTCCCAAAACTAGGTTCTAAGGAATTTACCTTGATTTGGAATATAGAAATGGATTAGATGTTGTGTAATCATTGTTATTCAACCAAGGATAATGATAGCTGAAGAAGGAACGCCTCAAAATCGCTCCAAATCGCCCAACTCACTGCTCCCATCGAAAAAAGGAAATAAAGGATAAAAATGACAATTTCAGGGGTTGACTGCCCCTTATATAAAATGTCAGGTTAGCGCGCGCTAAGAATCGGGGCTAGCGTGCAATAATGGGCTCACCCGGTAGTCCAGTAGCTTCTGTCCTGAGGCGTTAGCGCGCGCTACCACACCTTAGCATGTGCTAACTGTTGTCCTGTAAAAGTTCCAGTTCACTACCCAACTCCGATAACGTGTGCTATGACTGAGCATTAGCGCACGCTACGCAACACCTTTAGCGTGCGCTAGCTGCTGCCTAGCGTGTGTTACCTGCTAGTCCAGAAAGTAGAAATACCTCACTGCCTCTTCCGACTCAGCACGTTAGCGTGCGCTACGGATGATGTTAGCGCGCACTACTTACCATGGATAGCGTGCGCTAGCAAACTCCTAGCATGCGCTAACTGCTAGTCGAGAGAGCAGAATTTGCTACTACCTCTGCCAAGCCTGGACCGTTAGCGTGCGCTAAGGCTCAAAGCTAACGTGCGCTACTCAAGTAGAAATAGAGTGCGTTAGCCTAGGCCTAGCGCGCGCTATCTGCCTATCCCAAAATACTGCCGAAAGGTCCAATTAACACGATCATACCTCGGACTAAGTTTCCCCTTTTTCCCGAAGCAGAAAACTCCTATGGTCGGCGACACCTTGAGTAGAACATGGTCTCCCACTTCGAATTCTAAAGGTCGACGACGAGTATCATCATAAGATTTCTGACGGCTCTGGGCAGTCAACAACTGGTCCCGAATAATAGAAATCTTCTCCTTAGTCTCCATCAACATATCCGGTTCTGTTCCGACTAGCTCTGAAGCCTCGTCCCAACACAACGGCGATCTACACCGCCTACCATAAAGTGCCTCGAACGGTGCCATTTTGATCGATGCATGACAACTATTATTGTAGGCAAACTCGATCAATGGCAAGTGAAGCTCCCAATCATTACTCCACTCTAGTGCACAAGCCCGCAACATGTCCTCCAACGTCTGAATCGTCCATTCCGTCTGACCGTCTGACTGAGGATGAAAAGATGTGCTCAATCTCAACTCGGTACCTAAAGCCTGATTGACGGCCTGCCAAAAATGCAATACGAAACGACCATCTCGATCGGAAACAATGGTCTTAAGGGCACCATGAAACCTCACGATCTCAACTATAAAAGTTCGAGCCAATCTCTCCAGTCCCCAAGTATCCTTAATACCTAGAAAGTGTGCAGACTTGGTCAACCGATCGACGATTACCCAAATCATATTCATTCCGGCTCTAGTTATCGGCATCCCAGTGATAATTTCCATAGAGATATCTTTCCACTTCCACTCGGGAATGGGAAGCGGCTTCAACAACTCCGTCGGTCGTTGATGTTCAATCTTGACTTGTTGACATGTCAAGCACCGTAGTACAAACTCCATGACATCTTTCTTCATATTATTCCACCAAAAATTTCGCTTCAAGTCCTTGTACATCTTACTCGTTCGGGGTAGATTGAGTAAGGCGTAGCATGAGCTTCTCGGAGAATTCTACCTCTACTCTAGATCATTCAGAACACAAAACTGCCTTGAAATCTCAGAATACTATCCTCTTGGACCATAAAACCACGGACTTTTCCTTTAACTACATATTCCTTCAGTTTAGAGATCATCGGGTCACTCCATTGTTTCCCATTGATGTCGTCAACCAAGGACGAAGTAATTTCCAGAGTGCACAATTGTACTTGCACTCTTTGAAGCCAAACTTCTATTCCTTCTTTGATTAAATCCTAACGAATCTTTGTCTGAGCTGTAAGAACCTCGAGCATCTGAAGCGATGCCGATTTGTAGCTCAAAGCGTCCGCGGCGACATTGGCCTTTCCCGGATGGTAAAGAACTTCCAAATCATAATCCTTGATCAATTCCAACCAACGTCTCTGCCTCATATTCAGCTCTTTCTAGCTGAAAATATACTTCAAACTCTTGTGATCGGTATAAATCCGACACGGAGAGCCTTACAAATAATACCGCCAAATCTCAAGTGCGAAGACAATTGCGGCCAACTCCAAATCGTGAGTAGGATAGTTCATCTCATACAGCTTCCACTGTTGTGATGCAAAAGATATCGTCTTATCATGCTGCATAAGCACACATCCAAGCCCTTGTCCCGAAGCATCGCTATAAACTGCAAATCCTTCACTACCCTGTGGTAAAGCTAAAATCGGCGCTGAGGTCAAACGTCTATTCATCTCATAGAAGCTCTGCTGTCTCTCAGTCGTCCAAACAAACTTTTCTGTCTTCTGGAGTAATTTCTTAAGTGGGTAATACCCAGCAAGACCCAAAAAGCTATGAACTTCTTTAACATTTTTAGGCGGTGCCCAATCTAGCACTGCCTCGATCTTCTGTGGGTCTACACGATCCCCTTCGGCCGAAATCACATGGCCGAGAAACATAACTTCTTCCATCCAGAACTCACATTTCGAGAATTTTGAATAGAGGTGCTCGGCTCTCAAAACATCTAGTATCAAACGCAAGTGACGGGCATGTTCCTCCTTATCTCGAGTATAAATCAAGATAAAGACGACCACACATCTGTCCAAGTATTCGATGAATATCTTGTTCATTAGTTGCATGAACACTGCCGGTGCATTAGTCATTCCAAAAGGCATGACCACAAATTCATAATGTCCATACCTCGTCCGAAACGCAGTCTTCAGAACGTCGGACTCTTTTGCTCGAAGCTGATAGTACCCTGATCTCAAATTAATTTTCGAGAATACTGTGGCTCCCTGCAATTGATCAAATAAATCATCTATATGAGGCAAAGGATACTTGTTCTTGATGGTCACTTTGTTCAGTTCCCGATAATCATTGCATAAACGTAATGAACCATCATTCTTCCTCACAAAAAGAACAGGCGTGCCCCAAGGCGAATCGTTGGGTCTGATGTACCCTTTCTCCAATAATTCTCCCAGCTCACTATTTAATTCTTGCATCTCGGAAGGTTCCATCCGATAAGGTGCCTTAGAAATCAGAGCCGAGTCAGGCTCTAAGTCCACAGAAAACTCTATCTCTTGATCCGGCGGTAATCCTGGGAGGTCGTCAGGAAAAACATCGAGATACTCATTAACAACTGCAATCAAAGAGAAATTGACTTAGTTCTCTTATGTCGTCAAAGCATAACACCAATAGCCGTGTAACCTTTATTCAAAAGTTTTACGGCCTTCATGGTGATGATAAGCAACTTAGGTTGGCCCGACTTACGTCCCATAAATGAGTACTCGGAACCGTCTTTAGTCATCATGGTGATAACCTTAGTACGCTAATTCATAATCGCTTCGTGACCGTCAAACCAGTCATTGCCGAGGATCACATCCTCGCCTTCCATATCAACCACAATCAAACTCGATAACCAATCCATACCAGCTATATTCACCGTAAAATCTCTAATCTCCCGATTCCCCATGATTCTATCCCCGCTAGGTAGTTTCACAATGAAAGGATCGCAAGCAGTCATACAAGTTATATTCAAACGGCGTACATACTCCATGGAGATGAAAGAATGTGTAGCACCCGAATCAAAAAGTACAGGAACTGGATTAGATAGGATATGAATGGTACCTGAGGCCACCGCCACATCGGGTTCGTCTGCTTGACGCATCTCATAGACTCATAGGTGTGACGAACCGATGCTAGAATCTCCCCCTCTAGCATTCTGACTCCGTCCCCGGCCTCTGCCGTAACTCTGCTGTGATTGTCCAACTGGTTGCCTCTAATTCATACTCTAATCTAAAGGTGCTGGGGCAGAAGCCCGGGTGTCCACAGTCTGATCTTGTTTGGGGCAATAAGTTGCCCTATGTCCCATCTGTCCACAAGTGTGACACTTCAGGGGTGGGAAATTGCACTCCAGGTTAACGTGGCCTGGACGACCACAATTAAAAAAAGTTAGCGGGCGAGTTGAGGTGCCCGAACTAGAACGAAAACTCCTCTTTCCTCTAGTAGAACGTGACGACTGCCTGACAGAACAGTTAGTCATCTGAGGTCTTTGGAAGTTTCCACCCTTAGAACCAGAAAAGTTACCAATGATCTTCTGTTTCTTTGGTTCTTCTGCAGTATCATTGTTGGGGCTCGATATGTTATATGCCAAGGCCCGGTCTTGGTAATCCTTCAAGGTAGTACAAGCAAATCCGGCCATATAACACCGTAAATCCATATTCATCCGCATATCAAAGTAACGGATCTTGTCACGCTCATCCCGCACTTGATTCTTGTCACGCTCCAGTAGCTCTTTAAATTCTTCCCACGTAGCAGCACGATCCTGTGGCTTGATAACTTTCCACCAAGTCATGGCCTCCTCGGTAAGGAAGTACTGAGCAATCGGTACCTTCCTCACTTCCGGACAATCAACCACTTCAAACACTTTCTCTAACTCTGCCAACCAATTCTCCCAACCTATCGGGTCTGTAGCACCGCTGAACTTCTGAAGCAAGGCATCCAATGTCGGGTTCGGATTGTTCAGTTCAACGGCTTAGGCCAGGATAGTCATCTGGTTTGCCAATTGCTGAAGGACATTTGTAACTCCAAAATCTGCATTATTCCCTTGGCCGGTCGACTAGTCGTGATGACCCTCGATATCAGGATGTACTGAGTTAGATAAGCTAGGGTTGGTCGACCCCGCAATGGAACTGAGGGAAGCGGCCGCGCCACGTCCTCGTCCACATCCACGACTACGGGCTCGCCTCTGTCCCCTATCAGCGGGCATTCTGAATGATACACAAAGCACGTACGTACAATTGAAATCGCACATCATCGAAGTGACCGTTTCCCAAAATACCAATTAGAAAGTAAAAGGATTACGGAAACATTAGGAGAGTAAGAGGTCTTACAAGTACCGGTCGCACTGTGATGATGGCAAAGTAATGATACTGTAGACAAATGATTACTCAATCGACCCAAAAGACCGATAGCCTAGGTATCCATAAACCTAAGCTCTGATACCATATTCTGTAACACCCCCAAGTTATTCAGGGAATATTACAGCCATGAGCACCGCCGTGGGACCCACAAGGCTATTTATATGCGAAACTATGAACTTTGACCGAAGAGGTCCAATACAATGAAATGAAGGACGATATAAATGGTATTCAAACCATATCCAATATATCCAAATACAAGACATCACAGTTTAATACCTCAGCAGCACATGCCAGAACATCAAGGAAACTGAAAACAGTACTCGAGTATTTAAAAACCATTCAAGTACAACAACGCTTAATGGAGGAAATACAAAACATAACCAGAGACAAGACACAGCACCACACTTGCCCATCATCTTCATGCCGACCAGGTTCATGCCTATCCGCTCTCCTGGATCCTGAAATACATGAAAGGTATTTCCCCCATAAAGGGGTTAACCGTCGAATAGCTAGTGCAAGTATATCGAATATGAAACACAATTCTCCTCGACAATAAAGTAAATGTAATCATCATCTCATCAATTCAAGACTAGTATTCCGGAATAACTAAATCTCATAGCATCACATTCTATAAATACATGATTAACCGTGGAACCGCACCAGAGGCTACGGAACCCTCTAGGACCCGTCGGTCTGTCCCAGAGTGGTTAACCCAAAATATCTGCGGAACTGCACCAGAGGCTACGGAACCCTCAGTGGACCCGTCAATCCATCCCAGAGTGGATATAAACCATTATACAATTCATATATCTTACTTTCAAAGTCGAGAATGCACAATCATAAACATATACTTCCTTTTAAGACACGAGAATTCGGAAGAAAAAGAGTATAAGTTCGGTATGTACAGGAACGCAATCCCGGCACCTAAACGATTCGTAAGGAGTACGATAATCAATAATTCATACTCAAATCACATGAAGAAACTCCCAAAACCCGCCTATGATTCAAGAAACTACAAGGATAATCATCTAGAGGTTTGAAAATCACCTAAACCCTCTCAAGTCCGAACAAGGTACAAACAATCCATATAATCGTAGGGGAAACATGGGTACGTGGTATATGCATCATATTCTCAAAGATCTCAAGCTCCAAAATGGATAAATCAGACGAATCTAAGAAAATCCCCAAAAATTCCCAAAACTAGGGTTCTAAGGAATTTACCTTGATTTGGAATATGGAAATGGATTAGATGTTGTGTAATCTTTGTTATTCAACCAAGGATAATGATAGTTGGAGAAGGATCGCCTCAAAATCGCTTCAAATCGCCCAACCCGCTGCTCCCGTCGAAAAAAGGAAAGAAATGATGAGAATGACGATTTCAAGGGTTGACTGCCCCTTATATAAAATGCCAGATTAGCACGCGCTAAGAATCGGGGATAACATGCGCTAACGGGCTCACCCGGTAGTCCAGTGGCTTCTGTCCTGAGGCGTTAGCGCGCGCTACCACACCTTAGCTTGCGCTAACTGTTGTCCTGCAAAAGTTCCAGTTCACTGCCCAACTCCAATAGCGTGCGCTACGATTGGGCATTAGCGTGCGCTACGCAACACCCTTAGTGTGCGCTAGCTGCTACCTCGCGTGCGTTACCTGCTAGTCCAGAAAGTAGAAGTACCTCACTAGCGTGCACTATGGATGATGTTAGCGCGCGCTACTGACCACGAATAGCATGCGCTAGCAAACTCCTAGCATGCGCTAACTGCTAGTCCAGAGAGGGGAATTTGCTACTACCTCTGCCAAGCCTGGACTGTTAGCGTGCACTAAGGCTCAAAGCTAACGTGCGCTACTCAAGTAGGAATAGAGTGCGTTAGCCTAGGCCTAGTGCGCGCTATCTGCCTTTCCCAAAATACTGTCGAAAGGTCCAATTAACATGGTCATGATCCAAAATGTACGAAACTCCAAATCAACAACGACAACATCTCAAAGTGTTTACAGAGCGACAAAATAGGAATAATGGCAAGGTCAAACAGTCAATAAAAAGTACGGATATTGCAATTAGTTCTCCACCACCATACATAAGAACCAGATCTCTAGTCCTTCTAAAGTACTTGAGAACGTTCTTTATGGTGGTCCAATGTCCCTACCTGGGTTTGCGTGAAACCTACTTACCATGCTCCCAGCATGTGCAATGTTAGCTCTCGTACACAACAAGGCATACACAAGGCTGCCCATGGCCGAATCTTATGGTATATTACTCATTTACTTTCCTTGTTCGTCAATTTGAGGACACATCTATGAGGTGAGTTTTATTCCATGTTGCATCGGTAGGAACCCTCTTTTAGAATCATCCATCTTAAATCGCTTTAAGATCTTGTCTATATAGAGGGGTTGGGAAAGGCCTATCACTATCTTCGCTCTATACTAGTAGAGTCGAGTCCCAAGAATATAGGTTTCTTCTCCCAAGTCTTTCATGGAGAACCTACTCGAAAGACAAGATTTCACAGAACTGAGCATTCACACATCGTTTCCTATTAGTAGAATGTCATCTACATATGCTACTAAATATGCGATATTGCTCCCACTAACCCTCTTGTATACACAAGGTTCCTCTTCATTTGGCACGAAGTCAAACTCTTTGAGTGCCTCGTCAAAACGAAGGTCCCAACTACATGAAGCTAGCTATAGCCCATTTCACGGAGTCTACATCCACCATGGCTAGGTCATAGGTCATTGGTTAGTCTCTTGGTTATCACCTGGAACCTCATGGAGACTCAGTTCCTCCAAGTGCATAAACCGTACTTCTCAAGTAATTGAGACACCCTACTAGACCTACGAGGTGGTTGTACTTGTATTTCAGAAGGTTTGGTTCCATATACTTGCACAGGCGTCTCCTGAGGAGTTTCATTGTATTCTTCCAAAGAAATACTTCTACCTGACCCGCCTTCCTGAATGAACTCATCTTCCAGGAAGTGTGCTTGTAAAGCAACAATGATCTTTCGATCTTCGGGCATGTAGAATATATAACCCATCATCCCATATGGGAATCCAATGAAATGTCCCTTCACGGACCTTGCTTCCAACTTCTCCACCTTAGTCTTCTTGAAATAGGCGGGACATCCCCAAATCCTAATGTGATTAAGACTTGGTTTCCTGCCCTCCCACATCTCACGTGGAATTTTAGGAACAGACTTGGAAGGACATCTGTTCAAGATATAAGTAGCAGTCAGGAGTGCATAACCTCACAGGTAAATCGGTAAGTCGGTGTATCTCAGCATGGAACGAACCATGTCCAACAAGGTTCGGTTCCTTCCTTCCGACACACCATTTAACTGAGGAGTTTCTGGAGGTGTAAGTTGTGATACTATTCCATGCTCCTTTAGGAACTCGTCAAACTCTGTACTCATATACTCGCCACCTAGGTCCGACCGAAGTGCTTTGATATGATTACCAATTTGTTTTTCGACTAGGGCCTTAAATTCTTGGAATTTCTCAAAGGCCTAGGATTTAAGTTTCATTAAGTATACATAACCAAACCTAGTATGATCATCCATAAACGTAATGAAATATTGATATCCATCATGTACTTCTTACAAAGCACCACATACGTCGATATGGACTAATCCAAGTTTATCATCGGCTCTTTCAAAAGTCCCTGTGAATGGGGGGCTTAGTCATTTTGCCTTTAAGGCAAGATTCACAAGTTGGAAAGGGATCCGATCCCAGTGGACCCTATTAGGCGTATTTTTATGCGCTTTTAAATCATTATATTATATCCATCTTGAACCTAAATCAGCATAAATGAGCTTTTAATGCACTATTCTTTTATGTTTTGCAGGAAATCATAGTCCGGAAGCCAAAACGATGAAAAATGGGCGAAAACAGCAGTTTTTGGTCATGAGCCGCGGCACAAACCAAGTGAGCCGCGGCACACGAAGACAACCAGCGAGCAGGCATATCATGCGTGAGCCGCGGCCTGACCTAAGTGAGCCGCGGCCCGGGAGGAAAAATGCGCCCGGTATGGGCCTTTGGCGTTAAGGGGCGCGGCACGCAGTTAAGTGAGCCGCGGCCACGGCGGTTTCTTTGAATACTCGCGTTTACGGCCGTTTTGGTGACTGTTCTCGACCTAATCACACGGACGCGTTTTTGAGGCTGAGAACTGATATAAATAAGCATTGAAGGGCTGAAGAAAAACGAGGGATCGATAGCTAGGGCGAAGAACACAAGGAGGAGATTTGTGGGCGACGACAAGACCACGGATCCCTACGGTTTTTCTGCATCTTAGTTCCTAGATCTATTCGAGTAGGATTTTGATTGTAGCCGATTTCATGACAGTTTGATTATTTATTATTATTTCGATTTATGCGCCTAATATTGAATTGGATTCTTCTTACTGTTCTTAATGCTTTTTAATTGTCTGGCCAACAGTTAATTTGTTTTGAATGTCTTTATGGATTCGGGAGATGAAATTTAGGCATAGTTCTTGTCAGACGAATCATAATTTTCGTGAGATAGGGATATACTCATGGAATTGTGAAGCCTTTTTAATTGTGGGGATTCTTGAACTGTTTTAGCTATTAATTATCTAATTCGAATAGGGATATATCGAGTTAATAATTCGTAGTATTTTCTATCGACCTTGGGAAAGGCTTTAGAATAATTTAGGAATTCCTGGCTTACAATCAATTGAATAAAAATGAATTGAATTGAATAAATATCATTCCTGATTGTTTGAGGTGAAAATCATAATCCTACACCCTTATTAGTATTACTATTATTATTAGTACTATTGTTTATTTTCGGTAATTAGTTTAGATATAAATTCTATTAAATCGATCTTCAAATAAAATTGTGAGTTGACTACATTTTGGTACTTAGTGAAATCAGTCCTCGAGGGAACGATACTTTACTCATCACTTTATTACTTGTTGACACCGTGCACTTGCGGCATAATGTGAGGGAATTCTTCACAACAAGTTTTTGGCGCCGTTGCCGGGGACTGATTTTTTACTAATATCGATTTCAGTATTTCTAGTCTTAGTTTGAACATTTTTATTGTTTTTGTGTTATTTTATTTATTTGTTTGTTTTTCCTTTCAGGATTTTCCGGTTAGTGCATGAGAAAATTCGGTAACGAAGGCCTACTACCTTTGGAAACCGAACTCAAGCGCACTCTTCGGAGAAACAAAAAGGAGAAACGAGAGTTACCACCCACAATCACCATGGCTGAAAATACCGGAAATCACGAAGCGGAAAACCCCATGGTGCAAGCTCAACCGGCATTAGCACTCCGCGATTATGCTATGCCGCAAATAAATGCGAACTTTTCCGGGATTCGGCGTCCCACCATCCAGGCGAACCATTTCGAAATCAAGCCTGCAATTATTCAGATGGTGCAATCGAGCCAGTTCTGTAGATTGCCGAACGATGAACCCAACGCACACATTGCATCGTTTCTCGAGATTTGTGACACGTTCAAGAACAACAGTGTCACCGATGATGCCATCCGTCTAAGGCTTTTCCCTTTCTCTTTGAGGGATAAAGCAAAATTTTGGTTGAATTCCTTACCGCCGGGTTCTATCACGACATGGGCGGAATTAGCGCAAGCCTTCCTTGCTAAATTCTTCCCACCATCGAAGACGGTGAGGTTACGGAACGAAATTACTACCTTTGGGCAATTTGACATGGAGTCATTTCACGAGGCTTGGGAGCGATACAAGGACTTACTAAGGAGATACCCACACCACGGCCTTCCAGACTGGCTACAAATTCAAACATTTTACAATGGATTGTGTGCTTTTACACGCACTCTCGTCGATGCGGCCGCTGGAGGAGCCTTAATGGGAAAAATTATGGCCGAGGCACATTCTTTGTTGGAAGCTATGGCCGCAAATGCGTATCAATGGCCGTCCGAACGAGTAAATCCGAAGCGAGTCATGGAAATTTCGAATAATAATCCGATCTCTACATTGTCGGCCCAAGTCGCAGCGCTAACTCAGCAACTTCAGGCATTTTCGCATGCTCCTTCCCCCGTTACCATTGAATCTTTTAATTGGTGTAATGGATCTCACCCTAGCGCAGAGTGCCAAGTCGGAAACCCTTTCGAGCAGCCCCCAATTGAACAAGCTCAGTTCGTAGGAAACGGAAACCGGCAAAATAATCCGTACTCCAACACTTATAATCCGGGATGGCGTAATCATCCTAACTTCTCATGGAGAAACGGACAGAACTCGAACCAGCCTCCGTTCGCTCAACACCAACAGCAACCTCCTCCTGCTCCAAAAGTTTCTCTAGAGGAAGCAATTGCGAAATTGGCAGCGAACACGAGTCAATTCATGGCCCACATGGAGGCGACATTGCAAAATCATTCCGCTTCTATCCGCAACTTGGAAGTCCAACTGGGCCAGATCGCTAATGTATTAACAGCCCGCGCGGAAGGTACCTTGCAAAGTACGACTGAAACGAATCCTAGAGAGAGTGTAAATGCCATTGGGTTGAGAAGTGGGAAGGAATTGTGCGAGCTGCCCGGACAGAATAAAAAGAGAAGTGAGGATGAGGAGAATAAAAATTCAGCGACTGAGGAACCACAAGATTTGAGACCCTCGATACTGTTCCCAGATAATCCAAAGGCATATGTACCACCCGTCCCATTTCCGCAGCAATTACAACAGAAAAAGGTGGACAAGCAATTCTCTAAGTTCCTCGACGTCTTAAAGAAACTGCTTATTAACATCCCATTTGCCGACGCCTTGGAGCAAATGCCGAGTTACACGAAATTCATGAAGGAAATTTTGTCAAACAAAAGAAAACTCAAGGAGTATGAGACAGTCGCATTAACGGAGGAGTGCAGCACTATTCTTCAGAAAAAGCTTCCGCCAAATTGAAGGATCCGGGAAGTTTTAATATACCTTGCACTATAGGAAATCTGACTTTTGATAGAGCGTTGTGCGATCTCGGGGCTAGTATTAATCTGATGCCTCTTTCAATATTCAAGAAGCTTGGAATTGGAGAAGCGAAACCGACGACTGTCTCCTTACAATTAGCTGATAGATCCATTAAGTATCTGAGGGGAATAATCGAGGACGTATTAGTAAAAGTTGATAAATTCATCTTTCCAGCCGATTTCATTGTGCTTGACATGGAGGAAGACCACGACATCCCAATTATCTTGGGAAGACCATTTTTGGCAACCGGTCGAACTTGAATCGACGTGGAAAAAGGGGAACTAACTCTAAGGGTTCAATACGAGCATGTTACTTTTCAAGTATTTAAATCCTTTCCATGTCCGGGTGGTGTTGAGAAGAGCTCGCAAATTGAGAGTGTGGATACCGTTGTGAAAGACACACACCGGAAGAATCTTCGGTCGAAAAACTCAGAATCCGTTTCAGAGTGTCCGATGCCTAAGAAAAATTTAGAACGAGTTGCATATCTCAAGAATGTGGTCATGCCGTCATCATCAACCGTTCATCCATCAATGAGAAATTCCAATGCTGTCATAAGTTCGTTCGAGAAAAAGGAGAATAAGCCGGACATAAAACGGAAGCCAAATCATGAGAAAAATGTGTGCTTCGGAAAGTTGTTTGTGTCAAAACCTTTTCGCAAACAACATTTGGTGTCCGAACCGAAAATTAAATCGTTAAAGACCAATGGTCAAAATTTTAAAACACATATTAACGGTTCGATGAACGGGGCGGAGTCCAAATGGAGTTTGCGAAAAGCGAACTGATTTTCAATAGGTCCGGCTGAAGACTATAAACTTAGCGCTTCTCGGGAGGCAACCCGAGTTTTAGTAGTAGATTTTTGTTTTTCAGTATTTTCTTGCATTTTTGAATTTTTATTTTTCATCATTTTTGCTTTGATTTGCTTATCCCTCTCGTTCTTGACGTGTTCCTTTTAAAATTTTGTGCAGAAAAAGTCCCAGGGGAAAAATTTATGCCTGAGCCGCGGCACAAGGCTTGTGAGCCGCGGCACACACAAATCGAATCAGAAGGCTAAACATTTTGTACTATGTGCCGCGGCACAACTTTACTGAGCCGCGGCACACTTGATTCCTGAGCCGCGGCACGTTGCTTCTGAGCCGCGGCACACTAATTGCCAAATGATGTGCCCAAGACGCTGTACTCTGTGCCGCGACACAGACGAAGTGAGCCGCGGCACATCAACACTCTGAGCCACGGCACCCGCATTCTGAGCCGCGGCACATGGCGACATAACATCCACGCCCAGGACGCTATACTCTGGGCCGCGGCTCACTTAAGCTGTGCCGCGGCCCCCGTTCGGAATTTGAACAGGCCAGGTAGCTTTATAATTCAGATCGGCCGACACCCAGGTATTTCCTTCCCCTCTTCCTTTGCACAAGCGACTGGCCGACCCCCTCTCTTCTTCTTCTTCTTGCTTACTTCCTGCATTCTTCAAAATCTAAGCAAGGTAACTCTAAATTCCTGATCTTAATTGCTCTATGAGTTGAAAGGTGAAGTTTTGTTATTCATTTGATGATTGATTATTTTTCCTTTTTTTTTCAAAAGTTCTATCAAGTTGAGTTGAGGATATGATGGTTTTGATCGATTTTAATGATTATGAATGAATTGAATATGTCGTTTGTCATGAAGAATGATTCGTGTTGTTGTTTTTGGGGATTTATTGAAGTTATAGTCATATTTGTTCTTCAATTAAAAGGATGCACTCAAGGTGTTTGATGAAATGCCTGAATGAAGTTTTTGATGAATGTTAAGCCAATGTTTTGAACTATGTGCAACGAATTCGTCTGGAATTACAGCGTACCCCAACCAACGTCAAGTTTACATGTTAAATCTCAATTTTATTTTTCTCTCACGGCGGTGCTAGCTCGTTAAATTCTTGATTCAAGTTTTGGATATCCTTAGCCGAGTAATGTTGTTCTCATTTTTGCTTAAGTAAGAAAACTGCGGTGTTTAACGTTTCAGGAACTCGCTATGGCTAGAACCAAAAAGCTCAGCAAAAGGGCCAGGACTCAATCGTCCCCCACACGAGGGGAAACTTCTCATAGTCGAGATGAGTCGGAGGCGCACCAATTTTTTGACCCGGAGATCCATAAAATCTTCAACGAGAAGATTCGTCCTCGGCCTCTGATCCCGGAGAGGGGATTCACCCCAGCCCCCCAGGACGGGGAGCTTCTGACCATGATCGACAAGATGGGGTGGGCACGTTTCGCTGCACCTCCTGAGCCGGCGGTGATATCTATTGTGCAGGAGTTTTATGCGAGCGCTTTGTTGAAGCACATTCAGGCGGGGCAGATGATACAGCAGTTAGATACTCGGACTCAGGTCGTAGTCCGAGGCATTACGGTGGATTTTTCAGTAGCTGCTATTTGGAGGTTATTTGAGCTGCCCGTGGTTGATGAGACGGCTTATACGCGCGTTATGGATAGCCTCACGAAGTAGGCTCTGCTCGAGACTCTTACACAGCCCGACTCCGACTGGGAGAGGCGCGCCCCGGCTTCTTCCACCTTCTACTTTAAGAGCTCGCGCCTCAGTCAGTTCGGGCGAGCCTGGTTGTACTTCATCTGCGCACGTATAGATCCCACCTCGCAGATCCGATCTGTTTTTCTCTCTCGATCCCGTACATTATATGCTATCACCTCCGGGCTGCGATTCGATGTGGCTCCTCTCCTGGTCCGATCTATCTTCCAGTGTATTCATGGAGGGGCCAAGACGGGGCTGAAACACCCCTCTCTTATTTGCGCTCTTTGCCGCCAGTCAGGCATGACGTGGTCGGACGACGAGCCGATGTTAGCCCCCCAGGGCCCGATCGACCATCGCATCATTTCACATTTCGACCAGTGGGGAGGAGCACCAGCACATGCTCGGGGGCGAGGATTTCTACTTGAGGAGGCACACGAGGGGTCCCCCGAGCCTCTTCTGCTGACACAGGGGCAGGCAGATGCCAGCCCGCCGCCCGACAGAGAGCACTTGCAGGCGATGTTCGACGGGTTGAGAGAGGACATGAGGAGAGAGAGACAGGAGATGAGGAGAGAGAGAGAGAGAGTCTTATGGCTGCCATGAGAGAGGAGAGCCGGACGGAGAGAGAGAGAGCATCATTGCTACCGTCCGAGATGAGATGAGAGAGCAGGCCCACCGGGCCAACCATTGTGAGTCGAGGCGTCTGGCAGCGAGGGATGCCTACCACCAGGAGCACCTTGCTGCATGGACGGCCCACATTATGCACCCGGACGGGCCATTTATTCCACGTGCTCGGCCAGCCACACCACCCTCCTCGCCGGACGATGCCGGCGCCAGTTCGTGATCAGACTGGAGGGGAGTACTTGACCTTTCACTTTTATTGCATATTATATTTCGTCCATTGAGGTCAATGTACGTCCTAAGTTTGGGGGGGTTTACTTTCTGATGATGTACTTATTGCTGTACTTATTTCGTTTGCACTTTCGTTATTTTTAGTTATCTTTTTTGTTGCTAGCCTTGCTTGTCATGATTTTACTCTTAATCGTGAATTTTTCGTGCTCCCTTTTGTGTGAAACTGATGTTACAATACTGATTTCTCTCTGAAGAAACGGTTGAGTTTTAGTCGAGTTGTAGTCAATGATATCTGTTTCTGTTAAGTCTTCATTTAGGTCCGAAATTTTTTTCGTTTTTGTAGAAATCTTAGCAGATAAGAAAGGAGACATATGTGGTTTCAAATCGCCGCCTATACGTTGTAACACCCCCAAACCACTCGGGAATATTACAGCGCCGCAGACCCTCTCCGCGAGGATCTACCAGGCTAAATACAAAACAATGCGTCACTTCACATGCCGACATGGCTACATAAAGGACCATTAGACCGATTAGGTCTTATATCACAACACACACAACAATACATACAAGACCCTTGCCCAGCACACATACCCACGCAGGGGCTAGAATACGATAACACTTCCATAATTCGAGAAAATAACACATCGGAGGAATAACCAACACGACTCTACCAAATACTCTATAAATGGTCTTCACGTGATTAGTATCTTCGTCTCCCATCATCCTTCGTTTCGATCCTGTGGCTCGCTCCCCAGCTACCTGCAAGTACACGGGCCTTGTCTGAGACATCCACCCCGAATACTGGGGTTAGCAAACTCCTTTGTTTTGCTAGTGCAAGTATAGAAACAGTACAAGCCATACACAACGTGCTTCAAGAATATAATAATCTTGAATATATTTCCCGAGATAATTCACTTAATCGAAACAATTTGATTTATAAAAGGTAGGAATAGAACCATGTATTCCATACAAAATATTTTATGATCTCGGGAGTTTGAAAACATTTGAAATAAAGGAATTCTCAAGCCCTTCGAAAACACTTAGGGACATGGCCCAAAATCATCTTTCCAAAATACGATTCAAATAATAAAACGCGGTTTCACAACCCAATTCACAACACACGGGGTCCAAGACCCGAATCATAAGCCACAGGGTCCACGACCCGAATCACATAACACATGTTCCTAAGGATTATTCGCGTCCCGTGCTAACAAGCCACGAACCTCAGATGCTCCCGTAGAACATACCCGAGTAAATAACCCAATAGGAAGCCATACCAAATCACATGTCCTCGTGGCAATAGCCACAGAACCATTCCAAACCACAACCATAAGTTATCTCGGCATCGAGCTAACAAGCCACGAACCTCGGAGTCCCCGCAAGACATACCCGATGATAACCCCACAAGTTATCTCGGCATCGGGCTAGCAAGCCCCGAACCTCGGAGTCCCGGCAAGCCATACCCGGATTGGATAACCCTACGGTCACGCCCGACCCATACTAGCAAGTATGGATCCCGGAGATTCAACAATCCTACCCGGAGGCACATCACTATCAATGATCACATAACAATGAGCAAAATATCAAGCCAAGCAACACTTAAACATCACAACCTCCTTTCAAAGGAGTATCAACTAATATCACACCCAATACGTTCTTACCGAACAAGTACACATAACAATACGTAATCCCCGACAAAGGATTACGGTATATTAAACTCACTCAAAGTGGTCATAGCATCTTTTCAACATACAAAACCAACACACATATCCCGAGAACACATATATTCGCGTAGTACACGAATTATCATTGAAAGACAACATTTATCGAGAACATACCGATCCATTTTTACGTTCATTAAACATTGGGTTTCGTATATAATCATTTATCAATAATTACGCCTACGAAACATGAAATGTATGGACAAGATACTTGCCTCGGTATCACGAGCGACGAAACGACGAACGGGCACGATCGGGCAACCTTCGGACCTACAAAAACGATCAAGACTTCGACAGCCCATGAATACTACGAAAATAGCATCACCACGAATCAATAACACTAATCAAAATCCAAAACGATCCTAAAAACGACAAGGATCTAAGTATTCTCAAAGAAATCAAGAATCGTTGATCCGGGCGATAAAAATCGATGAACGGTTAACAAAATCTGAAGATTACGGTGAAGACAACCAAAAATACACAACCGATCGGATGAGATCGGTTAAGAATCACAAATCCAAGGAAAAACCCCAAATTCAAGAAACTAGGGTTCTAAGAAGAGATTACCTTGATCTGGACCAAGAAGACGATTAGATGTTGTTAAACATCTACAAATCCGCTCAGAGATGAAGCTAGAAGAAAAAGATCGGTCCTAATCGCCTCTGGATCTCACTCCCGTCGGAAGGGATGAAGAAAAGTGGAAAAATGACGACTTAATGCTGCTGTCCAGTATTTATACTGGACAGTTATTAGCGCGCGCTAAACACCCTGCATTAGCGTGCGCTAATGGGGTCATCGCTCCAGAGAAACCGCATATAACACAGTTAGCGTGCGCTAGCCAAAAGCCGTAGCGTGCGCTAACGGGTCACAAAACCAGTCCAGTAGCCCCTGAACAGAACCGCACCTGTCGGGTAGCGTGCGCTAGAAAGAAGAGAGTGCGCGCGCTAAGCAGTCGATAGCGTGCGCTAGCTATCAGCCTTAGCGTGCGCTAACAAAGCTCGGGCCCGATCCGGTAGCTCTTGGATCGCTCTGATCGCCGATTAGCATGCGCTACACATTCAGTAGCGTGCGCTAAACACCACGCAGTAGCGTGCGCTATGCCTCAAGCATTAGCGTGCGCTACACCCCAAAAACTCAGATAGTGATCTGAAACGCCTCCAAACACGTGTCCCAACAAGACACACCCAAACATGGCACGAAATTCCAACTATGAGGACAATGGCAATCCGATAAAGCCCAGAAAACTCAACGATTCCGGAACAAAAATCTCGGGTATTACATACGTTTGGTTACATTTTTCCCAATAGCTAGTCGTCCAGTAACATAAGCCGTGTTGGCGCTTAATGTGAGTTTAGAGTCGGACAGTTTTTCCCAAAAGTCGAGATACTATTTGTTCTATGATGGGAAGTCTAGTAACCGGGGGTATTCACGTGACCCGTTGTTTACTCTCGCGTAAAACGACGACCCTGAATAGATTAATAATTTAGAAATATCGCATTACCAATGATGGGAAGCCTACTAAGCGGGGGTATTCACGTGACCCGTTGTCTACTCTCGCGTAAAACGGAAACCTTGACATGAATTGCTATTCGAGTTTTTTCTCCGCTGTAGAGGGGGGCTTAGTAACTAGAAGCATCCATGTGCCCCATGAGTGTCTTTTACGTCAAACGGTTCCCCGATACATGAGAATGGAAATCCACCCTAAGATCATCCCGATGAAATATCCCGAGAGCCGAAACCTAGTGGTTAACTCGAATCATATTTTTGATCATACATAGGGAAATGCAGTCCTAAGAGTAATTTTGATAATGAAACTCTTGAATTTTGCCACTAGACTGTGGGACTGGGCGAATTAGCTTGTTTAATCTAACCCTTCCTATTGACGGTCGGTTAAATTCACGCTTGTTAATCTTTGAGCTTGATTTTCTTCATGAACGATTGATTAGTACTGAAATTGGTTACTTAGTGGAATCAATGTCCTAGATGTGACTTGCTATTACGAGACCTTGTACTATTCTTTGAGATTTTCAGGGTAGAATTGATTAAGTTGAGCACTATGGACTTGCTTGATTATTCACGATACATTTTGTTTAAAATTGATAATTTTTGCTTGAGGACAAGCAAAGGCTCAAGTTTGGGGGTATTTGTTAGGCGTATTTTTATGCGCTTTTATATCATTATTTTATATCCATCTTGAACCTAAATCAGCATAAATGAGCTTTTAATGCACTATTCTTTTATGTTTTGCAGGAAATCGGAGTCCGGAAGCCAAAACGATGAAAAACAAGCGAAAACAACAATTTTTGGTCATGAGCCGCGGCACAAGCCAAGTGAGCCGCGGCACACGAAGACAACCAGCGAGCGCTGAGCACACTGTACTGTGAGCCGCGGCACAGCCTAAGTGAGCCGCGGCCTAGGAGGAAAAATGCGCCCAGGTATGGGCGCTGGGCGTTAAGGGGCCGCGGCACAGATTAAGTGAGCCGCGGCCCACCAGGTGGTTTTGCTGAATACTCCGCGTTTCTGGGCCGTTTTGGATCCTGTTCTCGACCTAATCACACGGACGCGTTTTGGAGGCTGAGAACTGAAATGAATAAGCATTGAAGGGCTGAAGAAAAGGGAGGATCGATCAGGATCGATCAGGAGGAAGATCGATAGCTAGGGAGAAGAACACAAGGAGGAGATTTGTGGGCGACGACAAGACCACGGATCCCTACGGTTTTTCTGCATCTTATTTCCTAGATCTATTCGAGTAGGATTTTGATTGTAGCCGATTTCATGATGGTTTGATTATTTATTATTATTTCGATTTATGCGCCTGATATTGAATTGGATTCTTCTTACTGTTCTTAATGATTTTTAATTGTCTGGCCAACAGTTAATTTGTTTTGAATGTCTTTATGGATTCGGGAGATGAAATTTAGGCATAGTTCTTGTGAGACGAATCATAATTTTCGTGAGATAGGGATATACTCATGGAATTGTGAAGCATTTTTAATTGTGGGGATTCTTGAACTGTTTTAGCTATTAATTATCTAATTCGAATAGGGATATGTCGAGTTAATAATTCGTAGTAGTTTTTATCGACCTTGGGAAAGGCTTTAGAATAATTTAAGAATTCCTGGCTTACAATCAATTGAATAAAAGTGAATTGAATTGAATAAATATCATTCCAGATTGTTTGAGGTGAAATTCATAATCTTACACCCTTATTAGTATTACTATTATTATTAGTACTATTATTTATTTTCGGCAATTAGTTTAGATATAAATTCTATTAAATCGATCTTCAAATAAAATTGTGAGTTGACTACATTTTGGTACTTAGTGAAATCAGTCCTCGAGGGAACGATACTTTACTCATCACTTTATTACTTGTTGACATCGTGCACTTGCGGCATAGTGTGAGGGAATTCTTCACAACAGACCCATAAGTCCATCCTTTTCCATTTTGTAAACCTTGGTCTGACCAACATGACCAAGTCTAAGATGCTATTTAAAAACTTGATTAGTTTCATCCCTACCACGCTTCCTAGTCATAGTATTCACAGCAACTTTGTTACTTAGGTTTAGATTATACAATCCATTTAACAATGTAGAAGTGCCTACTAGTTTATTCCCAAAATAAATTTTGTAGGAACCATCACCAATGAAAAATGAAAAGCCTTTCGGATCCATGACCTGAATGGATACAATGTTTTTATTCCCCTTGGGCAACATTAGTACATCATCTAAAGTTAAACAAAGCCGGATTCCAAATCCAATAGAAGTGATCCTATATCAGTTTCTGCGACACTATGCCCGCTTCCGACAGTAATCATCACTTCCCCAACTCCAAGCTTTCAACTTTATTCTAGATCCTGATTCACAGTACAATGTGAGAACTAGCACCTGAATCCAGTAGCAGAACAATTAGTTTCCAAAACTAAAAGTTCCGTACCTGAAGCTCCATGAAGGATCGGACAGTCTCTTGCCCAGTAGCCCAGCTCACCGCGTTTGAGGCATGTGTCCGCTTCACCTTCTTGCTCTTGCGAACCATTGGGGCCTTGCCCTTACCTTTAAGGTCCTTGATTTGTGGTCCCGTCTGTTTCTTGGTCTTTTTCTTCTTATTCTTGGATTTTCGGGATCCAGAAGAAATCACAAGGGCAGACTCCTTCACTCGCGGAGTCTTCCTCTGAGACTGAGCGGTTACCAGTATGTTCATCAATCCTACTAAATTACAAGCAATCGCATTGCAGTTGAAGTTCATAACAAATGGTGAGAAGGAATCAGAAAGAGATTTGCAGGATAAGGTCGGTTTGTAGAGAAGCATGCATCTTAAAATCAAGAGCCTCCAATCTCTCGATCATAAAGATCATTTTAAGGACATGGTCCCCAACTTTATCACCTTCCTTCATCCTAGCACCGAAAATCTCTTTAGATATCACATATCTAGCAGTTCGATTGTGCTCACCATAAAGCTCGGTTAAGTGAGATAAAATCTGCTTAGCAGAAGTTATTTTCTCATGAGCTCTCTGAAGCTCATTAGACATAGAGGCCATCATATAGGCACAGACTCCAATGTCATCCTTAACCAATTTTTCGTGGTTTTCAACTTCTTCGTGAATGGCTCTGGTCCGCACTGGAGCCGCCGGAATGTTCGCCTCCAAGACATATCCCAGCGCCTCCATCCTGAAGACTATCATCAGGTTGCGGAGCCAGTCCGCAAATTTAGGCCCAATTAATATGTTCTTATCGAGTAATATAGCGAGTGGATTCATTGTTATTTTGAGAGTTTTATGTCTGCATAAAATACACTAGATTAATTAGGGACTTGTTCAATTATGGTCTGAGTTTAGAAAGGACTTCTATATTCTTTTAACCAAGCTCCCATTATTTTTATCCGAATAACACACTCCCCTGTTAATTCCGGAGGTATTTGTTCGCTATACTTCATAGTGGTGATCGAGTTCTTTATAAATATTAATAGAGGGCAACTGAATAGGTTTCTGGTCTATTAATCTTTATAATGTGGTGTCCGACACCAACCCATCTAATGGATGATTCGATCTTCTTTTTCCCCTTGTTCACTCCCCTCAACCTATACGGTTTCTATGGTTCATGAACAAGTTAAGTTTACACCATCAACGCTGATCAGTTTCACAATTGAATCTTATCCGGCAACCGAACAGGTTTCTAGGGATAAAATTTTCTCCAACCGAAGGCATCCAATGCACTCTCGGTAATTTATCGACCACCCCGAATGACTACACTGATAACTCGGAAGCATAGCACATCCGGTTTGGATTTCAAATTTCTGAAAGCTCGACGGATGGAAGGAAAACCTTGAAACCTTTTAAACTTAATAATTTGTCGTGGGAGAATTTTCGCGATTAATGTTACACTTTGCACATTAATCCATTTAAGCGTGTTTGTTGCATTCATACCATATGAATAAAACATTCACAACCTAGTTGCTGCCAACATGTAGTTCATAGACCGTTCCTAGAATAAAAACATCGTAATCTAATTACATGTCTTCGGTCTTGAATCTTCGTATTCTCGAACGGATCTTCCTCCGATCTTCGTCATTACATATAAATTTTACACTTGAAAATTGCATCCTATACAAATTTTTCTAGTAATATAGATAGGCTCAAAACGGCCTTTACAACCCAATCGGAAAAAACCGAACAATACAAAACTAGGTCCATGAATCACATCACCATTCAAAAAATAATGCATCAAGCAAATTAAAATAAATGGCATTCAAAATTAATCTAAGTATTGATCCAATTAATATAAATTAATCCAAACACACGAATTACTCCAATTAATTCATACAACCATTAATTTTAACTTATTCCGGACGAGAAAATATTTCATTAAATTAATTCCACTAAGAATAAAATTACCATAATTATATCTTAGTCAAATTAAATCCAATTTAATTTGTGGGAAATTAATTATCGAACGAAATATAAAAAATAGAGTCGAAAAACACGACCGGGCCAAGCCCGGCATCGCCAAAGAGTGCCGAGCAGGGCCGGACCACATGGACGGATCAGGATCCACTACCTGGCAGTGCCCGGCAGGCTGCCGAGCAGGGCCGGATCGCGATCCACTTCCTGGGACCGCACGGCAGTGCCCGACCAGCTCCAAGCTGCCGGGTCCGTTCACATTTTTAGCTCATTTTTTTGTCATGATTCCAAAAATAATATTTTTCTAATCATTATATTACACACTTAATTCAGTTTTTCAAAAGAAAAATAGATTTATATTGTAACATGAAATCGAGAAAATTTACTTTTTAGATGAACAATTGAAAATCAATGATTAAAACGATTATGATTCCAAATCATAAGAACACCCAATCAAGCATTCGAAATGCTAAATATCGTATATATGATCGCAAGACCATGCTCCGATACCACTGTTGGGATTCGGTGCCTAAAATGAAGGTGCAACGGAAGCAAAATACGAAAGTAAATTCGATATGTATCCCTTTACAGGATCAATCAAGCTACGTATATACGAATATAAAATGAAACAAAGGAAGATACGAAATCATACCCTCGAAGTCCATTGATTAAATGGTGTTCTTCACAAAAACGATTCCCCAAGCTTTAGGTGATCTTCTTCACGAATCCGATTCGCCGAGATTTTGAAATCTCGAGCACCGAAACACCGTGCCTCTACTTGCCACGCGTCGGAAGTCGATCAGAATAAATACCGCCCTATTATCCTCCGAGGATACGGCTAGAATAGGATAGTGAAGCTTATATTAATTGAAGTATATACTCCAAGTATATTTATCAATCTTTCTCTCAATTGTCTCTCAATTTTTCTCCAAGAAAAATGAATAAGAAAGATGAAGAGACGAAGATGATGAAGACTTGAGATAACTATTTTCTCTCTCTCTATCTCTCTCTCTCTCTCTCTCTCTCTCTCTCTCTCTCTCTCTCTCTCTCTCTCTCTCTCTCTCTCTCTATCTCTCTCTCTCTCAGTTATGAGTTGGACGTGAATTACCTCTTGCAAAAACCAAGAGTTGATTCTTTCAACCAACCACAAGTCTTAGTTTTGGTCTTCATGTCTTTTTCTTATTTTATTATTCCTTCCAAAAGAATAATATCACCAATCCTTATCAAGAGAGATATCAAGATCTCTCAATTTGCTTGGTCTTCCACCAATTTAGATGGGAGACAAGTCCAACTCAAGACCAAAGGTGGGGTGGGGCGGCCTCTAGAAGTTTATTAGAGAATTCAGTTCGTTTCGGACTCCCGCTAGTCCAAACTGTAACACCCCAATTCACAACTGGGACATTACACGCCGTAGAACCCTCATGAGGTCTACCAGGCTAACACATGACATATAAACCACAAAGTAATCCCGAATGATGCACTCAAAAGTAAATAAGGCCGTGGCCTCGGCCAAAACATTTTTAACGGAGTACATGAACAGAGGTTAAATACCAATTCATTGCCCACGCAGGGGACTTAAACCAAGTTTCAAAATAAACAATCTAACTTCATTACTCGACAATGCAATGACAAAACATAAAAATGCAGACTCGAGCCACATCATCAAGCCAGCCCATCCTTTGCATGCGTGTCCCGTGCCTGCTCCTCAGCCCTCCCGGTACCTGAAATGCATAAGACGCATTTCCCCCATTTAAGGGGTTAGCATTCGAATAGCTAGTGCAAGTACACAATTACACTACATTATATACATATACGGTTTTTACACAATCATCTCAATCAAAAATCATTTCCCATAAATATTCCGGAATACTACATTGGCAATCAAATCAGTTCCAATCATCACGATATCACAAAATCACAACTGGTATCCCGTGGCCGTACCCCTTAGTATCGACCCCCAGACATCCCGTCGAACACTCAGGGTGGGATACCACTTCCGCGGCCGTACCCCTTAGTATCGACCCCCAGACATCCCGTCGGACACTCCGGGTGGAAGTTCAATCACACACGGACCCAAGTTCCCTTCCGCGGCCGTACCCCTTAGTATCGACCCCCAGACATCCCGTCGGACACTCCGGGTGGAAGGAACACAACTCACGCACCCAAAAGTCACAATTCATCATTCATTTCGAAAATCACAACATACATAACGAAATGTAATACATGTACTTACCTTGAATAAGACGAAACGAAGGAAACAACGAAGGAATAGGTTTTGGTCCGAACAATCCTCCCAAATCCGCTCCTAACACAATAACGATATACAACAAGTCTCAATAATGCGGAAAGGTAAGAATTAATCCTAATTCTACCCGTTGGGGCAATACATCGGACACCAAGGGCGCATAAGGAAATGAAATTGGTCAACGATGAAATAACGGGATTTCATCCCATCCAATAACAAGAAAACCAAGGGTTATGAGTATACTATCAAAATCTAACAACAACATCGGTTAAATCGGATTAAAATACAAGATCATCACCAAACCCTCCCCAAAATCATACTAGGGTTAAAGGAGTTCTTACCTCTTGAAGATTCAAGCACTATAATCCGAAGAACACGTGTTAGATCCACAATCCGAGCCACACGATCGAAAGGAGATGAAGAAATTTACACAATCAAGTGATAGATGGAGGAAATCTCCCTCTCAAAACAATCTCTCTCGTACGGTTGAAGAAAGGAAGGGAAATGAGTGACTCTCGCTGAATAAAAACGCAGATATAGCGCTGACCGCATTGTGTGCCGCATCTCAGCTGAGGTGTGCCGCGGCACAAAGCCAAAATTTGCGCCCAGTGATCGGCAGACCGCTCAGTGTGCCGCGGCCCATTCGAAGTGTGCCGCGGCCCTGACTCGGCGTTGTGCCGCGGCCCTTCCGGCCTATGCCGCGGCACGCGGTACAATAGGTTTTGGCCGGCAAGTGCCACACGGGTGTGCCGCGGCCCGGACGAGTGTGCCGCGGCAGTAACTCGGCAGTGTGCCGCGGCCCTGCTGGCGTGTGCCGCGGCACACGGTACAGTCTGCTCGTCCAGGAACTGGGCAATGTGTGTGCTGCGGCGCACAATCCTTGTGCCGCGGCCCACACCCCTCCTTGGGTCCCAAAGTGATGGAAAATAAACCGGGAAGATAATAAAAGCAATAGGAATCGATATATGGGCAACAATAACACGAAATAGAAATACGGAAACCCCAAGCGACCCGAAAATCACGATACAACGTCGGATTAACAATCTGAAGCTCACAACATGCTCTACTCCACCATACGAACTCATGGAAATAGGAAAAATGATAAAATCGTACGAGTTTAACGAGAATCGAATACACATGCAATAGAATATAACTCAAAGTGAAATTACGCAAAAACATCATCGAGACTCATCCCAATGAAGAAACTCCAATAATAAAATAGATTCAGAATTCTAAAACAGTGCCAAGCGAGTTGCCCGGAACGAATATACACCAAAATAGAGAATACTAAAAATAGAAAACGCGGATATTACATTATCGCCCCCTAAAAATAAGTTTCGTCCCGAAACTTACAACACGAATAACTCGGGGTATCTCGACCTCATACTCTCCTCTGTTTCCCACGTGGCTTCCTCGGATCCATGCCTCAACCACTGCACTTTGACCAAAGGAATGGTTTTGTGCCTGAGTTGCTTCACCCGACGCTCTAAGATCTGAATCGGCCTCTCCTCGAAAGTAATGTCGGACCCCACCTCGATTTCTCCAAAATCAATAATATGGCTAGGGTCCGATACGTACTTCCTAAGCTGGGAAACATGAAATATGTTATGAACGTGGCTCAGGGACGGCGGCAAACCTAACCGATATGCAAGCTCTACAACTCTCTCTAGAATCTCGAACGGTCCAATAAATCTCGGACTAAGTTTACCCTTCCGACCGAAGCGGTAAACTCCCCGTGTCGGCGACACCTTAAGCAACACATGGTCTCCTACCTCAAACTCCAACGGCCGGCGACGTGTATCGGCATAAGACCTCTGTCGGCTCTGGGCCGTCACCATCCTATCGCGAATCAGAGCAATCTTCTCTCTCGTCTCAACTACCATATCAGGCTCGGTACCAATTAGCTAGGATGCATCGTCCCAACACAACGGCGATCTGCACCTCCTCCCATACAATGCCTCGAATGGTGCCATTTTGGTAGAGGCGTGCCAACTATTGTTGTATGTGAACTCGACCAATGGCAAGTGCGACTCCCAATCATCCTTCCAATCTAAAGCAGAGGCTCGTAACATATCCTCTAGCGTCTGTATCGTCCGCTCAGACTGTCCGTCTGTCTGAGGGTGGTAGGATGTACTAAGCCTCAACTCGGTTCCCAAGGCTCTATGAACGGCCTGCCAAAAATGTGATATGAACCGGCCATCATGATCCGAAACAATACTCTTAGGGGTCCCATGTAACCTCACGATCTCCGCAATAAACACTCGTGCAAGTCTCTCTGGCCCCCAAGTGTCCTTAATACTCAGAAAATGAGCTGATTTGGTTAGTCGATCGACAACGACCCAAATCATGTTCATTCCAGTCCGAGTCTTAGGCATACTGGTAATGAAATCCATAGAAATATCCTCCCATTTCCACTCTGGGATAGGAAGTGGTCGTAAAAGCCCCGCGGGTCGCTGATGCTCGATCTTAACCTGCTGACAGGTCAAACACCTCAACACAAACTCGCTAACGTCTGTCTTCAAATTACTCCACCAGTAGTTGCTCCTCACATCCTTGTACATTTTACTCGTACCAGGAAGTATGGAGTAAGGTGTAGCATGAGCTTCACTCAAGATCTTCTGTCTCAGCTCAACAACACTCGGTACACAAAGTCTGCCGCGAAACCTCAAAACTCCATCATCGTGAACCACAAATCCTGGGGCTTTTCCCTTCCTCACATCCTCCCTCAGCTGGACTAATAACGGATCATCATACTGTTTCGCCTTGATATCATCAGTCAAGGACGAAGTCATCTCCAACGCACATAACTGGCCCTGGACTCTCTGAACCCAAACCTCGATATTCTGGCAAATAAAATATCGCTGGATCCTACTCTGTGGTGTAAGTGCCTCTAACATCTGTAATGCCATCGGCTTCCGGCTCAACGCATCAGCCAATACGTTAGCCTTACCCGGATGGTAAAGTATCTCGAGGTCGTAATCTTTAATTAGCTCCAACCACCTACGCTGCCTCATATTCAACTCTTTCTGGCTGAAGATATACTTCAGACTCTTGTGGTCCGTAAAAATCTTACACGACGATCCATAGAGATAATGTCTCCATATCTTTAAGGCGAAAACGACCGCGGTTAACTCCAAATCGTGCGTGGGGTAATTTGCCTCATACGGTTTCAACTGGCGGGACGCATAAGCAATCACCCTGTCTCTCTGCATCAAAACACATCCGAGCCCGAGGCCCGAAGCATCACTATAAACCACGAAATCTTCATTCCCCTGAGGCAATGCTAACACGGGTGCGGTAGTTAGTCGCCTCTTCAACTCGTCAAAACTACTCTGTCGGTCTGCGGTTCACTCGAATTTCTGAGTCTTCTGGAGCAACTGAGTGAGTGGTCTAGCGATCTTAGAAAACCCCTCAACAAATCTACGGTAATAAATGGCGAGACCCAGAAAACTCCTCACCTCCTTCACATTCTTAGGCGGCTCCCAAGCCATCACCGCCTCTATCTTCTGCGGATCTACCCGAACTCCCTATGCTGAAATCACATGTCCGAGGAACATCACTTCCTCGAGCCAAAACTCACACTTAGAGAACTTCGCATACAACTGCTCATCTCTCAAAATGTCTAATACAATCCGGAGATGTAAGGCGTGCTCCTCTCGACTCCGTGAATAGATAAGAATGTCATCGATAAAGACGACTACGAATTTGTCTAGATACTCAATAAAAACTTTGTTCATAAACTGCATGAACACTGTTGGGGCATTGGTTAGCCCGAAAGGCATAACCACAAACTCGTAATGGCCATATCTCGTCCGAAAGGCAGCTTTCGGTATATCGCTGTCCCGAATCCTCAACTGGTAGTAGCCCGATCGCAAGTCAATCTTCGAAAAGACTGTCGCCCCCTGAAGCTGATCAAACAAGTCGTCAATCCGGGGCAAAGGGTATTTGTTTTTGATGGTCAACTTGTTTAATTCTCAATAATAGATGCATAAACGAAGCGATCCATCCTTCTTCTTAACAAAAAGTACAGGCGCACCCCAAGGCGATGCGCTCGGTCGAATATACCCTTTATCTAACAACTCTCCCAACTGATTCTTCAACTCTAGCATCTCCGACGGCGCCATACGGTACGGCGCTCGAGAAATGGGGGCTGCATTCGGCTCAAGATCGATAGGGAACTCCACCTCTCGCTGTGGTGGTAGCCCCGGCAAGTCGTCTGGGAAAACGTCGGGATACCCACTAACAACTGGAATTGACGACATGTCAATCCCACCATCCTCTGCCTGCAGGGCATAACACCAATAGCCGACACAACCCCGGTTCAGAAGTTTCATTGCCTTCAAGGCGCTAATCACACTCCCCGATCTCCCCGGTTTTCGACCGATGAGGGTATGCTCGGTGCCATCCTCGGCTACTATCGAGATGGTACGAGTCCGATAGTTCATGATAGCACCGTGACGCTCTAACCAATCATCCCCGAGGATTAGATCCTCACCCTTAAGGTCTATAACAATGAGATTCGAGGGCCAATCTCGGCTCCCGATCCTCACGGGGCAATCCCTAACTTCCCGGTGCCCAACCATGCGATCCCCGCTAGGCGTACCCACCACAAACGGTTCACACTCAAACAAGCAGTTAAAGCCAATACGATTCACACAATCCGATGCAATAAAGGAATGGGTAGCACCCGAATCAAAAAGCACGGAAACTGGATGAGTAAGGATCTGGGTGGTACCTGACGCCACCGGAACGTCTGCCTCCTCTGTGCGCCTCAGCTGATACAATCAGGGGTGAACTGAACCCGAACTCGAGGCTGCGCGGCAATCCGGCTGACCCCAACCCCTACCACGACCCGAACCCTGTGGAATAAGAGTAGCTGGAATACTGTGATCCTTCTGTTCGGTAGTGGTAGTCGGAACTCTAATAGCCCTGGTGGCCCTCTCACAATGAGTCACCCGATGTCCGGTCTGCCCGCAAGTAAAGCAAGTGACTGGAGGAAAAGGGCAATCCTTCATCAAATGCTCATATTGGTTGCAGTTAAAACAAACCATGCCACCAGAAGCAATGGACTGCACTGAACGATTACCCTGAGATCCACCGGCCTGATGAAACGGCCTCTTCCACAGGATGGGAGCAGAACGAGACCTCGAAAACTAACCACCCTTCCCAGTCGAGAATCCACCGGTAGTCTCCTGATTCTTATCTTCCGAAACCGACTCTGATTCCGGGACGGACATCTCGATCGCTAGGGCGCGATCCTGGTATTCCTTGAAAGTGGCACACATGAGAGGTGCCATACTCTGCCTAATATGCGGCTTCATGCGCATATTGAAGTAACGGATTTTATCAGCCTCCGTTCTCACTTGATCTCTCACGAAACCCAACTGCTGATTGTAAGCAATGATGGCCTGAGAAATAGTCACATCCTGAGGTGTAGCGGTGAAGAACTCCACAATTCTGCGCTCCTTGACTGGCGGTGGACAATATTCTGCTTCCATAGCAGCCTTGAATTCCTCCCATGTAGCTCGACGGTCTCTGGGCACAACGGCCTCCCTCCATTCCGCAGCTTCCTTATCCAGGAGGTACTGGGCAATATGTACCCTCCTGTCCTCAGGACAAGCTACGGCATCAAAGGTCCTGGACAACTGAAAAAGCCAATTCTCCCAACCGAGGGAGTCAGAAGATTCGGAGAAACGAGGAGGGTGCATCTTAGTCACCGTCTGAAGCCACTTACTAGCTTCCTCTTCAGGTGTCGGAGGCGGATTCTGGCGTCCACCCTGACCTATCTGAGCAAGCTGGGCTACTAACTGCTGAAGTATGGTAGTAGCCCCGGCGTCGGCATTATTACCCGACGGCACTGATTGAGAGGATGAGTCCGCAGAGGACTGAGAAAGTGAGCCCTCTTGATTATCAGCACCCTGACCACGGCCTCGGCTGCATCCCCTAGCTGGTCTACCACGACGACCTCTCAACATACTAAAGGAAGAATGAAAAGAACAAGATCAGAAAGATTCACAATTGACAAAGTTGGTATCACAATTCACAATCCCAAACAACGTAAGAAAACGAATACAGAAATATAAGAGTTCTAGGAGACTTATAGCCATGGGTCGCACGAGAAGACGGTAGCATGATGATATTAGGCTCAACGACTGACTCTAATGATGCCACTAACAGACCCAAAAATTAACCGACATCCTAGGTATTCAAAACCTAAGCTCCGATACCATAAATGTAACACCCTAATTCACAACTTGGACATTACACGCCGTAGAACCCTCATGAGGTCTACCAGGCTAACACATGACATATAAACCACAAAGTAATCCTGAATGATGCACTCAAAATTAAATAAGGCCGTGGCCTCGGCCAAAGCATTTTTAACGGAGTACATGAATAGAGGTTAAATACCAATTCATTGCCCACGCAGGGGACTTAAACCAAGTTTCAAAATAAACAATCTAACTTCATTACTCGACAATGCAATGACAAAACATAAAAATGCAGACTCGAGCCACATCATCAAGCCAGCCCATCCTTTGCATGCGTGTCCCGTGTCTTCTCCTCAGCCCTCCCGGTACCTGAAATGCATAAGACGTATTCCCCCCATTTAAGGGGTTAGCATTCGAATAGCTAGTGCAAGTACACAATTACACTACATTATATACATATACGGTGGAATTCTTTAAAGCTGCATGGGACGTGATCGGTGAAAATGTAACTATGGCTGTTCGGGAATTTTTTCAAAAGGGCAAAATCCTTAAGGAAATTAATCATACATTGCTGGCTCTTATTCCAAAAGTGCCGAGTCCATCTCAGGTTTCTGATTATCGCCCTATTTCTTGTTGCAACATTCTTTATAAATGCATCAGTAAGATTATTGCTAATAGAATAAAGAATTGCTTATCTGATCTCGTGAGCATCAATCAATCAGCTTTTGTCCCAGGTCGGAGAATTTCTGATAATATATTGCTTACTCAGGAGATTATGCATAATTATCATCTAGACAGGGGACCTGCTCGTTGTGCTTTTAAGGTTGATATACAGAAAGCTTACGACACTGTTAATTGGAGATTCTTGGAGCAGATTCTTATTGGTTTCGGCTTTCACCCAAAGATGGTCATGTGGATTATGGAGTGTGTTTCTTCGACGTCATATTCTATAAGCCTTCATGGCTCTATTTTTGGGTTTTTCAAAGGGAAGAGAGGCTTACGTCAGGGAGATCCTCTTTCGCCTTACTTGTTTACTTTAGTGATGGAAATCTTGACCCTTATCCTGGTTCGAAGTGTGGAAGAGTCTGATGAGTTCAGGTATCATTATCGTTGTTCCGAACAAAATATTATCAATCTTTGTTTTGCGGATGATTTATTCCTTTTTGGTCATGGGGATGTCAAATATGCCCGGATGCTTATGGATTCGCTGGATGAGTTTATAAGAGTTTCGGGTTTAACACCTAGTATGCCGAAGAGTACATATTATTTCTGTAATGTTCTTAACTATATAAAGCTGGAAATTCTTCAAGTTATGCCTTTTCGTGAAGGCTCTTTACCTGTTAAGTATCTTGGAGTTCCGTTAATCACAACTCGACTCGGGCATAGAGATTGCAAAGAACTTGTGGAGAAAATTCAGAATCGTGTTGGCAGCTGGAAAAATAAATTTCTTTCTTTTGCAGGGCGGCTTCAACTTGTGCAATCTGTGATTTCAGCAATGCATGTATATTGGTCGTCGGTTTTTATTCTTCCAACCCGCATTATTCTCGAAATTGAACAAATTATGCGGGGGTTTCTTTGGTGCCATGGAAGTATGAAACGTGGGAAAGCTAAAGTCGCGTGGGAATCGGTCTGTCTACCAAAAAATGAAGGTGGCCTTGGTATAAGACGCATTGCTGAGTTTAATAAAGCACTTATTTCAAACCATATTTGGGCTGTCCTCACGCGCAAAGATTCGCTTTGGGTTAAGTGGGTGCATTCGTATAGGATTAAAGATCGAAATTTCTGGAATTTGACAGAATTAGGAAACATTTCATGGGGCTGGAGGAAGATTTTACAAGCAAGAAGTTCTATTCGGCAATTTTGTTGGTATAGAATTGGGAATGGACTAGATACGTCAGCTTGGTTTGATAATTTTTGTCTTGCCAGTCCGATTGCTGCCTCTGTTACCAGAGATATTAGTCGGGCTGGTTTTTTGATGACTTCGAAAGTAGCTGATATTGTGCATAATAATGTTTGGGCGTGGCCAACATCGTGGAATGACCAGTATCCTAATCTATCAAATTGTTTGGCTCCTTCTTTAAATGTGCAGCAAAGGGACTCTCTTTATTGGCGCAATACTCAGGGCTTGGAGTGCCGTTTCAGCATTGCAAATGTGTGGGAAGATCTTAGACCGCGTGGTATAGAAGTTCCATGGGCAAAGGTAATTTGGTTTCCGAATTGCATCCCTAAACATGCATTTAATTTGTGGCTGGTTGTTCTTGGTAAGCTGAAAACTCAAGATAGGCTTCGGGTTTGGGATGTTCCTAGCGGTACTAATTTGGATGAGCTGAAGTGTGTTTTGTGTCGAACAACGTTAGAATCTTACCAGCATTTATTTTTTTAGTGTACATACTCGCTTAATGTGTGGAATACTCTAAGGAATAAAACCTATATCCATCAGACTTTGCCGGCAATCACTCATATTGTTGAATGGTTGACGTCTCGCTCGTCCAAGAAATCTGTAAATGGTGTTATTGCTAAGCTTGTCCTTGCGGCACCGCTATTATATTTGGGATGAACGAAATGGTCGAATCCTCAAGAAGAGAAGGCGGAACTCGGACCAGCTAGTGGAAGTTATCGTGGCTACTGTACGCTTGAAACTAATGACAATTCATTTCCGGAAGACTGATCGTGTTCGAGAAGTCCTCAAGAATTGGAAAGTCCCCTATTCGGACTTGTCTTTTTGATTATTGTTGGACCTTTTTTAGCTTCTGTTGATTGATACATAAAGGGCATGTCCTTTATGTTTGTCTAGGTTGGAAGCACAGCTGGTGCGTTTGCATGTAAAGCCAATATGGTATTCTGCCATATTGCCTGTTTTTCATTATTAATAAAATTTTACCAGGGTAAATCCCTTTACCCAAAAAAAATATACATATATGGTTTCTACACAATCATCTCAATCAGAAATCATTTGCCATAAATATTCCGGAATACTACATTGGCAATCAAATCAGTTCCAATCATCACGATATCACAAAATCACAACTGGTATCCCGTGGCCGTACCCCTTAGTATCGACCCCCAGACATCCCGTCGAACACTCCGGGTGGGATACCACTTCCGCGGCCGTACCCCTTAGTATCGACCCCCAGACATCCCATCGGACACTCCGGGTGGAAGTTCAATCACACACGCACCCAAGTTCCCTTCCACGGCCGTACCCCTTAGTATCGACCCCCAGACATCCCGTCGGACACTCCGGGTGGAAGGAACACAACTCACGCACCCAAAAGTCACAATTCATCATTCATTTCGAAAATCACAACATACATAACGAAATGTAATACATGTACTTCCCTTGAATAGGACGAAACGAAGGAAACAACGAAGGAATAGGTTTTGGTCCGAACAATCCTCCCAAATCCGCTCCTAACACAATAACGGTATACAACAAGTCTCAATAATGCGGAAAGGTAAGAATTAATCCTAATTCTACCCGTTGGGGCAATTCATCGGACACCAAGGGCGCATAAGGAAATGAAATCGGTCAACAATGAAATAACGGGATTTCATCCCATCCAATAACAAGAAAACCAAGGGTTACGAGTATACTATTAAAATCTAACAACAACATCGGTTAAATCGGATTAAAATACAAGATCATCACCAAACCCTCCCCAAAATCATACTAGGGTTAAAGGAGTTCTTACCTCTTGAAGATTCAAGCACTATAATCCGAAGAACACTTGTTAGATCCACAATCCGAGCCACACGATCGAAAGGAGATGAAGAAATTTACACAATCAAGTGATAGATGGAGGAAATCTCCCTCTCAAACCACTCTCTCTCGTACGGTTGAAGAAAGGAAGGGAAATGAGTGAGTCTCGCTGAATAAAAACGCAGATATAGCGCTGACCGCATTGTGTGCCGCGGCTCAACTGAGGTGTGCCGCGGCACAACGCCAAAATTTGCGCCCAGTGATCGGCAGACCGCTCGGTGTGCCGCGGCCCATTCGAAGTGTGCCGCGCCCCGACTCGCATTGTGCCGCGCCCTTCCGCCTTGTGCCGTGGCACGCAGATGAGGTTTTGGCCGGCAAGTGCCACACGGTGTGCCGCGTCCGACGAGTGTGCCGCTGGCAGCGACTCGCAGGTGCCGTGGCTCGCCGGCGTGCAGCCGCGGCACACGGCATACCGCTCGGCCAGAATCTGGCAATATGTGTGCCGCGGCGCACAATCCTTGTGCCGCGGCCCACACCCCTCCTTGGGTCCCAAAGTGATGGAAAATGAACCGGGAAGAGAATAAAAGCAATATGAGTCGATATCTGGGCAACAATAACACGAAATAGAAATACGAAAACCCCAAGCGACCCGAAAATCACGATACAACGTCGGATTAACAATCCGAAGCTCACAAGATGCTCTACTCCACCATACGAACTCATGGAAATAGGAAAAATGATAAAATCGTACGAGTTTAACGAGAATCGAATACACATGCGATAGAATGTAACTCAAGGTGAAATTACGCAAAAACATCATCGAGACTCATCCCAACGGAGAAACTCCAATAATAAACTAGATTCAGAATTCTAAAACAAAGGCTGCTTAGCGTTCAAACGAATATACTCCAGAATAGAGAATACTGAAAATAGAAAACGCGGATATTACACAAACAAATAAATTTTATCCTGTATCAATTAAATTAATCTAATTAATTAATTATATGAAATATAAAATAGCATAATTATTTTCTCCAATAAATAATTATTTCTATGAATTAAATCAATCACCTTGTAATTTATTTAATTCATTAGGCCGAAATTAATTTATCTAATAAATTAATTTAGACATCTAATGTTCCCTAATTAATTAGACATCCAATGTCCAATAAATTACATATCCAATATCTAATATTATCAAAGAGAGCTTAAGCTCGATTTATTCCATCGTATATCCTAATGCGCGACTCGGTAGGTCCGTCTCAATTAGGAATGGGAGGAACCAAAGAATAATAGCACCACCTAGCGAGTCTCGCGGCCTACACTGTAACCCAACTGAGAACGAATGATTGGGATCATTCAAAAACCTTTCTGTCGTGAATACCAGTATACGTATAAACCCTTCTTTCAAATGTCCCAATGAAGTTATAGGGTCACAGTCAGCCAAACCCTATCTGTACTTGATGCTATGCATGAGTTAATGCAAACCGAGATCATTCAGCTCTCGTGTATCCAATACAACTAGCTCCAATACTTTGACCAAAGACTTATGATCTCATTTGCCAATAAGCGCATAGGACATATGCCTGTTCACTTACAGGAGAAAGAATCCTATCTTGGTATTTAGTAGGACCTGCTACTTGCCTGTAAAGATGCACGTCGAGGTTGAACCCCACCTTCCTGTTTTCTGGGTCGAACTACTCTAATGAAAATCTTAACGTCACAAGCACATCCCTACTAAATCCTCAAGTCGAAGGTTCACGAATACCTATCACAACCTTACGATTCCGTCATTGATTGTCCTAGAGTGAAATCCGTTTGATGAATCGAGGGTGAGTTGGTTCGAGTATACTAATCTCATTAGCATACCTATAACATGTGCTCCCACTAACCATTAGTGATCGATAGGCACTCTTCAACTCAATGAACACGTCATACAAGTCTTCACATAAACTTAACGTCCAGTCAAGTTCCATCGACTTGCGAACGATTAAGTATTTGAGCGATAAACCTTTCCAGTGCCGATCCCCTTATCTAATAATGAGTGGAATATTTTGCTCTCAAATACAAGGACTAGTTTCTATATATATATATATACGAGTTAGGAATGCCGGTGACTATCAGTAAATAAAGAAACATACAATTGCCTTCTCATAATGTTTTACATAATAACAAGTACGATGCCCTCACTCTAACATCCTATGAGTGGCATTCGAGGGCATACTCCTAACAATCTCCCACTTGCACTCAATGCCACACACTATGGTATCTAATACCCATGTTCTCCAGATGACGCTCCAAGCTCATCTGAGAAAGTGGCTTGGTCATTGGATCAGTCATTGTCTACTGAGTTTACTCTATGCAGCATAATGTATCCTTTTCGAACAAATTCTATCACGAGATAACAATTTTTCTCAATGTGTTTTGTATCGTTGTGAAACCTCGGCTCCTAGGCCTATGCTACCGCTCCATCATTATCGCATAAAACGAAAATAGGCAGTGCAGCACATGGTGTCACTTGAAGTTCACCCAGTAACTTCTTAATCCAAAATCCTTCCTTTGGAGGCCTCCGAGGGCGCTTGATACTCAGCCTGACAGGTGGAATCAGCAGTCGCACTATGCTTGGCCCTATGCCAAGATACTGCTCCTCCATTAGGAGTAAAATGTAGCCAGCAGTAGACATAGAGTCGTCTTTCTGTCCATGGAAGTCTGAATTAGTGAAGCCCGTCACAATTAGTGTAACACCCCCAAGTTATTCAGGGAATATTACAGCGTCGTGAGCCCCGCCGTGGGGACCATAAGGCTATTTATACGCAGAACTATGAACTTTGCCCGAGGAGGTCCAATACAATGAAATGAAGGACGATACAAATGGTATTCAAACCATATCCAATATATCCAAATACAACACATCACAATTCAATACCTCGGCAACACAGGCCGGAACATCAAGGAAACTGAAAACAGTACTCGAGTATTCAATAACCATTCAAGTATAACAACGCTGAATAGAGGAAATACAAAACATAACCAGAGACAATACACAGCATCACACATGCCCATCATCTTCATGCCGACCCGGTACATGCCTATCCGCTCTCCCGGATCCTGAAATACATGAAATGTATTTCCCCCATAAAGGGGTTAGCCGTCGAATAGCTAGTGCAAGTATATCAAATATGAAACACAATACTCCTCGACAATAAAGTAAATGTAATCATCAACTCATCAATTCAAGACTAGTATTCCGGAATAACTAAATCTCATAGCATCACATTCAATACATACTTGATTAACCACAGAACCGCACCAGAGGCTACGGAACCCTCAGAGGACCCGTCGGTCCGTCCAGAGTGGTTAACCCAAAATATCTGCGGAACCGCACCAGAGGCTATGAAACCCTCATAGGACTCGTCGGTCCGTTCCAGACTGGATATAAACCATTATACAATTCATATATCTTACTTTCAAAGTCGAGAATGCACAATCATAAACATATACTTGCCTTTGAGACATCGAGATTTTGGAAGGAAACGAGTATAAGTTCGGTAGGTCCAAGAATGCACTCCCGGCACATAAACGATTCATAAGGAATATGATAATCAATAATTCATACTAAAATCACATGAAGAAACTCCCGAAACCCGCCTAAAATTCACGAAACTACAAGGATAATCATCTCGAGGTTTGAAAATCACCTAAACCCTCTCAAGTCCGAACAAGGTACAAAACAATCCATATAATCACAGAGGAAACATGGGTTTTGACAGAAAGTGCCGCGTTTCTGGGCCGTTTTGGAGCCTGTTCTCGACCTAATTACACGGACGCATTTTTGAGGCACAAGAGGATTATAAATAAGGGTTTAAGGTCATAAGGAGATCATCTTGGAATCAGAGGAGAATCGCAGAAGAGAGGAACTAAGACAAGAAGCAGAAGACACCAAGAGCAGAAGGCGGAAGCCAGAAGAACGGAGGAATCCGAGCTCTTCATCTGCATTTGATTTCAATGCTTTCATTCATTATTTCTGTATTTTTATCTTTTAGCATGTCAGGCTAAAACCCTGTTCTAGGATTTTGATGAAACCAAAGTTTTGACGGATTTGCTTTTGATTATCTATATAATTCCCTTTTTCTGTTGAGTTTTCCCAATCGATTTTAATGCTTTCAATTGTCCGCCAATAATGGATTGTTTTAATTACGCAACTCAAATCGGGAGAGGAGAGTTGGTGAGGAACTATTGGTGAGAACCGTTTTATCTTGTGAGATAGGAATATACTCATAGGAACTACGTGGCCTTTTGAAGATTTTGTGCTTTTTGCCTATTGACGAATTAATTCACCTAGGGATAGAGTGCGTTATTCGCCTTTAGAAAAATCTATTGACCTCGGGAGAGGCGGTAGAGTATTTTAGCAATATTTGCCTTCAATAAATTGGGGAAATCATTAACTTCAGATAATCGAGAGTAAATTCGGATAAACCGAGGTGGATTCACAATCCTAGACTTTTTCATCATTTGATTTTCTTTCTTCGAGCTATCGATTTTCTGTTTATTATTAATTCTCTTTAGTCATTAATTGCAACCCAAATTTCGATTGTTCAAATAATATTAGAATACATATAAATCGATACTTAGTGATTCAGTCCTCGTGGAAACGATACTCACTCATCACTTTATTACTTGTCTACGATAACGTGCACTTGCGTTTAACGAAATACCGCAAAAATGCATCATATTCTCAAAGATCTCAAGCTCCAAAATGGATAAATCGGACGAATCTAAGAAAATCCCCAAAAATTCCCAAAACTAGGTTCTAAGGAATTTACCTTGATTTGGAATATAGAAATGGATTAGATGTTGTGTAATCATTGTTATTCAACCAAGGATAATGATAGCTGAAGAAGGAACGCCTCAAAATCGCTCCAAATCGCCCAACTCACTGCTCCCGTCGAAAAAAGGAAATAAAGGATAAAATGACAATTTCGGGGTTGATCGCCCTTATATAAAATGTCAGGTTAGCGCGCGCTAAGAATCGGGGCTAGCGTGCAATAATGGGCTCACCCGGTAGTCCAGTAGCTTCTGTCCTGAGGCGTTAGCGCGCGCTACCACACCTTAGCATGTGCTAACTGTTGTCCTGTAAAAGTTCCAGTTCACTGCCCAACTCCGATAACGTGTGCTATGACTGAGCATTAGCGCACGCTACGCAACACCTTTAGCGTGCGCTAGCTGCTGCCTAGCGTGTGTTACCTTCTAGTCCAGAAAGTAGAAATACCTCACTGCCTCTTCCGACTCAGCACGTTAGCGTGCGCTACGGATGATGTTAGCACGCACTACTTACCATGAATAGCGTGCGCTAGCAAACTCCTAGCATGCGCTAACTGCTAGTCCAGAGAGCAGAATTTGCTACTACCTCTGCCAAGCCTGGACCGTTAGCGTGCGCTAAGGCTCAAAGCTAACGTGCGCTACTCAAGTAGAAATAGAGTGCGTTAGCCTAGGCCTAGCACGCGCTATCTGCCTATCCCAAAATACTGCCGAAAGGTCCAATTAACACGATCATACCTCGGAATAAGTTTCCCCTTTTTCCCGAAGCAGAAAACTCCTCTGGTCGGCGACACCTTGAGTAGAACATGGTCTCCCACTTCGAATTCTAAAGGTCGACGACGAGTATCATCATAAGATTTCTGACGGCTCTGGGCAGTCAACAACTGGTCCCGAATAATAGAAATCTTCTGCTTAGTCTCCATCAACATATCCGGTTCTGTTCCGACTAGCTCTGAAGCCTCGTCCCAACACAACGGCGATCTACACCGCCTACCATAAAGTGCCTCGAACGGTGCCATTTTGACCGATGCATGACAACTATTATTGTAGGCAAACTTGATCAATGGCAAGTGAAGCTCCCAATCATTACTCCACTCTAGGGCACAAGCCCAACATGTCCTCCAACGTCTGAATCGTCCATTCCGTCTGACTGTCTGACTGAGGATGAAAAGATGTGCTCAATCTCAACTCGGTACCTAAAGCCTGATTGACGGCCTGCCAAAAATGCAATACGAAACGACAATCTCGATCGGAAACAATGGTCTTAAGGGCACCATGAAACCTCACGATCTCAACTATAAAAGTTCAAGCCAATCTCTCCAGTCCCCAAGTATCCTTAATACCTAGAAAGTGTGCAGACTTGGTCAACCGATCGACGATGACCCAAATCATATTCATTCCGGCTCTAGTTATCGGCATCCAAGTGATAATTTCCATAGAGATATCTTCCCACTTCCACTCGGGAATGGGAAGCGGCTTCAACAACTCCGTCGGTCGTTGATGTTCAATCTTGACTTGTTGACATGTCAAGCACCGTAGTACAAACTCCATGACATCTTTCTTCATATTATTCCACCAAAAATTTCGCTTCAAGTCCTTGTACATCTTACTCGTTCGGGGTAGATTGAGTAAGGCGTAGCATGAGCTTCTCGGAGAATTCTACCTCTACTCTAGATCATTCAGAACACAAAACTGCCTTGAAATCTCAGAATACTATCCTCGTGGACCATAAAACCACGGGCTTTTCCTTTAACTACATATTCCTTCAGTTTAGAGATCATCGGGTCACTCCATTGTTTCCCTTTGATGTCGTCAACCAAGGACGAAGTAATTTCAAGAGTGCACAATTGTACTTGCACTCTTTGAAGCCAAACTTCTATTCCTTCTTTGATTAAATCCTAACGAATCTTTGTCTGAGCTGTAAGAACCTCGAGCATCTGAAGCGATGCCGATTTGTAGCTCAAAGCGTCCGCGGCGACATTGGCCTTTCCCGGATGGTAAAGAACTTCCAAATCATAATCCTTGATCAATTCCAACCAACGTCTCTGCCTCATATTCAGCTCTTTCTAGCTGAAAATATACTTCGAACTCTTGTGATCGGTATAAATCCGACACGGAGAGCCTTACAAATAATACCGCCAAATCTCAAGTGCGAAGACAATTGCGGCCAACTCCAAATCGTGAGTAGGATAGTTCATCTCATACAGCTTCCACTGTTGTGATGCAAAAGATATCGTCTTATCATGCTGCATAAGCACACATCCAAGCCCTTGTCCCGAAGCATCGCTATAAACTGCAAATCCTTCACTACCCTGTGGTAAAGCTAAAATCGGCGCTGAGGTCAAACGTCTATTCATCTCATCGAAGCTCTGCTGTCTCTCAGTCGTCCAAACAAACTTTTCTGTCTTCTGGAGTAATTTCGTAAGTGGGTAATATCCAGCAAGACCCAAAAAGCTATGAACATCTTTAACATTTTTAGGCGGTGCCCAATCTAGCACTGCCTCGATCTTCTGTGGGTCTACACGATCCCCTTCGGCCGAAATCACATGGCCGAGAAACATAACTTCTTCAAACCAGAACTAACATTTCGAGAATTTTGAATAGAGGTTCTCGGCTCTCAAAACATCTAGTATCAAACGCAAGTGACGGGCATGTTCCTCCTTATCTCGAGTATAAATCAAGATGTCATCGATAAAGACAACCACACATCTGTCCAAGTATTCGATGAATATCTTGTTCATTAGTTGCATGAACACTGCCGGTGCATTAGTCATTCCAAAAGGCATGACCACAAATTCATAATGTCCATACCTCGTCCGAAACGCAGTCTTCAGAACGTCGGACTCTTTTGCTCGAAGCTGATAGTACCCTGATCTCAAATTAATTTTCGAGAATACTGTGGCTCCCTGCAATTGATCAAATAAATCATCTATATGAGGCAAAGGATACTTGTTCTTGATGGTCACTTTGTTCAGTTCCCGATAATCATTGCATAAACGTAATGAACCATCCTTCTTCCTCACAAAAAGAACAGGCGTGCCCCAAGGCGAATCGTTGGGTCTGATGTACCCTTTCTCCAATAATTCTCCCAGCTCACTATTTAATTCTTGCATCTCGGAAGGTTCCATCTGATAAGGTGCCTTAGAAATCAGAGCCGAGTCAGGCTCTAAGTCCACAGAAAACTCTATCTCTTGATCCGGCGGTAATCCTGGGAGGTCGTCAGGAAAAACATCGAGATACTCATTAACAACTGCAATCAAAGAGAAATTGACTTCGTTCTCTTATGTCGTCAAAGCATAACACCAATAGCCGTGTAACCTTTATTCAAAAGTTTTACGGCCTTCATGGTGATGATAAGCAACTTAGGTTGGCCCGACTTACGTCCCATAAATGAGTACTCGGAACCGTCTTTAGTCATCATGGTGATAACCTTAGTACGCTAATTCATAATCGCTTGGTGACCGTCAAACCAGTCATTGCCGAGGATCACATCCTCGCCTTCCATATCAACCACAATCAAACTCAATAACCAATCCATACCAGCTATATTCACCGTAAAATCTCTAATCTCCCGATTCCCCATGATTCTATCCCCTCTAGGTAGTTTCACAATGAAAGGATCGCAAGCAGTCATACAAGTTATATTCAAATGGCGTACATACTCCAAGGAGATGAAAGAATGTGTAGCACCCGAATCAAAAAGTACACGAACTGGATTAGATAGGATATGAATGGTACCTGATGCCACCGCCACATCGGGTTCGTCTGCTTGACGCATCTCATAGACTCATAGGTGTGCCGAACCGATGCTAGAATCTCCCCCTCTAGCATTCTGACTCCGTCCCCGGCCTCTGCCGTAACTCTGCTGTGATTGTCCAACTGGTTGCCTCTAATTCATACTCTAATCTAAAGGTGCTGGGGCAGAAGCCCGGGTGTCCACAGTCTGATCTTGTTTGGGGCAATAAGTTGCCCTATGTCCCATGTGTCCACAAGTGTGACACTTCAGGGGTGGGAAATTGCACTCCAGGTTACCGTGGCCTGGACGACCACAATTAAAAAAAGTTAGCGGGCGAGTTGAGGTGCCCAAACTAGAACGAAAAATCCTCTTTCCTCTAGTAGAACGTGACGACTGCCTGACAGAACAGTTAGTCATCTGAGGTCTTTGGAAGTTGCCACCCTTAGAACCAGAAAAGTTACCAATGATCTTCTGTTTCTTTGGTTCTTCTGCGGTATCATTGTTGGGGCTCGATATGTTATATGCCAAGGCCCGGTCTTGGTAATCCTTCAAGGTAGTACAAGCAAATCCGGCCATATAACACCGTAAATCCATATTCATCCGCATATCAAAGTAACGGATCTTGTCACGCTCATCCCGCACTTGATTCTTGTCACGCTCCAGTAGCTCTTTAAATTCTTCCCACGTAGCAGCACGATCCTGTGGCTTGATAACTTTCCACCAAGTCATGGCCTCCTCGGTAAGGAAGTACTGAGCAATCGGTACCTTCCTCACTTCCGGACAATCAACCACTTCAAACACTTTCTCTAACTCTGCCAACCAATTCTCCCAACCTATCGGGTCTGTAGCACCGCTGAACTTCAAGCAAGGCATCCAATGTCGGGTTCGGATTGTTCGATTCAACGGCTTGGGCCAGATAGTCATCTCGTTAGCCAATTGTCAAGGACATTTGTAACTCCAAAATCTGCATTAGTCCTTGGCCGGTCGATCGGGTCGTGATGACCTCGATATCGGGATGTACCGAGTTAGATAAGCTAGGGTTGGTCGACCCGCAACGGAATCCGAGGGAAGCGGCCGCGCCACGCCCTCGTCCACATCCACGACTACGGCTCGCCTCGCCCCCTATCACGGGCATTCTCAAGGATACACAAAGCACGTACGTACAATTCAAATCGCACATCATCGAAGTGACTGCTTCCCAAAATACCAATTAGAAAGTAAAAGGATTACTAAACATTAGGAGAGTAAGAGGTCTTACAAGTACCGGCCGACCGTGATGATGGCAAAGTAGTGATACTGTAGACAAATGATTACTCAATCGACCTAAAAGACCGACACTCTAGGTATCCATAAACCTAAGCTCGATACCATATTCGTAACACCCCAAGTTATTCAGGAATATTACAACATGAGACACCGCCTGGGGCCCACAAGGCTATTTATATGCGAAACCATGAACTTTGACCGAAGAGGTCCAATACAATGAAATGAAGGACGATATAAATGGTATTCAAACCATATCCAATATATCCAAATACAACACATCACAGTTTAATACCTCAAGAAAGACATGCCGTAACATCAAGGAAATCAAAACAAGACGAGTATTTAAAAACCATTCAAGTACAACAACGCTTAATGGAGGAAATACAAAACATAACCAGAGACAAGACACAGCACCACACTTGCCCATCATCTTCATGCCGACCAGGTTCATGCCTATCCGCTCTCCTGGATCCTGAAATACATGAAAGGTATTTCCCCCATAAAGGGGTTAACCGTCGAATAGCTATTGCAAGTATATCGAATATGAAACACAATTCTCCTCGACAATAAAGTAAATGTAATCATCATCTCATCAATTCAAGACTAGTATTCTGGAATAACTAAATCTCATAGCATCACATTCTATAAATACATGATTAACCGTGGAACCGCACCAGAGGCTACGGAACCCTCTAGGACCCGTCGGTCTGTCCCAGAGTGGTTAACCCAAAATATCTGCAGAACTGCACCAGAGGCTACGGAACCCTCAGAGGACCCGTCAATCCATCCCAGAGTGGATATAAACCATTATACAATTCATATATCTTACTTTCAAAGTCGAGAATGCACAATCATAAACATATACTTCCTTTTAAGACACGAGAATTCGGAAGAAAAAGAGTATAAGTTCGGTATGTACAGGAACACAATCCCGGCACCTAAACGATTCGTAAGAAGTATGATAATCAATAATTCATACTCAAATCACATGAAGAAACTCCCAAAACCCGCCTATGATTCAAGAAACTACAAGGATAATCATCTAGAGGTTTGAAAATCACCTAAACCCTCTCAAGTCCGAACAAGGTACAAACAATCCATATAATCGTAGGGGAAACATGGGTACGTGGTATATGCATCATATTCTCAAAGATCTCAAGCTCCAAAATGGATAAATCAGACGAATCTAAGAAAATCCCCAAAAATTCCCAAAACTAGGGTTCTAAGGAATTTACCTTGATTTGGAATATGGAAATGGATTAGATGTTGTGTAATCTTTGTTATTCAACCAAGGATAATGATAGTTGGAGAAGGATCGCCTCAAAATCGCTTCAAATCGCCCAACCCGCTGCTCCCGTCGAAAAAAGGAAAGAAATGATGAGAATGACGATTTCAAGGGTTGATCGCCTTTATATAAAATGCCGATTAGCGCGCGCTAAGAATCGGGATAGCATGCGCTAACGGGCTCACCCGTAGTCCAAGCTTCGTCCCGAGGCGTTAGCGCGCGCTACCACACCTTAGCATGCGCTAACCGTTGTCCCGCAAAGTTCCAGCCATCGCCTAACTCCAATAGCGTGCGCTACGATTGGGCATTAGCGTGCGCTACGCAACACCCTTAGTGTGCGCTAGCTGCTACCTCGCGTGCGTTACCTGCTAGTCCAGAAAGTAGAAGTACCTCACTGCCTATGCCGACTCAGCACACTAGCGTGCACTATGGATGATGTTAGCGCGCGCTACTGACCACGAATAGCATGCGCTAGCAAACTCCTAGCATGCGCTAACTGCTAGTCCAGAGAGGAGAATTTGCTACTACCTCTGCCAAGCCTGGACTGTTAGCGTGCACTAAGGCTCAAAGCTAGCGTGCGCTACTCAAGTAGGAATAGAGTGCGTTAGCCTAGGCCTAGCGCGCGCTATCTGCCTTTCCCAAAATACTGTCGAAAGGTCCAATTAACATGGTCATGATCCAAAATGTACGAAACTCCAAATCAACAACGACAACATCTCAAAGTGTTTACAGAGCGACAAAATAGGAATAATGGCAAGGTCAAACAGTCAATAAAAAGTACGGATATTGCAATTAGTTCTCCACCACCATACATAAGAACCAGATCTCTAGTCCTTCTAAAGTACTTGAGAACGTTCTTTATTGTGGTCCAATGTCCCTACCTGGGTTTGCGTGAAACCTACTTACCATGCTCCCAGCATGTGCAATGTTAGCTCTCGTACACAACAAGGCATACACAAGGCTGCCCATGGCCGAATCTTATGGTATATTACTCATTTACTTTCCTTGTTCGTCAATTTGAGGACACATCTATGAGATGAGTTTTATTCCATGTTGCATCGGTAGGAACCCTCTTTTAGAATCATCCATCTTAAATCGCTTTAAGATCTTGTCTATATAGAGGGGTTGGGAAAGGCCTATCACTATCTTCGCTCTATACTAGTAGAGTCGAGTCCGAAGAATATAGGTTTCTTCTCCCAAGTCTTTCATGGAGAACCTACTCGAAAGACAATATTTCATTAATCGAGCATTCACACATCGCTTCCTATTAGTAGAATGTCATCTACATATGCTACTAAATATGCGATATTGCTCCCACTAACCCTCTTGTATACACAAGGTTCCTCTTCATTTGGCACGAAGTCAAACTCTTTGAGTGCCTCACAAAACGAAGGTCCCAACTACATGAAGCTAGCTATAGCCCATTTCACGGAGTCTACATCCACCATGGCTAGGTCATAGGTCATGGGTTAGTCTCTTGGTTATCACCGAACCTCATGGAGACTCGTTCCTCCAAGTGCATAAACCGTACTTCTCAAGTAATTGAGACACCCTACTAGACCTACGAGGTGGTTGTACTTGTATTTGAAGGTTTGGTTCCATATACTTGCACAGCGCCTCCCGAGGAGTTTCATTGTATTCTTCCAAAGAAATACTTCTACTCGACCCGCCTTCCCGAATGAACTCATCTTCCAGGAAGTGTGCTTGTAAAGCAACAATGATCTTTCGATCTTCGGGCATGTAGAATATATAACCCATCATCCCATATGGGAATCCAATGAAATGTCCCTTCACGGACCTTGCTTCCAACTTCTCCACCTTAGTCTTCTTGAAATAGGCGGGACATCCCCAAATCCTAATGTGATTAAGACTTGGTTTCTCGCCTCCCACATCTCACGTGGAATTTTAGGAACAGACTTGGAAGGACATCTGTTCAAGATATAAGTAGCAGTCAGGAGTGCATAACCTCACAGGTAAATCGGTAAGTCGGTGTATCTCAGCATGGAACGAACCATGTCCAACAAGGTTCGGTTCCTTCCTTCCGACACACCATTTAACTGAGGAGTTTCTGGAGGTGTAAGTTGTGATACTATTCCATGCTCCTTTAGGAACTCGTCAAACTCTGTACTCATATACTCGCCACCTAGGTCCGACCAAAGTGCTTTGATATGATTACCAATTTGTTTTTCGACTAGGGCCTTAAATTCTTGGAATTTCTCAAAGGCCTAGGATTTAAGTTTCATTAAGTATACATAACCAAACCTAGTATGATCATCCATAAACGTAATGAAATATTGATATCCATCATGTACTTCTTACAAAGCACCACACACGTCGATATTGTCTAATCCAAGTTTATCATCGGCTCTTTCAAATGTCCCTGTGAATGGGGGGCTTAGTCATTTTGCCTTTAAGGCAAGATTCACAAGTTGGAAAGGGATCCGATCCCAGTGGACCCTATTAGGCGTATTTTTATGCGCTTTTATATCATTATATTATATCCATCTTGAACCTAAATCAGCATAAATGAGCTTTTAATGCACTATTCTTTTATGTTTTGCAGGAAATCATAGTCCGGAAGCCAAAACGATGAAAAACGGGCGAAAACAACAGTTTTTGGTCATGAGTCGCGACACAAACCAAGTGAGCCGCGGCACACGAAGACAACCAGCGAGCACTGAGCATACTGTACTGTGAGCCGCGGCACAGCCTAAGTGAGTCGCGGCCCAGGAGGAAAAATGTGCCCAGGTATGGGCACTGGGCGTTAAGGGGCCGCGGCACAGATTAAGTGAGCCGCGGCCCACCGGGCGGTTTTGCTGAATACTCCGCGTTTCTGGGCCGTTTTGGAGAATGTTCTCGACCTAATCACACGGACGCGTTTTTCAGGCTGAGAACTGATATAAATAAGCATTGAAGGGCTGAAGAAAAAGGAGGGATCGATAGCTAGGGCGAAGAACACAAGGAGGAGATTTGTGGGAGACGACAAGACCACGGATCCCTACGGTTTTTCTGCATCTTAGTTCCTAGATCTATTCGAGTAGGATTTTGATTGTAGCCGATTTCATGACAGTTTGATTATTTATTATTATTTCGATTTATGCGCCTAATATTGAATTGGATTCTTCTTACTATTCTTAATGCTTTTTAATTGTCTGGCCAACAGTTAATTTGTTTTGAATGTCTTTATGGATTCGGGAGATGAAATTTAGGCATAGTTCTTGTCAGAGGAATCATAATTTTCGTGAGATAGGGATATACTCATGGAATTGTGAAGCCTTTTTGTTTTAGCTATTAATTATCTAATTCGAATAGGGATATATCGAGTTAATAATTCGTAGTATTTTCTATCGACCTTGGGAAAGGCTTTAGAATAATTTAGGAATTCCTGGCTTACAATCAATTGAATAAAAATGAATTGAATTGAATAAATATCATTCCTGATTGTTTGAGGTGAAAATCATAATCCTACACCCTTATTAGTATTACTATTATTATTAGTACTATTGTTTATTTTCGGTAATTAGTTTAGATATAAATTCTATTAAATCGATCTTCAAATAAAATTGTGAGTTGACTACATTTTGGTACTTAGTGAAATCAGTCCTCGAGGGAACGATACTTTACTCATCACTTTATTACTTGTTGACACCGTGCACTTGCGGCATAATGTGAGGGAATTCTTCACAACAAGTTTTTGGCGCCGCTGTCGGGACCGATTTTTACTAATATCGATTTCGGTATTTCTAGTCTTAGTTTGAACATTTTTATTGTTTTTGTTATCTTTATTTATTTGTTTGTTTTTCCTTTCAGATTTTCCGGTTAGTGCATGAGAAAATTCGCAACGAAGGCCTACTACCTTTGGAAACCGAACTCAAGCGCACTCTTCTGAGAAACAAAAAGGAGAAACGAGAGTTACCACCCACAATCACCATGGTGAAAATACCTAAATCACGAAACGGAAAACCCCATGGTGCAAGCTCAACTGCATTAGCACTCGCGATTATGCTATGCCGCAAATAAATGCGAACTTTTCCGGATTCGCGCCCCACCATCCAGTAACAATTTCAAATCAAGCTCGCAATTATTCGGATGGTGCAATCGAGCTACTCAGATTGCCGAACGATGAACCCAACGCACACATTGCGTCGTTTCGAGATTTGTGACACGCTCAAGAACAATGCAGTCACCGATGATGCCATCCGTCTAAGGCTTTTCCCTTTCTCTTTGAGGGATAAAGCAAAATTTTGGTTGAATTCCTTACCGCCGGGTTCTATCACGACATGGGCGGAATTAGCGCAAGCCTTCCTTGCTAAATTCTTCCCACCATCGAAGATGGTGAGGTTACGGAACGAAATTACTACCTTTGGGCAATTTGACATGGAGTCGTTTCACGAGGCTTGGGAGCGATACAAGGACTTACTAAGGAGATACCCACACCACGGCCTTCCGGATCAAGCAAATTCAAACATTTTACAATGGATTGTGTGCTTCTACACGCACTCTCGTCGAGGCGGCCACTGGAGGAGCCTTAATGGGAAAAATTATGGCCGAGGCACATTCTTTGTTGGAAGCTATGGCCGCAAATGCGTATCAATGGCCGTCCGAACGAGTAAATCCGGCGAGTCATGGAAATTTCAATAATAATCCGATCTCTACATTGTCGGCCCAAGTCGCAGCGCTAACTCAAGAACTTGCATTTTCGCATGCTCCTTCCCTGCTACCATTGAATATTTTAATTGGTGTAATGGATCTCACCCTAGCGCAGAGTGCCAAGTCGGAAACCCTTTCGAGCAATTTCCAATTGAACAAGCTCGGGCCGTAGGAAACGAAACCGCAAAATAATCCGTACTCCAACACTTATAATCCGGATAGCGTAATCATCCTAACTTCTCATGGAGAAACGGACATTAACTCGAACCACCTCCGTCGCTCAACACCAACAAAGAACCTCCTCCGCTCCAAAAGTTTCTCTAGAGGAAGCAATTGCGAAATCGGGCAAAGAAACACGAGTCAATTCATGGCCCACATGGAGGCGACATTGCAAAATCATTCCGCTTCTATCCGCAACTTGGAAGTCCAATCGGGCGATCGCTAATGTATTAATGACCCGCTAAGGTACCTTGCAAAGTACGATCAAACGAATCCTAGAGAGAGTGTAAATGCCATTGGGTTGAGAAGTGGGAAGGAATTGTGCGAGCCCCAATGTAATAAAAAGAGAAGTGAGGATGAGGAGAATAAAATTCGGCGATCGAGGAACCACAAGATTTGAGACCTCGACACTGCTCCCGAGATAATCCAAAGGCATATGTACCACCCGTCCCATTTCCGCAAAGAATTACAATGTAAAAGGTGGACAAGCAATTCTCTAAGTTCCTCGACGTCTTCAAGAAACTGCTTATTAACATCCCATTTGCCGACGCCTTGGAGCAAATGCCGAGTTACACGAAATTCATGAAGGAAATTTTGTCAAACAAAAGAAAACTCAAGGAGTATGAGACAGTCGCATTGACGGAGGAGTGCAGCACTATTCTTCAGAAAAAGCTTCCGCCAAATTGAAGGATCCGGGAAGTTTTAATATACCTTGCACTATAGGAAATCTGACTTGTGATAGAGCGTTGTGCGATCTCGGGGCCAGTATTAATCTGATGCCTCTTTTTATATTCAAGAAGCTTGGAATTGGAGAAGGGAAACCGACGACTGTCTCCTTACAATTAGCTGATAGATCCATTAAGTATCTGAGGGGAATAATCGAGGACGTATTAGTAAAAGTTGATAAATTCATCTTTTCAGCCGATTTCATTGTGCTTGACATGGAGGAAGACCACGACATCCCAATTATCTTGGGAAGACCATTTTTGGCAACCGGTCGAACTTTAATCGACGTGGAAAAGGGGAACTAACTCTAAGGGTTCAAGACGAGCATGTTACTTTTCAAGTATTTAAATCATTTCCATGTCTGGGTGGTGTTGAGAAGAGCTCGCAAATTGAAAGTGTGGATACCGTTGTGAAAGACACACACCGGAAGAATCTTCGGTCGAAAAACTCAGAATCCATTTCAGAGTGTCCGATGCCTAAGAAAAATTTAGAACGAGTTGCATATCTCAAGCATGTGGACATGCCGTCATCATTAACCGTTCATCCATCAATGAGAAATTCCGATGCTGTCATAAGTTCGTTCGAGAAAAAGGAGAATAAGCCGGACATAAAACGGAGGCCAAATCATGAGAAAAATGTGTGCTTCGGAAAGTTGTTTGTGTCAAAACCTTTTCGCAAACAACATTTGGTGTCCGAACCGAAAATTAAATCGTTAAAGACCAATGGTCAAAATTTTAAAACACATATTAACGGTTCGATGAACGGGGCGGAGTCCAAATGGAGTTCGCGAAAAGCGAACTGATTTTCAATAGGTCCAGCTGAAGACTATAAACTTAGCGCTTCTCGGGAGGCAACCCGAGTTTTAGTAGTAGATTTTTGTTTTTTAGTATTTTCTTGCATTTTTGAATTTTTATTTTTCATCATTTTTTCTTTGATTTGCTTATCCCTCTCGTTCTTGACGTGTTCCTTTTAAAATTCTGTGCAGAAAAAGTCCCAGGGGAAAAATTTATGCCTGAGCCGCGGCACAAGGCTTGTGAGCCGCGGCACACACAAATCGAATCAGAAGGCTAAACATTTTGTACTATGTGCCGCGGCACAACTTTACTGAGCCGCGGCACACTTGATTCCTGAGCCGCGGCACGTTGCTTCTGAGCCGCGGCACACTAAATGCCAAATGATGTGCCCAAGACGCTGTACTCTGTGCCGCGACACAGACGAAGTGAGCCGCGGCACATCAACATTCTGAGCCACGACACCCGCATTCTGATCCGCGGCACATGGCGACATAACATCCACGCCCAGGACGCTATACTGTGGGCCGCGGCTCACTTAAGCTGTGCCGCGGCCCCCGTTCGGAATTTGAACAGGCCAGGTAGCTTTATAATTCAGATCGGCCGACACCCAGGTATTTCCTTCCCCTCTTCCTTTGCACAAGCGACTGGCCGACCCCCTCTCTTCTTCTTCTTCTTTCTTACTTCCTGCATTCTTTAAAATCTAAGCAAGGTAACTCTAAATTCCTGATCTTAATTGCTCTATGAGTTGAAAGGTGAAGTTTTGTTATTCATTTGATGATTGATTATTTTTCCTTTTTTTTCAAAAGTTCTATCAAGTTGAGTTGAGGATATGATGGTTTTGATCGATTTTAATGATTATGAATGAATTGAATATGTCGTTTGTCATGAAGAATGATTCGTGTTGTTGTTTTTGGGGATTTATTGAAGTTATAGTCATATTTGTTCTTCAATTAAAAGGATGCACTCAAGGTGTTTGATGAAATGCCTGAATGAAGTTTTTGATGAATGTTAAGCCAATGTTTTGAACTATGTGCAACGAATTCGTCTGGAATTACAGTACCCCAACCAACGTCAAGTTTACATGTTAAATCTCAATTTTATTTTTCTCTCACGGCGGTGCTAGCTCGTTAAATTCTTGATTCAAGTTTTGGATATCCTTAGCCGAGTAATGTTGTTCTCATTTTTGCTTAAGTAAGAAAACTGCGGTGTTTAACGTTTCAGGAACTCGCTATGGCTAGAACCAAAAAGCTCAGCAAAAGGGCCAGGACTCAATCGTCCCCCACACGAGGGGAAACTTCTCATAGTCGAGCTAAGTCGGAGGCGCACCAATTTTTTGACCCGGAGATCCATAAAATCTTCAACGAGAAGATTCGCCCTCGGCCTCTGATCCCGGAGAGGGGATTCACCCCAGCCCCCCAGGACGGGGAGCTTCTGACCATGATCGAAGAGATGGGGTGGGCACGTTTCGCTGCACCTCCTGAGCCGGCGGTGATATCTATTGTGCAGGAGTTTTATGCGAGCGCTTTGTTGAAGCACATTCAGGCGGGGCAGATGATACAACAGTTAGATACTCGGACTCAGGTCGTAGTTCGAGGAATTACGGTGGATTTTTCAGTAGCTGCTATTCGGAGGTTATTTGAGCTGCCCGTGGTTGATGAGACGGCTTATACGCGCGTTATGGATAGCCTCACGAAGCAGCTCGCTCGAGACTCTTACACACCCGACTCCGATCGGGAGAGGCGCGCCCGGCTTCTTCCACCTTCTACTTTAAGAGCTCGCGCCACGCCTGGCCGGCGAGCCTGGTTGTACTTCATCTGCGCACGTATAGATCCCACCTCGCAGATCCGATCTGTTTTTCTCTCTCGATCCCGTACATTATATGCTATCACCTCCGGGCTGCGATTCGATGTGGCTCCTCTCCTGGTCCGATCTATCTTCCAGTGTATTCATGGAGGGGCCAAGACGGGGCTGAAACACCCCTCTCTTATTTGCGCTCTTTGCCGCCAGTCAGGCATGACGTGGTCGAACGACGAGCCGATGTTAGCCCCCCAGGGCCCGATCGACCATCGCATCATTTCACATTTCGACCAGTGGGGAGGAGCGCCAGCACATGCTCAGGGGCGAGGATTTCTACTTGATGAGGCACACGAGGGGTCCCCCAAGCCTCTTCTGCTGACACAGGGGCAGGCAGATGCCAGCCCGCCGCCCGACAGAGAGCACTTGCAGGCGATGTTCGACGGGTTGAGAGAGGACATGAGGAGAGAGAGACAGGAGATGAGGAGAGAGAGAGAGAGAGAGAGAGTCTTATGGCTGCCATGAGAGAGGAGAGCCGGACGGAGAGAGAGAGCATCATTGCTACCGTCCGAGATGAGATGAGAGAGTAGGCCCACCGGGCCAACCATTGTGAGTCGAGGCGTCTGGCAGCGAGGGATGCCTACCACCAGGAGCACCTTGCTGCATGGACGGCCCACATTATGCACCCGGACGGGCCATTTATTCCACGTGCTCGGCCAGCCACACCACCCTCCTCGCCGGATGACGCCGGCGCCAGTTCGTGATCAGACTGGAGGGGAGTACTTGACCTTTCACTTTTATTGCATATTATATTGCGTCCATTGAGGTCAATGTACGTCCTAAGTTTGGGGGGGTTTACTTTCTGATGATGTAATTATTGCTGTACTTATTTCGTTTGCACTTTCGTTATTTTTAGTTATCTTTTTTGTTGCTAGCCTTGCTTGTCATGATTTTACTCTTATTCGTGAATTTTTCGTGCTCCCTTTTGTGTGAAACTGATGTTACAATACTGATTTCTCTCTGAAGAAACGGTTGAGTTATAGTCGAGTTGTAGTCAATGATATCTGTTTCTGTTAAGTCTTCATTTAGGTCCGAAAATTTTTTCGTTTTTGTAGAAATCTTAGCAGATAAGAAAGGAGACATACGTGGTTTCAAATCGCCACCTATGCGTTGTAACACCCCCAAACCACTCGGGAATATTACAGCGCCGCAGACCCTCTCCGCGAGGATCTACTAGGCTAAATACAAAACAATGCGTCACTTCACATGCCGACATGGCTACATAAAGGACCATTAGACCGATTAGGTCTTATATCACAACACACACAACAATACATACAAGACCCTTGCCCAGCACACATACCCACGCAGGGGCTAGAATACGATAACACTTCCATAATTCGAGAAAATAACACATCGGAGGAATAACCAACACGACTATACCAAATACTCTATAAATGGTCTTCACGTGATTAGTATCTTCGTCTCCCATCATCCTTCGTATCGATCCTGTGGCTCGCTCCCCAACTACCTGCAAGTACCTGGACGCAATACAGACATCCACCCCCCGAATACTCGGGGGTTAGCAAAACTCGGGAGTTTGAAAACATTTCGGGAGTTTGAAAACATTTGAAATAAAGGAATTCTCAAGCCCTTCGAAAACACTTAGGGACATGGCCCAAAATCATCTTTCCAAAATACGATTCCAATAATAAAACGCGGTTTCACAACCCAATTCACAACACACGGGGTCCAAGACCCGAATCATAAGCCACAGGGTCCACGACCTGAATCACATAACACATGTTCCTAAGGATTATTCGCGTCCCGTGCTAACAAGCCACGAACCTCAGATGCTCCCGTAGAACATACCCGAGTAAATAACCCAATAGGAAGCCATACCAAATCACATGTCCTCGTGGCAACACCCACAGGACCATTCCAAACCACAACCATAAGTTATCCCGGCATCGGGCTAACAAGCCACGAACCTCGGAGTCCCCGCAAGACATACCCGATGATAACCCCACAAGTTATCTCGGCATTGGGCTAGCAAGCCCCGAACCTCGGAGTCCCCGCAAGCCATACCCGGATTGGATAACCTTACGGTCACGCCCGACCCATACTAGCAAGTATGGATCCCGGAGATTCAACAATCCTACCCGGAGGCACATCACTATCAATGATCACATAACAATGAGCAAAATATCAAGCCAAGCAACCCTTAAACATCACAACCTCCTTTCAAAGGAGTATCAACTAATATCACACCCAATACGTTCTTACCGAACAAGTACACATAACAATACGTAATCCCCGACAAAGGATTACGGTCTATTAAACTCACTCAAAGTGGTCATAGCATCTTTTCAACATATAAAACCAACACACATATCCCGAGAACACACATATTCGCGTAGTACACGAATTATCGTTGAAAGACAACATTTATCGAGAACATACCGAACCATTTTTACGTTCATTAAACATTGGGTTTCGTATATAATCATTTATCAATAATTACGCCTACGAAATATGAAATGTATGGACAAGATACTTGCCTCGGTATCACGAGCGACGAAACGTCGAACGGCCACGATCGGGCAACCTTCGGACCTCCAAAAACGATCAAGACTTCGACAGCCCACGAATACTACGAAAATAGCATCACCACGAATCAATAACACTAATCGAAATCCAAAACGATTCTAAAAACGACAAGGATCTAAGTATTCTCAAAGAAATCAAGAATCGTTGATCCGGGCGATAAAAATCGATGAACGGTTAACAAAATCTGAAGATTACGGTGAAGACAACCAAAAATACACAACCAATCGGATGAGATCGGTTAAGAATCACAAATCCAAGGAAAAACCCCAAATTCAAGAAACTATGGTTCTAAGAAGAGATTACCTTGATCTGGACCAAGAAGAAGATTAGATGTTGTTAAACATCTACAAATCCGCTCAGAGATGAAGCTAGAAGAAAAAGATCGGTCCTAATCGCCTCTGGATCTCACTCCCGTCCGAAGGGATGAAGAAAAGTGGAAAAATGATGACTTAATGCTGCTGTCCAGTATTTATACCGATGCTTATTAGCGCGCTAAACACTCCCGCATTAGCGTGCGCTAATGGGGTCATCGCTCGGAGAAACCGCATATAATACGCTTAGCGGCGCTAGCTAAAAGCCGTAGCGTGCGCTAACGGGTCACAAAACCACCCAAGAGCCTCGGATGTAACCGCACTCGCCGTAGCGTGCGCTAGAAAGAAGAGAGTGCGTGGCGCTAAGCGCCGATAACGTGCGCTAGCTATCGCCTTTAGCGTGCGCTAACAAAGCCTGGCCCCGGCCCAAGAGCTACCGGACTTCCTCTCGATCGCTGCTAGCGTGCGCTACACATTCAGTAGCGTGCGCTAAACACCACGCAGTAGCGTGCGCTATGCCTCAAGCATTAGCGTGCGCTACACCACAAAAACTCACATAGTGATCTGAAACGCCTCCAAACACGTGTCCCAACAAGACACACCCAAACATGGCACGAAATTCCAACTATGAGGACAATGACAATCCGATAAAACCCAGAAAACTTAACGATTCCGGAACAAAAATCTCGGGTATTACATTCTACCCCTATTAAATGAAGTTTCGTCCCCGAAACTTGAAACATATAACGAACGACGCAAAACAAACTGAGATAACACACGATATCCGTTGCCGAAATAACAAAACACAACGAACGAAAATCAATACGGTCGAAAAATTCAACAGTACATCACCAAAACACGAGCTATACGCTGAACCAATACGAAATTCCACAGCCCAAGGGTTGGAGGATCGAACACAAAACAAATTCCCTGAACTTAAGGAAATTACGAAGGAGTCCTAACGCTCAACAATCATGAAACGAGATCAACAAAAACTAAACCATCAAACGATTGAGTTACAACGATCGAGACGACAACAGTCGATCAATCATGTTCGAATCGCGACGAACAATAATACTCAAACAACAACCCCAAAGTTCACATCTCGACTCGAGACAATATACGATCCGGTGAAGACAACAAGATGTGTATTCACATAAGATCCACAGGAAAGGGAATAGCAATTGGAAAGTCATAACGACAAATGGGTTATTCTGAAACAATACCACAACTTGTTCGATCAACCAAAAGCACAAGACAGGACAAGTTCAGAAAATATCAACGAACATAAACGATTCGATAGAGTCGAAAGTACAGAGTTCAAAATCCGATTCACTTCAAATAAAAGAAGTTAATCTCCGGAATATCGAAACAACAAAACGAGGGAAATAACATAACAAACAACTGATAGGCTAAGCCACTCAGGGGCTTCTGAGTCGATCCAGATATCGGTGCTCAATTCCGCGCCCTAAGGCTCGGTAACCATCTCGCAAAACCGAACTCGGTGTCCTCGAGTCCGCACTGTAACACGTTATCGGCGGAGGACAATGTGCACGAACATGTCCCGCCACATTACGCTTAAAACATCTCCGGCTTTACCAGAGTCGAGCGCATTTAATGGAACTCTTAGTTCCACGCATCGAGCGATGGAGCTTCACAATGAAAGGCTACGACATTGAAAACTAGAAACACCAACTCCTGCACCGTCCACACGGTCATCGGACTTCCTCTCGCTTCTTCGACTGACACACGCTCCGACGATAACGAAGCTAGTTCACTGCTAATGCTCGATCTTGATAGTCCTCAACGAAGTGCAATTGAATCCCGACATATACACGCCAATATCCGCTTCATCCGTCTCACAAAGTGAAGGATCCTCTCTTCCTGGTTCTCACCGTCTCGCACATAATCGAGTTGTTTGCTATAATCAATGATAGCTTGCGACACCGATATATCTTGCGGTTCTCAAGTAGAATTCGCGAATCCTCTCGCTCTCTAATCGATTTCTACGTAACTCGCCTTCCATAAATGCTTGAACTCCACCCACGTGACATCACGATCACGAGGTTTAACGACTTCCCACCAATTAGCAAAGATCTTTGTCGAGAAGGTACCGAGCGATAGGTACCTTCCGCTCTTCGTGACATCCGACACCTCGAAAATCTTTCCCAACCGGAAAATCCAACCATCCTGCCCAACGCATCCGCAAAGACCGCGAATCGAAGGGGATTCATACGAACTACCTCACGAAGCCATTGATTTACACCAACGCTCGACTCGCCAATGCTACGTTGAACCACCCGGGTCAACCGAGTCATCCGAGTCGCTACTTGTTGCAATATAGTAGCAACACCCAAACTAAAATCATCCCTGCCGCATTCTCTCGATTCCGCATCTCGATCCTTGTGGCCATCGCCACTTGCCATTTACTCACGACCTCTCGCCTCGGCATACTAACAAACAATCAACCTAGGGTAACGAAAGATCATAACTCATAGCAAGATATTCACATCTCTGTCTTTAATCCAACATCATTAAATCATATACATATTACCATTTAATTCCAAATAGAGCACAATATACAAACTATTTTACCAAAAATCTTCATTTATAATGCCGTTGTTATGCGATTTATAATGCAAAGAAATTGAAATCATCCATTATATCAAAATCATTTTCTCAGACGGTTTCGCTACTTAACTCACCAAGTTGAAAACCATTTTAAAAAACGTTCCAAAATGCCAGAAAGGCCGATGACGGTAATACTTTCCAAATACTCCCCAAAAGTCATTTTCCAAATACCAAATACCGTCACCAAATACCATTTGAAATTACAAGCGTAGACGCGAAAACTCAATAGTTTCAAAATATATGTTAAATCACCCAACAAAAGAGTTAGGAAAAAGGGTCAACGAAATAATTCAAATTTACAAACCCAAAAGGTCATTTTGAAACACACACTATTTGGTAAAAGTACCCAAAAAGTCACTTTGGACTTTACACACGCAGCGGATAAGAACACAGTTCAAGTTACACATAACCACACACAACAATTGTTATTCATGAACATATACCAAATAATGCCGAAAGTCGAAGGTTACAAATAAACAACAACATACGACTCCAAGCGCCAACAATTTACATTCTCACTACATATCGTTTAACCGGAAAAGTTGAAGGCGAAAGTCACGTCTCAAGTAAACTATTGGTAGACCTCGTTTAAGCATTTAAAATATTTTGAAAATTTTCAATGCAAGATGAAAATATAATATGTGTAGTTTGAATTCTCAAAATCTTTGGTCTCGAGGTCATCATACGAAAATCAAATCATTTTTCCTTCTCATAGGATATTTTTAAATAGAATTTACGTGACTTCCCCAAAACATTTGAAATTGAAATACCACATTGATAAACTTTTATTGAGTAACCAATCCAAAACATCACTCCTGTAAAAACGAATTTACACAAAGATGTAAATATATATATATATACATACATACCGGTATTACTCTTTATTCCAACACAATACGAGAATCAAACAAGTATGGAGTAAGTACTCACGAGGCACAATTAAACTCCACATAATAACATAGAATCACGTAAACTCGTATAATACGAGACACAACAAGGTAGGGAGACTTACATCCACAGATCGCACGAAGATGATGGTTGCACCTCGATACTAATCACGACTGACAACTCAGACGACGCGTCGCGACACCACTCACGGACCAAATCCGACAAGACAAGACCCGACAACACACAACTCAACCCGACACTCAGGTTTCCTCAACCTAAGATCTCGATACCATATTCGTAACACCCCAAACCACTGGAATATTACACATAGCCGCGCACCCTCTCCGCGAGGATCTACCAGCAATACAAAACAATGCGTCACTTCACATGCCGACATGGCTACATAAAGGACCATTAGACCGATTAGGTCTTATATCACAACACACACAACAATACACACAAGACCCTTGCCCAGCACACATACCCACGCAGGGGCTAGAATACGATAACACTTCCATAATTCGAGAAAATAGCACATCGGAGGAATAACCAACACGACTCTACCAAATACTCTATAAATGGTCTTCACGTGATTAGTATCTTCGTCTCCCATCATCCTTCGTATCGATCCTGTGGCTCGCTCCCAAAGAACTCCGCAAGTACCGGACGCACATGACATCCACCCCCGAATACTGGGGTTAGCAAACTCCACCGTTTTGCTAGTGCAAGTATAGAACAAGTACAAGCCATACACAACGTGCTTCAAGAATATAATAATCTTGAATATATTTCCGAGATAATTCACTTAATCGAAACAGCTTTGATTTATAAAAGGTAGGAATAGAACCATGTATTTCATACAAAATATTTTATGATCTCGGAGTTTGAAAACATTTGAAATAAAGGAATTCTCAAGCCCTTCGAAAACACTTAGGGACATGGCCCAAAATCATCTTTCCAAAATACGATTCCAATAATAAAACGCGGTTTCACAACCCAATTCACAACACACGGGGTCCAAGACCCGAATCATAAGCCACAGGTCCACGACCCGAATCACATAACACATGTTCCTAAGGATTATTCGCGTCCCGTGCTAACAAGCCACGAACCTCAGATGCTCCCGTAGAACATACCCGAGTAAATAACCCAATAGGAAGCCAGACCAAATCACATGTCCTCGTGGCAACAATACGTAACCATTCCAAACCACAACCATAAGTTATCCCAGACGGCTAACAAGCCACGAACCTCGGAGTCCCCGCAAGACATACCCGATGATAACCCCACAAGTTATCTCGGCATCGGGCTAGCAAGCCCCGAACCTCGGAGTCCCCGCAAGCCATACCCGGATTGGATAACCCTACGGTCACGCCCGACCCATACTAGCAAGTATGGATCCCGGAGATTCAACAATCCTACCCGGAGGCACATCACTATCAATGATCACATAACAATGAGCAAAATATCAGGCCAAGCAACACTTAAACATCACAACCTCCTTTCAAAGGAGTATCAACTAATATCACACCCAATACGTTCTTACCGAACAAGTACACATAACAATACGTAATCCCCGACAAAGGATTACGGTCTATTAAACTCACTCAAAGTGGTCATAGCATCTTTTCAACATACAAAACCAACACACATATCCCGAGAACACATATATTCGCGTAGTACACGAATTATCATTGAAAGACAACATTTATCGAGAACATACCGATCCATTTTTACGTTCATTAAACATTGGGTTTCGTATATAATCATTTATCAATAATTATGCCTACGAAACATGAAATGTATGGACAAGATACTTTCCTCGGTATCACGAGCGACGAAACGACGAACGGGCACGATCGGGCAACCTTCGGACCTCCAAAAACGATCAAGACTTCGACAGCCCATGAATACTACGAAAATAGCATCACCACGAATCAATAACACTAATCAAAATCCAAAACGATCCTAAAAACGACAAGGATCTAAGTATTCTCAAAGTAATCAAGAATCGTTGATCTGGGCGATAAAAATCGATGAACGGTTAACAAAATCTGAAGATTACGGTGAAGACAACCAAAAATACACAACCGATCGGATGAGATCGGTTAAGAATCACAAATCCAAGGAAAAACCCCAAATTCAAGAAACTAGGGTTCTAAGAATAGATTACCTTGATCTGGACCAAGAAGACGATTAGATGTTGTTAAACATCTACAAATCCGCCGTAGATGAAGCTAGAAGAAAAGATCGGTCCTAATCGCCTCGGATCTCACTCCCGTCGGAAGGGATGAAGAAAAGTGGAAAAATGACGACTTATCGCCGTTGTCAAGATTTATACCGATGCTTATTAGCGCGCGCTTAAACACTTCGCATTAGCGTGCGCTAATGGGGTCATCGCTTCCAGAAACCGCATATAATACGCTTAGCGTGCGCTAGCTAAAAGCCGTAGCGTGCGCTAACGGGTCACAAAACCACCCAAAGAGCTCGGACGTAACCGCACTCGCCGGTAGCGTGCGCTAGAAAGAAGAGAGTGCGTGTGCTGCAGCCGATAGCGTGCGCTAGCTATCGCCTTAGCGTGCGCTAACAAAGCTCCGGGCCTACCAAGAGCTACCGGATCGCTCTGGATCGCCGCTAGCGTGCGCTACACATTCAGTAGCGTGCGCTAAACACCACGCAGTAGCGTGCGCTATGCCTCAAGCATTAGCGTGCGCTACACCACAAAAACTCACATAGTGATCTAAAACGCCTCCAAACACGTGCCCCAACAAGACACACCCAAACATGGCACGAAATTCCAACTATGAGGACAATGACAATCCGATAAAGCCCAGAAAACTCAACGATTCCGAAACAAAAATCTCGGGTATTACATACGTTTGGTTACATTTTTCCCAATAGCTAGTCGTCCAGTAACATAAGCCGTGTTGGCGCTTAATGTGAGTTTAGAGTCGGACAGTTTTTCCCAAAAGTCGAGATACTATTTGTTCTATGATGGGAAGTCTAGTAACTGGGGGTATTCACGTGACCCGTTGTTTACTCTCGCGTAAAACGACGACCCTGAATAGATTAATAATTTAGAGATATCGCATTACCGATGATGGGAAGCCTACTAACCGGGGGTATTCACGTGACCCGTTGTCTACTCTCGCGTAAAACGGAAACCTTGACATGCGGGAATTGCTATTCGAGTTTTTTCTCCGCTGTAGAGGGGGGCTTAGTAACTAGAAGCATCCATGTGCCCCATGAGTGTCTTTTACGTCAAACGGTTCCCCGATACATGAGAATGGAAATCCACCCTAAGATCATCGCGATGAAATATCCCGAGAGCCGAAACCTAGTGGTTAACTCGAATCATATTTTTGATCATACATAGGGGAATGCTGTCCTAAGAGTAATTTTGATAATGAAACTCTTGAATTTTGCCACTAGACTGTGGGACTGGGCGAATTAGCTTGTTTAATCTAACCCTTCCTATTGACGGTCGGTTAAATTCACGCTTGTTAATCTTTGAGCTTGATTTTCTTCATGAACGATTGATTAGTACTGAAATTGGTTACTTAGTGGAATCAATGTCCTGGATGTGACTTGCTATTACGAGACCTTGTACTATTCTTTGAGATTTTCAGGGTAGTATTGATTAAGTTGAGCACTATGGACTTGCTTGATTATTCACGATACATTTTGTTTAAAATTGATAATTTTTGCTTGAGGACAAGCAAAGGCTCAAGTTTGGGGGTATTTGTTAGGCGTATTTTTATGCGCTTTTATATCATTATTTTATATCCATCTTGAACCTAAATCAGCATAAATGAGCTTTTAATGCACTATTCTTTTATGTTTTACATGAAATCGGAGTCCGGAAGCCAAAACGATGAAAAACAAGCGAAAACAGCAATTTTTGGTCATGAGCCGCGGCACAAACCAAGTGAGCCGCGGCACACGAAGACAACCAGCGAGCGCTGAGCATCAGACCGTGAGCCGCGGCACACCTAAGTGAGCCGCGGCCTAGAGGGAAAAATGCGCCTGTATGGGCGCTGAGGCAGGCCGCGGCATGATTAAGTGAGCCGCGGCCCACTGTGGTTTTGCCAATACTCCGCGTTTCGGGCCGTTTGATCCTGTTTCGACCTAATCACACGGACGCGTTTTTGAGGCTGAGAACTGAAATGAATAAGCATTGAAGGGCTGAAGAAAAGGGAGGATCGATCAGGATCGATCAGGAGGAAGATCGATAGCTAGGGCGAAGAACACAAGGAGGAGATTTGTGGGCGACGACAAGACCACGGATCCCTACGGTTTTTCTGCATCTTAGTTCCTAGATCTATTCGAGTAGGATTTTGATTGTAGCCGATTTCATGATGGTTTGATTATTTATTATTATTTCGATTTATGCGCCTGATATTGAATTGGATTCTTCTTACTGTTCTTAATGATTTTTAATTGTCTGGCCAACAGTTAATTTGTTTTGAATGTCTTTATGGATTCGGGAGATGAAATTTAGGCATAGTTCTTGTGAGACGAATCATAATTTTCGTGAGATAGGGATATACTCATGGAATTGTGAAGCCTTTTTAATTATGGGGATTCTTGAACTGTTTTAGCTATTAATTATCTAATTCGAATAGGGATATATCGAGTTAATAATTCGTAGTATTTTTTATCGACCTTGGGAAAGGCTTTAGAATAATTTAAGAATTCCTGGCTTACAATCAATTGAATAAAAGTGAATTGAATTGAATAAATATCATTCCTGATTGTTTGAGGTGAAAATCATAATCTTACACCCTTATTAGTATTACTATTATTATTAGTACTATTATTTATTTTCGGCAATTAGTTTAGATATAAATTCTATTAAATCGATCTTCAAATAAAATTGTGAGTTGACTACATTTTGGTACTTAGTGAAATCAGTCCTCGAGGGAACGATACTTTACTCATCACTTTATTACTTGTTGACACCGTGCACTTGCGGCATAGTGTGAGGGAATTCTTCACAACAGACCCATAAGTCCATCCTTTTCTATTTTGTAAACCTTGGTCTGACCAACATGACCAAGTCTAAGATGCTATTTAAAAACTTGATTAGTTTCATCCCTACCACGCTTCCTAGTCATAGTATTCACAGCAACTTTGTTACTTAGGTTTAGATTATACAATCCATTTAACAATGTAGAAGTGCCTACTAGTTTATTTCGAAAATAAATTTTGTAGGAACCATCACCAATGAAAAATGAAAAGCCTTTCGGATCCATGACCGGAATGGATACAATGTTTTTATTCCCCTTGGGCAACATTAGTACATCCTCTAAAGTTAAACAAAGCCGGATTCCAAATCCAATAGAAGTGATCCTATATCAGTTTCTGCGACACTATGCCCGCTTCCGACAGTAATCATCACTTTCCCAACTCCAAGCTTTCAACTTTATTCTAGATCCTGGTTCACAGTACAATGTGAGAACTATCACCTGAATCCAGTATCTCAGAAGCATAAAATATGGTAGCAGAACAATTAGTTTCCAAAACTAAAAGTTCCGTACCTGAAGCTCCATGAAGGATCGGACAGTCTATTGCCCAGTAGCCCAGCTCACCGCGTTTGAGGCATGTGTCCGTCTTCACCTTCCTGCTCTTGCGAACCATTGGGGCCTTGCCCTTACCTTTAAGGTCCTTGATTTGTGGTCCCGTCTGTTTCTTGGTCTTTTTCTTCTTATTCTTGGATTTTCGGGATCCAGAAGAAATCACAAGGGCAGACTCCTTCACTCGCGGAGTCTTCATCTGAGACTGAGCGGTTACCAGTATGTTCATCAATCCTACTAAATTACAAGCAATCGCATTGCAGTTGAAGTTCATAACAAATGGTGAGAAGGAGTCAGAAAGAGATTTGCAGGATAAGGTCGGTTTGTAGAGAAGCATGCATCTTAAAATCAAGAGCCTCCAATCTCTCGATCATAAAGATCATTTTAAGGACATGGTCCCCAACTTTATCACCTTCCTTCATCCTAGCACCGAAAATCTCTTTAGATATCACATATCTAGCAGTTCGATTGTGCTCACCATAAAGCTCGGTTAAGTGAGATAAAATCTGCTTAGCAGAAGTCATTTTCTCATGAGCTCTCTGAAGCTCATTAGACATAGAGGCCATCATATAGGCACAGACTCTAATGTCATCCTTAACCCATTTTTCGTGGTTTTCAACTTCTTCCTCACTGGCTCTGGTCCGAACTGGAGCCGCCGGAATGTTCGCCTCCAAGACATATCCCAGCGCCTCCATCCTGAAGACTATCATCAGGTTGCGGAGCCAGTCCGCAAATTTAGGCCCAATTAATATGTTCTTATCGAGTAATATAGCGAGTGGATTCATTGTCATTTTGAGAGTTTTATGTCTGCATAAAATACACTAGATTGATTAGGGACTTGTTCAATTATGGTCTGAGTTTAGAAAGGACTTCTATATTCTTTTAACAAAGCTCCCACTATTTTTATCCGAATAACACACTCCCCTGTTAATTCCGGAGGTATTTGTTCGCTATACTTCATAGTGGTGATCGAGTTCTTTATAAATGTTAATAGAGGGCAACTGAATAGGTTTCTGGTCTATTAATCTTTATAATGTGGTGTCCGACACCAACCCATCTAATGGATGATTCGATCTTCTTTTTCCCCTTGTTCACTCCCCTCAACCTATACGGTTTCTATGGTTCATGAACAAATTAAGTTTACACCATCAACGCTGATCAGTTTCACAATTGAATCTTATCCGGCAACCGAACAGGTTTCTAGGGATAAAATTTTCTCCAACCGAAGGCATCCAATGCACTCTCGGTAATTTATCGACCACCCCGAATGACTACCCTGATAACTCGGAAGCATAGCACATCCGGTTTGGATTTCAAATTTCCGAAAGCTCGACGGATGGAAGGAAAACCTTGAAACCTTTTAAACTTAATAATTTGTCGTGGGAGAATTTTCGCGATTAATGTTACACTTTGCACATTAATCCATTTAAGCGTGTTTGTTGCATTCATACCATATGAATAAAACATTCACAACCTAGTTGCTGCCAACATGTAGTTCATGGACCGTTCCTAGAATAAAAACATCGTAATCTAATTACATGTCTTCGGTCTTGAATCTTCGTATTCTCGAACGGATCTTCCTCCGATCTTCGTCATTACATATAAATTTTACACTTGAAAATTGCATCCTATACAAATTTTTCTAGTAATATAGATAGGCTCAAAACGGCCTTTACAACCCAATCGGAAAAAACCGAACAATACAAAACTAGGTCCATGAATCACATCACCATTCAAAAAATAATGCATCAAGCAAATTAAACTAAATGGCATTCAAAATTAATCTAAGTATTGATCCAATTAATATAAATTAATCCAAACACATGAATTACTCCAATTAATTCATACAACCATTAATTTTAACTTATTCCGGACGAGAAAATATTTCATTAAATTAATTCCACTAAGAATAAAATTACCATAATTATATCTTAGTCAAATAAAATCCAATTTAATTTGTGGGAAATTAATTATCGAACGAAATATAAAAATCTGAGTCGAAAAACACGACCGGGCCAAGCCCGGCACCGCCCACAGTCGCCGAAAGGGCCGGACCACATGGACGGATCACGATCCACTACCCGGCAGCGGTGCCTAAGGCTGCCGGCGAGGCCGGATCACGATCCACTTCACGGGACCGCGGCGGTGCAGCCCGACTCAAGTCCGGGTCCGTTCACATTTTTGGCTCAATTTTTCGTCATGATTCCAAAAATAATATTTTTCTAATCATTATATTACACACTTAATTCAGTTTTTCAAAAGAAAAATAGATTTATATTGTAACATAAAATCGAGAAAATTTACTTTTTAGATGAACAATTGAAAATCAATGATTAAAACGATTGTGATTCCAAATCATAAGAACACCCAATCAAGCATTCGAAATGCTAAATATCGTATATATGATCGCAAGACCACGCTCCGATACCACTGTTGGGATTCGGTGCCTAAAATGAAGGTGCAACGGAAGCAAAATACGAAAGTAAATTCGATATGTATCCCTTTACAGGATCAATCAAGCTACGTATATACGAATATAAAATGAAACAAAGGAAGATACGAAATCATACCCTCGAAGTCCATTGATTAAATGGTGTTCTTCACAAAAACGATTCCCCAAGCTTTAGGTGATCTTTTTCACGAATCCGATTCGCCGAGCTTTTGAAATCTCGAGCACCGAAACACCGTGCCTCTACTTGCCACGCGCCGGAAGTCGATCAGAATAAATACCGCCCTATTATCCTCCGAGGATACGGCTAGAATAGGATAGTGAAGCTTATATTAATTGAAGTATATACTCCAAGTATATTTATCAATCTTTCTCTCAATTGTCTCTCAATTTTTCTCCAAGAAAAATGAATAAGAAAGATGAAGAGACGAAGATGATGAAGACTTGAGATAACTATTTTCTCTCTCTCTCTCTATCTCTCTCTCTCTCTCTCTCTCTATCTCTCTCTCTCTCAGTTATGAGTTGGATGTGAATTACCTCTTGCAAAAACCAAGAGTTGATTCTTTCAACCAACCACAAGTCTTAGTTTTGGTCTTCATGTCTTTTTCTTATTTTATTATTCCTTCCAAAAGAATAATATCACCAATCCTTATCAAGAGAGATATCAAGATCTCTCAATTTGCTTGGTCTTCCACCAATTTAGATGGGAGACAAGTCCAACTCAAGACCAAAGGTGGGGTGGGTCGGCCTCTAGAAGTTTATTAGAGAATTCAGTTGGTTTCGGACTCCCGCGAGTCCAAACTGTAACACCCCAATTCACAACTGGGACATTACACGCCGTAGAACCCTCATGAGGTCTACCAGGCTAACACATGACATATAAACCACAAAGTAATCCCGAATGATGCACTCAAAAGTAAATAAGGCCGTGGCCTCGGCCAAAACATTTTTAACGGAGTACATGAACAGAGGTTAAATACCAATTCATTGCCCACGCAGGGGACTTAAACCAAGTTTCAAAATAAACAATCTAACTTCATTACTCGACAATGCAATGACAAAACATAAAAATGCAGACTCGAGCCACATCATCAAGCCAGCCCATCCTTTGCATGCGTGTCCCGTGCCTGCTCCTCAGCCCTCCCGCACTAAATGCATAAGACGCATTTCCCCCATTTAAGGGGTTAGCATTCGAATAGCTAGTGCAAGTACACAATTACACTACATTATATACATATACGGTTTTTACACAATCATCTCAATCAGAAATCATTTGCCATAAATATTCCGGAATACTACATTGGCAATCAAATCAGTTCCAATCATCACGATATCACAAAATCACAACTGGTATCCCGTGGCCGTACCCCTTAGTCTCGACCCCCAGACATCCCGTCGAACACTCCGGGTGGGATACCACTTCCGCAGCCGTACCCCTTAGTATCGACCCCCAGACATCCCGTCGGACACTCCGGGTGGAAGTTCAATCACACACGCACCCAAGTTCCCTTCCGCGGCCGTACCCCTTAGTATCGACCCCCAGACATCCCGTCGGACACTCTGGGTGGAAGGAACACAACTCACGCACCCAAAAGTCACAATTCATCATTCATTCCGAAAATCACAACATACATAACGAAATGTAATACATGTACTTACCTTGAATAAGACAAAACAAAGGAAACAACGAAGGAATAGGTTTTGGTCCGAACAATCCTCCCAAATCCGCTCCTAACACAATAACGGTATACAACAAGTCTCAATAATGCGGAAAGGTAAGAATTAATCCTAATTCTACCCGTTGGGGCAATACATCGGACACCAAGGGCGCATAAGGAAATGAAATTGGTCAACGATGAAATAACGGGATTTCATCCCATCCAATAACAAGAAAACCAAGGGTTATGAGTATACTATCAAAATCTAACAACAACATCGGTTAAATCGGATGAAAATACAAGATCATCACCAAACCCTCCCCAAAATCATACTAGGGTTAAAGGAGTTCTTACCTCTTGAAGATTCAAGCACTATAATCCGAAGAACACGTGTTAGATCCACAATTCGAGCCACACGATCGAAAGGAGATGAAGAAATTTACACAATCAAGTGATAGATGGAGGAAATCTCCCTCTCAAAACACTCTCTCTCGTACGGTTGAAGAAAGGAAGGGAAATGAGTGACTCTCGCTGAATAGAAACGCAGATATAGCACTGACTGCATTGTGTGCCGCAGATCAGCTGAGGTGTGCCGCGGCACAAAGCCAAAATTTGTGCCCAGTGATCGGCAGACCGCTCGGTGTGCCGCGGCCCATTCGAAGTGTGCCGCGGCCCTGACTCGGCATTGTGCCGCGGCCCTTCCGGCCTATGCCGCGGCACGCGGTACAGTAGGTTTTGGCCGGCAAGTGCCACACGGGTGTGCCGCGGCCCGGACGAGTGTGCCGCGGCACACGGTACAGTCTGCTCGTCCAGGAACTGGGCAATGTGTGTGCCGCGGCGCACAATCCTTGTGCCGCGGCCCACACCCCTCCTTGGGTCCCAAAGTGATGGAAAATGAATCGGGAAGAGAATAAAAGCAATAGGAATCGATATATGGGCAACAATAACACGAAATAGAAATACGGAAACCCCAAGCGACCCGAAAATCACGATACAACGTTGGATCAACAATCTGAAGCTCACAACATGCTCTACACCACCATACGAACTCATGGAAATAGGAAAAATGATAAAATCGTACGAGTTTAACGAGAATCGAATACACATGCAATAGAATATAACTCAAGGTGAAATTACGCAAAAACATCATCGAGACTCATCCCGACGAAGAAACTCCAATAATAAAATAGATTTAGAATTCTAAAACAGTGCCAAGCGAGTTGCCCGAAACGAATATACACCAAAATAGAGAATACTAAAAATAGAAAACGCGGATATTACATTATCTCCCCCTAAAAATAAGTTTCGTCCCGAAACTTACAACACGAATAACTCGGGGTATCTCGACCTCATACTCTCCTCCGTTTCCCACGTGGCTTCCTCGGATCCATGCCTCAACCACTGCACTTTGACCAAAGGAATGGTTTTGTGCCTGAGTTGCTTCACCCGACGCTCTAAGATCTGAATCGGCCTCTCCTCGAAAGTAATGTCGGACCCCAACTCGATTTCTCCAAAATCAATAATATGGCTAGGGTCCGATACGTACTTCCTAAGGTGGGAAACATGAAATATGTTATGAACGTGGCTCAGGGACGGCGGCAAACCTAACCGATATGCAAGCTCTCCAACTCTCTCTAGAATCTCGAACGGTCCAATAAATCTCGGACTAAGTTTACCCTTCCGACCGAAGCGGTAAACTCCCCGTGTCGGCGACACCTTAAGCAACACATGGTCTCCTACCTCAAACTCCAACGGCCGGCGACGTGTATCGGCATAAGACCTATGTCGGCTCTGTGCCGTCACCATCCTATCGCGAATCAGTGCAATCTTCTCTCTCGTCTCAACTACCATATCAGGCTCGGTACCAATTAGCTCGGACGCATCGTCCCAACACAACGGCGATCTGCACCTCCTCCCATACAATGCCTCCAATGGTGCCATTTTGGTAGAGGCGTGCCAACTATTGTTGTATGTGAACTCGATCAATGGCAAGTGCGACTCCCAATCATCCTTCCAATCTAAAGCACAGGCTCGTAACATATCCTCTAGCGTCTGTATCGTCCGCTCAGACTGTCCGTCTGTCTGAGGGTGGTAGGATGTACTAAGCCTCAACTCGGTTCCCAAGGCTCTATGAACAGCCTGCCAAAAATGTGATATGAACCGTCCATCATGATCCGAAACAATACTCTTAGGGGTCCCATGTAACCTCACGATCTCCGCAATAAACAGTCGTGCAAGTCTCTCTGGCCCCCAAGTGTCCTTAATACTCAGAAAATGAGCTGATTTGGTTAGTCGATCGACAACGACCCAAATCATGTTCATTCCAGTCCGAGTCTTAGGCATACTGGTAATGAAATCCATAGAAGTATCCTCCCATTTCCACTCTGGGATAGGAAGTGGTCGTAAAAGCCCCGCGGGTCGCTGATGCTCGATCTTAACCTGCTGACAGTTCAAACACCTCAACACAAACTCGCTAACGTCTGTCTTCAAATTACTCCACCAGTAGTTGCTCCTCACATCCTTGTACATTTTACTCGTACCAGGATGTATGGAGTAAGGTGTAGCATGAGCTTCACTCAAGATCTTCTGTCTCAGCTCAACAACACTCGGTACACAAAGTCTGCCGCGAAACCTCAAAACTCCATCATCCTGAACCACAAATCCTGGGGCTTTCCCCTTCCTCACATCCTCCCTCAGCTGGACTAAAAACGGATCATCATACTGTTTCGTCTTGATATCATCAGTCAAGGACGAAGTCATCTCCAACGCACATAACTGGCCCTGGACTCTCTGAACCCAAACCTCGATATTCTGGCAAATAAAATATCGCTGGATCCTACTCTGTGATGTAAGTGCCTCTAACATCTGTAATGCCATCGGCTTCCGGCTCAACGCATCAGCCACTACGTTAGCCTTACCCGGATGGTAAAGTATCTCGAGGTCGTAATCTTTAATTAGCTCCAACCACCTACGCTGCCTCATATTCAACTCTTTCTGGCTGAAGATATACTTCAGACTCTTGTGGTCCGTAAAAATCTTACACGACGATCCATAGAGATAATGTCTCCATATCTTTAAGGCGAAAACGACCGCGGTTAACTCCAAATCGTGCGTGGGGTAATTTGCCTCATACGGTTTCAACTGGCGGGACGCATAAGTAATCACCCTGTCTCTCTGCATCAAAACACATCCGAGCCCGAGGCCCGAAGCATCACTATAAACCACGAAATCTTCATTCCCCTGAGGCAATGCTAACACGGGTGCGGTAGTTAGTCGCCTCTTCAACTCGTCAAAACTACTCTGTCTGTCTGCGGTCCACTCGAATTTCTGAGTCTTCTGGAGCAACTGAGTGAGTGGTCTAGCGATCTTAGAAAACCCCTCAAAAAATCTACGGTAATAAACGGCGAGACCCAGAAAGCTCCTCACCTCCTTCACATTCTTAGGCGGCTCCCAAGCCATCACCGCCTCTATCTTCTGCGGATCTACCCGAACTCCCTCTGCTGAAATCACATGTCCGAGGAACATCACTTCCTCGAGCCAAAACTCACACTTAGAGAACTTCGCATACAACTGCTCATCTCTCAAAATGTCTAATACAATCCGGAGATGTAAGGCGTGCTCCTCTCGACTCCGTGAATAGATAAGAATGTCATCGATAAAGACGACTACGAATTTGTCTAGATACTCAATAAAAACTTTGTTCATAAACTGCATGAACACTGCTGGGGCATTGGTTAGCCCGAAAGGCATAACCACAAACTCGTAATGGCCATATCTCGTCCGAAAGGCAGCTTTCGGTATATCGCTGTCCCGAATCCTCAACTGGTAGTAGCCCGATCGCAAGTCAATCTTCGAAAAGGCGCCCTGAAGCTGATCAAACAAGTCGTCAATCCGGGGCAAAGGGTATTTGTTTTTGATGGTCAACTTGTTTAATTCTCGATAATAGACGCATAAACGAAGCGATCCATCCTTCTTCTTAACAAAAAGTACAGGCGCACCCCAAGGCGATGCGCTCGGTCGAATATACCCTTTATCTAACAACTCTCCCAACTGATTCTTCAACTCTAGCATCTCCGACGGCGCCATACGGTACGGCGCTCGAGAAATGGGGGCTGCATTCGGCTCAAGATCGATAGGGAACTCCACCTCTCGCTGTGGTGGTAGCCCCGGCAAGTCGTCTGGGAAAACGTCGGGATACCCACTAACAACTGGAATTGACGACATGTCAATCCCACCATCCTCTGCCTGCAGGGCATAACACCAATAGCCGACACAACCCTGGTTCAGAAGTTTCATCGCCTTCAAGGCGCTAATCACACTCCCCGATCTCCCCGGTTTTCGACCGATGAGGGTATGCTCGGTGCCATCCTCGGCTACTATCGAGATGGTACGAGTCCGATAGTTCATGATAGCACCGTGACGCTCTAACCAATCATCCCCGAGGATTAGATCCTCACCCTTAAGGTCTATAACAATGAGATTCGATGGCCAATCTCGGCTCCCGATCCTCACAGGGCAATCCCTAACTTCCCGGTCCCCAACCATGCGATCCCCGCTAGGCGTACCCACCACAAACGGTTCACACTCAAACAAGCAGTTAAAGCCAATACGATTCACACAATCCGATGTAATAAAGGAATGGGTAGCACCCGAATCAAAAAGCACGGAAACTGGATGAGTAAGGATCTGGGTGGTACCTGACGCCACCGGAACGTCTGCCTCCTCTGTGCGCCTCAGCTGATACAATCGGGGGTGAACTGAACCCGAACTCGAGGCTGCGCGGCGATCCGGCTGACCCCGACCCCTACCACGACCCGAACCCTGTGGAATAAGAGTAGCTGGAATACTGTGATCCTTCTGTTCGGTAGTGGTAGTCGGAACTCTAATAGCCCTGGTGGCCCTCTCACAATGAGTCACCCGATGTCCGGTCTGCGCGCAAGTAAAGCAAGTGACTGGAGGAAAAGGGCAATCCTTCATCAAATGCTCATATTGGTTGCAGTTAAAACAAACCATGCCACCAGAAGCAACGGACTGCACTGAACGATTACCCTGAGATCCACCGGCCTGATGAAACGGCCTCTTCCACAGGATGGGAGCAGAACGAGACCTCGAAAACTAACCACCCTTCCCAGTCGAGAATCCACCGGTAGTCTCCTGCTTCTTAGCTTCCGAAACCGACTCTGATTCCGGGACGGACATCTCGATCGCTATGGCGCGATCCTGGTATTCCTTCAAAGTGGCACACATGAGAGGTGCCATACTCTGCCTAATATGCGGCTTCATGCGCATATTGAAGTAACGGATTTTATCAGCCTCCGTTCTCACTTGATCTCTCACGAAACCCAACTGCTGATTGTAAGCAATGATGGCCTGAGAAATAGGCACATCCTGAGGTGTAGCGGTGAAGAACTCCACAATTCTGCGCTCCTTGACTGGCGGTGGACAATATTCTGCTTCCATAGCAGCCTTGAATTCCTCCCATGTAGCTCGACGGTCTCTGGGCACAACGGCCTCCCACCATTCCGCAGCTTCCTTATCCAGGAGGTACTGGGCAATATGTACCCTCCTGTCCTCAGGACAAGCTACGGCATCAAAGGTCCTGGACAACTGAAAAAGCCAATTCTCCCAACCGAGGGAGTCAGAAGATTCGGAGAAACGAGGAGGGTGCATCTTAGTCACCGTCTGAAGCCACTTACTAGCTTCCTCTTCAGGTGTCGGAGGCGGATTCTGGCGTCCACCCTGACCTATCTGAGCAAGCTGGGCTACTAACTGCTGAAGTATGGTAGTAGCCCCGGCGTCGGCATTATTACCCGACGGCACTGAGTGAGAGGATGAGTCCGCAGAGGACTGAGAAAGTGAGCCCTCTTGATTATCAGCACCCTGACCACGGCCTCGGCCGCATCCCCTAGCTGGTCTACCACGACGACCTCTCAACATACTAGAGGAAGAATGAAAAGAACAAGATCAGAAAGATTCACAATTGACAAAGTTGGTATCACAATTCACAATCCCAAACAACGTAAGAAAACGAATACAGAAATATAAGAGTTCGAGGAGACTTATAGCCATGGGTCGCACGAGAAGACGGTAGCATGATGATATTAGGCTCAACGACTGACTCTAATGATGCCACTAACAGACCCAAAAATTAACCGACATCCTAGGTATTCAAAACCTAAGCTCCGATACCATAAATGTAACACCCTAATTCACAACTTGGACATTACACGCCGTAGAACCCTCATGAGGTCTACCAGGCTAACACATGACATATAAACCACAAAGTAATCCTGAATGATGCACTCAAAAGTAAATAAGGCCGTGGCCTCGGCCAAAGCATTTTTAACGGAGTACATGAACAGAGGTTAAATACCAATTCATTGCCCACGCAGGGGACTTAAACTAAGTTTCAAAATAAACAATCTAACTTCATTACTCGACAATGCAATGACAAAACATAAAAATGCAGACTCGAGCCACATCATCAAGCCAGCCCATCCTTTGCATGCGTGTCCCGTGTCTCCTCGGCCCTCCCTGCACTAAATGCATAAGACGCATTTCCCCCATTTAAGGGGTTAGCATTCGAATAGCTAGTGCAAGTACACAATTACACTACATTATATACATATACGGTTTCTACACAATCATCTCAATCAGAAATCATTTGCCATAAATATTCCTAATACTACATTGGCAATCAAATCGTTCAATCATCACGATATCACAAAATCACAATCGTATCCGTGGCCGTACCCCTTAGTATCGACCCCCAGACATCCCGTCGAACACTCCGGGTGGGATACCACTTCCGCGGCCGTACCCCTTAGTATCGACCCCCAGACATCCCATCGGACACTCCGGGTGGAAGTTCAATCACACACGCACCCAAGTTCCCTTCCGCGGCCGTACCCCTTAGTATCGACCCCCAGACATCCCGTCGGACACTCCGGGTGGAAGGAACGCAACTCACGCACCCAAAAGTCACAATTCATCATTCATTTCGAAAATCACAACATACATAACGAAATGTAATACATGTACTTCCCTTGAATAGGACGAAACGAAGGAAACAACGAAGGAACAGGTTTTGGTCCGAACAATCCTCCCAAATCCGCTCCTAACACAATAACGGTATACAACAAGTCTCAATAATGCGGAAAGGTAAGAATTAATCCTAATTCTACCCGTTGGGGCAATTCATCGGACACCAAGGGCGCATAAGGAAATGAAATCGGTCAACGATGAAATAACGGGATTTCATCCCATCCAATAACAAGAAAACCAAGGGTTACGAGTATACTATTAAAATCTAACAACAACATCGGTTAAATCGGATTAAAATACAAGATCATCATCAAACCCTCCCCAAAATCATACTAGGGTTAAAGGAGTTCTTACCTCTTGAAGATTCAAGCACTATAATCCGAAGAACACGTGTTAGATCCACAATCCGAGCCACACGATCGAAAGGAGATGAAGAAATTTACACAATCAAGTGATAGATGGAGGAAATCTCCCTCTCAAACCACTCTCTCTCGTACGGTTGAAGAAAGGAAGGGAAATGAGTGACTCTCGCTGAATAAAAACGCAGATATAGCACTGACCGCATTGTGTGCCGCGGCTCAGCTGAGGTGTGCCGCGGCACAAAGCCAAAATTTGCGCCCAGTGATCGGCAGACCGCTCGGTGTACCGCGGCCCATTCGAAGTGTGCCGCGGCCCTGACTCGGCATTGTGCCGCGGCCCTTCCGGCCTGTGCCGTGGCACGCGGTACAGTAGGTTTTGGCCGGCAAGTGCCACACGGGTGTGCCGCGGCCCGGACGAGTGTGCCGCGGCAGTGACTCGGCAGTGTGCCGTGGCCCTACCGACGTGTGCCGCGGCACACGGTACAGTCTGCTCGGCCAGGAACTGGGCAATATGTGTGTCGCGGCCCACACCCCTCCTTGGGTCCCAAAGTGATGGAAAATGAACCGGGAAGAGAATAAAAGCAATAGGAATCGATATATGGGCAACAATAACACGAAATAGAAATACGAAAACCCCAAGCGACCCGAAAATCACGATACAACGTCGGATTAACAATCCGAAGCTCACAACATGCTCTACTCCACCATACGAACTCATGGAAATAGGAAAAATGATAAAATCGTACGAGTTTAACGAGAATCGAATACACATGCGATAGAATGTAACTCAAGGTGAAATTACGCAAAAACATCATCGAGACTCATCCCAACGGAGAAACTCCAATAATAAAATAGATTCAGAATTCTAAAACAGTGCCAAGCGAGTTGCCCGAAACGAATATACTCCAGAATAGAGAATACTGAAAATAGAAAACGCGGATATTACACAAACAAATAAATTTTATCCTGTATCAATTAAATTAATCTAATTAATTAATTATATCAAATACAAAATAATATAATTATTTTCTCCAATAAATAATTATTTCTATGAATTAAATCAATCACCTTGTAATTTATTTAATTCATTAGGCCGAAATTAATTTATCTAATAAATTAATTTAGACATCTAATGTTCCATAATTAATTAGACATCCAATGTCCAATAAATTACATATCCAATATCTAATATTATCAAAGAGAGCTTAAGCTCGATTTATTCCATCGTATATCCTAATGCGCGACTTGGTAGGTCCGTCTCAATTAGGAATGGGAGGAACCAAAGAATAATAGCACCACCTAGCGAGTCTCGCGGCCTACACTGTAACCCAACTGAGAACGAATGATTGGGATCATTCAAAAACCTTTCTGTCGTGAATACCAGTATACGTATAAACCCTTCTTTCAAATGTTCCAATCAAGTTATAGGGTCACAGTCAGTCAAACCCTATCTGTACTTGATGCTATGCATGAGTTAATGCAAACCGAGATCATTCAGCTCTCGTGTATCCAATACAACTAGCTCCAATACTTTGACCAAAGACTTATGATCTCATTTGCCAATAAGCGCATAGGACATATGCCTGTTCACTTACAGGAGAAAGAATCCTATCTTGGTATTTAGTAGGACCTGCTACTTGACTGTCAAGACGCACGTCGAGGTTGACCCCCACCTTTCGATTTTCTGAGTCGAACTATTCTAATGAAAATCCTAACGTCACAAGCACATCCCTACTAAATCCTCAAGTCAAAGGTTCACGAATACCTATCACAACCTTACGATTCCGTCATTGACTGTCCCAGAGTGAAATCTGTGTGACGACTCGAGGGTGAGTCGGTTCGAGTATACTAATATCATTAGCATACCTATAACATGTGCTCCCACTAACCATTAGTGATCGATAGGCACTCTTCAACTCAATGAACACGTCATAGAAGTCTTCACATAAACTTAACGTCCAGTCAAGTTCCATCGACTTGCGAACGATTAAGTATTTGAGCGATAAACCTTTCCATTACCGATCCCCTTATTCAATAAGGAGTGGAATATTTTGCTCTCAAATACACGGACTAGTTTCTATATATATATACGAGTTAGGAATGCCGGTGACTACCAGTAAATAAAGAAACATACAATTGCCTTCTAATAATGTTTTACATAAAAACAAGTATGACGTCCTCACTCTAACATCCTCTGAGTGGCATTCGAGGGCATACTCCTAACATTTATGACATTGATAAGTGTGACATTAGGTAGCAAGAAATGAGCAGGTCCTCTCCCTTAAATTACTTGGGCGGAACCAATAATTGTTGTTAGTGAGGATATGTATGATACAATATCACTGAATAATTGCCTATTCCGAAGAATAGTGTGGGTTGTTCCACTATCAGCAAGACACTCAATTTTTCCATGAAATATCTATAATAAGACATGAAACTCGATTAGTCCTGTGTTGAAAGACAGCGAATACTCACCAACTTCATGTTCGGGGAAATTCGACCAAGTTGGTTAGGATCAAAGTTAGCACAATCGCTGGAAATTATTTCCGTGCAGCTTGACTTTTATTTACTAAAACGGCAATAACTCCTTCATTGAAGTCTATGGACGAACATGGTTCTAAAAAACGCTAGGCGCTAGGCGTTCGGATTGCTAACGCCTAGCGCCCGGAGAATTAATCGGGGAATAATCGGACTAAGCGAATTTATTTTTTTATAATTATGTTAATCATTTTTATATATAAAAAATCATATCTATGTAAAATATTTAAAATTTAACCATATAAACATATATATAGTCAATTATATATTAAACTTGAAATGTTAATATAGATATAAAGGAGTCCATAATAAATATAACCGCCTAGGCATCCGTCTAGTCACCCACGTAGCTATGAAATTTAAAATATTAATATAGGTATAAAGTAGTCCATAGTATCCATAATTTCTTAGCTTGTCATCATAAGCCCCCGCCCAGCCAATATTTCAGGAATTTTTTATATTTTCGAAGTCGGAATAATCATCGGGAAAATAAATAAAATCCCCCAGTCCGGGAAGAGTTCCAATCGGCCGAAAGAAACTGAGAATAAGAATCCTCATCCTATCAGAAAAATAAGAGATCGTCCGAACTAAAAGACAAAAGAAGAAAAGAGTATTACGATAGACATCTCACGACTGAAAACTAGGAAAAAGAAGAAGAAGGTCGGCCGAAAAAGTGTCCTAGGAAGAAGAAAAACTCATGTTGGAGTTATAAATAAGACAAGGAATCATGGGACAAAATCATCATCATCCCACGGCACAAGACCGACTAATCACCGAAACGCCCAATACAATCCCCTAGACCATAATCGGAATGGTAGAGGACCTTCTAGGGATTAACCAGAGGATTAATCGGCCTAGGCGAGGATTTTTAGAACACTATAGACGAATGGTCAGCTGTCCTTTAAACTAGACTTCTGTATCTTTCCGTCCATAAATCGTGCACCTTCTGGATCATTAAACTCTGATCTTAGTGCTCGTTGCAAGTTAATATTTTGGTATTTCCCAATTTTTGAATGATAGAGCAAGGTTGAATCTATTTCAAAGGCACTAACGTTGATGCAATAATATGGTTGTTGGAAATAAAACGCAGTAGAAGCGAAATTGATGAAATTTGAATAAACCATTTTACGCACCCACGAGCACAAAATCTATTTAGGCATGCTAATTAATTAACTACTAAGATTAATAAGCAATTTAAGTACTATTATTCTAGTCAAAACCAACAAATCTCAAGCATACATTACAACCTTTCATATAATTTGTCTAGTAATTTTATAGGTTGTGAACTATTATATTATTTTATAAGGCACCAATAATGTGATCTTCCGTGTGACACCAACACACCACATCATCTACAATATAAAATAAATAGACAATATATTTACATAACCATAACGTGAATAAATATGTAAAATATGTGATTAAATATAATTAATATTCTCATAGGTAGTCATAGGAAAATAAGGTAACACAAGCATAAAGCATGTTTTTCAGTATTCAACCCTGACAATCTTCACTTATACTAAAAGTATGCTTTTAAGTATACTACTCTATTGCATGGTCTATCATATCTTCCACTTCTCAAAGCAATGCTGCCATACACCATAATCCCATTCCTTCCACATGCCCTTCAAAAACTTTTGAGGGTAAGCATTTCGTGAAAGAATCAGCATGATTATCTTCCGATATAACCCTAGTTACAACTACTCTCCTTCCTTTACGAAGTGTTGTATGATATGATACTTGCAGTTGATATGTTTACTTGCCTTATGGGCTCGTGGTTCCCTCGAATTTGCGACTGCATCAGTATTATCACAGTAAAGTGTAATACCCTTTGGGAAATTGGGAATCATATCTAAGTCGTGCAGGAAGTACTTGAGCCAAACCGCCTCTTTTGCTGCCTCAGAGGCTGCCATGTACTTGGCTTCCATGATAGAGTTCGAGATGCATTTATGCTTCATACTCCTCCAACTAATGGCTCCACCTCCCAAAGTAAACACATAAACTGAAGTAGACTTTGGCTTTTCTTTGTCTGATGAAAAAACCTGAGTCAGTATAACCCACTTGACACAGGTCATCCGATTGATATACTAGCATGTACTTCCTTGTCCTTCTAAGGTACTTGAGTATGTGCTAGACTGCAATCCAGTGTCCTGGTCCAGGATTCGACTGATATCTAGCTGTCATGCCTACAACATGATAGATATCTGGTCTAATGCAAAGCAGAGCATACATGAGTCTTCCCACGGCTGACGCATAAGGGACCAACTTCATGTCACATATCTCCTTTTGTATCTTAGGACACATATCCTTAGATATTTGAATTTCATGCATGTAAGGTAGAAAACCACTCTTGGAATTCTCCACGCTAAACCGCTTTAGCACTATGTCGATATAGGATGTCTGGGATAAGCACAACATCCTGTTCTTCCGGTAATGAAATATCCTGATCCCAAGGATATTCCATGCTTCTCCTAAATACTTCATATCAAACTGCTCAGACAGCCATACTTGTACACCCGAGAACTCCTTCACGTTGTTTCCAATCAGAAGGATATCATCTATATACAGTACAAGAAACACCAACACATTTACATCTTATTTCTTATACACATGACTCTCACTCGAACATTAGACGAATACATATGACTGGACAACCTCGTCAAATCGAGTGTTCAAAGATCTACATGCTTGCTTAAGTCTATAAATAGATCTCTTAAGCTTACACACTAAGTGATGTTCTCTTCAGTAATGAATCCCTCTGGTTGGCGCATGTGGATTTCCTTGTCTAGACTGCCATTCAAGAATGCAGTCTTGACATCCAGTTGCCGAATCCAGATCCAATGTGCAACTATAGCTAAAAGAATCCAGATTGACTTAAGCATGCTACCAGCGAAAAAGTTTCACCGTAATTGATGCCCTCCTTCTGAGTGTAACCTTTCGTTACGAGCCTCTCTTTGAAGGTTTCAACCTTCCCGTCACCTCCTTTCTTTCGCTTATAGAGATATTTATTCCCAATGGCTTGTACCCCATCAGGTAGTTCTACTGAGATCCCACACTTGATTATAATCCATAAATACCATTTCTGATTCTGTTGCTACTTTACAGGAGTCAGTATATTTATCTTGTATTGCCTCCTTGTAATTCCAGGGATCTGATTAATCTTTGCCTGGGAATGAGTCTGAAGCTTTCCCGCGCCTATGAATCATTTCGGTTGACGATCAATCCTTCCACACGATGAGGAAAATCCTGAGTTGGTGTAAAAGTCTCAAAATTGATACGTGGTGCAGTGTTAGTCGATGCTTGCATAATTGGTATAGATGGAGTCTTGCCCCTCCACTCTTTCAGAATTATTTCACTCATGGGCTTGTGACTAATCACATAATCCTTTTTCTAGAATCGGGCATTGGTGCTAACAATGATCTTCTAATCACGGGGACAATAGAACAAGCCATCCTTCGTTCCCTTAGGGTATCCTACAAATACTCGTACCGAGATGCCAACTTATTAGCATCCTTATTCAGCACATGTGCTGGAGTACCCCAAATACGAACATGTCATAGACTGGGCTTCCGCCCACTCCATAATTTTGTGGGTATTTTTGGAACTAATTTCGAAGGTACCAGGTTTATTATATACGCCACTATTTCTAAGGAGTAGCCCCATAACGAAATAGGTAAATCTGAGTAACTCATCATTGATCTAACCATCTCTAAAAGAGTTCTGTTCCTTTTCTCAGCAGTAACATTTTTTTGTGGAGTTCTCGGCACAACCTGGGACGTAATCCCCTCATTTGACAAGAAATCCAAAAACACTCCATTAAGATATTCACCACCACGATCGGATCATAGTGACTTAATACTTTTCCCATGGCGCTTCTTCTCCGTTTCAGCCTAGAATCTCTGAACTTGTCAAAGGATTCAGACTTGCATCTCATCAAATAGATGTATCTATATCTTGAATAATCATCTATAAACGTGATGAAGTATTCAAAACCACCCCTCGCCTAGATATTCATTGGACCACATACATAAGTATGAACTAATTTTACCATGTTCTGAGCATAGTTTCCCTTGATTTAAAAACTCTTTTGGTCATTTTACCTTCCAGACAGGATACACAAATTGAAAATGACTCAACTTGGAGGTCATCCAGTGAGCCATCATCCACCAATCTTTGAATTCTTCTTAGATTTACCCCAATTGATAGTGATCTCGCCCGCACTAAGTTGATTGTTTACCTGACCACCATGCGAGTCAAAGCAAACATGATCAGTGGAGCCTGAATCTATTATCCACAAAGCGGTAGAACAAACTTCCAAACATATTTTGACTACTAGTGTCGAGATATACCTTTCTTAAGGGTAGGGCAGTCCACTTTAAAATATTCTTTCTGAGCGCACTTATAGCACTTTCCCTTTGCCTTTTTATTCGCCTCAGGCTGACGAGGCTTGTTTTTTGCCTTGAGAGTTGCCGCTTGCTTTTGGACCACTTGTTTATTCTTCTTCACCCATTTGGGATTATAAGTTCATACACCAATTGCCGCAAGAACTTGATACCCTTGTCTAAAGAGTCCTTCTGCAGCTTGAAGCTCTGTCGGCAATTCCGCCAAAGTGTATTCCCTGCGATTCTTATTGTAATTTAGGCGGAACTTCTCAAAGCTTCTAGGTAAGCTGCCTAGGATGATATGGACCTACATTTTCGCATCGATAGTAGCCCCAAAGATATTAAGTTTGTTTAGATAAGAAACCATCTTTAGAATATGATCCTTTACCGGGGTTTCTTCAGATATTTGGGTCATCATCAAGACCCTCATAGCATTTTTCCTACCCGTCCGGTTCTAATGACCAAACATCTTGCCGAGATTTTTCATCATTTCTGCGGCCGTGCCCATACTCTGATGCAGATGCTACAATACATTTGCTAAAGAAACCAAGATGTAACAACGAGCCATCTTATCAAATTTCTTCCATTTGTGGTATTCTTTCACCTCACCAGGTGTCGAATCCGCATCTGGTTTTAATGGGCATTACTTAGTTAGAACAAACTTGTGTTCTTTAGCAGTCAAGACAATATTAAGATTATGTTTTCAATCAGAAAAGTTATGCCATCAAGTTTGCTTTCTTTGAGAATTACAGCAAGTGGATTCAAAGACATATGAGATAAAACTAAAGATCCAAAAAACCTCAAAACACAATATATATGCTAGCAACCAACACCTCGAAAGAAATCCGCACATGTAATCCACGATCGTGTGGACATTTACACAAGTATTTTTCAAGTAGAGTTTTACGTCTTTAATATTACTATCTAGTCAATTTACGTTATAACAAGTAAAATTAATAGTTGGTTCCTCTTGTCCATGTATTAATTACCATAGACTCCGATGGGGAGCTTATCAATTAACCCACCTAAATGAACACTATAATTGAACAACCTTAAAATATTATCTTTTAAATAATAGTCCTACAGATGGAGAGGGCTTATCATAAAAAATAATATTTACTTTTCATTTGAAATTTAAAATAAGTGAACCGATAATTAGCACATCCGATATGGAGGAAGGTCCTAATGTCAACGTGCATGCTAATTACTTCACAATTTAAATTAATTATGGAGGCTAATTTGAAAAATTATTTTAAAAAGTATATCAATTCAATCACTTGGTTATTTTAGCCTTAATTTTTTTTAATTTTCTCGTCCTAGCATACAAGAAAACATATCACGCATAATTACTACACGTCATACATTCAAAATAGTAAAAACCAAAATAAATGCAAGGATAATAAAATTATCCAATTATAATGGTCTTTATCTCCGATTGAATCCGAGAAAATCTCCGACTCGATATCTCTCAGTGGATCATGCATCTCGTGATTCTTTTCTGGCAGGATCGTGAATTTCCAAAATTAAAATTTTTCCTTTTATGCAAAATCAATTACATAAAAAAATTCAATTTTAAAATTCTGACTCTCCGGGGACGCACAAAAGGTGGTGAAACGGACCAGACCAAATACTGGACGAACCGACCTGAACCGGCGATTGGCCCGAAACAGTCCGCCTGTGGCCCTCGACAGGCAGCTCAACGCTGTTCGCAGGCAGCCATGTGCTGCTCGACAATGCCCACCTGCTGCTGCCCAGCCGCAGATGTCCAGCAGTCCAGGTGTCCGGTTCTACTCTATTTCTTTGTGATTTTGTCTTTTCTAAATTCGATTACAATTTCATAAAAAATAAAATACATCGAATTACAACAAAATTACATGAAAATTAAAACCTATATATCTACCCGTGGATTTTCTCACTAGAAAACCATTACATGCCTCAAAATCGGGCCAAACCAATAATAGCATAAATAATAAAAAAAATCATTCACATAACCATGATAACTGGATCATATTCCCTGCAAGAAAAAACATCTAGCAAAATATTCCTACATCATATTACCTGAATATTTAAACTGCTATCAGTTAATCCCCAAAATTAATTAAAATAGCAAAAGCCTAAAAACCTGGCTCCGATACCAATTGTTGGAAATAAAATGCAACAGAAGCGAAGTTGATAAATTTTGAATAAAGCGTTCTACGCATCCACGAGCACAAAATCTATTTAGGTATACTAATTAATTAACTACTAATATTAATAAGCAATTCAGATAATATTTATTATTTATTAAATAAAATTATTGGTGAATCTAATATCCTAATCTATATCAAGAGATCAGAGGATATTACATTTTGAAGCGAAGTGGTCGCTACTTTTGATCTCTTCCTCAAAACCTTATAGAGTATGATCCTGCCTTAATCCGGACATTGTGTGGCCAACGAGCTACCGAATTTTGCTTGACTTGAAGATGAATCGATCGAAATATTGTTCTTGGGAGTCACTCGGTTTTTCTTTGTTTTCTAGTATTATGTAAACACTTTTAGAAAATTAATGTGTTATCTAAATCGTAGATTCAAAGACACAAGTTTATATCTATAATTAAACATAAGAAGAAAAAAAAACTCTCAATTATGAATATGATGTCATGGCCGAACTGTTGGGTTTTTATCGAACTAATAAGATTTATGATCTCATCAAATATCGAAATAGCACAGTGAAAGTATAAATATAATATGTAAAAACCCTCCGAGGATCCAAATATATTATCAAAGTACGAAGAACAAGATTGTTACCTCTTGTAGCGTGTTTTCGATCGAGCCTTCTAGAGACTTTGCAAGAAGCAAGCATCCTCTACGGAATCCAAACAACGAACAAGTCTCGAGCGTCTAACGGATTGCTAGCTCCGATTCAATAAAGATTTCACTTAAATAAATTTAAATATAGATATGTTCTTGATTATGGTAAGAACAAGAACACCAAGAATTTTATTCAAATGTTGTTGAACTTTAATCTAAAATAATAACTATGAATCTTATTCAATATGTTATTAAAGATCAAACTCAAAAGATAAGATAAATATAAGATGAGTATTCTAAATACGTTTCTTGATCAAAGAATCAACCTTCAAATATATGAAGATATATTCTTGATCCTTTTGATTATTCAACTTTTGAATATTGTCTTCAAGACTTTTAGTGAGAGAAATATCAAAAATCAGATTTTTGATTCTCTCTACACACAATATGTCTTCTCTTGTGTTTGGTCAAGTGTAAGGGCTATCACAAGATACTCTTTTATGGTCCTCTAAATGGCTAAGGATTCGCCAACCCTTTCACCAACCATAATAAACCGAAACAAAATAGCTGATCTGCTCGTTTAAGTGTGTGACCATGTAGGTTCTAATTAATATGGCAATGAGTATAAAAATAATTTTACGACTCATAAATTATAAGCGGCCTCTAGCTAGACATTATGACTACCTGTATTAAAAGAATTTATTCGACGGCACGAATGAAATCCCGTTACTGTATAATATTTAATCCTCTCGTCACGCGATATCCTAATTAAGCATAAGGCTTAGATAAATTGACCCTATATAGCTTAATTACTATTATTGATCTCAAGTTACAATTGTCCAATTCAAATATTTATCAATAACTCTTTACTGATCAATCTGAGCATGGCTATGCATTTAAAAAACTTAACTTATCAAGGGCCGGTGGATATCTTCCACATTTTATAGGAGGGACAAGTCCCCTCTGGACAAACTACTTACCTCTACATAAATCGTACCATATCCAATCACAAACTGTATGGTCCCTTGTTACAGAAGGCGTTGGTATTGTGTTAAAATACGATACTCATTATGTAGGAAACTGTAGTGTCTTTAGGTAATAAGGACTTAAATAATATATAACAATCAAAGGAATTATAATGACTTAATCCATATATAATTAACTTTGTTAGGTCTCCAATACGATGTCTTTACATGTATCTATGACGTGATATAACATCTCATGTTCATGACCAGTAAAACATAGCTATCGTATCATTATCATACTAGAAATCATATTACTAGGGATATCTAGAATAAATATTCTTTAATGCTTTAACGAGCTTTACTATCAAGTCACATACTTGATTATCGTAAGAAGAATATTAATTCAATAATATAATCAATATTATAATAATAAATGTCTCCATATTATATTATTTAAACTGTAGACTTAGAGCATAGTACTAACAATCTCCCACTTGCTCTTAGTCCTATACAGATATAAACTGAAGACCCATAGCCTTTATATGACCATTCTTCGCTTGAGAAAGCGGCTCGGTTAAAGGATCCGCTATTTTATTATCCGTGTGAACTTTGCATATCCTCACATCGCCACAAGTGACAATCTCTCGAATGAGGTGAAACTTTCTAAGTACGTGTTTGGGTGCTTGTTGTGATCTTAGTTCTTTAGCTTGTGCAATAGCTCCATTGTTCTCATAGTGCAAATTTATTGGATCAACAATGCTAGGAACCACATCCAGTTCACCAATGAACTTCCTCATCTAAACAGCTTCTTTAGCTGCTTCCGAAGTGGCTATGTACTCAGCTTCCGTTATAGAATCAGCTTTGGTTGGTTGTTTGAAACTCTTCCATCTAACAACACCACCATTCAAGCAAAATATATATCTAGACTGTGATTTTAAATCATCTTGGTCCGTCTCAAATTTGGCATCGACATAGCCATTAAGGACCAAATCACTATCTTGACCACCATATATCAAGAACATATCTTTTGTCCTTATCAAGTACTTAAGTATGTTTCTTACTACGGTCCAGTGAGCCTCTCCAGGGTCAGACTGGTATCTACTGGTTGCACTAAATGCAATGTAGGTCACAAGTGGTATCAGAGCGATTGGTTCAAATTTTCCAGAACCAGATCCATATATCTTGCATATATTTATATCTATCATTTAGAATAGAACACATGCACTCTAGATTACCCGTGTTTTCAGTTGACGAGTATGATATTGGAAGATAAGAATGCAGGCACACTTATCCCCTATCCATGACGACATGTGGTGCATTATTGAAGATGGTCCTTTCATCTTTGAGAAGGAAAACACACATGAGGAGATCGCAGTCGGGAAGCCAGAAAAGATCCCCAAGAAGAGGACGGAGCTGACCATTGAAGAAAGAAAGCTGGCCAACCTTGAAAACCGGTCCAGAGACGTGCTATATGAAACTCTTGACAAATCAACTATGGTCAAGATCAAGAACTGCCAGAATGTCAAGGAGATTTGGGATACCCTTGCTGTGATGTGTGAAGGTACAAAGCTGATAAAAGAAAACAAATTGTCAATCGCTACCCAGAAGTTTGACAACTTCAAGATGAAGACCGAAGAATCAATAGACCAGGTGGACACAAGGTTCACAGAGATCATCAACGAAATAAACTCCCTTGGAAAAACTTATGGCAACAGGGAGATGGCCTTGAAGGTGTTAAGATCACTTAGTCCCGAATGGAGTATGAAGGAGGTGGCCATGAGGGAATACAAAGACCTCAATAAAATAAAAATTCAAGAACTATTCTCTAACCTGAAGGCTTATGAATTCGAACTCCCAAGTTCATCATCAAACGAGCCTGTAGAGAAAGGAATAGCATTTGCAGCCGCGTCCACCGCCAAGAGCTTATCTGATGTCAAACCTCCAAATCCACTCAATTTCGAGGAAGATATGGCATTTATAATGAAAAGATTCAGCAATTTCCGAAAGAATTACTCCAAATATAAGAAAAATTATAAGGAGAATCTAAGGAGAAATCAAATAGCGGAAGCTGGAAGGTGGAATGCTATAACTATCATAAGACAGGACATATTCAAATCGACTATTCTGATCTTATGAAAAATAAGAGCAAGAAGGAGGTAAGCAGAAAAGAAGACCGAAGGAAAGACCTCATTGGAGAAGACCAAGAGAAAGTGGAATCAAGCAGCGGATTCTTCTCTGATGATGATGAGGAATACGACTGTCTGATGGCCAACCTAGATGATGAAGAGGTAACATCTAAACCCTCTAATTCAAATAATAGCTCAGACATGTCATAAGACATGGACTTGCACGAGTCTATAAATCACCTCCTTAAAGACTTTGAGAAATTAAAATCTGCACACCTATCTGTATCAGCCGAGAAGACCCAGCTGCAAGATGAGAATAGGCAGGTGAAAAATGATTTTTAAAAACTCAGCCTAGAGTTGAATAAAACTAAATCTGATCTAAAAAACCAGGCTGCGGACAACTTTAAAAACCAGGCTGATATCACTACAGCTGAGATAAAACGATTAACTGCTTTGAATAGTGAAAATTCACCTGCACTTGCTCATGTCAAAGCTGAGTTTACTAAACGGACTCATCAATGTAAAACTCAGGCGAAGGAAATAACCTCCATGAAGGCGTCTCTAACCCTGGATGGATTGTGTATGAACAAAAGGCCACTATATTCCAGATCAGGCCTTAGATATGACCCGAATACTCCCTCTAGCTCTAAAACCACTTTCATCAAGAGAGAAACACTAGTCCCATCTGCTGAGCCTAATTATAAACCAGTGTTTCAAAATAGGCAGCAGCCAAGTCACAGGTCTAGGCTGCAGACAAGGTATACAAGGAAGCCACCTAGACATGAGACTAGGCAGTGGCCAAGGCAGAAGCATCAACCCAGACAACATGCCCATTATTATCAAAGACTCCCCAAGAACAGACTTCAAAATGGGAGGGGCAAATGGAAACCTCAAGGTTATCCAAATTTTCAAGATGAACAGATGTGGAGACCCCAAAGATTTTATAAATTGTCTCAGCCTAGATTTAGAAATGGCACATATCAATTTTATGAGGCATATCCAGTACACAATCCTAACATAGGATACAGGCCTAGACAACACACACCTTTTAGGGGTAATAACAGCAACTTTCACAATCCCAGGAGAGTTTAAACTTAGATAGTTCAGCGAGCCATAGAAACTGTATGAGTTTTGGGCAAGTGAACTAGGGATAAAAGAAGATCGAATCATCCATTAGATAGGTTGGCGTCAGACACCAGTTTATAAGGAATAATAGAATAGAAACTGTATTGGTTGCCATCTATTAAACTTTGTAAAGAAATCGATCACCACTATGAAGTCAACCATGACTTCCGAATTTCACAAGGGAGTGTGTAATGTCGATAAAAATAGTGGCAGCCGAGTATTGAATATAATAAGTCCGTAAGTTCTTTACTCGGATCATAATTAAAAATCACTAACTAATCTCAAAATTATTCACTGCAACTAACAAATAAAAATCTCCCAAAAATGACAATGAACCCACTCACGATTCTACTTAAAAATAATACTCTTACTGGACCCAATTTTGTAGACTGGCTCTGCAATTTGAGGATAGTCCTTAGTATGAAGATGCTGGGTTACGACTTGGAGGCGGACATCCCACCGGATCCTGCACGGACCAGGACTAGTCAGGAAGATATCGGAGCCCATGAGAAATGGGTCAAAGATGGTGTCAGTGTTCAAGGTTTCTTAATGGCCTCAATGAACAAAGAGCTTCAAAGAGCTCATGAAAACATGCCCTCTGTAAGGGCGATTCTGGCACATCTTGCTGAGCTCTATGGGGAGCACAGCTGAACTCCTCGGTATGATATATCAAAGAAGTTGTTTGGTGCTTGGATGAAGGAAAGTGAGAAAGTTGGGGATCTTGTCCTCAAAATGATATCTATGATCGAGAGATTGAAGGCTTCTGATTTTATAATGTATGTTTATCTCTAGACCTACCTTATCTTGCAATCATTTCTTTACTCCTTCTCTTATTTTGTAATGAACTTCAACTACAATGAGATTGTTTGCAACTTAGCTAGGCTAATGAACAAACTGAGTACGACACAGTCTCAAATAAATACTAGACCGAAGGAGGTTGCACTTGTAATTTCTTCTGGGCCTCAGAGGTCCAAGAACAACAAGAAAAAGGGCAAGAAGAAGTTCAAGCCCAAAGGAGTGATACAGAAAGAAAATGGCAAGGCCCCAGTATTTCCAGAGAGTAAGGTAGCAAAGAAGGCAGATGCTTTGTTGGCTTTTACATGTATCTAATACATCGAATTTGAGCAAAAATGCAGCGTAATAAATATCAAAAAATCCAAGATGAGGATCTTCATGCATTAATTTAATTGATTTAATAAAGATTTCGTCGAATTACCTTAATCCGAAGAACACATCTAAATCCGGACCAGAAGGTGATGAAAATCACCTTCCTCTTTCGATGATCCACACACTAACAATATGCACTAGCCGGATTTCTAGATTCTTACGAATAATATTAATAGACAGTACAACAGATGATTCCTTGTTAGAAGGATTGTACTGTTGATCAAGATCAACTAAGGGAAGAACACGTAATGGCCGAACCGGGACTTCTTCATAAGAAGGGGCAACCGAATTGGTGAGGGAAGGGGCCGATTTTTTCTTACAGAATTAGGGTTGTGTAATCTTATTCTTATGACAACTCCGTGTCTAAGACCCTTTATTTATACTAAGTAAACACTAGAGTTAAGACTCTAGTATTTGCTTAGTTACCCCTCAACTTAATAAATAATACAATATATATATATATATAATATCTTATATTATGTATATTACTTATTTAATCCTCTAATAAATATAATATCCAATATATATTTACCAATCCCAATTGATTTAAATAGTATAATATATAGTATTCTATATTACATATTACTTATTATTCAATTTCTTAATAAATTTAATATCCAATTATTCTTTCCTGTCTTTAATTATCGTATATGTACCCGAAAGGCTTATATGATATTCGCAATCATTTAATGCCTTATTAAATGATAAATCATAAGTAGTCTCTATAAAATCATTATGACTACACAAATAATATAAGTTTATACTCTATTAAACCATTTAACATGTCAAATTCCTTTGTTGTTGGAAATGGTACCGCCACTTGAATGGGGGTTGGATAGTGCGGTTAAGAATATAAAATTAATTTGCGGTTGCGGAAGCGATAAAGTGCATAATGTAAAAGACACAACGATATATAGAGGTTCGGCAATGTGCCTACGTCCTCTCTCCTTATCTTTTTCTATAGGCTTAAGATAAACCTTTCCGCCTTGTCTTCTATATGTCAGAGGGAAGCGTTACAATCTTGTCTTCTATCGGTCCAAGATAAACCGTTACAATCTTCTCTTCTATCGGTCTAAGATAAACCTAATCTTATCTTCATGTCTGTCCAAGATAAACCGTTTTCCATTTCTATTGGATAAGGAATCAACCTTTCTATCTTTCTATTGGTACTAGAAAAACCTCACTTGGATTTAGATTATGATTCTTTATAATGTCGGCACCAAGTACCGAAGAACACCAAATCAAATATAGAATCCTTTCTTTTCTCTCGTATATGGTTGAGTGAATTAAGCACTCGAACTCTTATCAATTAAGCTCAATTACAACAACAATTATGTGTTTAATGATATCTGATGTATATAAACTTTGCTTGAAGTTGTTGTACTAAATAACACCAAATGCATTGGTATTTATAGGCTTGAGAGCCAAACTAGCTGTTGCTCCATGTTCTTCTTTTGCGTACGTTATGCTTTCTCTTTAGCGTACATAATGCTCTTAGCGTACGTAATCCTTCCATGTTACGTGCATTATCTCCTGTTCATTTCAGTCCAGTAGATACTGCTGTAACACCCCAAACTAGGCGGCTATTATAGTGCCATGGACCCCCAATTGGGACCCACCAAGCGAATGAAAATTAATGAATTAAATAATATAACTATATTACCGAACCATATTATATTACCAATTACTCCGATGAGGAGTTTCAAGTACAACACATCCAGGAATACATAATACAAGTATATTTCATATGAAGATAAAATATACAACACCGAATAAAATGAAAAATCCAAACGGAACTGCAGTGGGAAATATACATCAAAGAAACATGAATAAATGGACGGACCGGGCCCTCTACTAGTATCACTGGGACTGCTCGCTCTCAACGTTCTCTTCCCGTGCCTTTGCCTTGCCATAACCTAAAAACAACATCCACAAAGGGGTCAGTTACACAGAACAACAATCCTCAAGAGTTGAACAAATACAATAATCTCATGAATTAGTTATGAAATCAAGATGAACGATGGGCATCATAGTACACCATGAATGGGATGTGCAAGTGCACAAGTCTGCCGAGTGCCCGGCATCCCGCATAAACACCCACAAAACTTGGCCTAATTAGTCTCACGGAGGCACGTTACTGTGTGCACAGTCCAATGTGTCCAGATTCCCGCATATACACAATGACCTTAGTGTGCCCGACTAAAAATTCCACATATATACCACCCATAATGCAATACAATCCCGGAAGGCCACAAGAACAAAAGCGACCATGATGAAGAGCAATGAATAGAAAGCCGACAAGGGTCAAGAATGACTCACCGAGGTGAAATAATGATGCAATGAGTGATAGCTTCAAATTAAATGATTGGAACCACTGTTCCTCGTGAATTGAATGATTAGTTTGATAATTACAAGTCTCAACATAATTGATGTATGATGAATGAATTATACGTATGAATGAACAACAACGAAAGGAATGATTATCCTTTTAACTGAGCAAGAATTAACTTGCCTCAATACCAGTGATGAAAAGTCCTTCCTCGAATAAATGTCCTTAATGGAGTTATCGGTCACTCGAACAACCTTGAATAACACAATTACCAACAATTCGCTTAATATATGTATTAATTATGATCATAACCAACTGAAGAAGTCGATACAACAAATCCAAACTCATTGGGGCATTTTGACAAACACGCTGTAAATAATCTCCCATTGTTTACAACCAATCCCAATTGTATCGAAAACCAACATCCAAATGAGTAATCCAATCCAACAAAACACCATCAATACAATCAATAACCCAATAGGAATACACAACTCGAGATTAAGACAACATCTAATCAAAATCCCCAATATTCCAAAGTCAACACTCAAGGTGTTCTTGAATAATTCCCCAAATACTCAAAAAATCCAAAAAATACACCAATAAATTTGTAGGAACACATGTATCCAAGGTAGATAATCCATATTCAGCATATTCCAACATAATAGCAAGTTAACTTGAAGAGATCAGAAGGAAAACACTCAAATCCCGAAATTCTATATTCAAGAAAAGTTTACCTTGATTTGGTGTGGTAAGAGGATTAAATGTTGAATAATCCGAACTAGAAGCTTGAAGATGATGATAGGTGATAGCAGCTCGAAAATATCTTTAAAAATCGTCCAAAATCACCCAAGGAAGGAGAAGAGATGAAAAAATGACGAAGAAGGGCTGAACTGTCTTATTTATACCTGAACCAACTTAGCATGCGCTAGCTCCTGTGATTAGCATGCGCTAGCGGGTTCACCGGGTAGTCCAGTACCCACTGCCTGCGTCGTTAGCGTGCACTACGTACTTGGTAGCGTACGCTAATGCCTACATCTTAGCATACATTAACCTTGTGTTAACGTAGGTTACCTGATAGTTGGTGCCCAGTAACTGGAGTCCAGAACCTACTGTCCTCTGCCCTGCTCGCCTTAGCGTGCGTTACACCTGTAACTTTGTGTGCGCTACTAAAACCATTACCGTACGCTATTCTCCACTCATAGCATTCGCTACAAATTCTTCAATTCAGTCTAGTACCTACTGGACTGCTTGTCCCAATTACACAAGTAGCGTGTGCTAACAAAGGCCGATAGCATGCACGACTGATACCACTAGCGTACGCTATTTTCCACTCATAGCGTGCGCTACGAAAACTCCAATTCAGTCCAGTGCCTTCTGGACTATCTGCCTCAATTGCACTAGCGTGCACTAATGCTGAACGATAACATGCGCTACCAGTACTCAATTAGCGTGCACTAAAAAGAGTATGTAGCGTGCGCTACTCTTCACACCCAGCCAACCAAAAATAAGATGATAATGACAGTATTCATGTTTCGATCTCAAATGGGGTTGAATGATGAATAGTAACTGATATACGATTCAAAAGTACGCCGAACGGTGAAACACAATGAATGAATATAAATGATGAATGATTATTAATGAGTGAAAATTACTGAGTGATGATTATTGAATGATAATAAATGAATTTACAACCGGGTATTACATACTCCCCCCTTAAAAACAGTTTCGTCCTTTAAACTAATGGTTGAACAATTCGGGATACGGACACTAAGTATGGCATCAGGACGATCCATCCAATCAATACCTAAAATTACATCATCCTTAGGTAAGTCCACCATGATTAGGTCTGCCAGCCATTCACGGCCCTCAAGCTGAATCGGACAGTTCTTAACTTCACGATCTCCGATAATTCTTCTACTGTCTGGTACACCAATGACATAAGGTTCGCAACTAGTAGCACTATCCAGGTGTAGTCTACTCAAACATGACTCATAAATGAATGAATGTGATGCGCCAGTATCAAAAAGGGTACACACAGGTTGAGATAGAATTTCGAGTGTATCTGAGATCATTCGGGCCTCCGGATCTTCAGCTATCTTCATCTGGTAAATTCGGGGCTTGCCTGTCCCTGGCCGAATTCATCGAGAAAGCTCTTACTTATGATCTTATTGCGAAGGAAATTGTTAAGCATCTGTTATAGTGACGTGGACCCCCAACTGGGACCCACCAGGCGAATGAAAATTAATGAATTAAATAATAAAACTGTAGTACCAAACCACATTATATTACCAATTACTCCGATGAAGAGTTTCAAGTACAGCACACCAGTAATACAGAATACATGTATATTTCATATGAAGATAAAATATACAACACTGAATAAAATGAAAAATCCAAACGGAACTGCAGCGGAAAATACACATCAAAGAAACATGAATAAATGGACAGACTTGGGCCCCCTACTAGTATCATTGGGACTCCTCGCCGACAATATTATCTTCCCGTGCCTTTGCCTTGCCATGACCTAAAAACAACATCCCCAACGGGGTCAGTTACATAGAACAACAATCCTCAAGAGTTGAACAAATACAATAATCACATGAATTAGGTATGAAATCAAGTTGAACAATAGGCATCATATGTACGCCACGAATGGGATGTGCAAGTGCACAAGCCTGCCGAGTGCCTGATATCCCACATAAACATCCGCAAAACTTGGCATAATTAGTCTCACGGAGGCACGTTACCATGTGCACAGTCCAATGTGTCTGGATTCCCGCATATACGCAATGACCTTAGTGTGCCCGATTAAAAATTCCATACATATACCACCCGGAACGCAATACAATCCCGGAAGGCCACAAGAACAAAAGCGACCATGATGAAGAGCAATGAATAGAAAGCCGACAAGGGTCAAGAATGACTCAACGAGGTGAAATAATGATGCAATGAGTGATAGATTCAAATGAAATGATTGGAACCATTGTTCCTCGTGAATTGAATGATTAGTTTGATAATTACAAGTCTCAGCATGATTGATGTATGATGAATGAATTATATGTATGAATGAACAACAATGAAAGGAATGATTATCCTTTTAACCGAGCAATAATTAACTTGCATCAATACCGGTGATGAAAAGTCCTTCCTCGAACAAACGTCCTTAATGGAGTTATCGGTCACTCGAACAACCTTGAATAACACAATTACCAACAATTCGCTTAATATATGTTGTTGCCCAAAATATTATCCAGAGATAGATGTTGCTGGAATGGATGGACAACAAACAAAGTTGCGGGAGCACATCCGTGGGAATGGAAATAACACATGATTTGCCGGGTTTGTTAGGCCCGAGCGTGAATGCTCTCGCGAGATGTTATAGAATACGTTTGGTATAGATATTAATGTAAGAATGCAATTACAATGTGTAAAAGATCCTAGTTATCTAGCTGTTGAGTGCTTTCCGAAAGAACTACAGTTGCTCTGAGTTCTTGCTCTCGTTTCTGCCGACCGTCTTAGGATTAAGAGGTTTTGAGAGTGAGAGGTAGGAAGATGTCCGAAGTGTATAGCGTTTTCCAAGAGAGTGAAAGCCGAAAAAAGCCAAGCCCCTTTCCCAGTGCAGGGTCCCTTCTATTTATAAGACTGGCTGTAGGTGGGCGATCTCTTTTCCTATGTTATAATAAAGGGCGATCGTCTTGCAGCACGTGGGTTGATTGCCTTAAAGTCCGCAGTTGCTGCTGGCAGCCAGCTGTGTGGTCCAATGAGAAGTCTGCACGCGTCCTGAGTCGCTGTCCCAGGCGGTCCCACTCTGTACCTTTAGGCGGGTCTGTCGGTAGGTGAGATTGGTGATAGGCTGTGGTCAACGATCCATGTCTTGCGGTGCCTTTTCCGGATCTGCAGGTGGGTCCCTGTCCTGAGCTTCGGCCTTTGCCGACTAGACATGCTGGCTTAGCGTGGCATGAGGCGGTCGTCATTGGCTGGGCACCAGAGTCGATCGCCAGGTGCCAAGGGACGATCGCCTTAGATGTCGATCGCTCGGCACTGGGACTTGACCTGGGACCTTCGATCGGCCAATATGCCTTAGTCTATTCGACTTTGGCTCGGTCGTCTGGTCTCTGTGCCGATCACCAGTTGAGATGTATAATTCTCGACACAACAATTGCCCCCAGCTTGCTCCGATGTTGAAGACATGGGTTGAGGTGGTTCCACTGGCGATCGTTTTGACGGGCGATCCGATCGTTAGCGTGCTATCTTCAGTCTTGTACTTGAACTGTAGGGTGTTCTTCAATTTTGTTGAATCCTCGAAAGGCCGTCCATCTCAGTCTTGAGGAACCGTGTACGATCGTGGAGTTCGATGGACTGATCTCCACGATCATGTCTTGTACACGAGCAACATTCCGTCTGATGGCTAAGTTCTCGCGACTCACTTAATTGGTAGGGTCCTCCGAAGGCTGCGCCTCGCCTCGTATTTAAATGAAGGGCGTGCGGTCTCGGTCTGGAAGATTCCTTGCGCGGGGCGTCGTTGGATTAATTAACTCCACGTCCGCGGCATGGTAGCTCTTCTTCTACCTAGGGCCGCCATAAAGATGGCGTCCCTCGATGGTATACGTTGAGACGGGGGTAGGGACGCGTCGCATTTTCCGGGTCGACCAAGATAGATGATGAACCTTTGAGGGCGGGCGCGCGTGTCTACTGATTTGTTTGGAGGGCCCTTCGACTACGCCCACCTCGTATTTAAACGAAAGGCGAGCGATCGTGGCCTAAAGGACCTTGCATGGCCAAAGCAGTCGGTTCCATCGACCACCAGGACCATGGCTGCACTCTTCTACCTCGGATCGTCATGTTAGATGTTGATCCTCGACGGTATATGTTGTGTGGTGGGAGGCGATCTCGTGCCTAGTTCCATCATGTTAGATGATGAACCTTTAGAGGGCGGGCGAGTCCTCCCTTTTTGAAGATGTTGCTTGATTCTGGCGATCGGGTTGGAAGACTGATGATCGTCGTTCGGTCGCCGATCGCGTTACTCATAGGTGAAAAGGCAACCTCCGCCTAGCCAAAAAGTCTGTGGTCTTGGCGCGGAAGATTGCGTAGGTCGGGGGGATATCCTTCGTAAGGTGCCTGAACATGGGCGAAAGACCATGGAATCCCCCTAGGACCGAGTAGAGGGCGATCTCGTCGCTTATGGGCTCACCGTTGAGGATTATCTCATCCAACAGGTCGATGTAGCGTCGGACTCGTCTTCCCCCTGTCTGATTTTCATCATGTGGTGGGGGCTTTCTGGTCGAGCAACCTTGGCGGCGAAGTACGATTTGAAGCCGTTCGCCAGTTGTTCAAAGGAACTGATGGATCGTGGTGGCAATGAGACGTACCACCTATGGGCCAAGTCGCCCAGCGTTAGCGGGAACATTCGGCATCTGGTTGCGTCTGATGCCCCGCATCTGGTCATGTAGATCAAGAACTTGCTCAGGTGAGTCTCGGGGTCCGACCTCCCCTCATACAAAGGTGTTTGCGGTGGAGCGATCCTACGCTGCATGGGGGCGAGCTCGATGTGGACCACGAGTGGCTCGCTCGGCCCGGCGATCTTGCTATTTGCGCCTGCCCCAGTTTCTAGGAGCGCCTTCATGTCGATGAGCTGGCGTTGCATCGCGGCCATCGATGTAGCTTGGTCGCTCGTGGTTTGGCTCTCGGAGCAAGCGCCGAGGTGATCGTGTACCGATCTCCTGGCTCTGCGGTAGGCGATGAGGTCGTCGTCGCCGATCTTAGTCCTTCATCGAGGAGTCATATGGTCGGCCTGCCTTCTGGGAGTTGGGTATGCCAAACTCCTGGTGACGGATTCGGGCTTCGTCGTCTCATGGCTGGGACCAGAATGCCCCGGTCGCCATGATGGGTCGCTTCCTAGGCGGCTGAAAATGGAGGTGTCCCGCCTTGCAAGCACCATTTCTTGCGAATCGGGGCCTCCTGGCGATCGCTCAGCCAGTAACCCCTTGAACTTCCGTTTGCTCACGCGGTGGATGGCCGAGGGGGTTATAGCAAGACTGGATCGGTACAAGTAGTTATAGGCCATTTGTTGATTGGTTTGACCGGTTGTTGATATATATTGAACATATTTAGGGTATGAATGTCTGGTCTAGTGGTTTTGTATAAGTTTGAAGTGTGTTTTTATTGTTTGAAAATGCATTATAAGGGATTTTATTATCACACTTTCTAAACCTTCCTACCTATAACGCTATAGATAAAAATGAAAGGGCTCAATTATCAATATGGTATGATTATGATGATGATAGAACAAAAGATAAGTTCAACTGGTTCCGACCGTAACTGGGACGAATAGGGAAGTGACATATCTAATTACTTAACAGTTGATGCCGTATGCAACTACCAATTGAACCATTTATAATGTAGGTAAGAATCAAATATTTGACACGTTTTATTAGGTTAAACAAATATTATCTACTTGATTCATATATCTAAATTTACTCAACACACACCCCACTAAGCTCCAATGTCAAACAGGTTAACCTACGATAGACCTGTCAATGACCCTATCAGTACTTATATGTTTTGCCACATATGCCTAGAGCTAATTTAATATGTTTAATACTCTACGACATAGTGAGTTAACTATAAGGTGGAGTGAATCATCACATGTGAAAGTAATGTAAAAATGCAATTAACAAATAAAATCACTCGTAGTCATTTAGCACATCGATTTCCGTTAACCGAGAAACTGAGCTTATCACTGCAATGAGACATTTATAAACACACATTTTACCATGTTAAGGGGAATAAATAACATGTTGCATATATCATACATATAAAACATAATTAAGGACATAAATAGAAATTATTCAAGCTCATGAAATGTCTACTTGTATGCCATGCTTCCCTAATGCATATTATGTAAATGCATTTAGGTATAAAATGGTTATTGGCTTAGAAGGGGATAACCGGGCATAACAATCCTCCTCTCCTTATAAAATTTCATCCTCGAAATTGACATATCGAATAATTTTGGATACTTGCTTTGCATTTCCTCCTCTCTTTCCCATGTAGCCTCTTCAACAGCATGATTCCTCCACAAAATCTTTACCAAATGAATCTCCTTGTTTCTTAGTTTCTTTACTTTCTTATCAAGAACCTGTACCGGCTTCTCTTCATAGAACAAATCTGGGGATAATTCCAACGGCTCATAATTTAACACATGTGAGGGGTTTGAAATGTACTTCTTTAACATGGACACATGGACGACATTGTGCACACCAGATAGTGAAGGAGGTAAGGCTACTCTATAAGCTCTATCACCAACTCTCTCAAGAATTTCAAACGGGCCAACATATCTCGGGCTAAGTTTTCCTTTCTTCCCAAATCTCATTATGCTTTTCATTGGAGATACCCTCATGAACACATGGTCTCCAACTGCAAACTCTAAATCTCTTCTTCGAATATTTGCATAACTTTTCTGTCTACTTTATGCAATCTTCATTCGTTCTCTTATCTTTTCTACTACCATAGCAGTCTGTTGTATCATTTCTGGGCCCAGTAGACATCTTTCTCCAACTTCATCCCAGTGTATGGGAGATCTACATTTTCTCTCATACAGTGCTTCATAAGGTGCCATCCCAATTGTAGATTGGTAACTATTGTTGTAGGTGAACTCTACCAATGGAAGCTTTGTAACCCAATTGCCCTTGACATCTAGTATGCATGCTCTCAATATATCTTCGAGTATTTAAATAACTCTTTCTTACTGCCCATCACTTTTTAGATGAAATGTGGTGCTGAAAGCAAGCTTCGTACCCATTGCGTTATGTAGACTTTTCCAAAATGCAGATGTAAATTTAGGGTCCCTATCAGATACTATTGATACTGGCACCCCATGTAGTCGGACTATCTCTTTAATATATTCCTAAGCATATCGATCCATATTATATGTTGATTTTACTAGAAGGAAATGAGCAGATTTGGTCAATCTATCAACAATCACCCATATCGAATTATACCCACTTTGAGTCCTTGGTAGCCCATGCACAACATCAATTGTAATGTGTTCCCATTTCCATTCCGGAATTAGTAAAGAATTCAATAATCCTGCTGGTCTCTAATGTTCAGTTTTGATCTGCTGGCAAGTTATACATTCTGCCACGAATTTTGCAATATCTTTCTTCATGTTAGGCCACCAATAATGTTGTTGCAAGTATTTATACATTTTTGTGCTACCTCGATGTATTGAATAAGGACTGGAATGAGCCTCCTTCAGAATGTCCCCTATGATGATTGCGTCGGCTGGCACACACAGTTCCCTTTATATCGTAATATTTTATCACTAGAGACTGAGAAGTTTGGTAATTTGCCCTCATCAACTTTCCCCTCAATTTGCCTATGTACTGATCCGCCTTCTGTGTTTTTTTGATTATATCTTGAAGTGTTGGTTCCAATATGAGTGCTAATAATGAACAAATCTTCCTTTTGGGCACAATTTCCAGTTCTAATTTTTGCATGTCTACTAATATTGGCTTCTGCGTGATTAGAAAGGAAGACATAGACTTTCTACTTAGTGCATCTGCAACCACATTCGCCTTACTAGGATGATAATTGATCTTACAATCATAGTCTTTCACCATTCTAACCATCTCCGCTGTCGTATATTCAGCTCTTTCTGTGTGAAACAGTACTTCAAACTTTTGTCGTCTGTATAGATTTCGTACTTTTTACCATATAGGTAATGCCTCCAAATTTTTAGTGCAAAGACAACAACAGCCAGTTCTAGATCATGTGTTGGATAATTCTTTTCATACTCTTTTAATTGCCTGGAGGTATAGGCTATTACCTTCCCATGTTGCATAAATACAGCACCCAAACCATTTTTAGAAGAATCAGTGTAAACTACAATGCCACCTGTTCCTATAGGAGTGGGAAGGAGAGGAGATGTAGTTAATCTATGCTTCAATTCCTGAAAACTCTCCTTGCAAGCATCAGTCCAAACAAACATTGTATTCTTCCTTGTTAACAATGTCAATGGGGTTGCAATCTTTAAAAATCCTTGTGCAAACCATCGGTAGTAGCCGGCTAGTCCTAAGAAACTTCGAACCTCTGATACATTCGTTGGTGTTGGCCAGTTTCTCACAGACTCTACCTTGTTTGGATCAACTGAAATGCCATCCTTGGATACCACATGCCCTAAAAATACCACTTATTCTATCCAGGATTCACATTTCTTGAATTTAGCATACAACCGTTTTATTGAAGCACAATTCTGAGATGTTTTTTATGCTCATCTCTATCATGTGAATAGATAAGAATATCATCGATAAACACCAACATAAATTTATCAAGGAACTCTTTGAATTCCCAATTCATCAGATCCTTAAATGCTGCCGGAGCATTTGTCAAACGAAAAGGCATCACTAAAAATTCATAGTGACCATATCGCGTTCTGAATGCTGTCTTTTGGATATCTTATTCTTTGACCTTCACTTGATGATATCCAGAATGTAAATCAATCTTTGAGAATACTGATGCTCCTTAAAACTGATCAAATAAATCATCTATCCTTGGAAGAGGATATTTGTTCTTGATGGTCACCTTATTCAGTTCTCTATAGTCAATGCATAATCGTAATGAGCCATCTTTCTTTCTCACAAATAAGATAGGCGCTCCCCAAGGTGAACAACTAGGACGGATGAATCCATTATCAAGTAATTCTTGTAGCTGAATTTTTAATTCTTTCACATCTGTTGGTGCCATTCTGTACGGGGATTTAGAAACAGGGGTAGTCCCCGGCATTACATCGATTGCAAACTCAATTTCCATCTCTGGCGGAAACCCTGGTAGATCATCTGGAAACACCTCAGGAAATTCTCTAACCACATCTACATCTCCAGGCTTTAATTTCATTTCAAGGGAGGTGTCCAAAACATTAGCCAAATAGCCAGTACACCCCTTATTTAACATCTTCCTAGCATTCAGTGCAGTTATAATTGGAAAAGAGCATGAATATGAATTACCTACAAAAATAAACTGTCCTCCATTTTCTGGTTGAAAGGCCACAATCTTCTTATTACTATCGATATTTGTACAATTTTAGCTAGCTAGTCCATACCAAGGATAACATCAAAATTAGATATTAGTAGGACAACAAGGTCGGCGTAGAGTACCCTCCCACCAATTCGAACTGTACAAGCCCTCAACATTTGGTCAGAATCCATATTTTCTCCAAACGGAGCAGCCACATTATAACCAACTTTCAATAGCTCTGGTTTAATGCCCGCTTTTCTCATAAATGCATATGATGCAAGTGAATGTGTGGAACCTGGGTCTATCAATGTAAGTGCAGGAATTCCTGAGATCAGAATGGTACCTGAGACTACGGAAGCTTCTGCATCAGCATGTTCTCGTGTCATTGCAAACACCCTTCCTTGAACTTTATTCTCTGGATTTGGGCAATCTCTCGCCATATTTCTGGGCTTCTTGCATCTGAAACAATTATTGGACCCGTTAAAACATTCTCCAAAGTGATTTTTGCCATATTTAGTACACTTAGGCTTCTCAGTTATATTCGGAGCATGTATCGCTGTAGGATGCTTTTGATTGGCTTTGCCTTGTTTTTGCTCCGGTTTCTTCCAATGTGATGAATTTTTTGAAGCAAATGCTTGCCTCTTCTACCGATAAAACCTTTGTATCTCCTTTTCGTCAGCTTCTGCAAGCAGCGCTTTGTCAACTATTTCTCTGAACTCAGTTAATGTAGACATCCTCACATCTCTTCTAATTTCAAGTCGGAGGCCTCTTGGGAAATGATTCATCTTCTCAGCATTATCCTTAGCAATATAAGGAACATACCTGCATCCTTCTTCAAATTTTCGGATATATTCACAAACAGACATATCCCCTTGTTTCAGTTCCAAAAACTCTTTGACCTTGAGAGATCGGGTATCCGTGGTGAAGTATTTATCATAAAATATTACTTTATATCTCTCCCATGTCAGCTCTTCCATGTTGACTACAAGTTTGGCTCCTTCTCACCAAGTTCTGGCATCTTTTTTTTTGAGTTAAAAGACCGCACAAAGTATCTTCTCAGCATCTTCAATGTGCATGTAATCAAAGATAACATCAAGTGATTTGACCCATTCCTCTGCAACCATAGGATCAGACCCACCATTAAAATCAGGAGGTTCCATTTTCCTAAATTTCTCATATACTGCTGGTCCATTATTGTTTCTTGGTGGAGGTTGTCGGTTTTGTTCCTGGTTTCTTTGTTGCATATTCAGCAATTGTTGCATCTGTTCACCATACATCCTTGTCTGTTGCTGCATCATCTCAACCAAATACTCAAGAAGGTTGTGGTTTGGATTTGGATCATCTCCCGTATTCCTTTTGGGTGCCATCACTTCCGCTGTACTGCCCAATCTAACCCATTCATAAGCCAATAACAAACACACAATAATGATAATGACAACTAATAGATTATACTTTATTAAACATAATACTTAACAGATAAAAGTTGACCATATCCCTCAATCGAGAATGTCCATATGCCATCTTCTGCCTGCAGGAAAGATTTAAACCTTCGCTCAGATACCACAACTATAACACCCCCTAACCTAGCCGTTGAACCGCAAAGTGATCCGTGCTACTAAGTTGGGGAGTATCACTCTTTTACACCTTGAAAACCATAATTTTAAATTTGGTAACAACAAGAACTCGGGGAAATAACGCAAACTGGTATTATTTGCTCAAAACATTACACAACCTTAAGTTTAATACATAAACAAAACCATAACAGAGCGATCTTATTCAAAACACAACATAGTCTTCCAGCATTGGGGAAAAATAGCCAGGGAATGGCATATGAACAAGTCTCCGACTGACAACACTGAAGAAGTATAGTCAACCGCTAAACATGAGCATCATCACCTGTATCATAAGAATCTAGTGAGCTAATGGCTTAGTAAGATGAGACTTCTGTAATATCAAAGTATCACATATCACATTCATCAACAAATAACTACTTTATATGATATAGTCATGTTCTTGTAAAATCCTTTCTTCGGGTACACTTGAAGTGTGGCACTCGACTGATAGTGATAACCATGGTTTTCGGAACATGTTCATATAATTCGCCAATAAAACATGTGTGCGGGGGTTCCCATACTAGTTTTTCAACCAATGGTATTAGCCGTATTCAACCTTTTTCATTCAGTGTGGGTTTCCTTGACCGACTTTCAGCCGCAAGTATTTGCCACCATGTTTTGGGTTCGCCGGTCCCCCACATCCCGTGCCTACCCGCCATCAATCAAGTACCATACTTCCTTGTCTTAAACATTCTTTCACATACACATGTTATGCATGGTCATTCAATAACAGTCACATATGAAAATATCAATCAATATATGATCCTTATGATATGTTGTTACCCAAAAAATTATCCGGAGATGATATGCTGGAATGGACGAGTAACAAACGAAATGCGAGAGCACGTCCGTGGGGAAGTAAATAACACAAGATATGTTGGGGTTGTTAGTCCTGGGCTTGAATGCTCTCGCGAGATATTATTAATACGTATACCTGGGAGTATAAATATTAATGTTAGAGTACAATTACAATGAGTGTGAAGACCCTAGTTATCTAGCTCTTGAGTGTCGTTGTTTGCCGGATGAACCAGAGTTAAAGCTCTGTGAGTTCTTGTTACAAAGATGAAGTGTTCTCTGTATTGATTGCTATCTGTAATAGTGTTTACGTTGTAACGTCCCTTTTGCCAATGCTGGAGGCCTCATATTTATAGCAGAAGAGGTTGCTGGGATATCCCTGTCCCACACGGGCGATCGCCGTTCCTGCATTAAATAAGGCGGGCGATTGTCCCAGCACGTGGGACTGTTTCCTTAAAGTCCGCAGCTGCTGCTGGCAGCCAGATGCACGAACCAATGAGGAGGCGACAAGTGCCTCACATTGCTATCTTGGGAGGTCCCACCTAGGACTTTTCGGCGGGTCTGTCGGTAGGTGAGGTCGTCCTTGTCACTGGCAGCTGCTGATGGGCTGGAGTACAGCCTATTCTCGCTTTCTTGGGAGGTCCCACCTAGGACCTTTCGATGGGTCTGTCGGTAGGTGAGGCCGTCCTTGTCACCGACAGCTACTGATGGGCTGGAGTAAAGCCTGTTCTTGCGGCACCTTTTGCGCACCTGCACGTGGGCCTTCATCTAGAGATTCAGTCATCGCAGACTTTGGCGAATGTTGGACTTACATGTGGCATGGGACGGTAGTCCCCAGTCGGATACTAGAGGCGATCGCCAGGTGCTAATAGACGACCGCCTTGGACGTCGACCGCTAGGCACTTGACCAGCATCTGTCTTCTTCGGTTGGCATCCAACCATTATGCTGATCGCCTTCGAGTCATATAAATCGCCGCACAACAATTGCCCCCTAGCTCGCTCCGATGTTGAAGATGTGGGGTGACGTGGCTATGCTGGCGATCGCTTGTTTTAGACGAGCGACTCATCTACTTTTGATGCAGACAATCGTCTTCCGAATGAACTGATTTCGAATTTGTACGACATCCCCGGACGCTGAGAAGAGCGGGAAGTGGAAGTGGGCTCTGAAACGTCACTGGGGCACGTGTCGCGCTCCCGTTGGGGGAGTCCGACGGTTTTGTCAGACTTGTCATTTGGCGTGCCCTTGAAATGACGCACATGCAGACTTCGAGGGTGGCATTAAATGCGACTTATCCGAAGGTTGCACTTCAGCCCTCGAGATTCCATTTATTTGCCCAGAAGTCCCTGCTCTCGCCTATAAAAGGGGCTAGGGCTTCTGGGGTTATATCTTTATGCGTTTTTTGCCTGAGAAGAAGACATAACTGAATTTTCTTGAAGCTTTGTGTGCCGATCGACGTTCGACTCAGTCTCTAGGTAACAGCAAAAACTTTTCTCCCCCCTTTATCTTTGAATATGTCTGGAGGAGGATCCATCATGTATGAGGCGGGTAGCACTTCCGCCGCCGCGACTTAGACTGCCCGGGATGAAACCTCTGCGGATTTTCACGTGGAGACGGCCGTCGAGGCCATTCGCGCTGGGATTGAACCCTTGGAGGTTGAAGAACTCTTCAATGAGGCTAACGCGGCGAGGTCGACGGTGGCGGAGCAGAAGCGCTCGCCGGACAACGAGGATGAGGCAGTAAGACTGTACTGGGAGAAGAACAGTGTGTCGGCCAAGCCTTTCTGGAATTTGCCGAGCTTATGGAGAGACTTGCCGGACCATGCCCTAAGTTCATTTTTCGCGCATATTCGGTCACCCATCCCCATGAACTCATATAGCAGACGTCGTTTCGGGCTGCGGACCTCTCCTCGTAGACCCTCGGCCAGATTAAGAGTTCGGCGACTAAGAAGGATTTGAGTCATTGGAGGGTGGAGTTCCATGTCCCCTCTGACGTTTCCCTGTATGTGCCTGCCGAGAATAAGCGCGCCGACCAACCCCCCGAGGGTATGGTCGCCATTAACGAGTTGATCATAGGGGCCGGATTGCGGTTCCCATTGTCGTTCGCCGTGTCGTATCTGTTGACCGCTTGGAATGTGGCGCTGCTCCAACTGACGCCGAATGCCTCGTTGCAGATCATCAGCACTTTGAATCTATTTGGCGGTCACCGGATGTTCCGTCTTCCTTCTGCGCTGGAGATGAACTATCTCTTTAAGCTGATGGCGCGGAAGGGTTCTGTTGGTGGCTACCACATCCAAGGTAACTTGGGCCGGTTGGTCCTTGGGGTGCCGAACAAGGTCGGGGCGACCTGATAAAGTGGTGTTGGGTCGGCGGAGCGTGGAAATTGGACGCGAGCGAAAAACATGACGATGAGTTGGATATCCCCACCGGATTCCGGGAGAGGAATCCGAGTAAGGGTTTTAACTCTCCCTTCGTTTGGATACACCTTGAACTGATCTAATTTGGTTTTCTTTTTGCAGGCTCCCTTGTTCCAGCAGCCGACGACCTACTATTTGATTTTTCGATCGTATGGGAGCGAATCCATGGTCTTCCGGATAGTTACATCAACGCTCGCGTGATCAACAACGAAGATCATTGGTTGGGCGCTCGGTTGTTTCGCTTTCCTTGCCACTTAAGGGTCCCAGGTACAAATGTTTATCTCTTTTGTTACTTGACGATCGCCTTTGATTGAGGAAGATGTCTAAACTTTTTGATTGTCTTCTTTGACAGAGATCTACTTCCCCCGCTACTCCGAGCCGCCGAGAGAAATCGCCATGTCGAACCCTGGTATCATGAATCGTCTCCGCCAAGGGAAGAAGTGGGCCGTGCCCCTGCGGCGATGACCCGTCCTATCCCATAGGCGAGACCTCTCATGGGGCCAATCGTCATCAAGCCAGAGACTCGGGAGGAGGCGCAGCTCCAGCGCAACCGCAAGAGGCTGAGGCCGGAGGTGCCCTTGCCATCTGTTGCAGCTGAGGCGCCCGCAATGGTGCCGCCGGTCGCTGCGCCTCCAATTTCTATAGTTTCAATGGCGGAGGGGCCTACGCCCTCATCGGCCTTCCTACAGGCCATGGCGACCGCTGATGCCCAGACCACGCGGGGCAAGCCTTTCTTCGGCCGCAAACCCGAGAAGGTCGAAATGTATGTTTGGTTGATCTGCTGAGTTACGTCACTTGTGTAGGGGACATACTAACTCCTTTGTTCTTGGTGCAGGGTCCGTCTTGCCGACCCGAATTGCTCGCTGATGGTGTTGGAATTCCTTGCGAGCAGATCTCCCCGCGAGCCTAGCGACGTCCCTCACTATGTCTCTCGGGCTATCGCCGCCCTGCCGAAGGCTTGGACGACTGATATGGATGCGATTGCGCGCCAACGGTCCGGAGACGCAATGCAGGCGACTCTTGCTCTGACCCTCCAAGAGGCTACGATGGCCGCTCAAGTTGTGAAGGATTATGAGGGGCGGCCCTCTACTGCCCATCTCCATTCGGACCTCGAGGCTGCTCGGAATCGAAACGCCAAGTTTGCCGACAGGATCCCGGAAATAGAGAAGGAGTACGTGGAGACGGCCAAGCGGGCTAAGCAGGATCTCAACCGGATGAGGCAGGATCTCGACCAGGCCTGGGCGGCGACCGACCAGATGCGTGATCAAATGATGGAAGCCCGTCGGTTGCACGCGGCCTCGTAGGAGGAGGCCACTCAGCTGAAGGCGGTGGTGGACCGGTTAATTGGCTAGCTGGAGTCGTCGAAGGGAGAGTTGGCCGCTAAGGTTTCCGAGCTCCAGGGTGCGGGTCACACAATCGCGGGGCTGAAGGAGAAGTTGGAGGCGACCGAGGCCGATCCCTTCCTCAATGTGGAGTATGTCGGCGAATTCGCCTATTACATGGCTTACGCTGACGCCAAGGGAGGGCTCGAGGTCGGCCCTCTGATTGATAACTTCAAAGCCTATGTGCTTGAGCATCCTCTGCAGCCGGCCTTCTTTTTGCTGATCCTTGACCTCTCCGACCTCGGAATCGACCTGAGCTGGTATCCGTCGCCGGACAACCTCGTTCACCCAGATGCCGACGAGGAAGCGCACATCGAACCAGCAGCCGGTGGCGAAGGTCGGACCGATCCAGCGGCCAGTGGCGAAGGCCAGGCGGGGGCAGCCTGAGTTAGTCCGCTTTTATTTTGTTTTTACTGGTAATTTTTCAGTTTCATTGTGTTTTGCCTTCGGGCACTTGTATATATATTCCGAATGAAATGAAATGAACAATTGCATCTGATTACTTGCTTGTACGATCGTCTGTCTGAATCTTTCACATTTGACTTCACACAAGTGTTTGAGGAGCGGTCGTTGTATGTATAGCTCCAAATGTATTGATATACTTTAACTTCTTAATTGTAAATTTCTGAACAAAACCGATCGTCACATGTGTATTTGAACGAAGCCGATCGTATGTGGTTCCGTCCTCCTGATCGTATGTATGGCTCAGCTCTGCCCCTTGTTTTTGTTTACTTGGTGAAAGTAAGGGAACGAAAATAATTCGTTTAGCGAGCTATCTTTAGTTTGGTTCTTGCTATCTTCGATTTTGTTGATTCCTCGAGGGAGGACGAACGTCCCGGCCTGGAAAGACTTCGCACAGTCGTAGGGTTCGATGGAACCGACCTCCACGACTATGTCTTGTACGCGAGCGACATTCCGTCTGATGGTTAACTTCTCGTGACTCACTTAATTGTGAGGGTCCTCCGTAGGCTATGTTTTGCCTCGCAATGTAGCGATGGGGCGGACAGTCTATGCCTGGAGGAGTCCTTGCACAGGGCGTCGTCGGATAAATCAACTTCGATACCGTGGCTTGTTAGCACTTTTCTGCCTAAGAGGGCATACGTTGTGATGGGGGGAAGGACGCTTCGCGTTGTCCAGGTCCGCCATGTTAGATAATGGATCCTAGGACGGCCGAGCGTGTCCACTGATCTGTTTTGGAGGGTCCTTCGGCTACGCCCGCCTCGTATTTAAACGAAAAGGCGGGCGATCTCTGCCCAAAGGAACCTTGCATGGATGGGCTATCGGTTCCATCGACCTCCAAAACCATGGCTGCACTTTTCTACCTCGGATCGCCATGTTAGATGACAATCCTCAACGGTATACGTTGTGCTAGGGGCGGGACAATCGCTTGCCTGGGTCCATCAGGTTAGATGACGAACTCTTGGAGGGCGAGCGATTCGTCCTCTTTTTTGTTTGTTTGTTTTGCTGAGGCGAATCATTTACAGGGGATTGGAAAATCTCATTAATCTCTTTGTACATTGGGTAACTGAATACAGAGTATTTATTGATAGTATTTGTTCAAATGAACGGCGTTCCAGGGATATTGGTCTGGAGTGTCGTCTGGGTGTTGGAGCTCGTAGGCTCCTTTGGTCAGCCATTTGGATATCCTGAAGGGACCCTCCCAATTCGGGCCAAATACTCCCATGTGAGTTTGGACCTTTTTGAGGACTAGGTCGCCCACTTGGAATCGCCTTTCCTTGAACTTCGAATTGAAGAATTTCTCGATTGTGTTCTTCATTTCCGAGGCCAGCTTTGATCGTGTGTTTGAGAATCTTGTTTACAACCTCTACCTGCCCGTTTGTTTGATGGTGGTAAGGGGCCGAGAACAGCTTTTTAATTCCCCATTTCTCGCAGAATTGCATAACTTCCAAACCGTCGAACTGCTTTCCGTTGTCGGAGATGATAGCCTGAGGTAGACCGAATCAGCATATGATGTTCTTCTAAACGAACTTGATCACTTTTTCTTGGCCGATCTTGTTGAGTGGCTCAGCCTCTGCCCATTTCGTGAAATAAACGACCCCCATGATGGCTAATTTACATCCCCCTAGTGCCGTCGGCAAAGGACCGATGAGGTCGATGCCCCATTGGGCGAACGGCCACGGACTATACATAGAAGTGAGCTGCTCGGGGGAGAGCTTGATGTTCGGGCCCATTACTTGACACCTGTGACAAGATCGGGCATAGGCGATTGCGTCTTTTTGTATGGTAGGCCAGAAAAAGCCTTACTTGGTCGTCTTGTGGACGAGAGCTCGCCCTCCAGCGTGATTTACACAGATCCCGTCATGGATTTCGGCTAAAACAAGTCAGCCTTCCTCCGGCGTAATGTATTTGAGAAGAGGAAGGCTGAAAGCTCGCATGTAAAGCCGGTCGTCCAATAGGGTGTATCTAGTTGCTCGGAGCTGAAGCTGGCGAGCTTTGATCCGATCTGTGGGGACCGTTCCGTCCTTCAAGTACTTAACGAACAGAGTCATTCAGTTCTCTTCAGCAACTGTGGTGACCAGGCTTCTGTTGATCGCCGATTTTGCTGACTTCGTGATTTTGATGTTAGAGAAGTCTGCCGCCCTATCTGACGATGCGAGTTTGGATAGGGCATCGGCTTGGGGTTGTGCTCTCTCGGGACTTGTTCGATCAGCACTTCTTCAAACATTGTGCACATTTTGGTGACCAATTCTTGATATTTGATCATTTGTTCGCCGCGCGCCTCATATTCCCCCTTCACTTGGTTCACGACCAAGAGGGAGTCCATGAAGATGTGGAGGCGACGAACGTCCATGGCGAGTGCTAGATCGAGCCCGCCTACCAAGGCTTCGTACTCGTCTTCATTGTTGGTCGCACAGAACCTGAAACACACAATATTTGTAAAACTTTGGCTGTCGGGGCTGATGAGGACAATCCCTGCCCCCGCTCGCGAGCTGGTCGCCGAGCCATCTACGTACAATTTCCAGGCAGGACGGCCGACCTGGGTCGGACTGGGTGGGAACTTTAATTCCACCACGAAATCCGCCAGAGCTTGGCCTTTGATCGCCGTGCAAGGAGCGTACGTGACACCGTATTGGGCGATCTCCAGTGACTACTTGAGGAGTCGCCCGTTGGTGTCTGGCCAGTGCAGAACTTGCCTTGGAGGGAGAGTCATCAGAACCTCCACTTGGTGTTCGAAGAGGTAGGCCCTCAGCTTGCGAACACTCATGACTAGTGCGTAGGCGAGCTTCTACAGAGGTGTGTAACGCGTTTCCGCGTCATGAATCGCTTGAGTGACGAAGTAGATCAGCAAGTGGGCTTCCCCCTATGCTCGCACTAATATAGCGCTCAGCGCGACCTCCGAGGTTTCCAGGTAGAGGAATAGATTTTCGTCGGGGATTTGTTTCGCCAAAATTTGGGGATTAGACAGATACTCTTTGATTTTGGCGAACGCCATTTGGCTTTCCTTCGTCCATGCAAATTTCTTATTCTTTATGGGGGCGAAGATTGGCTTGCTTTTTTCTCCGGCGCGAGAAATGAAACGGTTAAGGGCTGCTAGACAACCCGTGAGGCGTTGCACCTGTTTGACATTCCGTTGCTCCTACATGTCGAGGATCGCCTGGATCTTGGTGGGGTTCGCTTCGATCCCCCTTTATCTTACGATGTGCCCCAGGAACTTTCCGGAGCTTACCCTGAAGTTGCATTTCTTGGGGTTCAGTTTCATGTTGAATTTCTCGAGGATGGCGAACATCTCAGTAAGGTCCTTGAGGTGATGTTACTTTTTCAGGCTCTTGACCATGATGTCGTCAATGTAAACCTCCATGGTCTTGCCGATCTGATCGGCGAACATCCCGTTGACTAGTCGTTGGTAGGTCGCCCCCATATTTTTCAGACCGAACGGCATTCGGACCCAAAAGGACATGTCTTTTTCCGTGTGGAGTGACGTGTATTTTACGTCTTTCTCCGACATTGGGATCTGATGGTACCCGGCCAAGGCATCCATAAACGACATCATTTCTCAACCTACCGTGCTATCAACCAAGTGGTGAATATGAGGCATTGGAAAGTGGTCTTTTGGACATGCCGCGTTGAGGTCGGTGAAATAGATGCATAACCTCCAGGAGTTGCTTGCCTTTTTGACGAGCACCGCATTGGCTACCCACTGTGGCTAGTCGGTAGCTACTCCGATCAGTTTGTTGTCGAGTAGCCTTCTGACTTCTCCATCGAGCGCAGCATACTTCTCAGGACCGAATTTTCTACGTTTATGGTGAACAGGCTTCCTTGCCGGGTCGATCTTTAGATAGTGGCAAGCGTGTTCCGGACTGATGCCGACTATATATTGATGCGACCATGCAAACATTCCGATGTTCTTACGTAGTAAACTGATCAGATCGTCTTTTAACTCAGGACCGACGCTTGAGCCGATCAGCACTTCCCGCTCCGGGCGAGCTGGATCGATTTTTATACTTTCCAACTCTTCAATGGGGACGGTTGCTTCTCGTTTGGAATGATTGCCGGACTAGATCCTTGGATCAATGTCGAGGCTTGGCTCAAAACCGATCCTTGGCTCGATGTCATCCGACAATTGATGCGAGATGCCATCCTCTGAGTCGGGCTGGTATGAGGTGCTTGGCTTGTCTATCTCCATTGGTTGAATGTCGATCATCTCAATGTTACAAATAGTACGGGAAACGTTTAAAGGGGAAGTTACGACACAGGAGTAATTCAAACATTTCTTTGCCATTAGCTGGTCTCCTTTTACAGTACCGACTGTCCCATCGGTAGTGGGGAACTTGATACAGTAAAAGAAAGAAGAGGTGACCGCCTCAAAGGTTTCTAGAAAGGGGCAACCTAGGAACCCATTATAGATGCTGGGCCTATCTATGATTATAGAATTGAGGTTCCTAGTGATCTTAACCTTGGGATCCTCACAGCATATTAGCTCGACAGAGAGCTTCATCCTTCCATAGGCTTGGACCGTGTTGTCGCTGAACCCTTGAAGCACGGTATCGAATGGCTTGATGAACTTGGTCAAGTTGTCGAGCTGGTCCAGAGCAGATTTGAATATGATGTTGCAAAAACTCCCATTGTCAACCAGCACGCGGTCGACCATTTTCCCAAGGATACATGCAGAGATCACCAATGCATCCTCTTTGGGGCACTGCACTCCCTCCCTATCCTTGTTGGAGAAGGAGATGAGCGCGTCTCTGGAGATGGTTGGCTCTGGGGGCACCACGAGATGGACTCCGGCGAACGCCCTCAGCTCGACCTTCCGCTTTCTATTTGATATGGTGGAAACTGGGGAAAGACCTCCGAGGTTTTCACCTCCCGACGGAAGCATATTGATCCGGCCACTGGGGTTGATCGGAGGGATCGAATCATCTGAGTACTCCGGCTCGTTTTTCTCGATCCTGGCGACCGGATTTGGAGGAAGACGTTTGTCGTTCTGTCGGTGATCACGCGCCCCGGTCCTTTTTGCTCGGGGTTCTGGCTTGGTCACCAAATTGTCCAGCTTGCCTTCCTCGAACAACCTCCAGAGTTGTCTGAGGAGGTTGCGACATTGGCTGGTGTTGTGGCCGGGACTGTTGTGGTAGGCACAAAATTTACTGCGGTCCAAATGACCGTTGTCCCTCATCGGCTTCGGCTAGCTATTCGACGGCTAACCCCTTATGGGGGAAATACTTTTTATGTATTTCAGGTTCCATGAGAGCGGATAGGCAGGTATCAGGTCGGCGATGGGCAAGCGTGATACTGTGTCTTATCTCCAATTATGTTTTGTGTTCCTCCATTTAGTGTTGTTGTACTGGAAGGGTTATTGAATACTCGAGTATTGTTTGTTTTTAGTCTTCTTTGTTGTTCCGGCCTGTGTTGCCGAGGTTTTGATTTTGTACTGTGATGTATTTGGATACATTGGACATGGTTTGAATACCCTTTGTATCGTCTTTCATTTCATTGTATTTGGACCTTCTCGGTGAAGTTTTATAGTTCTGCGTATGACTAGCCTTGTGGGTCCCACGGTGGGGTTCACGCCGCTGTAATATACCCTGAATAATTTAGGGTGTTACAAAATATGGTATCAGAGCTTAGGTATATGGATACCTAGGCTGTCGGTCTTTTGGCTCGATTGAGTCGTCATTTGTCCACAGTATCACTACTCTTCCATCATCACGGTGCGACCTGTACTTGTAAGACCTCTTACTCTTCTCGTGTTTCCTTATTTGTTTTACTAATATTTTGGTATTCTTGATAATCGGACACTTCGATGACATGCGATTGAATTTTACTTACATTCCTTGTGTGTTCTTCAGTATGTCAGCTGGTAGGGGCCGTGGCCGTGGTCGTGTCCGTGGACGTGGACGAGGACATGGCGCAACCATTTCTCTCAGTTCTGTGGTGGGGTCAACCAACCCCAGTTTATCGAACTCGGTGCATCCGGACACTAAAAGTCAGCACGACCAGTCGACTGGCCAGGGGAACTGCGCAGATGTTGGAGTTGCAAATGTACTTCAACAATTGGCTAACCAGATGACCATTTTAGCCCAAACCGTTCAGCTGAATAATCCGAACCCGCACACGGATGCCTTGCTTCAGAATGTAATCCGTATGCACCCTCCACAGTTTGGTGGTGCCATAGACCCGTTAGGTTGGGAAGATTGGCTAGCAGAGTTGGAGAAAATTTTTGAAGCGGTTGTTTACCCCAAAGTGAGTAAAGTACCGATTGCTCAGTATTTCCTCACCAAGGAGCCCGCTACATGGTGGAAAGTCATCAAGCCACAGGATCGTGTTGCCACGTGGGATGAATTTAAAGAGCTTTTGGAGGCCGAGTTTTGTCCTTTGCCGGTGCGAGCGAGCTGAATTCGAGCCTTTTTCGAGGCTAAACCGTAGAATATTCCCATTTCACAAGCAATCGTAGAGTACAACAAACAATTGATCCACGTGAAGGATCAAGTGCGAAACGAGCGTGATAAGATCCGTTATTTTGATATGCGGATGAATATGGACTTACAACGGTACATGGACGGATTTGCTTGCACCACACTGAAGGAATATCAGGACGGAGCTTTAGACCATGATATGTTAAGCCCCGACAACAATACCACTGAAGAATCGAAGAAGCAGAAAATTGCGGGAAATTTTTCTGGCTCTAAGAAGGGCGTCTTCCAGAGGTCACAGATGACTAACTGTTCTACCGGACAGTCGTGACGTTCTGCTAAAGGAAAGAGGGGTTTCTGTTCTGCTCCGGGAACCACAAATCGCACGGTAACTTGCTATAATTGTGGCCGTCCAGGCCACGTTAATTTGGAAAGCAATTTTCCGCCGTTGAAGTGTCACACTTGCGGACATATGGGACATATAGCGGCTTATTATTCCGAACCAAATTAGACTTTGGACACTCGGGATTCTGCCCTAGAACCACTTGACCAAGGCACTAATCAGCGGCAATCTTTTGGTCAATCTCAGTAGAATTACGGCAGGGGCCGGGGACGGGATCAGAACGCTGGAGGGGGAAACTCTAGCGTCGGTTCGGTACAACCACGAGTCTATGAGATGCGTCGAACAGACGAACCCGACGCGGCCGTGGCTTCACGTACAATTCATATTTTATCTCATTCAGTCCGTGTGCTTTTTGATACGGGTGCTACGCATTCTTTTATTTGTTTGGAGTGTGTACGCCGTTTGAATATAACTTGTATGACTGCTTGTGATCCCTTCATTGTGAAACTACCTAGCGGGGATAGAATTGTGGGAAACCGGGAGATTAAATATTTTCCGGTGATTATATTCGGTATGAAATGGTTATCGAATCTGATTGTAGTGGATATGGTAGGCGAGGACGTGATCCTCGGCGAGGATTGGCTTGATAGTCACCAAGCGATTATGAATTACCGTACTAAGGTTATCACCATGATGACTAAAGACAGATCCGAGTACTCATTTTTGGGATGTAAGTTGGGCCAATCCAAGTTACTTATCAGCGCCATGAAGGCCGTAAAATTTTTGAATAAAGGTTGTACGGGCTATTGGTGTTATGCCTTGAAAATGGAAGGGAACTAAGTCGATTTCTCTTCGATCCCGGTTGTTAATGAGTATCCCGATGTTATTCCGGATGATCTCCTGGGATTACCTCCAGATCGTGAGATAGAATTTTCTATGAACTTAGAGCCAGATGCGGCTCCGATTTCTAAACCACCTTATCGTATGGCACCTTCCGAGATGCAAGAATTAAAGAATCAGTTGGGATAACTTCTGGAAAGAGGGTACATCAGACCGATCACAAGAGCCTGAAGTATATTTTCAGTCATAAAGAGCTGAATATGAGACAGATACATTGGTTAGAGTTGATAAAGGATTACGATTTGGAAATTCTTTACCACCTCGGAAAAGCCAATGTCGTCGCGGATGCTTTGAGCCGCCAATCGGCATCTCTTCAAATGCTCGAGGTTCTTACATCTCAGACGAAGATTCGTCAGGGTTTAATCGAGCAAGGAATAGAAGTTTGGCTCCAACGAGTACAAGGACAGTTGTGTACTCTCGAAATTACTTCGTCCTTGGTTGACGACATCAAAGGGAAACAGTGGAGTGACCCGATGATTTCTCAACTGAAGGAAGATATAACTAAATGAAAAGCTCCTGGATTCATGGTTCACGGGGATAGTATTCGGAGATTTCATGTTAGGCTTTGTGTTCTGAATGATCTAGAGTTGAGGCAGAGAATTCTCCGAAAAGCCCATGCTACGCCTTACTCAATCAACCCCGGGGCGACTAAGATGTATAAGGACTTGAAACGAAATTTTTCTTGGAACAACACGAAGAAGGATGTCGCGGAATTTGTACTATGGTGCTTGATGTGTCAACAAGTCAAGATCGAACATCAACGGCCAGTGGGGTTGTTGAAATCGCTTCCCATTCCTGAGTGGAAGTGGGAAGACATCTCTATGGATTTCATCACTGGCATGCCAAGAACTAAGGCCGGAATAAATATGATTTGGGTAATCTTCGATTGGTTGATCAAGTCTGCACACTTCTTGGGTATTAAGGATACTTGGGGACTGCATAGATTGGCTCTAACTTTTATAGTTGAGATCGTAAGATTGCGTGGTGCCCCCAAGACCATTGTTTCTGATAGAGACGGTCGTTTCGTATCGCATTTTTGGCAGGCCGTTCATCAGGCTTTGGGTACTGAGTTGAGATTGAGCATGTCCTTTCATCCTCAGTCAGACGGTCAGACAGAGAGGACGACTCAGACATTGGAGGATATGTTGCGAGCTTGTGCCTTAGACTAGAGTAATGATTGGGAGCTTCATTTACCGTTGATCGGGTTTGCCTACAATAATAGTTGGCATGCGTTGATCAAGATGGCACCATTCGTGGCACTTTATGGTAGGCGATGTAGGTCGCCATTATGTTGGGATGAGGCTTCGGAGCTAATTGGAATGGAACTGGATATGTTGATGGAGATTAAGGAAAAGATTTCTATTATCCGGGATCGATTGCTGACTGCCCAGAGCCGTCAGAAATCTTATGCTGATACTCGTCGTCGACCCTTGGAGTTCTAAGTGGGGGATCATGTCTTACTCAAGGTGTCGCGGACCAGAGGAATTTTCCGCTTCGGGAAAAAGGGGAAACTTAGTCCGAGGTATATTGGACCTTTCGAGATCTTGGACAGGGTTGGAGATTTATCTTATTGCTTGGCGTTGCCTACAGCTTTAAGTCACGTCCATAGTGTTTTTCATGTGTCTCAGTTGAGAAAGTACGTGCTGGATCCAAGCCACGTTATCCACTACAGTGTGATTGACGTAGCCGAGGATATTCCCTTTTCGGAGAGACCCGTGAAGATCCTTGAGCGTCACGAGAAACAACGTCAACATAAGACCATTCCACTAGTTAAAGTGCAGTGGTCGAGACATGGAGTCGAGGAGGCGACTTGGGAAACGGAAGAGTAGATGCGGTCGGAGTACCCCGAACATTTTATTTCTTAAGTTTCGGGACGAAACTTCTTTTTAGAGGGGGAGACTGTAATACCCGTACTTTTATTGACTGTTGAACTTGCTGTTTTTCTTATTTCGTCGCTCCGTAAACTCTTGGTGATGTTGTCGATATTGTTATAGAGTTTCGTATCTTGGTTGGATCACAATCGTGTTGTTTAGAGCTTGCGGAAGTGTTCTGGGTCAGAGAAATAGCGCACGCTAGGCCTAGGCTAATGCACGCTAATTGTTTGAGTAGTGCACGTTAGCTTTGAGCCGTAGCGCGCGCTAAGGGACCAGTCAGGTCAGAACCAGTAACTTATACTGCTTTCTGGACTGGCAGTTAACGTGCGCTAGGAGTTCGTTAACGTATGCTATTCTTGGTCAGTAGCGCACGCTAACATCCGTCCGTAGCGCACGCTAACGGGCTGGTTGGCAGAGGCAGTGAGGTTGTCAGGTTTTTGGGACTATCGAGTAACGTACGCTAGTCTTCGGATAGCGCATGCTATAAGAGCTGCGTAGCGCACACTAAGCCATAGCGGTAGCGCACGCTAAGACTCGAGCAGGGCAGAGGAAAGCAGGTTCTGGACTCCAGTTCTAGACAACATTATTGGCTAGCGCATGCTAAGATAAGGTGATTAGCGCACGCTAACGGGTCCGGCAGAAGCCATTGGACTACCCGGTGACCTGGCTAGCGCACGCTAATAATCGAGGCGTAGCGTGCACTAGACTGGGCGAGTATATATTAGACATTTGACTTCCATTTCGTCATTTTTCATTCTCTTCACTCATTTTCGACGGGAGAAGCTCAAGAGAGGCGATTTTGGGCCATTGGAAGTGATCCATCTTCAAACATCAACATCTTTGGTTGGAGAACAAGGATTATACAACGTCTAATCCATTCTATTGTCCAAATCAAGGTGAAAATTCTTAGAACCCTAATTTTTGGTAAATTTGGGGTTTTTCCTAGATTCATCCAATTTATCCGTTTTGAAGCTTGAGAACCTTGAGATTATGATGTATCTATCCCATATACATGCTTTTCCTACGATTTTACGGATTGGTTTGTGCCGTGTTCGGACTTGTGAGGGTTTGAGTGATTTTTCAAATTCTAGTTGTTTACGCTTGTATTTTCGTGAATCGTTGACAGGTTTCGGGAGTTTCTTTGTGAATTATAAGTATGGATTATTGATTATCATATCCCTTACGGATCGTTTAGGTGCCGGAAGCGTGTTCTTGGACCTACCGAACTCATACTCTTTTCTGTTCAATTTCTCGATGTCTCAAGGGCAATTATACATTTATGATTATATGTTCTCGACTTTGAAAGTAGGATATATGAATGGTATTATTGTTTATATCTACTCTGGGACGGGCCGACAGGTCCCCTGATGGTTTCGTTGTAACACCCCCAATCCGATCGAGGATATTACATGTCGTAGAACCCTTCATCAAGGATCTACCAGGCTGGTAATACATCGAACAACTCAAAAATGCCTTTAAGGCTAAAATGACTCAGTAGACCGCTTTGGTCTTTCAATAAATACATACAACTCAAACACAATACATGCCCACGCAGGGGTCGAATACAACACACTCCCGTACAATGGGGAAAGAATACCGCAGCGGAAATAAAATCCAACTGAACCAATACAACAATGTACGGGTCCTCTTGTGATTAGTATCGATCATCTTTCATTATCCTTCGTGCCGACCCTGTGTTATGCTCCCAAACCTGAATTCAAAAATAGACATCCATCCCCCGATTACTCGGGGGTAAGCAAAACTCCACTGTTTTGCTTGTGCAAGAACAAAGTGCAAAATACGAGCCATACAATTCACATTTCCACGAATAACAATAACCAGGAATCCTCAAAGATCCAAACATAACGAAAAGTACTCCCCGAGGCAAGAGTTTGGGTGAAACGTTCCAAAACCGAAAGATCGCAAATCGAGAGGATAATTTATAAAACATTTTAAAAATGCCATCGAGAGTTTTAATAGAAAACAACTTAGGATTATCAAATTCTTCTATTTCCAAAAAATCAACAGGGTCACAGCCCAAAGATTTTGTTTTCGCAAATAGAAAACCGACAACAATTCACAGGGTTAAAACCCACGTCACATGTCCTCGACGGACATAAAATCAATACCAACTCATGAAGTTTTACTCGTGAATCCAGAGTGAATTCATAGATTCCCCCGAGGCCCCATCGGACCCTCCCGAGGTGAGCAAAGACATTCACAAAACATACACATGCACTCGTGAATTTTTACTCGTGAATCCAGAGTGAAGTCATAGATTCCCCCGAGGCCCCGTCGAACCCTTCCGAGGTGAGCAAACACATTCACAAAACATACACGCACAGGCATCGCCTAGGACCGGGACTCCACCACAAATCCCACCCGATGCCTTGAAGGATCCTCCCGATCTAACTAGCGAAACAATCAACCACAAATAACATATCACACCAAGGATATCCAAACAATTCACCAAGAGGCATCAAACACTTAGCAAAACACCACATCGCACCTAAAAGAGATAATATACGTACACACGCATTATCAAGAGCAACATCAACACCAAACCTATCCAAAGGATTCACGTAGTCACTTACAACCCACACAATTTACAAAACACGCGCGTTTTGAAAGTGAGCCTTTAACGAGGCTAGCCGAATCTTTTGAAAACTCATTTCAAACAAACAAACAAACATACCAAGACGATCACCAATCATCATATCCACAAAACAAGAAATGTATGGACAAGGTACTTGCCTCGAATAAGAACAACACGGAGAATCGACCGAAGTAGGTTGGCACGAACCGACTACGAACCCGCCGACTCCACCGAATGCCAACTCGCGATAATAAACTACGAAGTACAATAACAATAATGAAAATGAATTCCGTAGCACGACTTAAAGCCGTTGAATTCAAGGAACAAACGACGAAAGTTCAAGGGTTTCCTCCAAAATGGCCAAGAACACGAATTGACCCGACAAAACATGAAAATGGACTTCCCAGCCGAAAAATGGATATTCAATCCATAGGATACGTTTAAAAACATCATTTTACAACAATCGGTTCATCAAAAATGGATGGAAAACGAAATCAAGAACAAATCCCCCCAAAAAGTCAACTCGATGGAAATCATACCTTGATTCGACGAAGAACAATGGATTAAATGATGTTAAACACAAGAATACTACTAAGATTAATCATACCCACCATGGATTAATCAACAATACGGAATGAATCGGACAAAAACGCAAAAACCCCAAAATTTCTCAAAATAGGGTTCTAGGAAATCTCACCTTGATTCGCTGGATCAAAGGGTGATATAGGATGATCAATCAATGATATGAACTCAAGAACTTCGTGGATTTGTTGTTTAACAACATGGCATCGCCTCCTCCGATACCCCAGTCGCGGACAAAAAAGAAAGGAAATGAAAAACGAGTGAAAATGCGACTGCTCTGTCACATTTATAGAAGTAGGCATTAGCGTGCGCTAAGCCTTCCGGGTAGCGTGCGCTAACGGGAAGCCTCGGCCGAGCACCTTCGGTCGGGGCCCGTGCAACCCGACATTGCTGACAAAACCTGCCGACCGAGACCTGCCCGCCCGACTCGAGAAGGCAGGCCGCGGATGCTAGCGCGCTAGCCAACTCCGTCCGTAACCCTCGACCAAATCGCTCGGCAGTAATGTACGCTAGTCGGACGGCAGCGTGCGCTACACATGCCGATTAGCGCGCGCCACGACCGACAGTAGCGTGCGCTACCTGCCGATCCTCCCCGAGTCCAGTACTCCAGTAACCCCTCTGCCCAGCCCGATAGCGTACACTAGCCGATCGGCAGCGTGTGCTACACCTGCCGAGCTAACATCCGCAGCCTTCCGGCAGTAGCGTGCCCTACGCCGGTTCCTGTCGCGCCTGCCCGTCCGGTGCCCAGCACTTCCGACAGTGCCTGCCGCACCTGTCCGGCTAGTGCTCAGCCGCCATGATCCGACGACTCGATTTCTGAAAACGCACGGAACGAACACGATGAAATGCTCGCGGACAACTACATCGACCCGAAATGAAATACTATGCAACAATTAATCACACGCGACCAAGAAAAAGGGTCAAGACAACAATTACGAATGCGGATACCCATAACTTTGGGTAAATTACAAAATGGCCCAAAATGCCCGAAAATCACGATACGTGATCGAATAACCAAACCGAAGTTTACAACACGTATAACAAAGTTAAACGGACTTACAGGAAACTCGAAACAGCATTTTCGAACGAGATTCGCAAGAATCGAACTCAAGTGCGGAAAAGTCGCCAAAAAGCACGGAACCCAGCAAAACGGCACCGAAACAAACTCGGATGTCAAAGAGTTCAGAATTAAATACTCTCGGAATGAAAAAATGATCACGAACGGGTCGTCAAAACGGGCTCCCGCCGAAAAAAAAGAAAATCATCAAAATCCAAAATTGCGGGTATTACATTCTATCCTCCTTAAAGGAAGTTTCGTCCCGAAACTTAAAACAAGTAGGGAGAAGCAAAATCCCGCCAGGAAAACTCAACGATATTCACAAGAACCGAATAAAACTCGCGCCTAACGGCAAAACGTTACAAGCAACGCAAAAGAATATACGGCATGAAAACACGCTACACAACGACCAACACAACGCCACCGGTAGAGACAACAAGTGACGAGCGTCATCAACAGATAATACAATCAAGTCGATTATCCGAACAATCGAAAACATAACAAACGAAAATCAACATGATTGACCAACCTAACGGTACATCAATCAACACGCGAGCCAATCGCTGAACATATACGAAATTCCACTGCCCAAGGGTTGGAAGATCGAAAACGATACTAATTTCCCGAACTTAAGGAAATTAGGAAGGAGTCTGAATGCTCAATAATCACGAAACGGGGTCAACAAAAACTGAACAATCAATGATCGAACCACAATGACCGAGACAACAAAAATCGAACAATCATTCTCGGATCACGAAGAACAATAAGGTTCAATCGACAACTCCGAGGTTCATATCTCGACTCGAGACAAAACATGATCCGGTGAAAACAACAAGATTTGCACTCACATAAGATCCACAAGAAAGGGAATAGCAATTGAAAAGTCACAACGACAAATGAGTAATTCCGAAACAATACCACCCTCGTTCGATCAACAAAAGCAAGGGACAGGGCAAGCTCAGAAAATGTTAACGAACATAAACGAGTCGACAGAGTCGAAAACACAGAAGTTCCAAATCCGATCCACTTCGAATAAAAGAACTTAATTTACGAAGTTCGAAACAACAAGGTAAGGAAATAACATAACATACAACTGATAGACCACGCCCCTCAGGGACTCCTCGGAGCCGGTCCTCATATCAATGCTCAAGTCTGTGCCTCGGAAGGCTCGGTAATCAACTCACAAAACTGAACATGATGTCCCTCGAGTCCGCACTTGAAACAAGTCACAGGCGAGGAAGGATAAATTGCACGTACATTCCCCCGGCACATCACGGTTGAAATGCCTCGGCTCGGCATACCGAAAATACAGATGCTAGATACATTGGAACATAACACCGCAAAACAACATACCGGAGATGCCAACTCAGCATAACATATCAACGCATACAAAAACCACAACAACAACGGCATCGTTCGATGATTAAAACGGCCCGAACGATAGCCAGCGCACAATCACAAACATCATGAACAATCACACATTTAGACAAACATACAAACCCCAACTTTAACAGCTCGAACATGTGCGATAGCACGCAAATCACCACGAAATGACAACGTTAAAGATCAACATCACTCCTCTCACTGAGGGCTAATACAACAATTGCGTGGCGAATGACTCAGCGCTCACTCCACTAATTCAATCACAACTCGGGGTTAACAACCCAAACGAAAGTGCGAACATTATACATATATTCTCGGACCGCAAATAGGAACGAAAGGTTTTAAAAACAAAAACCACCTTTGAAAAAGAAAGATTTTGGAAACACTAGTTGATCTTGAGTATCACCTTTCAAAAAGTAGTACAAACACCATTATCGAGACAATGAAAAACATCTTGCGTTTGAACAAAAATGAGGACACTTTTCTTCTAGTGAAAAACTTTCAGAAATATTTGACCCTCGGGTCTAAGCAAAGCATTTCTAAATAGTTTGAAAATATCTCAAAATATCTTGGTCCTCAACTGGAATAATTTTGAAGCATATTGCGGCACTAGAAAGCACCTTGAAAGTACCGCGAGAAAATAATTCATTTTAAAAGTACGTCTCGAAATTTATTTTCTAAGATACTCAAGGTTTTTGAAAATCTATTAGGCTAGAATGCCCAAAAACTCGCACGTATCAACATTCGGTTACACACATCATAATGTACGCATCCACTCACTTAAAATCAAGGCAACACTTGTCTTTTACCGGATACAACAGTCGAAAGGACATAAATAATAACAACACTCCTCATATAAACGAAATATGAGAGTCACATAAACGCATCACGAAACCAAAAATCTGCATAAAGATTCCGTCACTTAACACATAATCATACCAGTAACTCGCATTAGACGAGGCACAATCACAAAGAAGGGAGACTTACATCCACAGGTCGCATGAAGATGATGATCGCTCCATGATACTAATCACGACCAATAGACTCATACGACGCATCGCGACACGACTTAGTGAGACAAAATCCTACGAGACAAAACTCAACAGACACCACTAACCCGACAGCCTCGGTTTCCTCAACCTGGCTCTCCGATACCATTTATGTAACACCCCCAATTCGCTCGAGGATATTACACGTCGTAGAACCCTTCCTCAAGGATCTACCAGGCTGGTAAATACATCGAACAACTCAAAAATGCCTTTAAGGCTAAAATGACTCAGTAGACCATTTTGGTCTTTCAATAAATACATACAACTCAAACACAATACATGCCCACGCAGGGGTCGAATACAACACACTCCCGTACAACAGGGAAAGAATACCGCAACGGAAATAAAATACAACTGAACCAATACAACAATGTATGGGTCCTCATGTGATTAGTATCGATCATCTTTCATCATCCTTCGTGCCGACCCTATGTTATGCTACCAAACCTGAATGCAAAAACAGACATCCACCCCCCGAATAATCGGGGGTTAGCAAAACTCCACTGTTTTGCTAGTGCAAGAACAAAGTGCAAAATACGAGCCATACAATTCACATTTCCACGAATAACAATAAAGAGGAATCCTCAAAGATCCAAACATAACGAAAAGTACTCCCCGAGGCAAGAGTTTGGGTGAAACGTTCCAAAACCGAAAGATCGCAAATCGAGTGGATAATTTATAAAACAGTTTAAAAATGCCATCGAGAGTTTTAATAGAAAACAACTTAGGATTATCAAATCCTTGTCTTTCCAAAAATCAGCAGGGTCACAGCCCGAAGGATTTGTTTTCGCAAATAGAAAACCGAAAACAATTCACAGGTTAAAACCCACGTCACGTGTCCTCGACGGACATAAAATCAATACCAACTCGTGAAGTTTTACTCGTGAATCCTGAGTGAATTCATAGATTCCCTCGAGGTCTTGAAGGACCCTCCCGAGCTGGCTAGTGAAACAATCAACCACAAATAACATATCACACCAAGGATATCCAAACAATTCACCAAGAGGCATCAAACACTTAGCAAACACCACGTCGCACCGAAGAGAGATAATATACGTACACACGCATTATCAAGCGCAACATCAACACCAAACCTATCCAAAGGATTCACGTAGTCACTTACAACCCACACAATTTACAAAACACGCGTTTTGAAAGTGAGCCTTTAACGAGGCTAGCCGAATCTTTTGAGAAGTCATTTCAATCAAACAAACAAACATACCAAGGCGATCGCCAATCATCATATCCACAAAACAAGAAATGTATGGACAAGGTACTTGCCTCGAATAAGAACAACGCGGAGAATCGACCGAAGTAGGTTGGCACGAACCGACCACGAACCCGCCGACTCCACCGAACGCCAACTCGTGATAATAAACTACGAAAGATAATAACAACAATGAAAATGAATTCCATAGCACGACTTAAAGCCGTTGAATTCAAGCAACAAACGACAAAAGTTCAAGGGTTTCCCCCAAAACGGCCAAGAATACGAATTGACCCGACAAACATGAAAATGGACTTCCCAACCGAAATATGAATATTGAATCCATAAGATATGTTTAAAAACATCATTTTACAACAATCGGTTCATCAAAAACGGATGGAAAACGAAATCAAGAACAAATCCCCCCAAAAAGTCAACTCGAAGGAAATCAATAAATATACCTTGATTCGACGAAGAACAATGGATTAAATGATGTTAAACACAAGAATACTACTAAGATTAATCATACCCATCATGGATTAATCAAAAATACGAAACGAATCGGACAAAAACGCAAAAACCCCGAAATTTCTCAAAATAGGGTTCTAGGAAATCTCACCTTGATTCGCTGGATCAAAGGGTGATATAGGATGATCAATCAATGATATGAACTCAAGAACTTCGTGGATTTGTTGTTTAACAACATGGCTTCGGCTCCTCTGAAACCCCAACCGCGGACAGAAAAGAAAGGAAATGAAAAACGAGTGAAAATGCGACTGCTCTGTCACATTTATAGAAGTAGAAATTAGCGTGCGCTAAGCCTTCCGGGTAGCGTGCGCTAACGGGCAGCCTCGGCCGAGCACCTTCGGCTGGGGCCCATGCAACCCGACACTGCTGACAAAACCTGCCGACCGAGACTTGCCCGCCCGACCCCGATAGCGTGCGTTGCGCGGACGCTAGCGCGCGCTAGCCAACTTGTCCAAAACCCCCTAGACCAAACTGCTCGGCCAGGTAACGTACGCTAGTCGGCCGGCAGCGTGCGCTACACTTGCCGATTAGCATGCGCCACGACCGACAGTAGCGTACGCTACCTGCCGATCCTCCTCGAGTCCAGTACTCCAATAACCCCTCTGCCCAGCCCGATAGCGAACGCTATCCGGTCGGCAGCGTGCGCTACACCTGCCGAGCTAGCGTGCGCAGCCTTCCGGCAGTAGCGTGCGCTACGCCGGTTCCTGCCCTGCCTGCCCGGCCGGTGCCCAGCACTTCCGACAGTGCCTGCCGCACCTGTCCGGCTAGTGCTCAGCCGCCATGATCCGACGACTCGATTTTCGAAAATGCACGGAACGAACACGACGAAATGCTCGCGAACAACTACATCGACCCGAAATGAACTTCCATGCAACAATTAATTGCACGTGACCAATAAAAAGGGTCAAGACAATAATTACGATTGCGGATACCCACAACTTTGGGTAAATTATAAAATGGCCCAAAACGCCCGAAAATCACGATACCTGATCGAATAACCAAACCGAAGTTCACAACACATATAACAAAGTTAAACGGACTTGCGGAAAACTCGAAACAGCAGTTTCGAACGAGATTCGCAAGAATCGAACTCAAGTGTGGTAAAGTCGCCAAAAAGCACAGAACCCAACAAAAAGGCACCGAAACGAACTCAGATGTCAAAAAGTGCAGAATTAAATACTCTCGGAATGACGAAAATATCACGAGCAAGTCGTCAAAATGGGCTCCCACCGAAAAAAAAGAAAATCACCAAAATCCAAAATTGCGGGCATTACATTCGTAGCCTCTGGTGCGATTCCACGGATAATTTAGGTTAACCACTCTGGGGTGGACCGACGTGTCCCCTGAGGGTTCCGTAGCCTCTGGTTCGGTTCCACGTTTGATCATGTATGCATTGTTGTGATGCTCTGAGATTTAGTTATTACGGAATACTAGTCTTGAATTGATGAATTGACGGTTACCTTTACTTTATTGTCGAGGAGTATTGTGTTTCATATTTGATATACTTGCACTAGCTATTCGACGGCTGACCCTTTATGGTGGGAATACTTTTTATGTATTTCAGGTTCAAGGAGAGCGGATAGGCAAGTATCGGGTCAGCATGAAGATGATGGGCAAGCGTGATACTGTGTCTTATCTCCAGTTATGTTTTGTGTTCCTCCATTCAGTGTTGTTGTACTGGAAGGGTTATTGAATACTCGAGTATTGTTTGTTTTCAGTCTTCCTTGTTGTTTCGGCCTGTGTTGTTGAGGTTTTGATTTTGTACTGTGATGTATTTGGATACATTGGACATGGTTTGAATACCCTTTGTATCATCTTTCATTTCACTGTATTTCGACCTTCTTGGTCAAGTTTTATAGTTCCGCGTATGACTAGCCTTGTGGGTCCCACGGTGGGGTTCACGGCGCTGTAATTAACCATAAATAATTTGGGGTGTTAAACATACATGGACTATGAATGATTAAATAATATGGCTCAAGATGGACATAACAGTACGCCCGATCCGGAAATGTGTCCGTGTACATGTCCACCCCGTATACGGAATCCAGAATATACGTGTGACAATGTACCTAATTAGCCTCACGAACTACGTCTCGTGTGCAAAGTCCAATACAGAAAACATCCACGTATGACTATATAAGTGCCCGGCTAAAAATCCTACACGATAACCAATCGGCACGCACATATGATTCCAGATATATCACGATACAACATGACAATGAATTCAACGAATCACATATCTGATTAAGGATCAAGAAAAACTCACCGAAATGACAACGAGGACCAATGAGATCAATGATTCAAAGTGACGTACTTGGGAATGCAATCCCATGATGAAAAATGGAACAACGTCAAGGACAATATCAAATTACGAGTCACAAATTCATAAACAATTCATATACATGAAACGTATAAACATCCCAAGAATCTAATCATCATTATAACCAAGCACGATAACTTGCCTCAATACGGAGACGAGAATAATCCTCCCTTGTCGAAACGATTGAATGGTCCTCGACTAATATCGGTTATCGAACAATCAACCTTGAACGAAATACATTTCACTCGATAACACATCCATATAATCATCGATATTGAATTTAGTAAGATGACACCCCACATTAACGAATATTCGCTTGATTCTTTATAACTAAGAATTTATCAAGAACATGTTAAACAATCACTTATGTTGTCAATATCATCTTACGTTGATTAAACTTTCCAAGAACATCACAATATTGAAAGTAATAATCTGCACAACTATGTTCATCACTACATCTCATCCAGATTGAATATAGTAAGCTTATAATAAGGTTATATTAGTTAGAAGATTACACCATATTCATGAAGATTATTAAGACCAATCTTACAACCCCTTACTAACCTGGATGATCCACTAACATCATCTATGAATTCACCTAGCTTAGGTTCAAGAATCACCACACTAACCTTCTAACATTCAACAAGGTGTTCTTATACATTTTAAGACAACATTTCATCAATTAAACTTAACTATGAAAAAGCTAATGGTTATCATTGTATTAGTGATGTTAGCAACTCAGCAGGAAGAGTCTGATTCGTTTAAACATGACCATTATCAACAAAATATCAAGAACACCTTATAACAAACCCTTAGTTATCATTTTCACCAATAAGTGATAGAAAGTTTAACTACAACATGTTTTATTTGATTGATCCAATTCTAGGTGAAGTATACCACAACACTAACATCATAACTATGAAAATGTAGAGTATGATGGGTTATCATACCTTCAGAAACGAAGAACAATCCTCAACACTACAAGAAACACACTCCAAGCTCAAGAACACCTTCTAAACTTCAAATCAATGAGCTCCACTCCAAGTTACAAGGCTCCAAAGCAAGTTGGAGAAGGTTAATATGAGTCTAGGTAGGCAGGAGAAAGGATATGTGGAGAAAAAATAAGGTTGGGTTGTGCAGAAATGAAAAACAAGTTGTGTCTTTAAATAGACTGTAAAGCCTTAACGTACGCTATCGAACGAATTTAGCGTACGTTAATACCTGTTACGTACGCTAACCAGTTGGTGTTACGTATGTAATCAACTTACAGAGGCTACTGTCTCGACTTACACACACGCTATAACGTACGCTAAGGGCAAAGAATTACGTACGTTAATATTAGTTGATTTTGACCATCTCGAGATCCAACCACCCTTCACGTGCATGGCCACTCACATGCGGAAGTCAACTGATGTCTGATTCCCTCCTAACGTACGCAACGGATAACGAATCACGTACATTAAGGCACGAGCTTAACGTACGTTAATCAAACTATGTAGCGTACGCTACACCACCAGAATAGTTCAAAAAATGCAACTCTCCAATTAAAATTGAACCAACAAACATAAAGTGAATAACAACGATAACTAACTCAATTCTGTAACACCTAGACATTGTAGTCATATATTAAATGCAACATGATTCAACGATATTCAGATTATCTCAACAATACAACAGTAAGGATGGAGAATTATAGTCGGATATTACATACTCCCCCCTTAAAATGAGTTTCGTCCTCAAAACTAAGGGGTAAATAATTCGGTATATGTCACTCGCATGCTATCCTCAGTTTCCCCACGTAGCCTCCTCAACCCCGTGTCGTGACCACTGAACCTTCAGTAGGGGAATCGTCTTGTTCCGCAACTGTTTGATCCTCCGCTCGAGTATCTGCTTAGGACGCTCCTCGTACGAATGATCCTCCACTATTTCAATCTCTTCGAACTGAAGTACATGGCTCGGATCAGCAACATACTTCCTCAACTGGGAGACATGAAACACGTTGTGAATCCGACTCAAAGCCGGTGGCAAAGCCAGTCGATAGTCCAGATCATATACACGCTCCAAAACATCAAATGGCCCAATGTACCTCGGGCTCAGCTTGCCTCTCTTCCCAAAACGAAAAACACCTCGGGTAGGAGACACCTTCATTAGCACATGGTCACCAACCTCGAACTCAAGCGGTCGTCGACGGTGGTCTGCGTAGGACTTCTGTCGACTTTGAGCCATTGACAAACGACTCCTAATCAGAGCGATCTTCTCATGGGCTGCTAAGAACATATCGGGTTCTGTACCCAGAGATTCTGACAGTTCGTCCCAACACAAAGGGGACCTACAACGACGGCCATACAATGCCTCATACGGTGCCATATGAATCGAAGCATGCCAACTATTATTATAAGTGAATTCCACCAAAGGTAGCTGGGTTTCCCAATCGTCCTACCAATCAAGAGCACATGCCATCAACATGTCCTCTAGAGTTTGGATAGTTCTCTCAGACTGAACATCGGTCTGCAGATGAAAACCCGTACTAAAATTCAATTGCGTGCCCATCGCACGATGAACTGCCTTCCAGAAGTGCGACACGAATTGCCCGTCATGATCCGATACAATACTCTTGGGGGTACCATGTAACCTTATAATCTCTTTAATAAATAGCTGGGCCAATCTCTCGGGACCCCACGTTTCTTTAATCTCCAAAAAGTGGGATGGTCCACAATCACCCAAATTGTATTCATTCCTCAACGACTCGTCGGCAAGCTAGTGATAAAATCCATCGATATGTCCTCCCATTTCAACGGGAATCGGGAGCGGTTTCAGCATTCCTGCGGGTCACTGGTGCTCAATCTTAACCTGCTGACAGGTTAAACATCTCGAAACGAATTCGGCAACCTCACGTTTCATATTCCCCCACCAATAATATTGTTTCAAATCCTTATACATCTTACTAGACCCCGAATGAATAGAGTACGGGGTAGCATGGGCCTCTCTCACATGATAGAGTTCCTCAACTCTTCGTCTGCGGGTATACACACTCGATTCCTGAAGCGTATCAATTCGTCCTCGTGGATCACAAATCCAGGGGCTTTCCCTTGAGTTACTTCATCCCGAACTCGAGATAAGAATGGGTTTGTAACCTACTTCGATCCGATTATATCATCAAGAGAAGAATAAATCTCAAGTGTGCAAAGTTGTCCCTGAACACGCTGTAACCAAACTTCAATCTCTGGCCTCATAAGATCTAACTGCAATTCCCTCTGAGCTGTCAAGCGGCTAAGCATCTGCTCCTGCACTGTCTTATGGCGCAAGGCATCAGCAACCACATCTGCCTTGCCCAGATGATAAAGGATCTCGATATCATAATCTTTGATTAATTCTAGACACCTTCTCTATCTCATGTTCAACTCCTTCTGAGTAAAAATGTACTTCAGGCTCTTGTGATCAGTAAAGATTTGACAGGTAACTCCATACAGATAGTGATGCCAAATTTTCAAAGCAAACACCACGCCTGCTAGCTCCAAGTCATGGGTCGGATAGTTAACTTCATATGTTCTCAATTTTCTCTATGCATAGGCAATCACTTTCCCTTCCTTCCTCAGTACACATCCAAGGCCCTGTCTCGACGCGTTACTATACACCACGAATCCCTCCGTTCCTTTTCGTAGAACCAAAATAGGTGCTGTATTAAAAATGAAACAAAATGATACAGATAATTAATAAAAACCCAATTCATCAACTCCATGAATACCGACAGTGCATTAGTCAATCCAAACGGCATCACCACGAACTCATAATGCCCATAGCGAGTACGGAAGGATGTCTTCGAAATGTCAGGCTCTCGAATCCTCAACTGATGATAACCAAACCTCAAGCTGATCTTAGAAAACACAGCAACTCCCTGAAGTTGATCCAATAAATCATCAATACGAGGCAAAGGATATTTGTTCTTAATGGTTACCCTGTTCAGCTCACGGTAATCAATACATAAATGCAGAGATCCATCCTTTTTCCGTACAAAACACTGGCATTCCCCAAGGGGACACACAAGGTCGAATATAGCCCTTCTTAGTCAACTCCTCAAGCTGGTTCTTCAACTCCTGCAGCTCAGTTGGAGCCATATGATATGGTGCTTTCGAAAGCGGGGATGTACCTGGCTCTAACTCAACAGTAAACTCTACGTCATGATGTGGAGGTAAGCCTGGAAACTCGTCTGGAAATACGTCTGGGTAGTCTCGGACTACTGTAATGTCGGCCAATTTAACTAGTCGATCTGCTGTTTTGGTCATGTAGCACCAATAACCAATACACTCATGATTAAGCAGTTTCACTGCTTTCATAGCGCTGATGACTCTACCGGAACGACTGGAATTATCACCTCCAAAAATACACTTGAAACCTTCATCAGAAGTGACGGTTACCATCCGCTTGCTGACACTAAGTAGGGCATCATGACGATCCATCCAATCTATACCCAAGATTATTTCATCCTTAGGTAAATCGACTACAATAAATTTCACAACCACTCACGGTCGTTCATTCGAATAGGACAGTCCTGGACTTCACGATTTCCAATAATTCTTCTACCATCAGGTAGGCCAATCACATAAGGCTCACAATTAAGAACATGGTCCAGAGGCAAACAACTTAAACAAGAAGTAGATATAAAGGAGTGTGAAGCACCGGTATCAAAAAGAACACACACAGGCTGAGAGTGGATCTCGAGTATACCTGCAATCATGCTGGCCTCTGGATCGTCAGCTTTATTCATCTCGTAAATCCCGGGTTTCATAGCTCCGGCACCAGGTATACCACTTTGATTCCCACAACCCATTCCCCTATTTGCCCTGGTAGTCTGATAAGAAGCGGACAGAGGCACACGGTCCTGGAAAGAAGACTGAACTGGAGCATGAGACGCTACTGGTTCACGTCCGGGTCCATTCCTGCAAAAACGAGCACGATGCCCATTCTTCCCAAAAGTATGGCATGTGCCGGCTAGCTTCAGGCATTTGGAGTTGACGTGCCCCTGGTCTCCACAGTTATAGCACACAACAGATGAGGGGACCGCTCGAGAGTGCAATTCGGCTGGCTTCGATGCCACCAGGTGTGGGCGCCCTTGCTAAGATAGTAAGCTACTATGGAGATGTGATTCTCTTCGGGACAGTCCACCATCTCGAATAATTTGTCAAAGTGTTCAATCCAATGTACAATGTGAGCAGGCTCAGAGGAGCCTTCAAAGATCGGAGGTCACTAGCGAGAGATGTCACTGATGATCCGACTCACGGGCCCGCCAAGAACAGGAGGTGGAGAATGAGGCCCCTGTTGCTGGCCAATAGTAGCTCTCTGCATAGCTTCCATTAATTGACCCAGTTGGGTCATCTGGGCCATCATGACCTGCATCACAACATAAGGATCAACATGCGCATCCTCGCGTCCAGTGTGGTGCAATTGATCCCTAGAAGGCGAACCACTGCCTGTGGAACTATGCTCCACATTCACGCGCCTGTTGTCTCGTGGTATTGGGATTTGGCCCCCTCCGCGGCCTCGTCCCCCTCTGCCACGGCCTCTCAGGTTTATTTCCATAATGAAAGAATCAAACCATAATGATAATTATAAGTATAGTTCTTGATACCAACCAAAATTCATGGTAAGTTAATAGCAATAATGAATTACATATTCAAGAAAAGAGTTCACAATGAATTATTTGACACCACGAGTGTCACACATAATATGACATCGACATTGAGTCGAACAATTTCAATCATATAATTAATCCAGAATTTACCTCGAATTATTAATCAGATAAATCCTGCCATAGATCCTCGAAATAACAAGATCAACAAAGAGATCCATTCCGATATCAATATCATGCCAGTTATTAAATCGTGGCCCGTAAAGTACATACCATATTTGGCTCGTAGGGTCAGGCGCTTGCACAGGTCACACGTGACACGAAGGTCTTTGATACTAGTTCATTCTACAACAACTCTTAAAGAGAAAACAACACGCTCCGATACCATCTTCTGTAACACCCCAAAAGGCGGCTATTAAAGTGCCGCGGATCCCACACTGGGACCCACCAGGCGATATCAAAATACTAATTAAATAATTATTACTTTGTGATACCGAACCACAATAAATTGTCATTACTCCGATTAGGAGTTTATTAATGGTATGGCCAACGGCCTTATGATACACAGGATCCGAAATACAAGTATAAACCATATGGAGATGGAATATACTTCAAATATCAATACAATCAGACAATAATTTAAATAAGGCGGAATTAAAGTAACATGACATGGTTTGAACATAACCGGACACAAAAGATATGGGCCCCCCGAACCAGTATCCTTAGAACTCTTCGTCGTCACTATGCTCTTCCCGTACATGGCCTCGACCTAAAATACAACATAAGTATTTCGCCCAAAACACAGGGTCAGATATACATGATAAATGATTCTCCCGACATTATACAATTCACATATATTAGATCTCAAGGAATCAGTCCCAAAATCATCGAACATATCCAATCATAGACTATGAACGATTAAACAATATGGCTCAAGATGGACATCATAGTACGCCCGATCCGGAAATGTGTCCGTGTACATGTCCACCCCGTATACGGAATCCAGAATATACATGTGACAATGTACCTAATTAGCCTCACGAACTACGTCTCGTGTGCACACTCCAATATGGAAAACATCCACGTATGACTCTATAAGTGTAATACCCGGTTGTAATTCAGTCATTATCATTCAGTAATTTCATTCGGTGATTGTCACTCGGTGGATTTTCACTAATTTATAATCATTCATCAATCATGTTCATTCACCCGTGTTCACCGTTCGGAAAAAAACTTCGAGTTGTGTATCGTTATTGTCCATTGTTCAACTTTCCGCTTATGAGTTCGACTTTGTTAGATCACCATTAATTTTTGGTAACTCCAAAAATTCTGAATCTTTGCAATATTATAGAGCATCGAGTTATCTTTCCATTGGTTCAAACGGTGAGTCAATCGGAGTACGGACGAGAGAGTTATGGTCGTTTTAGCTCACCCGCTCATTTTTCAGTTATTGGCCGATCACTGCCGACCGAACTCGGCCGTGTCGTCCGACACGGCCCGTGCCGTACTCGTCCGGAAATGCCAAAGTCTCTGCCCTCAGGACTCGACCGTGTCGTCTGGCACGGCCGAGTCGAACTCTTCCGGATAGGCCAGAACCGACTTCCCACACGCCCGACCGTGTTCCAGGACACGGTCGAGTCATGCCGAGTCGCTGTCGGACGGGTCACTATCGGAAGGCCCTCCGCGCCGCGACCGTGTCAAGCAGGACACGGTCGAGTCCTCGCCGCCGGGCCATGCTGACGCGACCGTGCCGATCGGCACGGGCCGTGTCCGGCAGACAGTCAACTCCTATAATCTCGTTTTTTTAGAGCATTTCAGCTCATTTCTTCATTCTTTCACCTTCATACACGAGAGAGGGTCTTGAGGGAGAGATTTCTTCATCAATTATCATTTGAGTGTGTATTTTTCTTCACCTTCAATCCCTTGGGAAGCTTGGATACTCGATTAAACTCGTGTTCTTCGGATCGAAGTGGTTGGATCTTCAAGAGGTAATTTCTTCAACACCTTGGACTTCGATTCTATGTTGAGATATGATGTTTTGGACGTTATAATCATGTTATATGAAGGGATATGTATATGATTATGAGTTTATATAAGGATTCATTGGATTATTGAGGGATTATTCAAGAACACTTTGAATATCGAGTTGAAATTGGGGGTTTTCGATTAATTGTCGTTATAATCACGTTTTCGGATATTCATTTTGGATTATTGATCATTTGGAAGATGTTTGTTGGTTTGAAACACTTCTTGGAGGATTTGATATTGGTATATTGAGATTTGATTGTAAACAATCGGAGTTTGGCCACAACGTATTCGATATAATGCCCCAATGAACTTAGTTTAATCATATCGACGTTTTGAGTTCGTTATATTCGTGTTTGATTCGTATATTGAACGGGTTGTTGGATATTGTATAATTCAAGGTTGTTCGAGCGATCGATATCTCAATTAGGACGTCGTTCGTGGAAGGATAATTATCACCGGTGTTGAGTAAGTTGATTCTTACTCAGTTAAAAGGACATTCATTTCCTTTTGTTGTTGTTCATTCATAATCATAACTCATTCATCATTATATTAACCGTATCAAAACTTATTGTTGTCAATTAATCACTTCAGTCATAAGGAACGACGGTTCCAATCATTTCATTGAGCTGTCATTTACTTCACTATCATTCCATCTCGGTGAGTCATTATTCATTTTCGATGTCACTTTTGTTATATCGTGGCATTCCGGGTCATACTGGCGTGCCGGTTGGTATGTGTAGGATTTTCATGTCGGGCACATTTATGTCGTGTGTTGGTTGTTGGCCTCACATTGGACTGTGCACACGAGTCATATTGTCTCATGAGACTGATTAGGTACAAGACCACACGGGTATTCGATCGATACTCGTTGGTGGCTTGTGCACGGACACATTTCCATCTCGGGCGTAGTGTGGCGCCACCCTTTGAGGCGTACTGTTAGTTGATTCATATAGCATGTTTGATTGCGTATGTTTCGACAGGATATTTCATAACTTCAGATATAATCATGATTGTGTATTTTCAACCCTTGAGGATTGTTGTTCTTTGTAACTGACCCCGTTTGGGGATTTTGTTTTTCAGGTCTTGGCAAGGCAAAAGTACGGGGAGAACACGCTGATGTTGAGGAGTCCCAGTGATACTAGTAGGGGCCCCCGATCTTTCAGTTATTCATGTTATTGTCCTTTATTTTCCGCTGCAGACTTTCATTTGAATACTCCATTTCATTCAGTGTTGTGTATTTTATCTTCATATAAAATACACTAGTATTCGGTATTGTCCTGGTGTGTTATAACTAAACTCCTCATCGGAGTAATTATTGTTGTAATGTAGTTCGGTACTACATTTATCCTGTGTAATTCATTCATTTTCATTTGCCTGGTGGGTCCCAGTTGGGGATCTACGGCACTGTAATATCCGCCTAGTTTGGGGTGTTACAGAGTTGGTATCGGAGAGTGGTTTTGAATACTACCTTCCGAGTCATGTCTCATTTGAAGTCATCGTCATCAGACTAGTATCATTGGACTTTCGCGTCACGTGTGACCTGTGCAGATGCCGAGCCAATCAGACCGAAAGAACTGTAAGACTTCTAACGCCATGGTATAATTTCTGGCAATTATCATTCATTCATAATTCATCAATTAACAATCCTCAAACATCATCATTCATTATGATCAGGACGATCATATTAACTCATTAATCACTTAATTCATTTCATTACTCAGTTAATGATCAGGACGATCATATTAACTCATTAATCACTTAATTCATTTCACTACTCAGTTAATGATCACGACGATCATATTAACTCATTAATCACTCAATTCATTTCATTACTCAGTTGTCGATTTGGATGGTCATATTATCAATCTTATTAAGTTATTCAAGATAATCATTTCAAGAATTTTATCAGATAATCATGTCACTTCAGTAAATCATTCATATAATCACTAAGTTAGAGCATGTATACTCATTTTCATCATCTCATGACATAATCATAACGTGCTAATCATGCGGGTAATATAATCATTATGCGACCTTCCTACTTCTGTATGGAGAGAGCTGTCAGGGGATGCACGGGGAGAGGCCGCGGTGCGGACCGAAACCCGAGAAATAATCACTCGCTACCGGGAAATTGTGCCCAGGACTCGGCTCGATCAGAAGATGTTCGGGTTGATCCACTCACTTTTATGCAGGCCATGATGACCCATGTGCAGTTGCTCAATCATCATTGCGCCACTTGACCGGATTAATCGAGAGAACTCTCCCGTATAAGCCAGCTGCTAAGGAAAGTGCTGAACAACAACCTTCTTTTGTCAGCAAGAAATCAACGAAGCGTAATCAATCCGAAGGCGGTCAGTCAACCTTCAAGAAGCCTCGTGTGAGTCCTATCGTTTCTGAGCGACCTCCTACGGCGCATAATCGTGCGGGATCTCATTTCCGAGCGGCCGGTCGCCATCACCTGTTTCAATTGTGGAACGCCGGGTCATTTCAGCACTGAGTGTCTGAAACCGTCTATCACGTGCTATAATTGTGGGAATTTTGGGCATAAGGCCCGTTTTTGCCGAAAGGACTCCAAGTCAACTCCGGCGGCATCTCAAGCCCTGAAGCAACCAGCGTTTCAGAATCAGACTGCTTTGTCATCGTCATTTAAGACAATGGAAGCAAATAGAGTTGGAGCTCGTATTTATCAGACGGGGGCGTCCGGTTCGGGGACCGGCAAGTCCCAGATTCATATGATGAGGAGAATCGACGATCCGGTGGTCCGAATGATTTCAGGTATACTCGTAATTTTATTTCAACTTGTGTGTACCTTTTGATGCTGGTACACCGCATTCATTCAATTTCGAATCATGCTTGAATAGACTTATTTCGGGATAGTTCTATTGCTTGTGGACCTCATACCATCGGTCTACCTGACGATGGAAGAATTTTCGGAGTCATACCGAATTAAGCTTAATGACCGCGATTGGGTGATGGATCTAATCGTGGTGAACTTATCTTAGGACGATGTAATTTTCGGTATTAGTTGGTTTGATCGTCTTGATACTATCCTCAGTGTTTGTTAGCATTTGGTCGCTATCTTTCCGTCGTTGGTTGTCGAATGTGTGTTTCAGGGAAGTAATCCCCGTTGTTCCAGAAAAAGTATTATTATGACAAAAGCAGAGAAATTCCGCAATCGAACTATTCAATCATTCATTGTTTCATTCTCATCGATTGGCCTTTCTAAGATAATCAAGTCATTCAATCATTCATTGTATCATTTCCATCGATTAGCCTTTCAAAGGCAATCGAGTTATTCAAACATTCATTGTATCATCTTCATCGATTGGCCTTTCTAAGGCAATCGAGTTGTTCAATCATTATTGGTATCTCTTTTTATCGATTGACCATTCTAGGGCAATCGAAATGTTCAATCATTCGTGGTATCATTGTCATCGATTGACGATGTATTTCCAGACTAGTTATCTGGTTGCCTTCACATAGAGTAAGGGAATTCAGGAGTGAGTGGGAGCCGGTACGTCCCCTTTATCGAAGGCACCGTATCGGATGGCCCCGACCAGAATGCAGGAGTTGAAGATTCAACTTGAGGAGTAGTTCGAGAAAGGTTATCTCCGACCGATTGCGTCCCCGTGAGGAGCACCAGTGTGATCTGTCAAGGAGAAGGATGGCTCGTCTCGTGTATGTATTAATTACCAGGAGTTGAACAGGGTGATGATCAAGAGTAGTATCCCTTACCCCGTATTGATGATCTTTTAGATCAACTTCAGGGAGCCTCAGTATTTTCCAGGATCGACTTAAGATCTGGATATCACCAGTTGCGGATTCGAGAGTCGGATATCGCGAGGACAGCATTTCGTACACGCTATGGTCATTATGAGTTCGTAGTTATGCCGTTCGGGCTAACTATTGCACCTGCAGTATTCATGGAGTTAATGAATCGGGTTTTCATCGACTTTTTGGATCAGTTTGTTGTTATCTTCATCGACGACATTTTGATTTATTCTCGTAGCCGAGAGGAACACGAGGTTCATCTTCATCAGGTTCTCGACGTGTTGAGATGAGAGCAACTTTATGGAAAGTTTTCCAAATGTGAGTTCTGGAGGTCCGAAGTGACTTTCTCGGGCATGTAATTTCATCTGACAGAGTTCGTGTCGACCCTCAGAAGACGGAGACTATCCGAGATTGGCAACCTCCAAAAGATATTAAGTAAATCCGATGTTTCCTCGGATTAGCTGGTTAATTATCCAACCCACGGCCGGAGCTAGCAACTGTGGTTTTCACGTTGGAAATTTGGCGTCGTTACCTTTATGGCATCACCTGTCAGATCTTCACCAATCACAAGAGTTGAAGTATATATTTACTCACAAGAAGTTAAATATGCGACAGAGGCGGTGGTTGGAACTAATCAAAGATTTTGATATCGAGATCCTTTACCACCCGGGCAAGGCAAACGTTGACGCCGACGCCTTGAGTCGTAAGTCCGTTCAAGAGCAGATGCTTGCTCGTTTAACAGTTCAGAAGGAGCTTCAGCAGGAATTCCTTAGACCCGAGATCGAGGTCCAGCCGGCGAGTTCAGGGACAACTTTGTATGTTAGAGATTTCATCGTCACTTGAGGAGGTAATCAGAGAGAATCGGAGTTCGGACCCTTCATTGTTGCGCATCCGTGAAGATGTGGCTCAGAGAAAGCCCCTGGATTCGTGATCCACGAGGATGGACTTTTGAGATTTAAGAATCGGATGTGTGTACCGCGAATGATGAGTTGAAAAACTCGATTTTGAGAGAAGCTCATGCTACCCCTTATTCTGTTCATCCGGGTCTAGCAAGATGTATAAGGACTTGAAACAAAATTACTGGTGGAGTAATATGAAGCGAGAAGTCGCAGAATTTGTTTCGAGATGCTTAACCTGTCAACAAGTCAAGATGGAACATCAGCGACCGGCGAGTATGCTGATACCGCTCCCTATTCCAGAATGGAAGTGGGAAGACATTTCTATGGAATTCATCACGAATTGCCGACGAGTCGTCGTGGCATGAATACGATCTGAGCGATCGCGGACTGCTTTACTAATTTAGCTCATTTCCTTGAAATCAAGGATATGTGGAGTCCCAAGAGACTGGCCCAGTTGTTCATCAAGGAGATAGTGAGACTTCACGGTGCCCCTAAGAGTATCGTTTCTGATCGTGACAGACGATTGTGTCTCATGTTGGAAAATCAGTTCATCGTGCTATGGGAACTCAGCTTAATCTCAGTACTGCCTTTCATCCTCAGTCCGACGGACAATCAGAGAGAACTATTCAGACATTAGAGGACATGTTGAGGGCATGCGTCCTCGATTGGAAGGACAATTGGGAAGCCCAACTACCAATGATCGAGTTCACGTATAATAATAGTTGGCATGCCTCCATTAAGATGGCACCTTACGAGGCCTTGTACGGTCGTCTTTGTCGATCTCCTTTGTGTTGGGATGACTTGTCAGAATCAATCGGCACCGAGCCCGATATGCTTATTAGCCGCCCGTGAGAAGGTAGCTTTGATCAGGAGTTGTTGTTGACCACTCGGAGTCGACAGAAATCTTATGCAGATAATCATCGTCGACCACTAGAGTTCGAGACGGGTGACCACGTGTTGGTCAAGGTATCCCCGAGTCGTGGTATCTTCCGTTTTCGGAAGAGGAGTAAGTTGAGTCCGAGATTCATTGAACCGTTTGAAATTTTGGATCGAGTAGGCGAGTTAGCTTATCGATTGGCTTTACCTCCGGCATTGAGCCGAATTCATAATGTGTTTCACGTCTCTCAGTTGCGGAAGTATGTTGCCGAACCGAGTCACATACTTCAGTTCGATGAAATCGAGATCACCGACGACCATTCATATGAGGAGCGTCCTATACGAGTCTTAGAGCGGCGAATCAAACAGTTGAGAAATAAGTCGATTCCTTTGGTCATGATTCAGTGGTCTAGACACATAGTCGAAGAGGCTACTTGGGAAACCGAGGATAGTATGCGGGAGAGTTATCCCGAGTTGTTTGACCCTTAGTATCGGGGACGAAACTCTTTTGAGGGGGGTGTATGTAATACCCGGTTGTAATTCAGTCATTATCATTCAGTAATTTCATTCGGTGATTGTCACTCAGTGTATTTTCACTCATTTATAATCATTCATCAATCATGTTCATTCACCCGTGTTCACCGTTCGGAAAAAACTTCGAGTTGTGTATTGTTATTGTCCATTGTTCAACTTTCCGCTTATGAGTTCGACTTTGTTAGATCACCATTAATTTTTGGTAACTCCAAAAATTCTGAATCTTTGTAATATTATAGAGCATCGAGTTAGCTTTCCAATGGTTCAAACGGTGAGTCAATCGGAGTCCGGACGAGAGAGTTATGGTCGTTTTAGCTCACCCGCTCATTTTTCAGTTATTGGCCGATCACTGCCGACCGAACTCGGCCGTGTCGTCCGACACGGCCCGTGCCGTACTCGTCCGGAAATGCCGAAGTCTCTGCCCACAGGACTCGACCGTGTCGTCTGGCACGGCCGAGTCGAACTCTTCTGGATAGGCCAGAACTGACTGCCCACACGCCCGACCGTGTTCCAGGACACGGTCGAGTCATGCCGAGTCGCTGTCGGACGGGTCACTATTGGAAGGCACTCCGCGCCGCGACCGTGTCAAGAAGGACACGGTCGAGTCCCTGCCGGCCAGTTGCGCGACGCGACCGTGCCGATCGGCATGGGCCGTGTCCGGCAGACAGTCAACTCCTATAATTTCGTTTTTTTTGAGCATTTCAGCTCATTTCTTCATTCTTTCACCTTCATACACGAGAGAGGGTCTTGAGGGAGAGATTTCTTCATCAATTATCATTTGAGTGTGTATTTTTCTTCACCTTCAATCCCTTGGGAAGCTTGGATACTCGATTAAACTCGTGTTCTTCGGATCGAAGTGGTTGGATCTTCAAGAGGTAATTTCTTCAACACCTTGGACTTCGATTCTATGTTGAGATATGATGTTTTGGACGTTATAATCATGTTATATGAAGGGATATGTATATGATTATGAGTTTATATAAGGATTCATTGGATTATTGAGGAATTATTCAAGAACACTTTGAATATCGAGTTGAAATTGGGGGTTTTCGATTAATTGTCGTTATAATCACGTTTTCGGATATTCATTTTGGATTATTGATCATTTGGAAGATGTTTGTTGGTTTGAAACACTTCTTGGAGGATTTGATATTGGTATATTGAGATTTGATTGTAAACAATCGGAGTTTGGCCACAACGTATTCGATATAATGCCCCAATGAACTTAGTTTAATCGTATCGACGTTTTGAGTTCGTTATATTCGTGTTTGATTCGTATATTGAACGGGTTGTTGGATATTGTATAATTCAAGGTTGTTCGAGCGATCGATATCTCAATTAGGACGTCGTTCGTGGAAGGATAATTATCACCGGTGTTGAGTAAGTTGATTCTTACTCAGTTAAAAGGACATTCATTTCCTTTTGTTGTTGTTCATTCATAATCATAACTCATTCATCATTATATTAACCGTGTCAAAACTTATTGTTGTCAATTAATCACTTCAGTCATAAGGAACGACGGTTCCAATCATTTCATTGAGCTGTCATTTACTTCACTATCATTCCATCTCGGTGAGTCATTATTCATTTTCGATGTCACTTTTGTTATATCGTGGAATTCCGGGTCATACTGGCGTGCCGGTTGGTATGTGTAGGATTTTCATGTCGGGCACATTTATGTCGTGTGTTGGTTGTTGGCCTCACATTGGATTGTGCACACGAGTCATATTGTCTCGTGAGACTGATTAGGTACAAGACCACAAGGGTATTCGATCGATACTCGTTGGTGGCTTGTGCACGGACACATTTCCATCCCGGGCATAGTGTGGCGCCACCCTTTGAGTCGTACTGTTAGTTGATTCATATAGCATGTTTGATTGCGTATGTTTCGACAGGATATTTCATAACTTCAGATATAATCATGATTGTGTATTTTCAACCCTTGAGGATTGTTGTTCTTTGTAACTGACCCCGTTTGGGGATTTTGTTTTTCAGGTCTTGGCAAGGCAAAAGTACGGGGAGAACACGCTGATGTTGAGGAGTCCCAGTGATACTAGTAGGGGGCCCCGATCTTTCAGTTATTCATGTTATTGTCCTTTATTTTCCGCTGCAGACTTTCATTTGAATACTCCGTTTCATTCAGTGTTGTGTATTTTATCTTCATATAAAATACACTAGTATTCGGTATTGTCCTAGTGTGTTATAACTAAACTCCTCATCGGAGTAATTATTGTTGTAATGTAGTTCGGTACTACATTTATCCTGTGTAATTCATTCATTTTCATTTGCCTGGTGGGTCCCAGTTGGGGATCTATGGCACTGTAATATCCGCCTAGTTTGGGGTGTTACAATAAGTGCCCGGCTAAAAATCCTACACAATAACCAATCGGCACGCAGATATGATTCCAGATATGTCACGATACAACATGACAACGAATTCAACGAATCACATATCCGATTAAGGATCAATAAAAACTCACCGAAGTGACAACGAGGACCAACAAGATCAACGATTCAAAGTGACGTACTTGGGAATGCAATCCCATGATTAAAAACGGAACAACGTCAAGGACAATATCAGATTACGAGTCACAAATTCATAAACATTTCATATACATGAAACGTATAAACATCACAAGAATCTAATCATCATTATAACCAAGCAAGATAACTTGCCTCAATACGGAGACGAGAATAATCCTCCCTTGTCGAAACGAACGAATGGTTCTCAACTAATATCGGTTACTCGAACAATCATCCTTGAACGAAATACATTTCACTCAATAACACATCCATATAATCATCGATATTGAATTTAGTAAGGTGACACCCCACATTCCATTTGAATAGTTTTACTATCTCAAAATATCGAAGTCTTATTCCAAGAATTCTTTTTACCTCAACTCATACTTACAATCTGTTCACAAGACATTACCGAATATTCGCATGATTCTTTATAACTAAGAATTTGTCAAGAATAAGTTAAACAATAACTTATGTTGTCAATATCATCTTACGTTGATTAAACTTTCCAAGAACAACACAATGTTGAAAGTAATAATCTGCGCAACTATGTTCATCACTATATCTCATATAGATTGAATATAGTTAGCTTATAAAGGTTATATTAGTTATAAGATTACACCATGTTCATGAATATTATTAACACCAATCCTACAACCACCTTACTAACCTGGAGGATCCACTAACATCATCTATGAATTCACCTAGCATATGTTCAAGAATCACCACACTAACCTTCTAACATTCAACAAGGTGTTCTTGTACATTTTAAGACAACATTTCATCAATTAAGATTAACTATGAAAAAGATAATGGTTATCATTGTATTAGTGATGTTAACAACTCAACAGGAAGAGTCTGATTCATTTAAACATGACCATTATCAATAAAATATCAAGAACACCTTATAACAAACCCTTAGTTACCATTTTCACCAATAAGTGTTAGAAAGTTTAACTACAACATGTTTTATTTGATTGATCCAATTCTAGGTGAAGTATACCACAACACTAAGATCATAACTACGAAAATGTAGAGTAGGATCGGTTAACATACCTTCAGAAACGAAGAACAATCATCAACACTACAAGAAACACACTCCAAGCTCAAGAACACCTTCTAAACTTTAAATCAATGAGCTCCACTCCAAGTGAAAAGGTTCAAAAGCAAGTTGGAGAAGGTTAATATCGGTCTAGGGAAGCAGGAGAAAAAATATGTGGAGAGAAAATCGGGCTGGGTTGTGCAGAAATGAAAAACAAATTGTGTCTTTAAATAGACTGTAAAGCCTTAACGTACGCTATCGATTGAATTTAGCGTACGTTAACACCTGTTACGTATGCTAACCAGTTGGCGTTACGTACGTAATCAACTTACAGAGGCTACTGTATCGACTTACACACAGGCCATTATGTACGCTAAGGACAAAGAATTACATACGTTAATATTAGTTGACTTTGATCGTCTCGAGATCTAACCACCCTTCACGTGCATGGCCACTCACATGCGGAAGTCAACTGATGTCTGATTCCCTCCTAACGTATGCAATAGATAACGAATTATGTACGTTATGGCATGAGCTTAATGTACGTTAATCAAACTATGTAGCGTACGCTACACCACCAGAATAAGTCAAAAAATGCAACTCTCCAATTAACATTGAACCAACAAACATAAAGTGAATAACGATAACTAACTCAATTCCGTAACATCTCGACATTATAGTCATATATTAAATGCAACATGATTCAATGATATTAAAATTATCTGAACAATACAACAACAAGGATGGAGAATTCCAGTCGGATATTACACTCTTGACATCTTCGATTTGATACACGACTGTGTTGTCTCTGGACATGGCCCTGTTGTTCTGCTGCTCCTTTTTTCTGCGCTATTTTTCCTTTAATTCTTTAAACTTCTCTTTATGTGGAGCCTCCTGCATAGAATTCAATGCAAAGATATCCTCAGTTTATTTTAAATTATTTTATTAATAAAACAAAGTCGATGAAGAATTTGAATTTAACAATTCCAAATTCCATTGAATTGGATGCTAATAAATATTTAACATGCTTCATAACACATAATTCAACACTATTAATCACTTTACAATGTTCGATTTCATCATGAAATTTCATAGATTTATAAATTGGAATAAAACATACTCATCATTGACACGAACCATCAATTCTCCCTTATCAACATCGATTAAGGCATTTCTCGTGGCCAAAAATCGATGAACAAGTATGATAGGTAGATCGCCATCTTCCTCTATATCTAGCATAACAAAATCCACCAGGAATATAAATTTATGTACTTTAAACATCACATCTTGCATGCTCCCCTTAGCATAAGTGATTGGCAGATCCGATAGTTGAAAAATTAATGTGGATGCCTTCACCTCTCCAAGTCCAGGATTTATGAAATTTGACAAAGGCATGAGGTTAATACTTGCATTTAGATCACATAAGGCTTTATTAAAGAACACTTTGCCAATGGTGCAAGGGACAGTAAAGCTCCTGGGATCTTTGTGCTTATGAAGTAATTTGCTGGATAATTGTGCTGCATTCCTTGATCAAGTTCATCATTTCATGGTCTCCAATTCTCCACTTCTTGGACATCACATCCTTCAAGAGTTTTGTGTAGTTTGGCATTTGCCCTAAAGTTTCTTCAAAAGGGATATTAATGTTAATATTTTTGAAGATTTCTAGAAAGTTAGCAAATTGAGAATCTTATATTTTTCTTAATATGTTTGGGAAAGGGAAGAGGAATACTAGAAATATGAGTAGAGTTAGAAGACATTGTAGGCTTCTCAATCCCCTTTTCTTATTTCGTCCTCTACTAGTTTATCTCCTTCCATTTCAAGTTTCTCCCTTTGATTTGACTCTATTATGCTCTTATGCTCGGGGCATAGTTGGACCTTATTAATGCATGCCGCTCCACAAAGTAATGGATTGGCATGACTCCTTGGGTGTTTTTTTAGTAGTGCTTGTAAATTCAGCTTCGTTGATATTGACTTCCAGCACCTTAGCTAGTTCGCAAATTCGAGTATCAAGAGTTTTCATTTGTGCCCCCATAGTCGTGGCCAATTCGGTGACATGGCCATCAATTTTGTCAAAATTCTCTTGATCCCTATCGGAAGGATTCAGAGTCTTGCTCATGAAAGTATTGGTTTGTCTCATAAGGGATGCGAGAATATTCTCGAGATTAGAACTTGGCTTGGACTCTTCTTATAATGCCCCGGTCTTTTATATGCATGTTTTTTTTATAACCTCCCATGCGATATTAGGGATTTTGCATTCCTAAGTAATAAATTTTTGACTAATTGGGTAAGCTCATATCTATTTCCACGTTTTTAATTCAAAAATTGGATATTCGGTTATCTGGTTGGGATTCTCTTCCAATTCTATTTTTTTTAGATAGACAGAATCTTGATTCTGTCGCCTTCTACATGCGCTAAGTTTACGTTGCGACATATCGAGTTGTTTTCTCGAATAATTGCGTCCCGTAAATCGCGAAACTTTTCTTCGACTCGCTTTATTAAATGCCTAGGTTTAACCTAGTATATAAAGGGACATTACCTCCCTTTCTTTTTCCTCTTCACTTCATCTTCTTCCCCTACTTCCTCCCTACTTTGCCCCCCGCCCCCATTGAAATAAAAAGCTCCATTGTTCTTCCTAAAGAACTGAAGTTGCAAGCTCCATTTGTATGCCAAAGTTGAAACCAAGTTCATATTCAAGTAAGTTAGCTTCTCCTCTTCATTTATATCCAAGTAAAAAACGATTTAAAATTCAAAGTTGATGAAGGAACTTAAGTTTGATGTTCTAGTCTTTTATATGTTGTTTCTAAGTTGATTCTAAGGTATTCGGGAGTGTTTAAAACAAGTTTTAGTCATGCATTGATTTTGTCATTTGGGAGTGTTTAAAACAAGTTTATAGCTCAAGTATGTCTTGTTTTCTTATGATTTTCTTATACAATATGTTTCTGCTAGATGGGATGATGCTATGATGAATTTATGGGATTTTAATAAAATATTTGGTATTTCGAAAGAAAGGAAGAATCATGCTTAGTTATTGATATGTTGATGTATGTTCAAAGTGACTTGATATTTGTGATGATGTATGAAAGGAGTACATAATATGTTTTTTTTTAGATTTTTATAAAATGTTTTAGAAATTCGTTTGATGATATGTTTTTTTAGCATGATGATATGTTTTTTTTAGCATGATTAGAACAAGTTTTAGTCATGCTTTGATTTTGTCATTCGGGAGTGTTTAAAACAAGTTTATAGCTCTAGTATGTCTTGTTTTCTTATTATTTTCTTATACAATATGTTTCCACTAGATGGGATGATGCTATGATGAAATTATGGGATTTTAATAAAATATTTGGTATTTCGAAAGAAAGGAAGACTCATGCTTAGTTCTTGATATGTTGATGTATGTTCAAAGTGACTTGATATTTGTGATTATGTATGAAAGGAGTACATAATATGTTTTTTTTTTTAGATTTTTGTAAAATGTTTTAGAAATTCGTTTGAAAATAAAGACATGTTGGATTTATGAAGTTGAATATGTGTTTAATATTGAAGTTGATATAGTTAAAAAGCATGATATGTATTGAGGATTTTTAAGTCATGTTTAGGTCATTTTCATATTAGGACAGAAACATTACTTATCAACATAAGTATGGATTAAATGTGTTGCTAAAGGTTTGATGATGTTTGATGTTGATGATGTTTGATGTTGATGATGCTTGACGTTGATGTTGCTTGATATTTGTTGATGTTGAAAATATGGAAATGTGGTAGTAGTCATTTTCTAAAAAAAGATTATGAAATGGAGTTCATAGTGTCGAGAAGCATACTTGTATTCGACTCCTACATGTGTTATAAGTATGATATTAATGATTAGAATTTGCCTGTTTAGGGTGTTTGTTGCTAGAAACGGGCTCTAGGTCAATATGATGTTTTTCCTTTTTCGTCGGAAATTGGCAGTTTAGCTACACTTCACGGAAACAGCCCTAACTTTCTCCACCGTTAATATTTTTGAGATCCATAAAATGGACATGAAACAAGACTTCAGTGGATTTCCAGTGGTATAAGATACACTATCCAGTTATTAATGTGAAATTCTAATTCTTTCCAGCCTTTGTGCATATTTATGTTCTTGATTATGTTAAATGTTTGGTGATTATTTTCGAACCAAGAAATGTGTAACGGAATCGAGAGTCGGTTATTGCTATTAGTAGCTCTATATGTTATATGGTCAGTTGGGTTATCTATTAGAATCATAAGAAGAGTTTTTTAAGAAAAAATCATTTTCTTCCACCAACCCAAGAACCCCGAAGACGTAGCTGTTTGAACTCGTCACATTTTGCTAGGTTAGATGTTTTAGAGAGCCATTAACCTACAAGACATAGTTCATACTTAAGTCGAATGCAAAACCCTAAAGTCTAAATATGTATATCGAGTCCGTTGTCCATTAGACTTCGTTAAACTCAATCGATCGCTAAACTTAGTTGTTTCCGATGAAAGGTGGAGCAGCAGATTGAATCGTAAGTAAGAGCCGAGAATTATTTTGCTTGCGTGTATTACTTGTCGAGGTGGGCTTTTTGTACGAAAATGATTATGGTGGGATTTCCATATGAAAATGATTATGATGGGCTTTCTATACCAAAATGATTATGGTGAGCTTTTTATACGAAAATGATTATGGTGGGCTTTCTATACGAAAATGATTATGGTGGGCTTTCTATACGAAAATGATTTGAGCTTTGCTCTATGTTGATGAAATATTTTACAAACAAGTTATGATTTCAAATGATTATGATGCATATAAACTTTTATGTGGATTCTTATGAACCTATCACCATTGTCTTTCCAACCTATAAAATGATCAGATCCTGAGCTAGACAAAGGTCGATGGCCAGGTTTAGTATACACAATACTCAGGATTGTGAGATCTCTTTAAAGTGGCCGATCTCGGGGAGTAATATTCGCAGAAGATGGCCACCTTCCCCAGCGTAATTATGGATATGGTGAATCTGATAATATGTGAAATCAAACAAAATTATTTAGTAAATACGGGCTTTTCTTAAAACCCCCATCTATTACGAAAGTATGTTTTATCTTTTGACAATATGTTCACAGAGTACGTTGTACTCAGCCCGGCATATCCTTTAAAATGTGCAGGTGGAGCAGGGAATATGATGGAGGGTGTTGAGTGAAAGTCTTTTATTTGTAAAGGATGTTAAGCCCTGGTTACATATCTTCGTATATGTAACCAACCATGTTTTTCACTGCAAATATCTTTCATGATTTTGCTTTCTGAGTCACATCATTTGTAATGTAGTATGAAGCCCCTTCTAAACTTCAAGGCTAATATTATTATCATGTATTCTTACCTTGGATTCTAAGTCATTCCTACGGGATTGATTCCCCTTCGTGATGCCTTGATAGGTTATTCGTGGAAAGACACCCATCTTTCTGATAAACTGAAACCATTCATTAAATATTATAAACTGAACAAGTAATAACTTGCCTCGATACTGATACGACGATAGTGATGCCATTACCAATTCCTTGTCTTCGCCTACAAGCTCCTTGACTTCGACTAAAGCAATTCACGAGCATTCTCGAACTTGACTGCAACCCACGATTATAACCAACGATAAATTATCTCAAACTATTGAAATAATCAATAAACAACAAGTTCGATAACAATCAATAATCAATATAACCAATCCACAAACCCAACAGTTCTATAATGTCTCGATTAAACACAGTCCAGACAATCCAACTCAAACTCTTACGAACTCATAACCACAATACGATTTACGTACGCTGTATGTTGACTTAGAGTACGTTAGTCACATTACGTAGCGTGCGCTAATAGTCATTGACTTGTATCTTATCCATAACATAGTTTAAGTACGTAATACTTCAATATTTACATACACTAAATATTCCAATCAGTGTTCGTTAGCCAGTCAGGTAGCGGCCGTTAACGTCATGCAGTTGCATGCATTACAGGTACCGATCAACACCATGCAATTATGAATATGAATGTAAAGGAAATCATACTCCATGATCAATCATAACCTTTCCAAATTCAATAACATCATCATACTCGTATTGTTATACTAAGATAATATCATAAGTCAACATAACTTGATTCTAGATATGAACATTCCATGTTCATATCCAAAAACATAAATACTTCAACATATAATTGTATTGATATGTTATGTTCACCAAGAAGTTCTTCAAGAACATCAAGTAATCCATAACCATGTTCATAATCTATAATAGAACATAATCGAATATCCTTTAATGTCTAAATAATCATCCAACTCATAATCCAAGACACACACACACACACACATATATATATATATATCATCTTCCTCAATATAAACACCATGAAACACCGAGAATCAGAATTATTTCCATATTCATCGTAATACGAAGTAAACAACAACAACAACAACATAACCCGAAACCAATATATCTATTGAAGATAAATAACACCATTCAAAACCACAAGAGTCATATCAATATCCATATATCAACAACAATATCAAAATAATCTGGTAATCCATATCATAATCATACATATCAATTTATACACGCGATGATTATCAACTCAGGAACACCAATATTCAATCCAAGATGAAATCCCGAAGTGAATAATAATTACCTCTTGGAAGAAATGGGTTGATTCTCAAGGTTGATTCCATTTCCAACTACTTCCAAGAACAATATTTTTAAGGATGATCAACTATACAAATGCTCAAGTGTTTGGAACCTCAAAACCTCCTTCAAGAGTCTCTATCGGGCGAAGGGAAGAAAAGACCAAAATGAATAATAATTCCCAACTGTGTGTATATATATATATATACATATATATATATATATATATATATATATTATATCCATTATTAGCATACGCTAACGATTGCCTTTAGCGTGCACTATCGTGGTCCAGACTGCCTTGTTCCGCATAATGGTTTACGTACGAAAAACCCATGCCATAACGTACGTAATATCGATGTTGACTTGATACAGTAATATACTCATTAGCGTACGCAATTCTCCAACCATAGCGTGCGCTACTCTTTGTTAACTCGATAATCTGCACCCACTCCAAACATGCCTGGGACCACACGCCGAAAGCAAATGACAAAGCCGGGATTCCCTTTGACTGATCTGATATAAGCATGTGTTAAGCGCTATGCTTAGCGTACACTAATCTTCCATAGCAAACATCCGTTGACCTTATGATATGTTCTGCAAGGCGTGTGTTAAGCTTATGCGCCGAAAGTGGCCAGGTCCATACGTAGATTCCCTCTGATCTGTTCTTCACTAGCGTGTGTTAATCTTATGCATTAGCATGTGCTAATTGCCGATGACTCAGGTGGGGACCTCCTTGTCGGCCATGGTCTGGATCCTATTCCATATGATCTTACGTACGTTAATGGTCCATCTTAGCGTAAGTAGGCTCTGCACATTAGCATGCGCTAAGTCATCATACTAGCGTGCATTAATCAGGTTATAGTTAGCCAATTCCAATTGTTCATATCTAACTTCCTTCACGTTCTTTGCAGGTAGCCAGTCTCGGATAGCTTCTGTCTTATGTGGGTCTACTTTCACCCCTACGGCTGATATCACATGCCCAAGATAGATAACCTCAGCCATCCTGAACTCACACTTAGAAAACTTCCCATAAAGTTGTTCCCGCCTCAATGCATCGAGAACTTCATGGAGATGACATTCATGCTCTTCGTGATCACGGGAGTAAGTCAGAATGTTGTCAATAAAAACGACTACAAAGTGATCCATATAATTAATAAAAACCCGATTTATCAACTCCATGAATACCGCTGGTGCATTAGTCAGTCCAAAAGGCATCACTACGAACTCATAATGCCCATAGCGACTACGAAAAGCGGTCTTCAAAATGTCAGACTCTCGAATCCTCAACCGATGATACCCGGACCTCAAGTCGATCTTAGAAAACACAGAAGCTCCCTGAAGTTGATTCAACAAATTAGCAATACGAGGCAATGGATATTTGTTCTTGATGGTTACCCCGTTCATCTCACAGTAATCAATACACAGATGCAGATATCCGTCTTTCTTCCGTATAAATAGCACTGGTGCTCCCCAAGGGGACGCACTAAGTCGAATATAGCCTTTCTCAGTTAACTGCTCAAGCTGGTTCTTCAACTCCTGCATCTCAGTTGGAGCCATACGATACGGTGCTTTCGAAAGCGGGGACGTACCCGGCTCTAATTCAATAGTAAACTCTACCTCTCGATGTGGAGGTAAGCCTGGCAACTCATCTGGAAATACATATGGGTAGTCTCGGACTACCGGAATATTGGCCAATTCAACTGGTCGATCCGCTGCTTTGGTCATGTAACACCAATAACCAATACACCCTTGATTAAGCAGTTTCACTGCTTTCATAGCGCTGATGACTCTCCCGGAACGACTGGGATTATCACCCTGAAAAATATACTTAACACCATCGTCATATGTGACGGTCACTATCCGCTTGAGGACGCTAAGTATGGCATCATGACGATCCATCCAATCGATACCCAAGATTACATCATATTTAGGTAAATCGATCACAATTAAGTTTGACAACCACTCACAGTCGTTCATGCGAATCGAACAGTTCTGCAATTCACGATTCCCAATAATTCTTCTACCATCGGGTATACCAAATACATAAGGTTCATAATTGATAACATGATCTAATTGCAAACGACTCAAACAAGAACCAGATAAAAAGGAGTCTGAAGCTCCAGTATAAAAAAGAACACAAGACGAGCTGAGATCAGATCTCGAGAGTACCTACAATCATGCTGGCTTCGGGATCATCAGCCTTGTTCATCTCGTAAATCCTAGGTTTCGCAGTTCCGGCACCAGATGTACCAGCTTGGTTTCCGTGGCCCATCTCTCTGTTCGCCCCGGTAGTCTGATAAGAAGCGGACGGAGGTACATGCTCCTTGACAGAAGATTTAACTGGAGCATGAGATGATACTGGATCACGTCCCGGCCCATTCCTGTAATAACGATCACGATGCCCATTCTTCCCACAAGTATGGCATGCGACGGTTGGCTTCGAGCATTTGTAGCTGATGTGCCCCTGGTTCCGACAGTTATAGCACACAACAGATGACTTGGCCGCTCAAGAGTGCGATCCGGCTGGCTTCGATGCCATGGGTAGTCGTTCAAAAGGGTTCAGTAACCACTGGGGCTTCCTGAACGTCCCCCGGTTACTGTCAGTTTGGTTCTGGTTCCTGGATCTTCTGTTGTTGGACTGTGGTTGCTTCTTGGAAATCTTCTTTGCGGTGAGTTCGTATTCCAGAGCTTTCTCGATGAACTCCGGTAGGGTCATACAGCGGTGATTCAACAGTTGCATTCCCATTCGGGGTTCAAGCCTCTTGAGAAAATATTTGATCTTATAGGCCTCCGTTCGGATAATCGAAGAGGTGAAAGGAAGAAGTGCTTGAAATTTCTGGGCAACAGATAGTACATCATCGTCTTCAGATGGGTCCGGGTTTAGCAATTCTGACATCTTGGCCCTACGGAGTGGCCCTTGATCGTAACGGTCTAACATGAGTTTTTTAAATCCCTCCCAAGTATATACATCATCAGCTGGCCACACAAAAAGCCACCAGGTGTGGGCGCCCTTGCTAAGATAGTAAGCTTCTACGGAGACACGATTCTCTTCTGGGCAGTCCATCATCTCGAATAATTTCTCAAAGTGCTCAATCCAATGTACGATATCAGCAGGCTCAGAGGAGCCTTCAAAAGTCGGGCATCGCTGGCAAGAGATGTCGCTGATGATCCGACTCACGGGTCTACCATGCACAGGAGGTGGCGGATGAGGCCCATGTTGTTGGCCAGTAGTAGCTCTCTGCATAGCTTCTATTTATTGACCCATATGGGTCATCTGAGCCATCATGCCCTGCATAACAGTGTAAGGATCGACACGTGCATCTTCGCGTCCAGTGTGATGCGATCGGTCCTTAGAAGGCAAATCAGTGCCTGCAGAACTCTGCTCCACATTTGAAAACGACTCTCCGATACCATCTTCTATAACACCCCAAAAGGTGGCTATTACAGTGCCATAAAACCAACAGTGGGACCCACTAGTCGATACCAAAATACTGATTAAATATGTATTACCTTGTGATACCGAACCACAATAAATAGTCACTACTCCGATTAGGAGTTTATTAATAGTATGGCCAACGACCTTATTATACACAGGATCCGAAATACAAGTATAAACCATATTGAGATGGAATATACTTCAAATAACAATACAATCGGACAATAGTTTAAATGAAGTGGAATAAAGTAACATTACACTGTTTGAACATAACTGGACAACAAAATACTTGGGGGCCCCAAACTAGTATCCTTCGAACCCTTCGCCGTCACCATGCTCTTCCCGTGCCTTGCTTTTGCCTCAACCTAAAATACAACACAAGTATTTTGCCCAAAACACAGGGTCAGATATACATGATAAATGATTCTCCAGATATTATACAATTCATATATATTAGATCTCAAAGAAAACATCCCGACTATTGAACATACCCCTCAGGCGTATGAACAATCAGTCACAAACCGTCGAACATTTCCAATCATACATGGACTATGAATTATCAAACAATATGGATCAATATGGACATCACAGTATGCTCGATCCGTAAATGTGTTCGTGTACATGTCCACCCTGTATACGAAATCCAGAATATACGTGTGACAATGTACCTAATTAGCCTCACGAACTACGTCTCGTATGCAGTCCAATACAGAAACATCCACGTATGACTATATATGTGCCTGGCTAAAAATCCTACACAATATGCAATCGGCACGCAAATATGATTCCAGATATGTCATAATACAACATGAAAATGAATTCAATAAATCACATAGCCGATTAAGGATCGATAAACTTACTGAAGTGACAATAAGGATCAACGAGATCAACGATTCAAAGGTGATGAAATTGGGAATGCAATCCCATGATGAAAAACGGAACATCATCAAAAACAATATAGAACTACGAATCACAATTTCATAAGTGTTTCATATACACGAAACGTATAACCATCACAAGAATCCAATCATCATTATAACCAAGCAAGATAACTTGCCTCAATACGGAGACGAGAATAATCCTCCCTTGTCGAACGAACGGATGGTCCTCGACTAATATCGGTTACTCGAACAATCGACCTTGAATGAAATACATTTCACTCAATAACACATCCATATAACCATCGATATCGAATTAAGTGAGACGACACCCTAAATTCAATTTGAATAGTTCAACTATCTCAAGATATCAAAATTCTATTCCAAGAACTCTATTTACCTCGATTCATTCTTATGATCGGTTTACAAAATATTTCCAAATACTCGCATGAATAAGAGTTTATCAAGAACATGTTAAACAATCATTTATGTTCATTAATATCATCTTATATCGTTTAAACTTTTCAAGAACATCACCAATGATCAACAATATCTTCCTAGGAACATTATCAACTTATTATGATGTTCAATACATTCTTAAGGCATCAATACAACCGATTATCATGAACATATAAGAGTTTGGTTGTCTTCAACAATATCTTTTATCATCTTACAAAGGCTTGGCTAAGACAAAAACAGAAATGAAGTTGAAGTTTAGGTTCAAGAACAACACTCTAATTTCTAACATTCATCAAGGTGTTCTAATACATTTTATGCCAATAATTCCCTTGATTACACTTAACTATGATGAAACTAAGGATTATTATTGTTTTAATGATGTTAGTAATCTAGCAAGAAGAGTATGATTCTATTAAACATGATTATTACCATTAAAACATCAAGAACGCCTCATTCCAAACCCTTAATTACCATATTCATCAATAACTGTTAAGACTCTTAACTACAAACATGTTTTACTTGATTAATTCAACATTAGGTGTAGTATACTATATCACTAACATCATAACTACGAAAATATAGAGTATAATCGTACAACATACCTTCAGAAACGAAGAACAAATCACCAAAACCACAAAGAACACACTCCAAGCTTCAAGAACAACTCTAAACTTCAAATCAACAAGCTCCAATCCAAGATGCAAAGCTCAAACACAAGTTGGAAGGGTGTAAAAATGGTCTAGTGAGGTAGAGGGACGATTGTTGGAGAGAAAAATCGGAGTTTGGATGTGCAAATTAAAGACACAAGCTGTTTTTTATAAACTGCACACCTCGTTACATACGTTATCGCATGAAGATAACGTACGTTAACCCCTTTACGTACGCTACACCGAAAGTGTTACATACGTAATCTGCGTCCAGATGTTACTGTCTCAAAACACTAATATCATTACGCACGTTATGGGACACAACGTAATGTATGTCAACCTGGCTGCCTCGAAAAGGCCATTTATCTGAATCAAGTCGTCCCCCCACGCCGAAAGTGAGATGAGATAAGATTTCGGTCATTATGTGCATAACCAGCATTCCTTTACGTACGTAAAACCAACGAAATAGCATATGTTAGGTTAAAACCTTACCATACGTTAAACACAGAAATTCTAGCCCAAAAATGTAACAATCTACACAACGTCAAAAAATCAACCACAATGCGAATGATAGTCATAATCAAGTCCATTCTGATATATCCCGACATCAATAGACATTAACTGAATGTGACATTATTGCAAAGATACTCAAATTACCCGAATAATACAACAGTAGATAAGAATTACTGTCGGATATTACAAGATATATATACACGACATAATGAATACATATACTCATTCCAATAATATTCCCATACAATACGCCTAACACACAATATCTTCGAATGCAATTGTCGACCAAGTACGACAATTATACCAACACATATGTCTAAGTCCTTCAATTATTTTATCCCTATTGTACAGATTCCACACCGTGCAGTATAACTCGGATAAAATAACATGAAACAATTATAGTAGAAATTCAGGATATTACATACTACACCACCTAAAATAAGTTTCGTCCTCGAAACTGAAAATCCCGTCATAAATAACAGCTCAACCAAGATATCCAAAATCATCATGAAGACAAACAATCATCACCACAATCAAACAACCAAAATGGTACACTTAGGACTCCACTTTCCAAGCCCCAACACAGATACAAACACAACTGACACAAGCCTCCACAAAATCCAACAAAATGCCAATACCGTAACTATGGCAATTTCAAAAACATCTCAAAATTGATAATGCCATAAATCAATTTAGAGTAATTATAAGTTCAATATGGAATTTGGGATTTCATTTCTCCTTTGCTTAGAAGCACGACAGAAGCCGCTCTTTGACACATGCATGTACCGACAGCGTACAGTTTCACAAGAAAGCCGCTCATTACACACGCGTACTGTAACACCCCCAAATCCCATTGGGTTATTACAGTGTTGTGGACTCCACGCTAGGAGATCCACCAAGCGAACATGACTAAAATACAACAAACTGACCACAAAGGGGAATCACAATCCCTACACTGACATCCAACATAATATTCTGATATGGAATTTCAACGACAAGGGTGGGCCTACATGGCCAAAATAAAAATACAACAACAGCCACGAGCCTTTCTCGGATAATACAAAATGACAACGACTGAACAAAACTGGAGTACTCCAACTGTGTGACCGACATGAACACCAAAACATCTCGGACTAGTATCGCTCGAATGCCTCGTCTCCATCATCAAGCCCATGTGTCTCAACTTTCTCCTCGCAAGCACCTAAAACATGTAAACATGTTCCGCCCCCACGAGGTCAGTCATCCAGATAATGAATATCAAATACATGTACAACATGCTATGCATCCAAAGACAGAATAAACAGTACAACAATGGTAGTAAGAGATGCTCACAAACCAAAGTAATAATCGAGCATTCGTGAAATACTATGCCCACGGCATACGATCGGTACCTGCTCAACATGTTAGAACATAAGTGCCCAACGGCGAATCATCAATATAGAACACAACCATGAAATTACCCGAAAGTAAACCAAACCAATGCTGACTAGATACAAATCACAGTTCCCGAAGGCTCCAATAAATACAAATACATCACAATAGCCTGAAAGCCCCTCAGCCGAACCGTATCACAATGAGGGCCGAAGCCACGGCACGAACCCGTATCACAATGAGGGCCGAAGCCATGGCACGAAGCCGTATCACAATGCGGGCCGAAGCCACGACACGAAGTCGTATCACAATGAGGGCCGAAGCCATGGCACAAAGCCGTATCACAATGAGGGCCGAAGCCACGGCACGAAGCGTATCAAAATGAGGTCCTAAGCCACGGCACGAAGCCATATCACAATGAGGCCATCCAATGACCGTGACCTAATGAATTGTAGGTGTTGGGAAACCAACCGCGAAGGTTCAAGCCCCAAACTTCCCCATCGAGCACTAGCCGAGACTAGCCTCCAAAACACAATTAATCACAACAGCAACGATCCCAAGATGACCGAATTCACAAGAATAATAGTGTGCCGCTTTGAGTCGGCCAATACGACAACAATAACTCACGGATGGGTACCGTCTTCGGAGGTCCCAATTTAAATACCTCGACTGCCTTGGAATGGCCAATCGATCACAACAACTCAACGAATGGAAACTATCCTTGACAGTCCCAATTCAACACCTCGATTACCTTAGAACGGTAAATCGATGACGACGACTCAACGGATGGAAAATGTCTTCGATAGTCCCAACAATACGTCGATTACCTTGGAACGGTCAATCGATAAACAATGATACAACGGATGGGAATTATCTTTGATAATCCCAATTCAATACCTCGATTGCCTTAGAATGGCCAATCGATAACAACAACACAACGGATGGGAATTATCTTCGATAATCCCAATTCAATACATCGATCACCTTAGAACGGTCAATCGATAAACAATGATACAGTGGATGGGAAGTATCTTCGATAATCCCAATTCAATACCTCGATTGCCTTAGAATGGCCAATCGATAATAACAACACAACAAATGGGAATTATCTTCAATAAGCCCAATTCAATACGTCGATCACCTTAGAACGGTCAATCGATAAATAATGATACAACGGATGGGAATTATCTTCAATAATCCCAATTCAAATATCTCGACTGCCTTGGAATGGCCAATCAATAAGAACAAGACAACGGATGGGAATTATCTTCGATAATCCCAATTCGATACATCGATTGTCTTAGAACGACCAATCTATAATAATGACTCAATTAGAATAGATGTCTCGGTTCCTTAAACCGACCACCTAAAATAGAGATGATAATCGAATACGTCAAATGCCTTCAATCGGCCAATGCAATAGCAACAATACCAATTTGATAACAATGATCCCAACGATGTCTTAGACTGACATCAACGACAACAATAATAATCGATACATCGATGCTGTGGACCGGCTATCGACAACAATAATAACAACAAGAGTTTCGATGGATTAAACAGGCCGTTAACGAATAACAATAACATATAGCATAATTGCTGAAGGGTATTGCATCAAACAATCCCCATATATCAACAAATCACGAAGCGACTATGTCTCAAAATGATACAACACATTCATACACATTATATGATAACATTAATCTCATTGACCAGTACAAGTATAAAACTTGCCTCAAACCGAAGGCGAGAAAGTCCTTCCATGATCAACGTCCTTCCACAAAACGACGAACGGCGTCTTCCGACAATCACAACCACTCGAACAACCTTGAATGAAATACAATTCATTCAATAACACAAAATCAATAGAAAGCAACACTAAGGATAATCCCGATTCAACCCCGAATCGGTTAAACTCCACCAACGAATATCATAGTTCTCAACTATGAATTCTAACATCCTCCAACACTTCAATGATCGATTAACATGATCATTACATTCTTAACAATTGTGAAATCGATTCAACAAGAATCACTTAAGAACAATCATCAAAACAAACATCTCAAAATGATAATATCACTAATATCTTCATCAATACCCCAAGAATATCATCATCTCAACAAACATGATGTCTAAACCATAATCAATCAACAATTCATCATGAATTCGGATTAATCAACAAGGTTCACTCAACCATTTCAAGATTATGATAATCATTACATAATTCATCATAATTCCTTACTAAAATGGTTATAATCCCTCCAAAAACACAATCAACAACAACAATCATATCAAGACTATGTTAATCATATAACAATCTTAACATAATCCTTCCTAGACATGATTATAACCTCCAAACCTCCTAAAGCATCAAGAACAACTCCCCTTCAAACCACAATCGCCATGTTCTTCATCATAAGTTATAGAAACTCACCAAGAATCATGATATACTCCAACAATCAATCAATACCCGAAGAAAACAACAACAACAACATCATCATACTCGAAAATCACTTGAAGAACAAGAGATTAAGAGAACTTACCAATGAAGAACAAAAAGAACTCCTCAAACAACAAAGGAGCACCAACAAGCTTCCCACTTCAAGCTTCAATCCAAGCTAGGATGATCAAAATTGTGTTGGAAGAGGATAAATATCAAGAATATGTCCAGAAGGACGATTCTGGGTAGAGAAAAATGATTTTGGTTCGTGAAGAAATGAAATATGAAACCAAGATATATAATCTGACAAACACATTACGTACGCTATACATCAAGGTTATCGTACGTAAGGGCCATTACGTACGCTATGCCAAAACATTAACGTACGTAATGCTGACTCCAGAACCAATGACCAAAAAAACGAAGACCTTAACGTACGTAAACAAAAACCATTTACGTACGTTAGCAAGCTACATGGATTACGTACGTAGATCTCATTTCTTAACATACGTAAGGATCTACAACCAACAAAATATGAGATCTATAATCTAAGCCTTAAAAAGTATCAGCTATATCAACCTAAAAAATAGATCTGGCGAACTGGAGGAGCTGGTTCCCGAGTCGCATGCTCTGAAAGTTTGGATCACCGACCAAAGATGCCCGGGACCCATCGTCCGAAAGTCGAGTCCGAGTAAGGTTCCCTCCACCTACCACTCATTACGTACATAGCATGAACATCATAACGTACGTAATGCCTAAAGCCTAACGTATGTTAAGCGCATAAGCTAACATACGTTAGCTCAACAAAGTGGACAACCTAGTTGTTCCACAAACTCTCAACCGGAATGAACGAACTACAAACCAACGCACCTCAACAAACACGAATGATATAATACAACGGCATTTGTACAATTGCAAATTAATATGTACAACTCAACAGTGAAACAAAAAAAAATTTACCCCGGATATTACATACTCCCACCTTAAAATATTTTCGTCCCCGAAACTATGGGTGCACAACTCGGAATGCGAACTATCCACCAGGATATGAAAAACAATATCTCCAGGAATACTTCTCACTGAGAACCACTCCGCCTGAGTAATCGGGCCAACCCCACGGGTCTCCGCGTTTTCCCCCGCCCGAACACGGCGAAAAACAAGTCATGAAAACACTTAACTAAGTGCCAGATCGGTCGAATCATGACTCCTTCGCCATAGACCAGTCAAAAAGTTATACCAACCGCATGACTCGTAACACCGGCGTACACACCCCGCAGGTGCCGCCCATTGTACATGTTTACAATCATCGGTATACACTCCCCCATTCTCATCGGCATCGGATGCCCGTGCAATTACTGACTCACGCCACAAAAGGAAAATAACAACGCACATATAGTCCTCGGGACCATATCAATCGCACGCCAAAGTCCTCACGACTTGGCGTCTCGAATCGCAATGAAAAACTACCCAGATTATCACAAAAATCTCGGGTACAATACCAAAAGGATAGAAAAACGTATCAGACGACCTCAAATCCCAAGATTCTCAAAAGCTATCATTACAAGATAGATCAATAATAAATGGTTCACAACCACAATAATACAATACAGACTGAGTCAAATATCAATCCGAAAAACAAGGAAAATACAAATCAAGGTTACATCTCAAATGTACCCGAAATGAACATCCTCGAGATCATCGATCTACTCGATCTCACCGACTCGAGGAAAACCCAGACATGGACTCGCTGCTCCTCCTCGGCTGTCCTTACCTTTGGCTCCTGAAGCCTGACAGGACCCCTTAGATGAATTACGAACTGGAGTAATAAAATCTCTCGAGGCCCGTGAGCTCTCTAGAGATCTACTGGCACTAGAACTCTTGCAGTATTTCTGAAGGTGTCCCTGCCTCCCACACAGAAAACAAACAATAGCTGACACAGTACAACGAGTGCTAACATGCCCCGCTGAATCGCAGTTAAAGCAAACAATAGTCGAACTCGTTGTCTGAGAAGAAGATGTTTTCCCAGCACGAAGACGACTAGAAGACGACTTCTTGGACATCGGAGCCTCATGTCCCTCTGAACGAACCGGCATCCTAGTCCTCTCACCGGAAGAAACTGAAGGGTTCTTCCGATCAATCTCCTTGATCAAAAGCACTGCTCCTAGAGCCTTCTTGATGAATTCGCCAAGTGAGTTACAATTACGATTGAACAACTGCATCCTCAACTGCGGGTTTAGCCTCTTACTAAAATACTTGATCTTATCTGCTTCAGTACGGATAATAGACGAAGCAAACTGAAGAAGTCCTTGAAACTTCTCAGCGATAACAATAACACCCTCGTCCTCGACGGATTCAGGGTCCAAAACCTCTGACAACTTAGCTTCACGAAGTGGAACTGGATAATACCTCTCTAACATGAGAGTCTTGAACTCACTCCAAACACAATCACGATCGGTGGGATTCACAGAGAGCCACCAAGAATAAGCGTGTTTACTCAAATAGTAAGCCGCCACTACTACCTTACTCTCTTCCGGACACTGAACCATGTCGAAGAGTTTATCAAAATGTTCAAGCCAATAAACAATATCAGCTGGATCCGACGAACCCTCAAAAATAGGCGGCCACTGGCTAGAAATGTCGCCGACAATCTGACTCACCCTCCTGGCCTGTCCATAAAACAGCACCTGGAGTCCCTGCTGTGGTGGACCATGAACCACTGAGGTCTGCATGGTTTCCATTATCTGGGTCATCTGGGCAACCATGCCCCTTGTAAGCAAGAAAGGGTCGATGTCAGTCTGATCGACTCCTCGGGGATGATGTCCCGAAGGAGACTTGGTCGCGTAAGTCACATCTCCATCCGAATTCTGATCCATCTAGGCATCCGAACGCGTATAAACATGAGGTTCTGGGTTTCGTCCTACTGTGCAGCCTTTACCCCCTCTCCCACGTTCTTGGGTTCCTGTTTCCATACTGAAAGAATAACGCTCGATCATGATCATAGCTCAAATACACCTCAACGGCCAAATCAGAATGCTAAGTCAAAAGCCAAACACGAGTATACATACTCAACAGATAAACAATCGCCTCAAACATGCTAATTATAGCCAATACTGAGCCTACACGCTACAAAACAAATAATCATGAATGAATCATAACACAAATGTTACATACAGGTTTTCAACAAAACGTGTATAATCAATGACATAATCAATGTATGAACAAAAAAGAGAATCGAGTCCTTACACAGGTCATACGAAGCTTCGAGGTCTTGAAATACTAGTCTTCACTGACGACGACTCGATTAAAGAATGACTCATACAGTCGTCCAACTATCACGACTCACAAAACTCGACTGTCCTGATTATCATAACCTGATAGCCCCACTACTACCGCGTCGGTAGAGCCACATAACTCACATATCAGGGTATCACACAACCCAATTCTTTGATACCATCTTCTGTAACACCCCCAAATCCCATTGGGCTATTACAGTGTCGTGGACCCCACGCCCGGAGATCCACCAAGAGAATATGACTAAAATACAACAAACTGACCACAAAGGGGAATCAAAATCCCTACAATGACATCCAACATAATATTCCGATATGGAATTTCAACGACAAGGGTGGGCCAACATGGCCAAAATAAAAATACAACAATATCCACGAGCCTTTCTCGGATAATACAAAATGACAACGACTGAACAAAACTGGAGTACTCCAACTGTCTGACCGACATGAACACCAAATCATCTCGAACTAGTATCGCTTGAATGCCTCGTCGCCATCGTCATGCCCCTGTGTCTCAACTCTCTCCTCGCAAGCACCTAAAACATGTAAACATGTTCCGCCCCCACGGGGTCAGTCATCCGGATAATGAATATCAAATACATGTACAACATGATATGCATGCAAAGGCAGAATAAACAGTATAACAATGGTAGTACGAGATGCTCACAAACTAAAATAATAATCGAGCATTCATGAAATATTATGCCCACGGCATACGATCGGTACCTGCTCAATAGGTTAGAACACAAGTGCCCAACGGTGAATCATCAATATAGAACACAACCATGAAATTACCCGAAAGTAAACCAAACCAATGCTGACTAGATACAAATAACAGTGCCCGAAGGCTCCAACAGAAATACAAATACATCACAATGGCCTGAAAGCCCCTCAGCCGAAGCTGCCGAAATATCATAATGGTCTGAAAACCACTCAGCCAAAACTGTCAAACATCATAGTGGCCCGAAGCCAAAATCAGCCTGAAGCTATAACATCTGAGGGCCGAAGCCACGACATGAAGCCGTATCACAATGAGGGCCGAAGCCACGGCACGAAGCCGTATCAAAATGAGGGCTGAAGCCACGGCACGAAGCCGTATGACAATGAGGGTCGAAGCCACGGCATGAAGCCGTATCACAATGAGGGCCGGAGCCACGGCATGAAGCCATATCACAATGAGGGCCGAAGCCACGGCACGAAGCCGTATCATAATGAGGCCATCCAATGACCGTGACCTACTGAACTGTAGGTGTTGGGAAGCCAACCGTGAAGGTTCAAGCCCCAAACTTACCCATTGAGCACTAGCCGAGACTAACCTCCAAAACAAAATTAATCACAACAGTAACGATCCCAAGATTACCGAATTCACAAGAATAATAGTGTGCTGCCTTGAGTCGGCCAATACGACAACAATAACTCACGGATGGGTACCGTCTTCGGTGGTCCCAATTCAAATACCTCGACTGCGTTGGAATGGCCAATCGATCACAACAACTCAACAGATGGAAACTATCCTTGACAATCCCAATTCAACACCTCGATTACCTTAGAACGGTAAATCGATGACGACGACTCAACGAATGGGAAATGTCTTCGACAATCCCAACAATACATCTATTACCTTGGAACGGTCAATCGATAAACAATGATACAACGGATGGGAATTATCTTCGATAATCCCAATTCAATAACTCGATTGCCTTAGAATGGCCAATCGATAACAACAACACAACGAATGGGAATTATTTTCGATAATCCCAATTCATTACGTCGATCACCTTAGAACGGTCAATCGATAAACAATGATACAACGGATGGGAATTATCTTCGATAATCCCAATTCAAGTACCTCGACTGCCTTGGAATGGCCAATCGATAACAACACAACGGATGGGAATTATCTTCGATAATCCCAATTCGATACCTCGATTGTCTTAGAACGACCAATCTATAACAGTGACTCAATTAGAATAGATGTCCCGGTGCCTTAAACCGACCACCAAAAACAGAGATGATAATTGAATACGTCAAATGCCTTCAATCAGCCAATACAATAACAACAATACCAATTTAATAATAATGATCCCAACGATGTCTTAGACTGACATGAACGTCAACAATAATAATCAATACGTCGATACCGCGGACCGGCTATCGACAACAACAATTACAACAAGAGTTTCGATGGCTTAAACAGGCCGTTAACGAATAACAATAACATATAGTATAATTGCCGAAGGGTATTGCATCAAACAATCCCCATATGTTAACAAATCACGAAGAGATCGAAATGATACAACACATTCATACACATATTTGATAACATTAATCTCATTGACCAGTACAAGTATAAAACTTGCCTCAAACCGAAGGCGAGAAAGTCCTTACACGATCAACGTCCTTCCACAAAACGACGAACGACGTCTTCCGATGATCACAACCACTCGAACAACCTTAAATGAAATATAATTCATTCAATAAGACAAAATCAATATAAAGAAACACTAAGGATAATCCCGATTCAACCCCGAATCGGTTAAACTCCACCAAGGAATATCATAGTTCTCAGCTATGAATTCTAACATCCTCCAACACCTCAATGATCAATTAACATGATCATTATGTTCTTAACACTTGTGAAATCGATTCAACAAGAATCACTTAAGAACAATCATCAAAACAAACATCTCAAAATGATAATATCACTAATATCCTAATCAATACCCCAACAACATCATCATCTCAACAAATATGATGTCTAAACCATAATCAATCAACAATTCATCATGAATTGGGATTAATCAACAAGGTTCACTCAACCATTTCAAGATTATGATAATCATTACATAATTCATCATAATTCCATACTATAATGGTTATAATCCCTCCAAAAACACAATCAACAACAACAATCATATCAAGACTATGTTAATCATATAGCAATCTTAACATGATCCTTCCTAGACATGATTATAACCTCCAAACCTCTAAAACATCAAGAACAACTCCTCTTCAAACCACAATCACCATGTTCTTCATCATAAGTTATAGAAACTCATCAAGAATCATGCTATACTTCAACAATCAATCAATACCCGAAGAAAACAACAACAACAACATCATCATACTCGGAAATCCATTTAAGAACAAGAGATTAAGAGAACTTACTAATGAACAACAAAAAGAACTCTTCAAACAACAAAGGAGCACCAACAAGCTTCCCACTTCAAGCTTCAATCCAAGCTAGGATGATCAAAATCGTGTTGGAAGAGGATAAATATCAAGAATATGCCCAGAAGGGCGATTCTAGGGAGAGAAAAATGATTTTGGTTCGTGAAGAAATTGTAATATCCGGATTTGTTATTGTGTATTTCATCTGTATTCGAACCCTGTATTATTCGGATTGTGATCTCGATAATTGGAGTATGATATTTCTCACATTGGAATCTTTGCACATAAGTATAACAACATGCAAAATTTCTCATGCAAGCTCGTGATAGCACACGCTAAGAATGTAACTTAACGCACGCTATCGGCTACTACTAGCGCACGCTACGAATGTAGGATTTGCGTGTGCTAGGCAATCAATTATTGAGCTAGACGTCTAGCACATGCGCCAGCCGGACGTAGGACCGAATAAGATTCCCGCGGATGAACCTGGATAGTTTTGTAGTCAACTCTTATTAGCGCGGACTAAGGATGTATGGTAGCGTGCGCTAATCTGCTAATGTACAGAAAGTTTATATATGGGTCAGCACTCCATTTTCTTCTCATTTCTTTTGGGCATCCTTCGTTCTTGAGAGACCATAGAGCATATCATCTTCCTTAGACACACTTATAACATATCTACTTAATCATTGGATATTGGATATTCTTGTGATGAATCATTGAAGTGGAGTAGCACCTTGGAGAGGCATACAACCAACCGGAGTCGGATTCCATCTTTTTGGTTCAGTGATTTTGTCATATTAAGGTATGTTAATTCTATCTCCAGCCTTAGATTCGGGTTGTAAAGAATTAGATGATCATGCTAGCAAGATATTGAATTTCATTGGTGAGTTATTGAACAAACATCATGTTTAGAAGATTGGAATGTTTAGGCTTATGATATTGTCGTTGGAACCTCGTAGTCAGGATCTTAGTACATCAATTGATGAGAGGAACATTATGAAGATGATTATCCGTATGAATTATGTTGTTATATTGATCATGAACTTGGAGATGATATCACTTTTGGTTATAAGGACTTAAGAAATAATCATCTTGGATTTGCACCCTTTCTTATAAACTGGAATTGTTAGTTTATCTCCTTGGTTAAATCGAGATGTCATGATGAAAATAAGTCGACCGTAAGAACACAAAATTTCGCATGAGAATTGAAATCAAGATGGATTATGGTGTTGTGATGATAATACATATTCTTGATTTTTGAAGTTGTTGTAATCTGTAAGATCATTCATAAACCGTATGATCATATTATGCATGGAGATGACATGTATTAACACTGAAGATTTCATGAGTTTCATAACCGTTAGAACAATCTGCTGCCCAGTAGTAAACTTCCATGCACGGTTAGCGCACGCTAAGCTATGTAGATTAACGTGCGCTATCGAGCACGAGTTAACTTATGCTACGTTTGGTACGTAACGTACGTTAAGCCATCAGGCGAGTCAGTCGGCTGATCAATGAGGTACTGACCGTGCGTAGTTAGCGTATGCTAGGCTTTGTTATTTGCGTGCGCTAACGAATAGACTTAATGCACGCTAGGTATAATACTTAGTGTACGCTAAGTAGTTCAGACAGATTACATTTTATGAGCTTTCGGCCGTAAATCGAATTGTTAGACATTCGTACAACGTTAGATAAATTCTATATTATTTCTTTTGTTAAGGTTCGAGCTTGTTACATGATTGATTGAAGGGGCGACCTTTGAGTGTTTCGTTTTCGTGGAAGTATTGTTCTTGTCTAAAAATCGAGTCAAGTACCTTATTTTCTTATGTATTGATGTTATACATATTGTCGTGCATGTATGTGGTTGTTGTATGTCCACCTCGTGTTGGTCCGACTGGATCATTGGAGGATCTATGCTAGCGTGCGCCGGAACATCGGATGGGTTTTTCCACCACGGGTTGGTCTGATGGGATCATCGTAGGTTCTAGGCAGTGAACGCTGGATCGTCGGAATTACCATGTGTATCTTATGATATCATGTTGTGATTATCAGTTGTGTATGTTATTTATGAGTTTCTCGTAGGAGAAGACTCGTTGGTTCTTTTGTCAATAACGTTATTATTCTTCGTGAGATGTTGAATAATATGTTATGGTACTTGTACTAGCATCGTTGTTCTAACCCCTTCGGGGGTGAACATTTTATTTATGTTCAGGATCCAGGAGAGCGTGGAAACAACCACTGGAGCTGCATGACGACGAGGGTGCAGAGTGATGTTCCGGCCGGGTTTATTTGTCTGTTGTTTGTTAGTTATTTTAATAAGTACTCGAGTACGTAGTCGTTTATGATGAATTTGAATTTGGTGATGTATTAATAATTTTCTGTCGAACATTCGTATTTTCAGTATTTGGTCAGAACCGTTGTATCTTAATTCCGTTATTTTCATTCGTTGGTACCTGTTAATGTCTTTTCAATTCTTCAGCCTTGTAAATCCTTATGTAAAGGATTTACGGCGCTGTAATATTCCTGAATATATCGGGGGTGTTACAGAATATGGTATCGGAGATAAGATTATGAATATCTTGGCCATTGGGTTAAAATAGGGGTCATTTATGTCTTTTGAGCTAACCAGCCGCGAATAACATCACTGTACTGCCTACATCTTCGTGCGGGCGGTGGTTGTAAGTTCCTAAACTCTATCTCGTCCTTTACATGTTATATTTCCTTGTACTTGAGCATTTGAACGATATTGTTTCCTGTATATTGAGTATTTATGCTTACAGTATGTTGAGAGGCGGACATGGACGTGGTCACGGTCGCGGACGCAGACGAAGGAATGCAGAAAGGGAAGCATCGCCTTCAAATCATGCCAGTCATAGCTCAGGCGAGCCACAACGATCTATCAATAATGAACCGGAACCTGATGTACCAGAGATTCTTCGTTAAGTGGTGAACCAGATGACTCAGTTCGCTTAGGTCGTGGACCGAATACAGGTGGCGGTGGGATTACAGTAGGGGGATAGACAGCAAGGGATCCCAGATATGGGAAATCGAGGTGACCGGTGGCTGCAAGAGGTGGCGAAGATGAAACCACCCAAATTCGACGGTATTTCTGAGACTCCCACCTGGGACCATTGGTTGAAGGAACTGGAGAAAATATTTGCTGGAATTAACTGCCCAGATGACCGGAGAGCCTCCATCACTCAATACTTTCTCATAGGAGAAGCATTCGAATGGTGGAAAGCCATCCGGCCTGTATACCATGATGCTGATTGGACAGAGATTAAATTAATGATGGAATCTCAATACAGCCCTCGTCCTGTGAGGGAAGCCAATGTTTGGGAGTTTTTCTCCGCACAGCCATCAGACGAACCTGTATCCCAGACAATTAAGACGTTTAACCAGCAGTTGGCATTCGTTCGACATCTGGTTGGAACATATGCAGAAATGATGATTCATTTTGATATGAGGATGAAACCAGAAATCCAGAGGTACATGTCCGGTTTTGAATGTACCACCCTCCGTCAATACCAGGATAAGGTGTTGGCATATGAGATCAAAGAGGCAGCAATGGAGAAGTTTACCGAGTCCAAGAAGCAGAAAGTCTCTGGTACTTTTACAGAGCACAAGAGCAGCGGGCCCCGCAAGGCCCAGTCATATTTTCATTCATTTAAGAAACCTCCGCACCTAGTTAGGAGCAGAAAGAACTTCGGAGCAGCATCAACCATGACTGATGTTACCAGGAAATGCTTTAAGACGGGGCACTATCGATGGAATTGCCCCCTACCTGCCGTGACTTGTTTTGATTGTGGTTGAGAGGGACATCATGCGGTGTTCTGTGAAGAGGCTGCAAAGTCTTTTAGAGCCCGTACACCACAGTCAGTACACAAGGAAGCCAGTATCCAACAGACGCAGCAAAGTGTTCAGATGCCTCAGAATTTTGGCCGCGGGCGAGGCAGAGGAGAGTGGGACCGAAAGGGTACATCGAGTGCCGGATCTGTTCCCCCACGTCTGTACAAGATGAGGAGAACAGACGATCAGGATGCTGCTGTCACATCAGGTAATGTCCAGATCCTTTCCCAGCCAGTTAGCATTTTATTCGATACAAGAGCTACGCATTCTTTTATATCCTTGTCTTGTGTAAATCGTTTAAATATTTCTGGTTTTCATACTTATGAACCTTATGTTGTTGGTTTAACGAGTGGAGAGAGGATTGTCGGGAACTTAGAAACTAGAAATTTCCCTGTATCATTTGGAGGCAGAGAGTGGCTCTCAAATTTGATTGTGATAGAAATGCAAGGAGACGACCTGATACTCGGAGATGATTGGCTTAATCGATATGGAGCAATTGTAAACTACCGAAGGAGGAATATCTCGTTGATCGCTGACGATGGTTCCGAAATACTATTTGAGGGATGGAAACCGGGAAGCTCAGGAAAGTTGATCAAGGCGATGAAAGATGTCAAATTGTTGAAACATGGCTGTACCGGATACTGGTGCTATGCAATGAAAAAAGAAGACGAAATTGTGGAACTTTCATCCATTCCTGTTGTGAATGAATTTCCAGATGTATTTCCTGACGAGTTACCTGGACTACCTCCACGAAGGGATGTAGAATTCACCATTGAGCTGGAACCCGGAGCTACACCAATTTCTAAGGCGCCGTATCGTATGGCACCTACTGAGATGTATGAACTGAAAAAACAGCTGGAGGAGTTACTGGGCAAAGGCTATATTCAGCCAAGCATTTCGCCCTAGGGAGCACCAGTTCTTTTTGTCCGAAAGAAGGATGGATCGCTTGGACTGTTTATTGACTATCGAGAGTTGAACAAGATGACCATTAAGAACAAGTATTCGTTGCCCCGGATTGATAATCTATTTGACCAGTTGCAAGGAGCAACATTATTTTCTAAAATTGATCTGAGATCAGGGTATCATCAGCTGAGGATCAATGAATCTAATGTTCCGAAATCAGCGTTCAGAACTCGCTACGGACACTATGAGTTTGTAGTGATACCGTTTGGTCTCACTAATGCACCTGCTGTATTCATGCAGTTGATGAACCGAGTGTTCATCGAATATTTGGATAAATTTGTGGTCGTGTTCATTGATGACATTCTGGTGTATTCTAAGAGCCCGGAAGATCATGCACAGCATTTATGGATTGTAATAGAACTTTTGAGAAGTGAGCAATTGTACGCCAAACTCTCTAAGTGTGAATTCTGGCTAAAGGAAGTAATGTTCCTCGGTCATGTGGTATCAGCTGAAGGAGTCCGAGTAGATCCTCAGAATATTGAAGCGATTTTGGATTGGAAGCCTCCAAGGACTTCTTGGGTATTATCGTCGGTTCGTGGAAGGGTTTTCCAAAATTTTCCGCCCACTTACTTGACTCCTGTAGAAAACTCAAAAGTTTGAGTGGAACGAGTTGTGATAGGTTAGCTTTGATGAATTGAAGAAGAGATTGACGATGGCACCGATTCTATCACTTCCACAGGGAACTGGAGGATTTATAGTTTACAGTGATGCTTCGAACCAAGGACTCGGATGCATATTGATGCAGAATGACTAGGTGATCGCTTGTGCGTCGCGACAGCTGAAACCTTATGAAGTGAATTACCCAACACATGATTTGGAGCTAGCAGCAGTAGTTTTTTCTTTGAAGATCTGGAGGCATTATCTGTACGGGACTCACTGTCAGATATTTACGGATCACAAGAGTCTAAAATACATCTTCAGTCAGAAAGAGTTGAACATGCAGCAAAGAAGATGGTTAGAGCTGATTAAAGACTACGACTTGGAAATTTTGTATCATCCAGGCAAAGCGAATGTGGTGGCCGATGCACTCAGCTGCAAGCCTGTTTCTATTCATATGCTGGAGACTCTGACCTCCCAACTTAGCCTTCAACGAGAGATGATTAGAGAAGGAATTGAAGTGTGGTTACAAAGAGTCCAAGGACAACCATGCGTGATGGAATTAACTTCATCATTAACTGAAGAAATCAAATCTAGACAGGCAGATGATCCTCTGATGATTCGGTTACGTGATGAAGTGATCAAGGGAAAGGCCCCCGGATTCGTAATTCATGATGATGGAGTTTTGAGATTTCAGAACCGACTCTGCGTTCCTAATATCGATGTTCTGAAACAGACGATTATGAAGAAGCTCACAACTCGCCATATTCTATCCACCCAGGCACCAGTAAGATGAATAAGGACTTGAAACAGAATTTCTGGTGGGGCAACATGAAGAAAGATGTAGCGGACTATGTTTCGAAATGTTTGACTTGTCAATAGGGTAAGATCGAGCATCAACGTCCTGCCGGGATGTTGAAGCTTCTCCTGATTCTTGAATGGAGTGGGAGGACATATCGATGGACTTTATTACTAGTATGCCGAGAACCAAGACAGGAATGAACATGATTTGGGTGATAGTTGATCGTTTAACCAAATCAGCTCATTTTCTAGGCATTAAGGACAAATGGGGACCAGAGAGGTTGGCACGAGTATTCAGTTCAGAGATAGTTCGATTGCATGGTACGCCGAAGACCATTATTTCTAATCGAGACGGCCGTTTTGTGTCTCATTTTTGGAAAGCAGTTCATAAGGCCTTGGGGACCGAATTGAACTTCAGCACAGCTTATCATCCGCAGACTGACGGACAATCCGAGAGGACCACTCAAACGGTGGAAGACATGCTAAGTGCCTGTGCATTAGATTGGTCAAACGATTGGGAAGTTCATTTACCATTGATTGAATTTACCTACAACAATATTTGGCACGCTTCCATTAATATGGCACCGTTTGAGGCATTATACGGGAGGAGATGCATATCACCCCTATGTTGGGACGATTCATCAGACTTGATCGGAACAGAACCATAGTTGATTGTACAGATTCGAAATAAGATATCCTTGATTCGTGAAAGACTGTTGACCGCCCAGAGTCGATAGAAATCTTATGGAGACGTACGCCGTCACCCTTTGGAGTTCAGTACTAGAGACCACGTACTTTTAAAGGTTTCTCTTACTCAGGGAATCTTTCGTTTTGGAAGGAAGGGAAAGCTGAGCCCGAGATATATCGGACCATTCGATATCCTTGAAAGAGTTGGAGAGTTGGCATACAGATTAGCATTGCCGCTGTCGTTGAGTCATGTTCATAACGTGTTCGACGTATCCCAGTTACGGAGATATATACCGGATCCTAGTCATGTCATTGATTTCGGCGAGATCGAAATCACTCAGGATGGGACGTTTGAAGAAAGACTGGTCAAGATACTCGAGAGTCGAGTTAAGCAGTTGAGGAACAAACCAATCGTTTTGGTCAAAGTTCATTGGTCACGTCATGGAGTGGAAGAAGCCACCTGGGAAACAGAAGATTGCATGAAGTCCAGATATCCAGAGTTATTTTCATCTTGAGTTTCGGGACGAAACTCCTTTTTAGTAGGAGAGTATGTAATATCGGATTTATTATTGTGTATTTCATCTGCATTTGAACCCTGCATTATTCGAATTGTGATCTCGATAATTGGAGTATGATATTTCTCACATTGGAATCTTTGTACATAAGTATAACAACATGTAAAATTTCTCATGCAAGCTCGTGATAGCGCACGCTAAGAATGTAACTTAACGCACGCTATCGGCTACTACTAGTGCACGCTACGAATGTAGGATTTGCGTGCGCTAGGTAATCAATTATTGAGCTAGATGGCTAGCACATGCGCCAGCCGGACGTAGGACCGGATAAGATTCCCGCGGATGAAACTGGACAGTTTTGGAGTCAACTTTTATTAGCGCGCGCTAAGGATGTTTGGTAGCGTGCGCTAATCTGCTAATGTATAGAAAGTTTATATATGGGTCAGCACTCCATTTTCTTCTCATTTCTTTCGGGCATCCTTCGTTCTTGAGAGACCAGAGAGCATATCATCTTCCTTAGACAAACTTATAACACATCTACTTAATCATTGGATATTGGATATTCTTGTGATGAATCATTGAAGTGGAGTAGCACCTTGGAGTGGCATACAACCAACCGGAGTCGGATTCCATCTTTTTGGTTCAGTGATTTTGTCATATTAAGGTATGTTAATTCTATCTCCAGCCTTAGATTCGGGTTCTAAAGAATTAGATGATCATGCTAGCAAGATATTGAATTTCATTTGTGAATTATTCAACAAACATCATGTTTAGAAGATTGGAATGTTTAGGCTTATGATATTGTCGTTGGAACCTCGTAGTCGGTATCTTAGTACATCAATTGATGAGAGGAACATTATGAAGATGATTATCCGTATGAATTATGTTGTTATATTGATCATGAACTTGGAGATGATATCACTTTTGGTTATAAGGACTTAAGAAAGAATCATCTTGGATTTGCACCCTTTCTTATAAACTGGAATTGTTAGTTTATCTCCTTGGTTAAATAGAGATGTCATGATGATAATAAGTCGACCGTAAGAACACCAAACTTCGCATGAGAATTGAAATCAAGATGGATTATGGTGTTGTGATGATAATACGTATTCTTGATTTTTGAAGTTGTTGTAATCTGTAAGATCATTCATAAACCGTACGAACATATTATGCATGGAGATGACATGTATTAACACTGAAGATTTCAAGAGTTTGATCACCGTTAGAACAATCTGCTGCCCAGTAGTAAACTGCCATGCACGGTTAGCACACGCTAAGCTATGTAGATTAACGTGCGCTATCTAGCACGAGTTAACGTACGCTATGTTTGGTACGTAACGTACGTTAAGCCATCAGGCGAGTCAGTCAGCTGATCAATGAGGTACTGACCATGCGTAGTTAGCATACGCTAGGCTTCGTTATTTGCGTGCGCTAACGAACAGACTTAACGCACGCTACGTATAATACTTGGTGTACGCTAAGTAGTTCAGACAGATTACATTTTACGAGCTTTCAGCTGTAAATCGAATTGTTATTAGACATTCGTATGACGTGAGATAAATTCTATATTATTTCTTTTGTTAAGGTTCGAGCTTGTTACGTGATTGATTGAAAGGGCAACCTTCAAGTGTTTCATTTTCGTGGAAGTATTGTTCTTGTCTTCGAATCGAGGCAAGTACCTTATTTGTTTTATGTATTGATGTTATACATATTGTCGTGCATGTATGTCGTTGTTGTATGTCCACCTCGTGTTGGTCCGACGGGATCATCAGGGGATCTATGCTAGTGTGCGCTAGATCATCGGATGGGTTTTTCCACCACGGGTTGGTCTAACGGGATCATCGTGGGTTCTAGGCAGTGAACGCTGGATCGTCGGAATTACCATGTGTATGTTATGATATCATGTTGTGATTATCAGTTGTGTATGTTATTTATGAGTTTCTCGTAGGAGAAGACTCGTTGGTATTTTTGTCAATTACGTTATTATTCTTCGTGAGATGTTGAATAATTTGTTGTGGTACTTGTACTAGCATCGTTGTGCTAACCCCTTCGGGGGTAAACATTTTGTTTATGTTCAGGATCCAGGAGAGCGGGGAAACAACCACTAGAGCTGCATGACGACGAGGGTGCAGAGTGATGTTTCGGCTGGGTTTATTTGTCTGTTGTTTGTTAGTTATTTCAATAAGTACTCAAGTACGTAGTCGTTTATGATGAATTTGAATTTGGTGATGTATTAATAATTTTCTGTTGAACATTCGTATTTTCAGTATTTGGTCAGAACTGTTGTATCTTAATTCCGTTATTTTCATTCGTTGGTACCTGTTAATGTCTTTTCAATTCTTCAGCCTTGTAAATCCTTATGTAAAGGATTTACGGCGCTGTAATATTCCTGAATATATCGGGCGTGTTACAGAAATGAAATACGAAACCAAGATATATAATCTGACAAACACATTACGTACGCTATACACCAAGGTTAATGTACGTAAGGATCATTACGTACGCTATGCCAAAAAATTAACGTACGTAATACTAACTCCAGAACCAACTGACCAAAAATACGAAGACCTTAACGTAGGTAAACAAAAACCATTCACGTACGTTAGCAAGCTAAATGGATTACGTACGTAGAGCTCGTCTCTTAATGTACGTAAGGATCCGATGACTGCAATAGTAAGATCGGATCAAGGATGCCCGGGACTCACCGTCCGAAAGTCGAGTCCGGGGAAGGTTCCCTCCATCTACCACTCATTACGTACGTGGAATGACCATCATAATGTACGTAATGCCTAAAGCTTAATGTATGTTAAGCGCACAAGCTAACGTACGTTAGCTCAACAAATTGGACAACCATGTTGTTCCACAAACTCTCAACCGGAATGAACGAACTGCAAAGCAACGCACCTCAACAAACACGAATTATATAATACAACGGCATTTGTCCAATTCCAAATTAATATCTACAACTCAACAGTGAAACAAAAAAAAAATACCCCTGGATATTACACGTACAGCACCGGCGTACACTTTCTTGGTCTTCGTCCATATTGGATGCACAATCAATCCCCAAATTCCCACTCCAATATGAAATCACTAAAAATACCACATATGAAAATAAATCAAATGATCCAAAAGTCAAAAGTCACTGCACCAAAATCATGCTACTACTACACCGGTAGGGTCACATATTCTGATATCATATTCTGCACTGAATCTACAATCTTGCAAATACCCTTATCTGCTCAACCGACCAGTTATCCCTAGATAATCCAAACTACCATACTAAAATTTGAATCTCTTCTCATCATACCATACTGATGGTATTATTCAACTTATGAGACCAATATGCATTATGCACTAAATTTATACATATATCAATCAAATTTTTAAAACGACTCTGAAATCATATAATCTTTGTCAATAAAAATCCATTTTTTGGAATTTCTTTCAAGAATTTCAAAATTCAAAACATATATATTCGAAAGATTACAAAAATCAAATTTTGAATATTTAAGCCGGCTCGCTCATGTTAAGTTCTCGATGACAATTCTTTTGGAATACACACGATTTCAAAGTTTTTAAAATGAAAACTATGCAAATGATTGGCTACATTCATACTATTGTATACCAATTCATCTCCTCATCAATTCTACCGACATCCTGTCATAAATCACACGATAGAATCCAATTTTATTGGAGGGACTTTGTTAAAAAATCACCTTTTCCACATATCAATTGCTATATCAACCATTATCCCACTCTGCAACACTTCAACTATCCCATTATGAAACATGTTTTTAAAGACAACGATACTATCTCTCAAAATAAATAAGAAGATACATTCTTTGTACTAGCGAGCAAAATGGTTTATTCAAAATATATCATTTTGAAAGGTATCATTTTCAGATGTTCATAAATAGTTTCGTGTATCTAAAAATGAAATAGCATGACTACATGTTCCTCTCAACAATCCACAATATTTCTCCCAAATACATAACTCTGCTTTACAAGTTTACCCGACCTATTGATTTTTCATAATCATAGTTTCTCAAGATCACTGTTTTGTCCCCACCATTATATTCTGCTACCTCATACGGTAACACATGATATTCTTCTGAATCTCAAAAACATCCACTTGTAACTGCAACTAACCTCAATGTAGTTTAAAAAGTCCAAATACTTACAGATCGTGAAGCCGATGATTCCCCGTGATACTGGCATATGTCTCAACTTAGAAATATACTCGACACAGATATTTTTCAAAACATACGTTTTGCAAAATCAGTTTGACTCAAAGACACTACACATCCCTCTCCGAGAAAACACGTTAATACCATTTGGATAAATTTAAAACAACCACAGTATCACACTGGTAAACCACATAACACACAAGCCCGAGTAATCAATAAAAACCCAAAGCTCTAGTACTTGTCAACCGACAACTCGAATGATATGACAAAAACACGTCTCAACTCGACCCGACAACCTAGGTTTCTACATCCTAAGCTATGATACCATATTCTGTAACACCTCCAGAGCCATCTGAGAATATTACAGTAATATCTTTCAAATACTCAAATAGTCTCCAAAAATCTATTTTCCAAATACCGTCGTAAAATCTCTTTTGAATATACAAGGCCAAAATGCCAAACTCAACAGTTTCAAAAGTATACGTTAAGCCACTGCTTATACGCACCGACAAAATACTTTAGAAAACGATTTTCCAAAATAAGCCCATGTTCGTAAAATACCAAAATGCTACTTTGAAAATACTCGCAGCGGATAAAAATTTAACAATTAAAAATACATTTGCAGCGGAATTAATTAGACAAACATACTAGATCCGTAAAATACGCATAGCAGCCAGTATCCTCCGGGAAGCTTGTATTTCCACGACCTCAACAAGTACAATATCCAATAACCTAAAAATAAAGACCACGACTGGGTCAGCCATAATACTCAACAATGATAACGATCCCATCACATCAATAATTACATATCAATGAAAAATACTAAGTAAGAATACTACTAATGTAATCTTATCGCCATAACTTTACCAACTCGTGATAATCCTCATCAAAATAATCCTTACCATGTTGCACATCTCGTATTCTCGATTAGAGAATGAACTCGTGCACAAACATTTGTACTGTATCCCAAACAATACCCAAGATTCTCAAAACATCATCATAACTCACTGATACGAAATATACCAACTCTGACCAATTCAATCCATCGGATAACTCCATCAAATCTCAACACGATAATCGATTGTCCATCAAAAGATAAGTACCAAGAAGGAACTACGAAACATAGCTCAAGATCCGCAATGCCACGACGAATCATGTCAATCTAATCCGAGATCAGAGCAATACAACATACGAACGTGGTCTTACAAAAGACCAACAGATGCATACTCACGTGACAACATCTAAATGCTCACAACAACAACAATGTATACTCATGGAAATCCGATGATCCAGCGCACACAGCATAGATCCCAATATGATACTGTTAGATCAACATGAGGTGGATAACCAATAATATACATATGCACAACAACACATGGTAATCCAACTATCCAACGCACACAACATAGATTCCCACGATGGTCCCGTCGGACCAACACGTGGTGGAAAACCCGTCCAATGATCCAGCGCACACAACATAGATCCCAAGATGATCCCGTCGAACCAACACATGGTGGACATACATCAACAATGCACAAATGCATGATAACAACAATACACAAATGCGTGACAACATCAATACACAAATGTATCACAACATGATCGACACTAAATGGCAAAAATGATTAGAGTTATTGCCCCGAGTCCTTCGAGAGCAGTCTCGATGTCAAAACTATCACGAATAATTATCCTCAATATTCGGCGATCTAAAATATCACGGACTATAGATGACTCATGTAACACCCTGAGATATTCGGGATAATTACAGCACCGTAAACCCTTTATATAAGAATTTACAAGGCTAAATTAAAAGAAATGCTGAACAATACGAAAGTATCAACAATAGTTGAGTAATTTAATAACCTGTTTAATCACCCCAAAACAATCTATTTATTACAAACTTCCCAAATCATCAAAAGAACACACGTACTCGAGTACTAAATACCAAACTAGAATACCAAAACAATACAACGGATAACATCACTGTGCCCCTTCGTCATCATGCCGGTATTGTGGTTGCTTCCCCGCTCCTCGGCCACCTGAACATCAAAACAAATGTCCACCCCCGCAAGGGTTAGCAAAACGATGCTAGTACAAGTATCATAATATACAAAATCAGATATGTAAGAATGATGCATATCAAAATAAAAAACACGGACTTCCTCTACCAGAATCCAACGATGCGAATCCGCATGATTCCATCAACACAACACAAGGTAATCCAATGATCCGGCGCCCTCAACATAGATTCCAAGATGATCACATCGGACCAACACGAGGTGGAAAACCTGTCCAATGATCCAGCGCCCTCAGCACAGATCCCAAGATGATCCCGTCGGACTAACACGAGGTGGACAACTGATCCAGCACCCTCAGCATAGATCACGTGATCCCTTCAGATCAATACAACATATACAATACAACTATGCATATACATATGCAAATAAATATGTCCATCAACATGAACTATATATGAGTCAATAACCTGAACGACATTATGACAATTCAACTTGGATGATCTCATGTTCAACAACATGAATAACAATATGCATGATCAAAATCATCAACATTAAACCAATAGTCAAATTATGATACTTACCTTAGAAAGATGGCAAGAAATAAATACTTAATGACTGTCAATACGCCCGAAGGTCGCCGCCCCTCGATCAATCACCTTGCAAGGCTCAAACCTCATTCAAATGAAATAACAAAGGGTTCAACTTACTTCACAAAGTTAACATAAGAACACCTAGCGCCTTAAGGTATATCCGAGTTAACATTAATGTTAGGGTGGTTCACGTTTTATCTACTCGATGAATGCTAAGCCAGAATTAATGACGTACTTCATACGAATCGCATGACCATACCGGAGATGAAATTTCTACGTCTACGAGTTCATGGATATATATGTCATTACAATCCAAACCTCAATCTTGATTCAAGAAACAAGCATACCAAGCGTATTTCGAAAGGGGACGATACAACAGTGTTCCGGGTTTGTTCTATCAACATAGCTGATTCATTTTAACCATGAATATGAAGAAGATTGTTAAATCAAACACCTCTATCAAAACACGAACTATTCTCGGTGATATACCTTAGTAATCTCAGAAAACTCATTAGAATCATGCTCAGAATCCGTAACAAACTCATGACACTACATTCTAGGGTCCTATACAAACAAGGTTCGATTAATACTCTAAACAACGAAGGAGAACCGAAGTATAACTGAATCTATTCTTCTAAAAACATGGTGTTCGACTCCTCATGATAATAACGAACTTGGTAATCTCAAAAACAGGTTCAAAACGTCATTAAGAACATGTATTCTAGTTGGTGAAGGATAAACATATCTTAATATAGAGAACAACAACAAAATACATGGTGAAACTCAACACCGGAACTTGAACACCAATCCAGAAGGGTCTACGATCTTCTAAACCGAGCTGGGATGATGATATAAGAGATTTTCGGGGCTTGGGAGTTCTCAAGTTGCAGAAATAGGCCAAGGAGTGAGGAGGAAATTAAAGGAGGTTGAGGTCTATAAATAGAATTCTAGACATTACGTACGTTAATGCGAGTTACTTACGTTATCGCCTTAGCGTACGATATTCTCAATACTTAGCATACGTTAACATCCGGCAGTAGCTCACTTCCTCGATTTTGGCTTCTCTTATGTACGTTATCTAAACCCCTTTATGTACGTAAAACCATGTACCTAATTCATGTTAACACCCATATCTAACGTACGTTAAGCCTCATTGACCTCCTTTATTGAAAAACCATCCAGGTTCACGCGGGGCAATTCGACGAATCTCCCTCTGGCCCCCACACACCGACCTTATCTGATCTGCATTTGACTGAAGCTTATGTACGCTACGCTACAACTATAACGTACGTTATATTCAACACTTAAAGTACGTTAATGTTAATGTACGTGCAGATGCATGCATGCATGAATGTGTTGGAAACTCAAAAATGCAAATACGAATATGGGAAACCACACTTCGATTAATAGTATCACATATCAAATGTTACAAGTTCGAATACAGGTATAATACACAATAATTATCTGGGCATTACATACTACCCCTCTAAAAAGAAGTTTCGTCCCGAAACTTAAGACAAAAACAATTTCGGGTATCTCGACTTCATACTATCCTCAGTCTCCCAAGTTTCTTCTTCAACTCCATGTCGAGACCACTGAACTTTAACCAAGGAGATTGGTTTATTCCTCAATTGTTTGACTCGACTCTCGAGTATCTTGTTTGGCTTTTCTTCGAACATGCCATCATTAGCCACTTCAATCTCACCAAAATCAATAATATGAGTGGGATTCGGTACATATTTCCGTAATTAGGATACGTGGAACACATTATGAACATGACTCAGTGATGGCGGTAAGGCCAACCTATACGCCAACTGCCCAACTCTTTCAAGGATCTCGAATGGTCTGATATATCTCAGACTCAGCTTTCTTTTCTTCCTAAAACAGAAAGTTCCCCGAGTAGGAGAAACATTTAAGAGCACGTGGTCCCCAATTTCAAACTCTAACGGGTGACGGTGCACGACTGCATAAGACTTCTGTCGACTCTGGGCAGTCAACAGTCTTTCACGAATCAGAGCTACATTCGAATCATCCCAACATAGGGGAGATCTGCATCTTTTCCCGTACAATGCTTCAAACGGTGCCATCTTAATGGAAGCATGCCAACTATTATTGTAGGCAAATTCAATCAATGGCAAATGAACCTCCCAAGTAGTCGACCAATCTAAGGCACAAGCTCTTAGCATATCTTCTACTGTCTGAATAGTCCTTTCGGACTGTCCGTCAGTCTGAGGATGATAAGCGGTGCTAAAGTTCAGCTCGGTTCCCAAGGCTTTATGAACTGTCTTCCAAAAGTGTGACACAAAGCGACCATCCCGATCCGAAATAATGGTCTTCGGTGTACCATGCAATCAGACTATCTTTGCAATAAACACTCGTGCCAAATTCTCTGGTCCCCAAGTATCCTTAATACACAGGAAATGATCCGACTTGGTTAGATGATCAACTATCACCCAAATCATATTCATCCCCTTTATGGTCCTTGGCATATTGGTGATAAAGTCCATCGATATATCCTCCTACTTCCATTCAGGAATCGGAAGTGGCTTCAACATTCCGGCAGGTCGCTAATGTTCAGTCATAACCTGTTGACAAGTTAAACACTTCGAGATGTATTGTGCTACATCCTTATTCATATTTCCCCACCAGAAATTCTGTTTTAGATCCTTATATATCTTACTGGTGCCCAGATGAATAGAATAGGGCGCACTGTGAGCTTCCTTCAGATCGTCTGTTTCAGAGCATTGTCATCGGGGATGCAAAGTCTACTCTGGAACCTCAGAACTCCATCATCATATATTACAAATCCTGGGGCCTTCCCCTTGTCCACTTCATCATGTAACCGAATAATCAGAGAATCATCCAACTACTTAGATTCGATTTCTTCGATTAACGACGAAGTTAATTCCATCGCACACAGTTACCCTTGGACTCCTTGCACCCATACTTCAATTCCTTCGCGAATCAATTCTTGTCGAATGCTGGACTGGGATGTAAGTGTTTCCAACATTCGAATAGAAATAGGTTTATGGCTCAGTGCATCAGCTACCACGTTCGCTTTGCCTGGATGATATAGAATTTCCAGGTCGTAATATTTTATCAATTCCAGCCATCTCCTCTGTCTCATGTTTAATTCCTTTTGACTGAAAATATACTTGAGACTTTTGTGATCTGTGAAGATCTGACAATGAGTGCCGTACAAGCAATGTCTCCAAAACTTCAGGGCAAAGAAAACGGCTGCTAACTCTAAATCATGTGTCGGGTGTTAACCTCATATGGTTTTAACTGTCGAGAGGCATAGGTAATCACCCTATTCTTCTGCATCAACACGCAACCCAGACCCTGATTTGAAGCATCGCTGTAAACCATGAACCCATTAGTTCCATCTGGTAGTGCTAATATTGGCGTTGTTGTCAATCTTCTCTTAAGTTCATCTAAACTAGTCTGACATTTCTCATCTCACAGGAATTTCTGAGCCTTCTGTAATAGATGAGTAAGCGGACGAGCAATTTTGGAAAATCCTTCCACAAAACGACGATAATATCCAGCAAGTCCTAACAAACTTCGGATTTCCTTTACGTTCTTAGGAGATTCCCACTCCAAAATTGCCTCAACTTTCTTCGGGTCTACCTGTACTCCATCGATTGATATTACGTACCCAAGGAACGTTACTTCCTTAATCCAGAACTCGCATTTGTAAAATTTTGTATAAATTTGCTCAGCTCTCAAAGTATTCAATAAAATTCGCAAATGTTTTGCATGCTCTTCTGGTTCCTTCGAATAGATCAAGATATCGTCGATGAAAACGACCATGAATTTATCCAAGTATTCCAAGAATAGACGATTCATCAATTGCATAAACACATCCAGAGCATTATTAAGACCAAATGGCATCACCACAAACTCATAGTGCTCGTACCGGGATCTGAAAGCGGATTTCGGTATATATAGATTCCTTAATCCTTAACTGATAGTATCTTGATCTCAAGTTGATCTTCAAGAATACCGTTGCTCCCTGGAGTTGATCAAATAAATCATCGATCCGAGGCAATGAGTATTTATTCTTGATCGTCACCTTGTTTAGCTCCCTATAATAAATACATAATCGGAAGGATCCGTCTTTCTTTCGAATGAAAAGAATGGGCGCACCCCAAGGAGAAACGCTAGGTTGAATGTGACCCTTCTGCAACAATTCCTCAAGATGTTTCTTTAACTCATACATCTCGGTTGGCGCCATACGGTATGGTGCTATGGAAATAGGTGCGGATCCTGGTTCCAATTCGATATTAAACTCTACAGCTCTATGTGGAGGTAATCCAGGTAGTTCGTCAGGGAATACGTATGAGAATTCGTTCACAACTGGAATAGATAAGAGCTCTACTCCTTCTTCCTTCTTCATGGCATAACACCAAAACCCGGTACAACCCCGTTTCAAAAATTTAATTGCTTTCATGGCTTTGATCACTTTCCCTGAGCTTCCTGGTCTCCATCCTTCGAATAAGTGTTCAGATCCGTCATCAGCAATAATCGAGATAACTCTCTTCCAGTAATTCAAAATAACCCCATAATGATCGAGTCAATCGTCTCTATGAATCAAATCGTCACCATGGATGTTGACCACAATAAGATTTGACGGCCAATTCCTCCCTCCTATCAACATAGGAAAATTCCTAACTTCTAGATTTCCCACAATTCTCTCTCCACTCGACAGACTCACAACATAAGGTTCACAATCATGCAAACATGATATTTTCAAACGATTAACACAATTCAATGATGTGAAAGAATGCGTAGCTCCTGAATCGAATAAGACACTAACCGGTTGCAACAACAGTGTTCTGATCATCGGTCCTCCTCATCTCATAATGGTGCGGAGGAACGGAACCAGCACTTGATGCTTCTCTTTTCCCATAATTCTGCTGTTGAAGACCACTATGCGGTGTCAGGTTCACACTCGTCTCTTTCGAAACTTGTGCTGAAGTACGAGGTCCAAACGATCTAGTCACATTTTCACAAAAAGTCGCACGATGCCCTTCTTGCCCACATTCAAAACAGGTCACAGAAGGAGCGGAGCAATCACGTCGAACATGCCCTGGTCGTCCACAGTTATAACACTTCTTCATTGCATCGGTAACCGTTGATGCCGTTTTGAACTTCTTTCCACATTGAGAAGGTACGGAAGCCTCTTGGATAAATGGAATGAGGACTAGCCCTTGCGGGGCGCACTACTCTTGCTCTTGGTGATGTTTATAGACATTTTCTGCTTCTTTGCTTCCGCAAATTTCTCAACTACTGTTTCTTTCATTTCGTAAGCCAGGGCTTTGTCCTGATAGTATCGGAGATTAGTACATTCAAATCCCGATATATATTATTGGATCTCCGGCTTCATCTGATGTCGAAGTGAAAAATCTTTTCTGCCTTGGTTCTGACCAGATGTCCCACAAAGGTCAGCTGGTGGTTATAAGTCTTAATCATATCCATCACAGATGCCTCCAAATTTTGCAGTGAGAAAAACTCTTGGACTCTAGCCTCTCTAACTAGAGGAGGACAATATTGTGCTTCCATCTTTAATTTGAATTCTGTCCAGTCAGTCTTATAATCCTCATGTCTAATAGCTTGCCACCAGTCGAAAGCTTCCCCAGTCAAAAAATACTGAGCGGTCGGAACTTTTCGGTCATCGGGATAATTAATTCCCGCAAATATCTTCTCCAGTTCTTTCATCCAGTGGTCCCATGTAGGCATCTCTGAAGAACCGTCAAATTTCGGTGGGTGTAATTTGACCACTACTGAAAGCCACTTGTCTCCCTGATTGTCTTCGTTACGCTGTTGGCCATCGTTGCTTGCATGCGGTCAACTGTAACACCCCCAAGTTATTCAGGGATTCTTACAGTGTCGTGAGCCCCGCCATGGGACCCACAAGGCTACTCATATGCGGAACTTTAAATTTTTGACCGAGAAGGTCCAAAAAAAATGAAATGAAAGACAATACAAAGGGTATTCAAACCATCTCCAATGTATCCAAATACATCACAACACAAAATCAATACATCGGCAACACAGGCCGGGACATCAAGGAAAGATGAAAACCAATACTCGAGTATTCAATAACCATTCCAGTACAACAACACTGAATGGAGGAACACAAAATATAACCAGAGATAAGACACAGTAACCCACTTGCCCATCATCTTCATGCCGACCCGATACCTGCTTGTCCGCTCTCCTGGAACCAGAAATACATAAAAAGTATTTCCTCCATAAAGGGGTTAGCCATCGAATAGGTAGTGCAAGTATATCGAATATGAAATACAATACTCCTCTATAATAAAGTAAAAGTAACCGTCAATTCATCATTTCAAGACTAGTATTCCGGAATAACTAAATCTCATTGCATCACGTCGATACATACATGACCAACTGCGGAACCGCACCAGAGGCTACGGAACCCTCAGAGGACCCGTCGGTCCATCCCAGAGTGGTTAACTCATATGATCCGTGGAATCGCACCAGAGGCTACGAAACCCTCAGAGGACCCGTCGGCCCATCCCAGAGTGTATATAAACAAACATGCCATTCATATATCATACTTTCAAAGTCGAGTACGTACAATCATAAATATATACTTGCCTTTGAGATATCGAGAAATTGAACGGAAAAGAGTATGAGTTCGGTAGGTCCAAGAACGCAATTTCGGTACCTAAACGATTCGCATGGGATATGATAATCAATAATCCATACTCATAACTCACGAAGAAACTCCTGAAACCCCCCTACGATTCCCGAAACTACGAGAGTAAACAACTAGAGGTTGGAAAAATCACCCAAACCCTCACAAGTCCGAACACGGTGCAAACCAAACCGCAAAATCATAGGAAAAGCATGTATACGGAGTAGATACATCATAATCTCAAGGTTCTCAAGCTCCAAAATAGATAAATCAGACGAATCTAAGAAAACCCCCAAAATTCCTAAAATTAGGGTTCTAAAGATTTTTACCTTGATTTGGAACATGGAATAGATTAGATGTTGTGAAATCTTTGTTCTCCAACCAAAGATGTTGATATCTGAAGAAGGATTGCCTCCAAACTCCCCGAATCGCCCAAATCCCGCTGCTCCCGATCGAAAATGTGAGAAGGATGAAAAAATTGACGAAATGGAAGTTAATTGTCCAATATATACTTGCCAGTCTAGCGCACGCTACACCTCAATATTAGCGTGCGCTAGCGGGGTCACTGGGTAGTCCAGTGGCTTCTGTCAGCCTCGCTAGCGTGCGTTAAGCAAAACCATTGCATGCGCTAATCGTCTTCCTTTAGCGTACGCTAGCCGAAAGTTAGCGTGCGCTACCTGGGAGTTAGTGTCCATAAATTGGAGTCCAGGACCTACTGTCCTCTGCCCTGTTCGAGTCTTAGCATGCGTTGCTGTGATAGCTAGCATGCGTTACGCAACACTTATAGCGTACGCTAGCCGAATCATAGCGTACGCTACCTGATACTCCAAATGGCCTAACAACCTCACTGCCTCTGCCGACCCAGCCCGTTAGCGTGCGCTTCGGACGTGTTAGCACGCGCTACTGACCACAAATAGTGTGCGCTAGTTAACTCCTAGCATGCGCTAACTGCTAGTCCAGAGAGCAGAGTTAGCTACTGCCTCTGCCCTGTATGGTCCCTTAGCGCGCGCTAAGGCTCAAAGCTAGCATGCGCTACTCAAGAAGAATTTCCGTGCATTAGCCTAGGCCTAGCGTGCGCTATCTCTCTGACCCAGAACACTGTCGAAAGGTCTAAACAACACGATCATGATCCAAACAAGGTACAAATCTCTATAACAACATCGACTACTTCACAAGGAGTTTACAGAGTGACAAAATAGGAAGAACGGAAAGGTCAGACAGTTAATAAAAAGTACGGGTATTACATTCTCCCCCTCTAAAAAGAAGTTTCGTCCCGAAACTTAAGAAATAAAAAGTTTGGGGTACTCCGACCTCATCTTCTCTTCCGTCTCCCAAGTCGCCTCCTCGACTCCATGTCTCAACCATTACACTTTAACCAATGGAATGGTTTTATGCTGAAGTTGCTTCTCACGACGTTCAAGGATCTTCACTGGTCTCTCGGGAAAGGTAATATCCTCGGCTACATCAATATCACTTTAATCGATAACATGACTCGGATCCATCACGTACTTTCTCAACTGAGACACATGAAAAACACTATGGACGTGACTCAAAGCTGGAGGTAACGCCAAGCGATAAGGTAAGTCTTCAACCCTGTCTAAAATTTCGAAAGGACCGATATACGTCAGACTAAGTTTCCCCTTTTTCCCGAAGTGGAAAACCACTCTGGTCAGCGACACCTTGAGTAAGACGTGATCCCCCACTTCGAACTCCAACAGTCGACGACGAGTATCAGCATAAGATTTATGACGGCTCTGGGCAGTCAACAACCGGTCCCGGATAATAGAAATATTTTACTTAGTCTCCATCAACATATCCGGCTCTGTTCTGATTAGCTCCAAAGCCTCATCCCGACATAATGGCGACCTACATCGCCTACCATAAAGTGCCTCGAATGGTGCCATTTTGATCGATGCATGCCAACTATTATTGTAGGCAAACTCGATAAATGGCAAATGAAGCTCCCAATCATTACTCCAGTCTAGGGCAGAAGCCCACAACATGTCCTCCAACATCTGAATCGTCCTCTCCATCTGACCGTCTGACTAAGGATGAAAGGACGTGCTCAATCTCAACTCGGTACCCAAATCCTGGTGAACGTCCTGCTAAAAATGCGATACGAAACGACCGTCTCGATCAGAAACAATGGTCTTGGGGGCACCATGTAATCTTACGATCTCAGCTATAAAAGTTTGAGCCAATATCTCCGGTCCCCACGTATCCTTAATACCCAAGAAGTGTGCAGACTTGGTCAACGATCGACGATTACCCAAATCATATTCATTCCGGCTCTAGTTCTCGGTATGCCAGTGATAAAGTCCATAGAGATGTCTTCCCACTTCCATTCGGGAATGGGAAGTGGCTTCAACAACCCCGCCGGTCATTGATGTTCGATTTTGAATTGCTGACACGTCAAGCACCGTAGTACAAATTCCGTGACATCCTTCTTCATGTTATCCCACCAAAAATTTTGCTTCAAATCTTTGTACATCTTACTCGTTCTGGGGTGGATTGAGTAAGGCATAGCATGAGCTTCTCAGAGAATTCTCGGCCTCAACTCTAAATCATTCGGAACACAATGCCTGCCCTGGAATCCCAGAATACTATCCTTGTGAATCATAAATCCAGGGGCTTTTCCTTTAATTACATATTCCTTCAGTTGAGAGATCATCAGGTCACTCCACTGTTTCCCTTTGATGTCGTCAACCAAGGACGAAGTAATTTCGAGAGTGCATAATTGTCTTTGTACTCATTGAAGTCAAACTTATATTCCTTGCTTGATTAAATCCTGACGAATCTTCGTCTGAGAAGTAAGAACCTCGAGCATCTGGAGCGATGCCGATTTACGGCTGAAAGCGTCTGCGACAACATTGGCTTTTCCGGGGTGGTAAAGAATTTCGAAATCATAATCCTTTATCAACTCTAACCAACGTCTCTGTCTCATGTTCAGCTCTTTCTGACTAAAAATGTACTTCAGGCTCTTGTGATCGGTATAAATCCGACACTGAGAACCATACAAATAGTGTCGCCAAATCTTGAGTGCGAAAACAATTGAGACTAACTCCAAATCGTGGGTAGGATAGTTCATCTCATACGGCTTTAGTTGTCGTGACGCAAAAGCTATCGTCTTATCATGCTGCATAAGCACACAACCAAGACCTTGACCCGAAGCATCACTATAAACCACAAATCCCTCACTACCATGGGGTAAAGCTATAATCGGTGCTGAAGTCAAACGTCTCTTCAGCTCATCGAAGCTCTGTTGTCTCTCATCCGTCCAAACAAACTTTTTTATCTTCTGGAGTAATTTCGTAAGCGGACGATTGATTTTCGGGAACCCCTCGACAAACCGACGGTAATACCCAGCAAGGCCCAAAAAGCTACGAACTTCCTTAACATTTTTAGGCGGTGGCACTGCCTCAATTTTCTGCGGGTCTACACAAACCCCTTCAGCCGAAATCACATGGCCGAGAAACATAACTTCCTCCAACCAGAACTCACATTTCGAGAATTTTGCATAGAGGTGCTCGGTTCTCAAAATATCTAGTACCAAACGCAATTGTCAGGCATGTTCCTCCTTATCTCGAGAATAGATCAAAATGTCGTCAATAAAGACGACTACACACCTGTCGAGGTACTCGATGAATATCTTGTTCATTAACTGTATGAATACTGCTGGTGCATTAGTCAATCCGAAAGGCATAACTACAAATTCATAATTCCCGTATCTCGTCTGAAATGCAGTCTTTAGAACGTCGGACTCTCTCACCCTGAGTTGATAGTACCCTGATCTCAAATCAATTTTCGAGAAAACTGCAGCCTCATGCAACTGATCAAATAAATCGTCTATACGAGGCAAAGGATACTTGTTCTTGATGGTCACTTTGTTCAACTCACGGTAGTCGATGCACAAACGTAGTGAACCATCCTTCTTTCTCACAAAAAGAGCAGGCGCGCCCCAAGGTGAAGCGCTCGGTCTGATGTACCCTCTCTCCAGAAGTTCTCCCAATTGATTCTTTAATTCATGCATCTTGGAAGGTGTCATCCGATAAGGTTCCTTAGAAATTGGAGCCGCATCCAGCTCTAAATCCACAGAAAATTATATTTCTCGATCTGGTGGTAACCCCGGGAGGTCATCCGGAAAAATCTCGGGATACTCATTAACAATCAAAATCGAAGAGAAATCGACTTCGTTCCCTTCCGTCTTCAAAGCATAACACCAATAGCTCGTGCAACCTTTATTCCAAAGTTTTACGGTCTTCATGGCACTGATAAGCAACTTAGATTGGCCCGACTTACGTCCCAAAAATAAGTACTCGGACCCGTCTTTAGTCATCATGGTGATAACCTTAGTACGATAATTCTATCGAGCTAATCCTCGCCGAGGATCACATCCTCGCCTTCCATATCAACTACAATCAAATTCGATAACCAATCTATACCGGCTATAATCACCAGAAAATCTCTAATCTCCCGGTTTCCAACAATTCTATCCCCGCTAGGTAGTTTCACAATGAAGGGATTGCAAGTAGTCATACAAGTTATATTCAAACGGCGTACACACTCCAAGGAAATGAAAGAATGCGTAGCACCCATATCAAAAAGTACATGAACTGGATGACATAAAATATGAATGGTACCTGAGGCCACTGCCGCATTGGGTTCATCTGTTCGACGCATCTCATAGACTCGTGGATGTACCGAACCGACGCTAGAGTTCCCCCCTCCAGCGTTCTGACTCCGTCCCCGGCCCCTGCCTTAATTCTGCTGAGACTGACCAAAGGATTGCCGCTGATTCACGCCTTGATCAAGTGGTGCTGGGGAAGAAGCCCGAGTGTCCAGAGTCTGATTTGGTTCGGAACAATAAGCCACTATATGTCCCATCTGTCCGCAAGTGTGGCACTTCAAAGGTTGGAAATTGCATTCCAAATTAACGTGGCCTGGACGACCACAATTATAGCAAGTCACCGGGCGAGCTGAGGTGCCCGGAGCAGAATGGAAACTGCTATTTGCTTTAGAAGAATGTGACGATTCACCGGCGGAACGGTTAGTCATCTGAGACCTATGGAAATTGCCACTCTAAGATCCAGAAAAATTTCCCGCGATCTTCTGCTTCTTCGGTTCTTCGTTGGTATCGTTGTTGGGGCTTAGCATGTCATGGGCCAAAGCTCTGTCCTGATATTCCTTCAACATGGTGCAAGCAAACCCATCCATGTACCGCCGTAAGTCCATATTCATCCGCATATCAAAGTAACGAATCTTATCACGCTCGTTTCGCACTTGATCCTTCGCATGGATCAATTGTTGGTTGTACTCCACGATTTCCTGTGAAACAGGAATATTCTGCGGCTTAGCCTCGAAAAAGGCTCGGATTTGACCTTCTCGCACTGGCCAAGGACAAAACTCGGACTCCAAAAGCTCTTTAAACTCTTCCCATGTAGCAACACGATCCTGGGGCTTGATGACTTTCCACCACGGAGCGGCCTCCTTGGTGAGGAAATACTGAGCAATCGGTAGTTTCCTCGCTTCGGGACAATCAAATGCCTCGAAAATTTTCTCAAACTCCGCTAGCCAATCCTCCCAACCTAACGGGTCTGTGGCACCGCCAAACTGTGGAGGGTCCATACGGATTACATTTTGCAGTAAGGCATTCGTTGTTGGGTTCGGATTGTTCTACTGAACGGCTTGGGCCAAAATGGTCATCTGGTTAGCCAATTGTTGACGTACATTTGCAACTCCAACATCCGCATTGTTCCTCTGGCCAGTCGACTGGTCGTGCTGACTTTCGGTGTCAGGATGCACCGAGTTAGATAGGTTGGGGTTTGTCGATCCCACAACGGAACTGAGGGAAATGGCCGTGCCACGTCCTCGTCTACGTCCACGGCCACGACCATGGCCTCATCCCCTACCAGCTGACATACTGAAGAACACACATGGAACGTAAGTACAATTCAATCACACATCATCGAAGTGACCGATTCTCAAAAATACCAAAATATAAGCAAAACGATTAAGGAAACACCAGAAGAGTAAGAGGTCTTACAAGTACCGGTCACACTGTGATGATGGCAAGGTAGTGATACTGTAGATAAACGATGACTCGATCGACCCAAAAGACCGACAGCCTAGGTATCCATAGACCTAAGATCCGATACCATATTCTGTTACACCTCCAAGTTATTCAGGGAATATTACAGCGTCGTAAGCCCCGCCATGGGACCCACAAGGCTACTCATATGCGGAACTATAAATTTTTGACCGAAAAGGTCCAAAAACAATGAAATGAAAGACAATACAAAGGGTATTCAAACCATCTCCAATGTATCCAAATACATCACAACACAAAATCAATACCTCGGCAACACAGGCCGGGACATCATGGAAAACTGAAAAACAATACTCGAGTATACAATAACCATTCCAGTACAACAACAATGAATGGAGGAACACGAAATATAATCAGAGATAAGACACAGTATCACACTTGCCCATCATCTTCATGCCGACCCGATACCTGCTTGTCCGCTCTCCTGGAACCTGAAATACATAAAAAGTATTTTCCCCATAAAGGGATTAGCCATCGAATATCTAGTGCAAGTATATCGAATATGAAATATAATGATCCTCGATAATAAAGTAAAAATAACCGTTAATTCATCATTTCAAGACTAATATTCCAGAATAACTAAATCCCATGGCATCACGTCAATATACATGACCAACCGCGGAACCGCACCAGAGGATACGGAAACCTCAAAGGACCCGTCGGTCCGTCCCAGAGTGGTTATCTCATATGATCCATGGAATCGCACCAGAGGCTAAAAAACCCTCAGAGGACCCATCGGCCCGTCCCAGAGTGGATATAAACAAACATGCCATTCATATATCTTACTTTCAAAGTCGAGAACGTACAATCATAAATATATACTTGCCTTTGAGACATCGAGAAATAGAACGGAAAAGAGTATGAGTTCGGTAGGTCCAAGAACGCACTTACGGTACCTAAAAAATTCGCAAGGGATATGATAATCAATAATCTATACTCATAACTCACGAAGAAACTCCCGAAACCCGCCTACAATTCCCGAAACTACGAGAGTAAACAACTAGAGTTTGAAAAAATCACCCAAACCCTCACAAGTCCGAACACGGTGCAAACCAAACTGAAAAATCATAGGGAAAGCATGTATATAGAGTAGATATCATAATCTCAATGTTCTAAATCTCCAAAATGGATAAATCAGATGAATCTAAGAAAAACCCTAAAATTCCCAAAATTAGGGTTCTAAGGATTTTTACCTTGATTTGGAAGATGGAATGGATTAGATGTTGTGAAATCTTTGTTCTCCAACCAAAGATGTTGATATCTGAAGAAGGATCACCTTCAAACTCCCCGAATCTCTCAAATCCCGCTGCTCCTGATCGGAAATGTGAGAAGGATGAAAAAAATGACGAAATGGAAGTCAATTGTCCAATATATACTTGCCCAGTCTAGCGCTCGCTATGCCTTAATATTATCATGCGCTAGCGGGGTCACCAGGTAGTCCAGTGGCTTCAGTCAGCCTCGCTAGCGTGCATTAGGCAAAACCCTTGTGTGCGCTAATCGCCTTCCTTTAGCGTACGCTAGCCGAAAGTTAGCGTGCGCTACCTGGGAGTTGGTGTCCAGAAATTGGAGTCCAGAACCTACTGTCCTCTGCTTTGTTCGACTCTTAGCGTGCGTTGCTGTGATAGCTAGCATGCGTTATGCAACACTTATAGAGTGCGCTAGCCGAAGCGTAGCGTACGCTACCTGATACTCAAGACGGCCTGACAACTTCACTGCCTCTGCTGACCCAGCCCGTTAGCGCACGCTACGGATGTGTTAGCGCGCGCTACTGACCACAAATAGCGTGCGCTAGTTAACTCGTAGAGTGCGCTAACTGCTAGTCCAGAAAGCAGAATTAGCTACTGCCTCTGCCCTGTCTGGTTCCTTAGCACGCTGTCACGGGGTTGGGTTTACTGTCGGCCGTGACAACGCGCTAAGGCTCAAATCTAGTGTGCGCTACTCAAGAAGAATTTGCGTGCGTTAGCCTAGGCCTAGCATGCGCTATCTCTATGACCCAAAACACTGTCGAAAGGTCTAAACAACACGATCATGATCCAAATAAGGTACAAATCTCTATAACAACATCGACAACTTCACAAGGAGTTTACAGAGCGACGAAATAGGAAGAACGGCAGGGTCAAACAATTAATAAGAAGTACGAGTATTACATCAACCACCTAAGCAAATTGGGTCATCTGAGTGACCACTTGTTGAAGCACTCCCGGCATGTTATGATTTACATCTTCCTCCATAGTTCGTGCTCGGTCATTATTTACCGATTCCTGATGTCAGCCAAAATAGAAATCAACTTGATTAGCCGATAAATCTGGGGTAAACGATGAATCTTCCTGTCTCGTATTACCACGTCCGCATCCACGACCGCGTCCGTGTCCACGACCTCCTCTTAACATACTGTAAACACAAATACTCAATACCCAGAGCAAAATCTTCTAAAATTTGTCAATATCCACAAAACACGAAATAATTAAAATGGTAGTATATGAGATTAGGAAACTTACAACCACGGTCCACATGACGACGTTGGCTGTATAGTGATGTTATACGCGACCAATAAATCAAACGACATAAATAGACCCAACTAAACCCAACTGCCAAGATATCCATGAGTCTTAGCTCTGATACCATATTCTGTGACACCCCGAGATATTCGGGATAATTACAGCGCCGTACACCTTTAAAATAAGAATTTACAAGGCTAAATTAAAATAAATGTTGAACAATATGAAAGTACCACCAATAGTTGAGTAATTTAATAATCGGTTTAATCACCCCAAAACAATCCATTTATTACAAACTTCTCAAATCATCAAAAGAACACATGTACTCGAGTACTAATACCAAACAAGAATACCAAAACAATACAACGGATAACATCACTGTGTCCCTTCATCATCATGCCGGTACTGTGGTTTCTTCCCCGCTCCTCGGCTACCTGGACATCAAAACAAATGTCCACCCCCACAGGGGTTAGCAAAACAATGCTAGTACAAGTATTATAATATACAAAATCAGATATGGAACAACGATGCATAGAAAAATACAAAACGCGGACTTCCTCTACAGGAATCCAACGATGCGAATCCACATGATTCCATCAACACAACACAAGGTAATCCAATGATCCGGCACCCTCAACATGGATCCCAATATGATCCCATCGGACAAACACGAGGTGGAAAACCCGTCCAATGATCCAGCGCCCTCAGAATAGATCCCAAAATGATCCCATCGGACCAACACGAGGTGGACAACTGATCCAGCACCCTCAGCATAGATCACGTGATCCCTTCAGATCAATACAACATATAAAATACAACTATGCATACACATATGCAAATCGATATGTCCATCAACATGAACAACATAGGAGTAAATAACCTGAAGGGCATTATGACAATTCAACTTGGATAATCTCATGTTCAACAACATGAATAACAATATGCATGCTCAAAATCATCAACATTAAACCAATAGTCAAATTACAATACTTGCCTTAGAAATATGGCAAGAAATAAATACTTCAACGACTGTCAATATGCACGAAGGTCGACGCTCTTCGATCAATCACCTTGCAAGGCCCGGACCTTATTCAAAAACAAATAACAAAGGGTTCAACTTACATCACAAAGTTAATGTACGAACACCTAGCGCCTTAATATATCCGAGTTAACATTAACGTAAGTCCGTTTCATGGTTTATCTACTCGATGAAAACTAAGCCAGAATTAATGATGTACTTCATATGAATCGAATGACCATATCGGAGATGAAATGTCTACGTCTATGGGTTCATGGATATATATGTCATCACAATCCAAACCTTAATCTTGATTTATATTTCCAATAACTGTATGGTTTGGCTGATCTTACAATTCATATCAAAGGTGTGATTCAAGAAACAAGCATACCAAGCGTATTTCGAAAGGATATGATACAACGGTGTTCCTGGTTTGATTCTATCAACATAGCCGATTCGTTTTAACCATGAATATGAAAAAGATTGTTAAATCAAACACCTCTATCAAAACACGAACTATCATCGGTGAAATACCTTAGTAATCTCAGAAAACTTATTAGAATCATGCTCAGAATCCATAACAAACTCAGGACACTACATTCTAGGGTCCTATCCCAACAAGGTTTGATTAATACTCTTAACAACGAAGGAGAAACGAAGTATAACTGAATCTATTCTCCTAAAAACATAGTGTTCGACTCCTCATGATAATAACGAACTGGTAATCTCAAAAAACAGGTTCAAAGCGTCATTAAGAACATGTATTCTAGTTGGTGAAGGATCAACATACCTTAATATAGAGAAGTACAATGAAATACTTGGTGAAACTCAACACCGAAAGCTTGAACACCAATCCACAAGGATCTACGATCTTCTAAACCGAGATGGGATGATGATATAAGAGATTTTTGGGGCTGGGGAGTTATCAAGTTGCAGAAATCGGCCAATGAGTGAGGAGGAAATGAAAAGGAGGTTGAAGCCTATAAATAGAATTTAAACATTACGTACGTTAATAGCAAAGCCTTACGTACGTTATCGCCTTAGCGTACGCTATTCTTAATACTTAGCGTACGTTAACATCCGGCAGTGGCTCACTGCCTCGATTCTGGCTTCTCTTACGTACGCTATCCAGACCCCTTTACGTATGTAAAACCATGTACCTAGCGCACGTTAACACCCATATCTAATGTACGTTAAGCCTCGTTGACCTACTTTATTGAAAAGCCATCCAGGTTCACGCGGGGCAAGCCCCCACATGCTGACCTTATCTGATCTGCCTTTGACTGAAGCTTATATATGCTACGCTACAACTATAACGTACGTTATATTCAACACTTAACGTATGTTATGCTCAACGTATAGCGTACGTTATGACGTGCAGATGCATGCATGCATGAATGTGTTGGAAACTCAAAAATGTAGGAATACGAATACGGGAAACCACACTTCGATTAATAATATCACATAAACAAATGTTACAAGTTCGAACACAGGTAAATCACACTATAATTATCTGGGCATTACAACTCATTTCCTCGTCTTTACCACAATGTATCATCGATACCCAAGTATACCATTAATGAATGTAAACATATATATTATGATTCAACTCCCAAAAATAGTAAAACAACATACAATTCAAATCTCCAGATTTTACAATTATATTCATTGCTATATGAATTATAAATGAATGAAACCGAAACCATTCATTTAATATTATAAACTGAACAATTAAAAACTTGCCGCGATACCGATACGACGATATTGATGCAATTACCAATTCCTTGTCTTCGCCTACGAGCTCCTTGACTCCGACTAAAGCAATTCACGAGCATTCTCGAACTTGACCACAACCCATGATTATAACCAACGATCAATTATCTCAACCTATTGCAATAATCGATAAACAACAAGTTCGATAACAATCAAAAATCAATATAATCAATCCATAAACCCAACGATTCCATAATATCTCGATTAAACACGGTCCGAACAATCCAACTCAAACTCTTACGAACTCATAACCACAATACAATTTATGTATGCTCTCTGTTGACTTAGCGTACGTTTGTCACATTACGTAGTGTGCGCTAATAGTCAATGACTTATATCTTATCCAGAACATAGTTTACGTACGTAATACTTCAATATTTACGTACACTAAATATTTCAATTAGTGTGCATTAGCCAGTCAGCTAGCTTGCATTAACGTCATGTAGTTGCATGCATTACAGGTACAGATCAACACCTTGCGATTACGAATACGAATGTAAAGGAAATCATACTCTAAGATCAGTCATAACCTTTCCAAATTCAATAACATCATCATACTCGTATTGTTATACTAAGATCATATCATAAATCAACACAACTTGATTCTAGATATGAACATTCCATGTTCATATACAAAAACATCAAAACTTCAACACATAATCTTCTTGATATGTTATATTCATCAAGAAGTTCTTCAAGAACGCCAAGTAACCCATAACCATGTTCATAATCAATAAACCAGCATAATACAATATCCTTTAACGTCTAAACAATGATTCAACTCATAATCCAAGACATATATATTGGTATATCATCTTCTTCCTCAATATAATAATCATGAAACACCGAGAATCGTAATCATTTCCACATTCATTGTAATACGAAGTAAACAACAACAACATCAAAACCCAAAACCAATATATCTCTTGAAGATAAACAACACTATTCAAAACCATAAGAGTCATATCAATATACATATATCAACAACAACATCGACATAATCAGGAAATACATCTCATAATCATACATATCAGTTCGTACATGTGATGATTATCAATTCATGAACACAAATATTCAATCTATGATGAAATCCCGAAGTGAAGAGTAATTATCTCTTTGAAGAAATGGGTTGATTCTCAAGGTTGATTCTGTTTCCAAATACTTCCAAGATCAATATTGTTAAGGATGATCAACTCTACAAATGCTGAAGTGTTTGGAACCTCAAAAACACCTTCAAGACTATCTGTATCGGGTAGAGGGAACAAAATACCAAAATGAATAATAATTCCCAATTGCATATATATATATATATCCATTATTAGCATGCGCTAACGATTGCCTTTTGTGTGCGCTATCGTAGTCCAGAGGCTACTACCTTGCTTCGCACAATGGTTTACATACGCAAAACCTATGCCATAGTGTACGTAATATCGACATTGACTTGATACAGTAATATACTCATTAGTGTACGCAATTCTCTAACCATAGCATGCGCTACTCTTCGTTGACTCAACAATCTGCACCTACTCCGAAGATGCCTGTGTCTACACGGGGAAAGCAAACGATAAAGCTAGGATTCTCTTTGACTTATCATATATTAGCATGCATTTACCCCTATGCTTAGCTTGCGCTAATCTTCCATAGCAAACATCTATTTACCTTATCGGGACATGCGCCGAAAGTGGCCAGGTCCACACGTAGATTCCCTCTGGTCTGTTCTGCACTAGCGTGCGTTAACCTTATGCATTAGCGTGCTCTTAATGCCGATGACTCAGGTCGGGACCTCCCGATCAGCCACAACCTAGATCCTGTTCAATATGATCTTCCGTACGTTAACGGTACGTCTTAGCGTACGTGAGATCTGCACATTAACATGCGCTAAGTCCTCATACTAACGTGCGTTAATTAGGCTATACTTAGCCAATTCCAACTGTTTCTGTCCGTCGTCTTGATATACTAGATACATATACACGATATACAGAATACATATACTCCTTCCAATAATATTCTCATACAATACGCTGCACACACAATATCTTCAAATGTGATTGTCGACCAAGTACGACAATTATACCAATACAGATGTCTCAGTCCTTCAATTATTTTATCCTTACTGTACAGATTCCACACTATGTAGTATAACTTGGATAAAATAACATTAAACAACTATAGTATAAATTCAGGATATTATAATATCCATCCAAATGAGACCTAAATCCTAACAAAATAGAGATTAGCATAAGAGGTCTGCCGACTGACGCGGTCATCTTGAAATGTGACCTGACATGTTGTATTTATCTAGAAAGTGGGTTTTGTTCTGGACAATATGACATATGCATGGCCGTGTCGTCAATTGTGTGTCGCGTACTCGATAGGTCCTTGGCACACCCAAGTGTGTCTCTTGTTATGGATATTAGACACGGTCGTGTCCGTGCCCATGTGAGGGACTCCTGGACTGTTTTATCCATTTTTTCACCCCTTCCTCATGCTCGTGCCTCGTATTCATGATGTTTGAAATAGTGACATCTTTCTTCATGACAATTGGTCTTAAAATGCCTCAATATAGTCATGAAATTACATAAAAATACCAAAACATAACCTAGCCCAACAAAATCGAGAAGTAATAAATAAGCATGCAATCCTAACACACACACACACACACACATATATATATATATATATATAATCTTGACAAGAGTACCTAAAATATGTGTAAAATTATATGTTGACATGTCACTCAAAGTTATGAAATTATTGTGTTAAATTATGTTATCTTCTTTAGGTATGGGATCCGTTCATATCAAAAAATGAAATAATCATTGAGATGATAAATATATGCAATCTATTCAGAATAGAATCTCTATAAGACTTTCTTCGAGTAGGTGGACTGGTGTAAACATATTCCTTTCGAGAGATGCTCAATTTGCAGGTCGAGAAATAAAAACACCATCTTTATGTAACACCCCCAAGTTATGCAGGGTGTTGTGTCGAGAATTATACGTCTCAATAGGCGATCGCCTCAGAGACCAGGCGATCCAGCCATAGCCGAATAGACCAAGGCAGATTGGCCGACCGAAGGGCCCAGATCAAGACTCGGTGTCGAGCGATCGACAGCCAAGGCGATCGTCTCTCGGTACCTAGCGATTGACTCTGGTGCCCACCAAGGACGACTGCCTCGAGCCACGCAAAGCCAACGATTGTCGAGTCGGCAAAGGCCAAAGTCCATGACAGAGACCCACGTGCAGATCCAGAAAAGGCACCGCAGAACATGGATCGTTGACCACAGCGTGTCAGCATCTACTCACCTACAGACAGACCCGCCGAAAGGTGCACAGTGGGACCTCCCGGATAGCGACTCAGGACGCATGCAGGCTCCTCATTAGACCGGACAGCTGGCTGCCAGCAGCAGCCGCGGACTTCAAGGTAGACATCCCATGTGCTTAAAGACGATCGCCCATTATTATAGTACAAGGAAGGCGATCGCCCGTCAGTACAAGGGCATCTCAGCTCCTATAAATAGAAGGCTGCCTACACTTGGACATCGGTCTGATTTTCTCTCTGGATTTTCTTTCGGCTTGGCTTTCACTCTCTTGGAAAAAGCTATACACTTTGGACATCTGTTCATCTCTCACTCTCGGAACCTCTTAATCCTAAGACGGTCGTCAGAAACAAGAACAAGAACACATAGAGCTTCGCTAACAAGCTAGATAACTAGGATCTTTTACACTCATTGCATTCACATCCTTACATTAATATTTGTACTCATACGTATTCTTGTCAATAACATCTCGCGATAACATTCAACCCCGGGCCTAACAAACCCGGCAAATCTTGTATATTCATACCCCCACGGACGTGCTCTCGCAATTTGCTATTGCTCGACCATTCCAGCAATATTCATCTTCGGATAATATTTTGGGCAACAACAATTGGCGCTAGAGGAAGGGGATCTAAACCTTCATTTTTATTCCTACCGTCTCGAAGAACACTCACTATTCTCCGGGGCATATACCTGAAGAAACACTCATTGTTCTTCAGAGAAAAGCTTTCAGAATCATGACTTCTGCCTCTGCATCGAAGAAAGCCGCTGGTCGATCCGCCAGACGCCTCATTCCGTTTCAATCCGAGCCACATCCTATGGCGGAGGGTCGTCGCCGCGGTACGAGACTCTCGATCCCGCCCCCGAGGGACGGCCCAAGCCTCTCGCTCGATCAGTTCCAAACCGCGGAATAGATCGAAGAGGCCATGGCCATCCTACAGGAGCGACGTAGAGCTTTTGACGCGCCGCCCGCTATAACCCCCTCGGCCATCCACCGCGTGAGCAAACAGAAGTTCAAGGGGATACTAGCCGATCGATCGCCAGGTGGCCCCGATTCACAAGAAAAGGCGTCCGCAAGGCCGGACACCTCCATTTTCAGCCGCTTAGGCAGTGATCCATCTTGGCGACCGGGGCAGTCTTGCCCCAGCCACGAGACGACGGAGCCCGAGTGTGTCACCAGGAGTTCGGCGTACCTAACTCCCAGAAGGCAGGCCAACCATCTGGCTCATCCTCGGCAAAGAACCGAGATCGGTGACCGAGGAGTCAGGAGATCGGTACACGATCGCCTCGACTCCCGGTCTGAAAGCCGAACCACGAGCGACCATGCTACAGCGATGGCCGCGATGCAACGCCAGCTCCACGACATGAAGGCGCTCCTAGAAACTGGGGCAGGCGCTAATAGCAAGATCGCCGAGCCGAGCGAGCCACTCGTGGTCCACATCGAGCTCGCCCCCGTGTAGCGTAGGATCGCTCCTCCCAAAACACCTTTGTACGAGGGGAGGTCGGACCCCGAGACTCACCTGAGCAAGCTCCGATCTACATGACCGGGTGCGGGGCATCAGACGCGACCAGGTGCCGAATGTTCCCGCTAACGCTGGGCGACCTGGTCCATAGGTGGTACATCTCATTACCGCCGCGATCCATCAATTCCTTCGACCAACTGGCGAACAACTTCACAACATACTTCGCCGCCAAGGTCGCTCGTCCGGAAGGTCCCCATCGCGTGATGCAGATCAGGCAAGGGGAAGAAGAGCCCGACACAGACTACATCGATCGGGTAGATGAGATCATCCTCAACGGCGAGCCCGTAAACGACGAGATCACCCTATACTCGGTCCTAGGGGGATTCGATGGTCTTTCGCCTATGTTCAGGCATATTACGAAGGACCTCCCCCCGACCTATGCGATCTTCCACGCCAAAGCCGCAGACTTTCTGGCCAGGCAAAGGTTACTTTTCAACCTATGAGGAACGCGATCGGCAGCCGAACGATAATAACCAGTCTTCCAGCCCGATCGCCATTATCAAACAACATCATCAAAACCGGAGGACTCGTTCGCCATCTACAGTTCACCATCTAACATGATGGACTAAGGCATGAGATCGCCTCCCCCGCACAACGTACACCGTCGAAGGTCGGCATCTACATGACGATCCGAGGTAGAAGAGTGCAGCCATGGTCCTAGTAGTCGATGGAACTGACTGCTTCGGCCATGCAAGGTCCCTTGGGCCACGATCGCCCACCCTTCGTTTAAATACGAGGCCGGCGTAGTCTGAGAGCCCTCCAAAACTAATCAGTGGACACGTTCGCCCGCCCTCAAAGGTTCATCATCTAACTTGGTGAGCCCGGACAATGCGACGTGTCCCTACCCCCGTCTGAACGTACACCGTCGAGGGTCGCCATCTTCATGGCGGGCCGAGGTGGAAGCAGAGCTAACAAGCCGCGGACGTGGAGTCGATTAATCCGACAACGCCCCGTGCAAGGACTCCTCTAGACCAAGACCGCACGCCCTTCGTTTAAATATGAGGCGAGGCGCACCCTAACAGAGGACCCTCACAATAAAATGAGTCACGAGACAGACCATGTCGATCGCGCATAAGACACGGTCATGGAGTCGGTCCATCGAACTCCGCGACTGTGCACGGTTCCTCTGCGACAAAACAATCAGCTTTCTACGATGGATCGGCCAAAATTGTTTATTGCAGGTACAAGACCGAAGATAGCTCGCCAATCAAACAGATCGCCCAAAGTCCGACACCAAAGTCCGCACAAAGGATCGCCCGTCCTTGTCCTCAACGATCGCCAGCAAGAACCAGCTCACCCCATGTCTTCAACATCGGAGCAAGCTGGGGGGCAATTGTTGTGTCGAGAATTATATGTCTCAACAGGCGATCGCCTTAGAGACCAGGCGACCTAGCCATAGCCGAATAGACCAAGGAAGATTGGCCGACCGAAGGGCCCAGATCAAGACCCGGTGTCGAGCGATCGACATCCAAGGCGATCGTCTCTCGGTACCTAGCGATCGACTCTGGTGCCCACCAAGGACGACCGCCTCGAGCCACGCAAAGCCAACGATCGTCTAGTCGGCAAAGGCCGAAGTCCATGACAGAGACCCACGTGCAGATCCGGAAAAGGCTCCGCAGAACATGGATCCTTGACCATAGCCTGTCAGCATCTACTCACCTACCGACAGACCCGCCGAAAGGTGCACAGTGGGACCTCCCGGATAGCGACTCATGACGCGTGCAGGCTCCTCATTGGACCGCACAGCTGTCTGCCAGCAGTAGCTGCGGACTTCAAGGCAGACAACCCATGTGCTTAAAGACGATCGCCCCTTATTATATTACAAGGAAGGCGATCGCCCGTCAGTACAAGGGCATCCCAGCTCCTATAAATAAAAGGCTGCCTACACTTCGACATCGGTCTGATTTTATCTCTGTCTTTTCTTACGGCTTGGCTTTCACTCTCTTGGCAAAAGCTATACACTTCGGACATTTGTTCATCTCTCACTCTCGGAACCTCTTAATCCTAAGACGGTCGGCAGAAACGAGAACAAGAAAACACAGAGCTTCGCTCACAAGCTAGATAACTAGGATATTTTACACTCATTGTATTCGCATCCTTACATTAATATATGTACTCATACGTATTCTTACTAATAACATCTCGCGAGAGCATTCAAGCTCGGGCCTAACAACCCCAGCAAATCTTGTATTATTCATACCCACACGGACGTGCTCTTGCAATTTGCTGTTGCTCGACCATTCCAGCAATATTCATCTTCGGATAATATTTTGGGCAACAACACAGGGTATATTACAGCGCCGTGAACCCCTACGTGGGACCCACAAGGCTATACACACGCGGAATCATGAATTTCGACCGATAAGGTCTACGCATAATCTAATAGTAGGCAATAAAAATGACACCAAGATAATACTTAATTCGACAGAATACAATACATCGGTAATTATGACCCAGCGCAACACAAGCCAGAACGTCAATCAACATCTGAAGCACTACTCGAGTGTTCATAATCATTCCAAGTAAAACATTACCGAATGGATAAAGTACAAAATACAGACAGAGAGAAGATACAGCATCACTCTTGACCATCATCTTCATGCCGACCCGGTACATACCTGTCCACCCTCTTGAATCCTGAAATACATGAAAGGTATTTCCCCCAAAAGGGGTTAGCCATCGAATAGCTTGTACAAGAATATCGAATATGAAACACAATACTTCTCGGCAATAATGTGAACATAATCCTCATTTCATCCAACTCAAGGTTAGTATTTCGGAATAACAAAATCCCATAGTATTTCATTTCAATACATATGTGAATAATCATAGAACTACACCAAAGGCAACGGGACCCTCTAAGGCCCATTCGGACCATCCCAATGTGAATATATACAAACACATAATTCATATACCTTACTTTCAAAGTGGAGAACATACAACCATAAATATATGCTTTCCTTTGAGACATTGGAATCAAAGTGAAGATGGGTAGGTCCAAGAACGCACATCCGGGCGTAAACGATTTGTAAGGAAATATGATAATCAATCATCGATACTCAAAGTATTCACATGGAGTTTGGAAATCATCCAAACCCTCTCCAATACAAGTTATACACAAAATGTTCGTATAATCTTAAGGGAAACGTGGGTACGGGGTAGATACATCATAATCACAAGGATTTGAAGCCTCAAAACGGATTAACCGGACAGATCTAAGAAAACCCCTAAAATTCCCCAAACTAGAGTTTTATGGAATTTACCTCGAATCACATGAGTAAATACGGATGGGTAATGATTAAACCACATTAGAAATCCAAAAACTTTGATGACTCGTGAATTATCGACAACCTTTTGCCTTGGGATCGCTCAATCTCCAGAGAGGAAGAAGGAGGATGAGAAATTAGGTCCAAAACCCGTCCCCCATGAATATATAGTTTGACTCGCGTTACGTACGTAACAGGAACATGTTAACGTACGTAAGGCCATTAATGTACGATATGCTCTGGATATTGCATATGTTATAGCCTGGGCAGAGGTCACTGCCTCGAACAAACCAAGGCATTACGTACGTAAGGCGGAGCCCCTTAACGTACGTTATGGGTTATAGCTTACGCTATATTCCCCAGGCTAGCGTAACGTAACAATGTCTCCATAGGCTACTGCCTCTAATCGTCAGGCCGATTACGTACGTTATGAGCAACACATAACGTTCGTTAATGACTCATAGTGTACGCTATGTTCCCGTGTTAGCATACGTAACTTGTTCTTAAAATCTACTGTCTCGATCCACAATAATCATAGCATACGTTACACATGACCGTAATGTATATTATGTTTGTCATGTAACGTACAAAATCAAGTTAATCAGTAACACTTCTCCATCCGTTTGATGAAACACCTATACAATGGAAAACGCTCAAGTATTAACAATCCCAGAAACCTTTGTCCGACATATACGAAGCAAGCTTGGGTAATAACCCAAGAAAATTGAAGGAAGTATATGAATACATATTATATCCAAGATTCCACACGAACCACATAATGCACAATGTGAGAGGTACGTGACAAATTAATATCATTTTATATAGAGTTCAAATATTCGGAAAAAAAATCGAGAAGTATGGAACAGAAAAATTACGGATATAACATTCTCCCCCTCTAAAAGAAAGTTTCTTCCCGAAACTTAAGAAACAAAAAGTTTGGGGTAACTCGCCCGTATCTTCTCTTCCATTTTTCAAGTTGCTTCCTCGACTCCGTGTCTCGACCATTGCACCTTAACTAACGGAATGATTTTGTGCCGAAGCTGCTTCTCACGAAGTTCAAGCATCTTTATCGGTCTCTCGGAAAAGGTAACATCCTCAGCTACATCAATCTCACTATAGCTGATAATATGACTTGGATGCAGCACGTACTTTCTCAACTAAGAAACATGAAAAACACTATAGACATGACTCAGAGCTAGAGGTAACGCCAAGCGATAAGCTAAATCTCTAACCCTGTCCAAAATTTCAAACGTTCCGATATACCATGGACTAAGTTTCCCCTTTTTCCCGAAGTGGAAAACTCCCTTTGTCGGCGACACCTTGAGTAGGACATGGTCTCCCACTTCGAATTCCAAAGGTCGACGACGAGTATCAGCATAATATTTCTGACAGCTCTAGGCAGTCAACAACCGGTCTCGGATAATAGAAATCTTCTCCTTAGTTTCCATCAACATATCCGATTCTATTCCGACAATCTCTGAATCCTCATCCCAACATAATGGCGTTCTACACCGCCTACCATAAAGCTCTTCAAATGGTGCAATTTTAATCGACGCATGCCAACTATTATTGTAAGGAAAATTGATCAACGGTAAATGAAGTTCCCAATCATTACTCCAGTCTAGGCCACAGGCCTGTAACTTATCCTCTAATGTTTGAATCGTTCGCTCGGTCTGATTGTGTGACTGTGAATGATAAGACATACTCAACCTCCATTTGGTCCCAAGGTCTGATGGACCGCTTGCCAGAAATGTGACATGAAATGACCATCCCGATCAAAAATAATAGTTTTTTGGGCACCATGCAATCTCACAATCTCAGCTCTAAAGATAAGAGCTAATCTCTCCGATCCCCAGGTATCCTTAATACTAAGGAAATGTGCAGACTTGGTTAATCGATCAACGATTACCCAATCATATTCATTTCGACTCTAGATCTCGGCATCCCCGTGAAAAAAGCCATGGAGATGTCTTCCCACTTCCACTCGGGAATGGGAAGTAGTTTCAACAACCTCGCTGATTGTTGATGTTCGATATTTACTTGTTGACACATCAAACATCGCAACACAAACTCTGTGACGTCTTTCTTCATATTATTCCACCAAAAATTTCGCTTTAAATCCTTGTATATCTTACTTCTTTCGAGGTAGATTGAGTAAGGCATAGCATGGGCTTCTCGAAGAATTCTTTGTCTCAACTACAAATTATTCGGAACACAAATACTGCCCTGAAATCACAAAATAATGTCCTCATGGACCATAAAACCACAGGCTTTTCCCTTAATTACATCTTCCTTCAGTTGGGTGAATCATTTGGTCACTCCACTGTTTCCCCTTGATGTCATCACCCAAGGACGAAGTAATTTCGAGGGTACACAACTGTCCCTGCACTCTTTGAAGCCAAACTTCTATACCTTGCTTGAATAAATCCTGACGAATCTTTATATGGGGTGTAAGAACCTCGCGCCTCTGAAGTGGTGCCGGTTTGCGGCTCAAAGCGTCCGCGACGACATTGGCCTTCCCCGGATGGTAATGAATTTCCAAATCATAATCCTTAATCAATTCCAACCAACTTCATTGCCTCATATTCAACCCTTTCTGACTAAAAGTGTACTTTAAACTCTTATGATCGATATAAATCCGACACAAAGAGCCATACAAATAATTCCGCCAAATCTTAAGTGCGAAAATAACTGTGGCCAATTCTAAATCATGAGTAGGATAATTCATCTAATATGGCTTAAACTGTCGTGATGCAAAGGCAATCATTTTATCGTACTACATAAGCACACATCCGAGTCCCTGTCTTGAAGCATCGCTATAAACTGCAAATCCTCCACTTCCCTGTGGCAAAGCTAAGATTGGCGCTGAAGTCAAATGTCTCTTCAGTTCGTCAAAGGTCTGCTGTCTCTCAGCAGTCCAAGCAAACTTTTATGTCTTCTGAAGTAATTGCATAAGTGGACGAGTGAGTTTTGAGAACCCCTCGACAAACCGACGATAATACCCAGCAAGACCCAAAAAGCTACGAACTTTCTTAACATTAGTAGGCGGTGCCCAATCTAGCACTGGCTCAATCTTCTGCGGGTCTACACGAACCCCTTCGGACGAAACCACATGTCCAAGAAACATAACTTCCTTCAGCTAGAACTAACATTTTTAGAATTTCACATAAAGGTGCTCGTCTCTCAAAACATGTAGTATCAAACGTAAGTGTTGGGCATGCTCCTCATCATCATGAGAATAAATCAAGATATCATCGATAAAGATGACTACACATTTGTCAAGGTACTCAATAAGTATCTTGTCCATTAACTGCATGAGTATTGCCGGTGCATTAGTCAGTCCAAACGGCATGACCACAAATTTATAATGTCCGTATCTCATTCGAAAAGGAATTTTCGGAAAGTCGGACTCTTTCACTCGGAGTTGGTAGTACCCTGATCTCAAATCAATTTTTGAGATTACTGCGGCTCCCTGCAACTGATCAAATAAATCATCTATACGAGGCAATGGATACTTGTTCTTGATGGTCACCTTGTTTAGCTCACGGTAATCAATGCATAAACATAGTGAACCATCCTTCTTTCTCACAGAAAGGACAGGTGCGCCCCAAGGCGAAACGTTCGGTCTAATGTACCATTTCTCCAACAGTTCTCCCAGTGGATTCTTCAATTCTTACATTTCTGAAGGTGCCATACGATAGGGTGTCTAAGAAATTGGAGCCGTGTCGGGCTCTAAATTAACAGAAAATTCTATCTCTCGATCTGGCGGTAATCCCAGAAGATCGTCTGGAAAAACGTTTGGATACTCATTAACAACTGGGATCGAAGATAAATCGACTCCATTCCCTTACGACTTCAAATCATAACACCAATAGCCCGTGCAACCCTCATTCAAGAGTTTTACGGCTTTCATGGCGCTGATAAGTCACTTCGGTTGGCCCAATTTATGTCCCATAAACGAGTACTCAGAACCATCTTTGGTCATCATAGTCATAACCTTAGTTCGATAGTTCATAATCGTTTGGTGATTCTCAAGCTAGTCCTCACCAAGGATTAAGTCCTCGCCCTCGATATCAACCACAATCAAATTCGATAACCAATACCTGCTATGCTTACCGGGTAAGTACTAATCCCCTGATTCTCCATGATCCAATCCCCGCTAGGCAGTTTCACAATGAAAGGATCTCAAGCAGTCATACAATTTATATTCAAATGACGTACACAATCCAAGGAGATGAAAGAATGTATAGCACCAGAATCAAAAAGTACTCGAAATGGATGAGATAGAATATGAATGGTACCTGAGGACATCGCCGCATCAGGTTCATCTGCTCGACACATGTCGTAAAATCATGGGTGTGCCGAACCGACACTAGAGTCTCCCTCTCTGATGGTCTGAACCCATCCCCGGCCACTGCCGTAACCTTGTTGTGACTGGCTAACTAATTGTTGCTGATTCATACTCTAATCTCTATACGCTGTGGCAGAAGCCCGAGAATCCAAAGTTTGATCTTGTTCGGGGCAATAAACTGCCCTGTGTCCCATCTGACCACAAGTGTGATATTTCAGAGGTGGGAAGTTGCACTCCAGATTGATGTGGCCTGGATGACCAAAATTAAAACAAGTCACTGGGCGAGAGGTACCCAAAGCAGAACGAAAACTCATTTTCCCTTTAAAAGAACGCAATGACTGCCTGACAGAATGGTTAGCCATCTGAGGTCTCTGAAAGTTGCCGCCCTTAGAGCCAGAAAAATTACCAGTGGTCTTTTGCTTCTTTGGCTCGTCTATGGTATCATTGTTGGAACTCAACATGCCATATGCCAAAGCCCTGTCTTGGTATTTCTTCAGAGTAGTGGAAGCAATCCCGGCCATATAACGCTGAAAATGCATATTGATTTGCATGTTGAAATGATGGATCTTATCACGCTTATCATGCACCTGATTCTTCACGTGAATCAGTTGTTGGTTGTATTCTACTATCACTTGTGAGACTGGAATGTTCTGGGGCTTAGCTTCGGAAAAAGCTCGGATCCTGCTTTCTTGCACTGGCCAAGGACAAAACTCAGCCTCCAACAGATCCTTAAACTCATCGCATGTAGCCACATGATCTTGCGGTTTAATAGCTTCCACTAAGTTGCGGATTCCTTAGCACGGAAGTACTGAGCAATAGATACCTTCCTCGTTTTTGGACAGTCAATCGCTTCAAACACTTTGTCCAATTCATACGATTAGGATGCATACGGACTACATTATGGAGCAACACATCTGCTGTTGGATTAAGATTATGCAGTTGAACAGCTTGGGCTATAATAGTCATCTGATTTGCCAATTTTTGAAGAACATTCGTAACCCTAACATCTGCATTATTCCCTTGACCGGTTGACTGGTCATGTTGACTTTCGGTATCGGGATGCACTGAGTTAGATAAACTAGGGGTAGCCAACCCCGAAACGGAACAAAGGGAAGCGGCTGCGCCACATCCTCGCCCATGTCCCCGACCTCGTCCCCTGTCAGCAGACATTCCAAAGTACATAAGTACAATTAAAATCGCCCGTCATCAAGGTGACCGATTCCAAAGAAAACCAAATAAAAACGGAGCGATTAGAAAAAAAATACAAGAAGAGTAAAATGACTTACTTGTATCGGTCGCACCGAGATAATGGCAATATAGTGACACTGTATTCGAACGATAACTCAATTCGACCCAAAAAGACCAACAGCCTATGTATCCATAAACCTAAGCTCTGATACCATATTCTGTAACCCCCCCCCCCAAATTATTCAGGGTATATTACAGCATCGTGAACCTCTCCATGGGACCCACAAGGCTATACATATGTGGAACCATGAATTTCGATCGATAAGATCTAAGCATAATCTAATAGAAGGCAATAAAAATGACACCAAGGTAATACTCAATTCGACAGAATACAATACATCGGGAATTAAGACCCAGGGCAACACAAGCCAGTACGTCAATCAACATCTGAAGCACTACTCGAATGTTCATAACCATTCCAAGTAAAACATTATCGAATGGATAAAGTACAAAAGACAGACATATACAAGACACAACACCACTCTTGCCCATCATCTTCATGCCGACCCGGTACATGCCTGTCCACTCTCATGAATCCTGAAATACATAAAATATATTTCCCCCAAAAGGGGTTAGCCATCGAATAGCTAGTATAAGTATATCGAATATGAAATACAATACTTCTCGACAATAAAGGAAATGTAATCATCATTTCATCCAACTCAAGGTTATTATTCCGGAATAACTAAATCCCATAGCATTTCATTTCAATACATACGTGATTAATCATGGAACCACACCAAAGGCAACATAACCTTCTTAGGCCCCGTCGGACCCTCCTAGAGTGGTCAACCCAAAAATATTCGTGGAACAGCACTAAGGCAATGGAACCCACTGAAGCCTCGTCGGACCGTGCCAGAGTGAATATATACAAACACATAATTCATATACCTTACTTTCAAAGTCGAGAATATACAACCATAAACATATAGTTGCCTTTGAGATGTTGGAATCGAAGTGAAGATGGCATTTAAGTTCGGTAGGTCCAAGAACGCACTTCCAGGCCTAAACGATTTGTAAGGAAATATGATAATCAATCATCAATACTCAATCTCAAGGAAGACTCCTGAAACCCCCCTTTTTTACAATTTATAGTCCTTCAAAGTATTCACATGGAGTTTGGAAATCATCCAAACCCTCTCCACACAGATAATACACAAAACATTCGTATAATCGTAAGAGAAACGTGGGTATGGGATAGATACATCATAATATGAAGGATTTCAAGCCTTAAAATGAATTAACCGGACGGATCTAAGAAAACCCACCAAATTCCCCAAACTAGAGTTTTAAGGAATTTACCTCAAATCACAGGAGGAAAGACGGATGGGTGATGATTAAACCGCATTAGAAATCTAAAAACATTGATGACAGATGAATTCTCGACAACTATTTGCCTTGGGATCACTCAAATTGCCAGAGAGGAAGGAGGAGGATGAGAAATGATGTCCAAAACTCGTCCCCTGCAAATATATAGTTTGATTCGCGTTACGTACGTAACAAGCACATGTTTACATACGTAAGGCCATTAACGTATGCTACGCTCTGGATATTATGTATGTTATGGCCTGGGCAGAGGTCACTGCCTCGAACAAACCAAGGTATTACGTACGTAAGACGTTATGGGTTATAGCGTACACTATATTCCCCAGGCTAGCATACGTAACAATATCTCCAGAGGCTATTGCCTCTAATCATCAGGCCGATTATGGACGTTATGAGCAACACATAACGTACGTTAATGAATCATAGCGTAAGCTAAATTCCCGTGTTAGCATACGTAACTCGTTCCAAAAAGCTACTGTCTCGATCCACAATAATTACGTACGTTATGTTTGTCATGTAACGTACGAAATCATGTTAATCAGTAACACTTCTCCGTCCATTCGATGAAACACTTATACGACGGAAAACGCTCAAGTATTAACAATCCCATAAACCTTTGTCCGACATATACGAAGCAAGCTCGGGTACATGACAAATTAATATCATTTGATATAGAGTTCAAATATAAGGGAAAAAAATCGAGAAGTACGGAACGGAAAAATTATGGATATTACACTTTAGGCATGAGTAATGCTTAAAATTATTATTACTCATCAGGAGTTCCAACTATCATTATCATACAAAGTGTGAATGTTAATCGATATTCAACTAACTTTATTGACTGTACTATTTTGGACTATCGTCCAAATCACAAAGTATTAATATTAATCTAAAGCATATTAATTGTTTTATCCATTTTGACCAAATATTTTATTTCCGGCATTAATCAACCTATATCATTATGGTATTTATTTGTATCAAGTGTTGTTAAATCTCTTGATTTAGGCTCCAATTTTTACATTAACAAAATTCTTAAAACTATCTATAATTTAATTATCTTCAAGAGTATGTTCTTCAAGAGCTAGCCTTCAGGACGTTGAATTTTGTCACTAATATTTATATTTATATCCACAGATATAAAATATATTTCTCCCTATTTAGGTAGACTAGCCTTAGTCAATCATATCACTCGTATGTGCCTTTCAAGACATCAACTTGCAGTTGGATTATTTAAACTCTTCTGGAGTACATCCATATAATAACTGATTATAATTTCTTCAAAATGAATAATCATTTGAAGTTAGTTCATAATTATTTTTTCAGATAATATTCTTGATCATTTGATATATTCCACCTCCTAATTCTGGTATTGTACTATAAAATCAATCTTGTTCATGTATAGATCATTCATCAATACTTCAGATATTGCAATAAAGGAGACAGTACCCAACATAATTTTAGTATTCCAATAGGATCCATACAAAAGAGGGTATCTATATTTTACGTGTCAGAATTTAAAATAATACATTTTTATCGATATCGAATCACAAATTTATTTAAATATGTAAAATTTAGGTTTACTTTGATGATGATTCTGACTCAAAATAAGAATAGAAACAACTATATCAACTTCAAAGTCATTCTTGAATGAGTTTATGACTTAATCAACCTTTATTTTATTGGATTCATGGCATGATAATATACTTCAAGAGATATCAATAATATTCTATCTTTAAACATTAAATAATAGTAGTATTACCTCCTTCATCAAGAAATATTTTATCTTTTCAAGAGGATTTATTTTTCTCAATTTTATCTTTATGCATTATTTGCATTATCAATGATACACATACCATTATCAACATCAACTGTAATAATTATTATTACTCTTCTTGAAAGAAAGCGCAGTGATTGCTTTGCAATTTATCCAACATCTATAAGATGCTTGAAAAATTGGTCAATCAATTATAATTAAGTATATAAATGTACCTCAGGACGTTCGAATCTTTTACCGCTAATTTATGATATTATTATGCAACATGTATGAATCTGCACGAATATATCTTCAAGATATATATTACAAATAAACAACATGCATATAAACATTATGTAAATAAACTTAACCATTAATCATATAATGTTAGGATTATCATTTGTTTGTACTTATCATTAATAAGGGATAATATCCACTTCATAAGATAAAATCTAAATAGTTTATCTACTTCAATGATTATTGTCAACATGACATAAAAGTTATATTTTTCTTTAGGGATAAATATTATGCCATATCACTCATGTGGTCAAATAAGTGCCGTCCTCAAAGCACAATAATTTAATTTTGCACTTACTATAGTAGGCAAATATTCTCCAGGTGTGATATTTGTAACACCCTCAAGATATTCGAGGTATATTACAGCGCCGTGAATCCCTATATGGGACCCACCAGGCTGAACAGCATCATACTCATCGACTCACATAAACGACAAAACAACACCATGTCATAAAGACGCAAAACAGAATAATCCACCCGGTTCAACCGGTCAAACATAACATCATCGATCAACACAAACATATCAGCAATGTTGTTGCCCAAAATATTTATCCGAAGATTAATACTGCTGGAAGACGGACAACAAACAACAATTGCGGGAGCACTTCCGAGAGTAGATAAATAATACAAGATTTGCCGGGTTTGTTAGGCCCGGGCTTGAATGCTCTCGCGAGATGTTATTAATACGAATATTCGTGGATACAAGTATTAATGAGAGAAATCTAAATACAATGAGTGTAAAAAGACTCTGTTAACCCGGCTCTTGAGCGAAGCTCGGTGTTCTTCGTCCCCGCCGATAATCTGCTGGATGAGATAGGCCGGGAGAAGTAAGACCGAAAGATAACTGTTTGCCAAGAGTTGGATGTTTGCCAAGTGTAAGTATTTTGCTTCTGTATGGTGTGAAATGCGAGAATGCAGAGAGAGGATCCAAGTGCAGGCTGCCTTCTTTATATAGGGGTTGAGGTGCTTTGTCTCCTAGTGGGCGATTGCCTCTCGGCCATTAATGTAATGGGGCGATCGTCCTAAAGGCCACATGGGCTGTCTGCCAAAAGTCTACGGCTACAGCTGGTAGCCAGCTGTGCGGTCCAATGAGGAGCCAGCACGCGTCCGGAAGTACTGTCACAGGAGGTCCCACTTTGCTACTTTCGGCGGACTTTGTCAGTAGGAAAGGTAGGTGACAGGCTGTGGTCACCAGTCTTGTCCGCCGACTCCTTTCGCAGGTCTGCGGCCCTGTTGGTAGGTGAGGTAGGTGACAGGTTTGTCAGCGCCTTTTGTGGATCTGCACGTGGGTGCTGTCCTGTGGCTCGGCCTTGGCCGACTGGATGGCCATCGGCCCAGATCGTCAGGATGCGGTCGTCTTTAGCTGGACACCGAGGATCGTCCTCGGCCAGTCACAAAGGGTCGGCACTGGTCGGTCACCAAGGGTCGGTCGGCAAAGCGTTGAGAGATGATCGTCCATAAGTCGGTCGCCAGAAGTCGGTCGCCAGGCGCCGAGAGATGATCGTCCATAAGTCGGTCGCCAGAAGTCGGTCGCCAGGCGCCGAGAGATGATCGTATTGGATGTCGATCGCTCGGCACCGGGACTTGTCCTGGGACCTTCGGCTGGGCGATTCATGCTTGTCTGTCGGGCTAAGGCTAGGTCGCCAGGTCGCTGATCGGCAGTTCTTCCTCGGACGCTCGGCAGTGACTCGGTCGCCCGACCTCCTAGGCGATCGCCGGTCGGAAGGTGTTAATTCTTGACACAACAATTGCCCCCCAGCTTGCTCCTATGCTGAAGACATGGGGCGAGGTGGTTCTTGCTGGTGATCGTGTTCGGATGAGGACAGGCGTCCGAGCTGACTTATGATTTCGGACTTGGGCTACCATGGTCGATTGGCTTAGCTATCTTTCGGTCTTGTACCTGCAAAAACAACATTGGCCGATCCCCCATGGAAACTTGGTGGTTTCGCTTTGTTTGAGGAATCGTGCACAGTCGCGGAGATCGATGGACCGACCCCACGACCGTGTCTTGGTGCGCGAAGACAATGAGTGTCTCGTGACTCACTTTATTATGAGGGTCCTCTGTTAGGCTGCGCCTCGCCTCGTATTTAAACGAAGGGCGTGCGGTCTTGGTCTAGAGGAGTCCTTGCGCGGGGCAGCGTCGGATGAATCAACTCCACGCCCGCGGCTTGTTAGCTCTGCTTCCACCTCGGCCAGCCATGGAGATGGCCGACCTCGACGGTGTACGTTGAGACGGGGTTGTGGCATGTGTCCACTGATTAATGTTGGAGAGCCCTCAGACTACGCCGGCCTCGTATTTAAACGAAGGGCGGGCGATCTCGGCCGTAAGGGTCCTTGGATGGCGAAGCGGCCCGGTTCCATCGACTGCCAGGACCATGGCTTTATGATGTGCGGTGGAGGCGATCTTATGCCTTAGTCCGTCATGTTATATGCTGGACTGTAGATGGCGATCGTGTCCACTGGATTGCTGATGATGTAGCGTGATGATCGGCGATCGGGCCGGAAGACTGGCGATCGTCGCTCGGCTGCCGATCGCTTTATTCGTAGGTCGATGTCGGCGATCGGGCGGGAGATCGTCGTCCGGGCGCCGATCGCGCTGCTCACAGGCTAAGAAGGAACCTTTGCCTGGCCAGAAAATCTGCGGCTCTAGCCCGGAAGGCTGCGTAGGTTGTAGGTTGGGTCTTCGTGAGATGCCTGAACATAAGCGAAAAACCTTGAAATCCTCCTAGGACCGCGTAGAGGGCGGTCTCATCGCTTATGGGCTCGCCATTGAGGATGATTACGTCTACCCGGTCGATGTAGTCCGAGTCGGACTCTTCTTCTCCCTGCTTGATTTGCATCATGCGGAGGGGACCTTCGGGCCGGACGACCCTGGTGGCGAAGTACTCCGTGAAGACGTGCGCCAGCTCGTTAAAGGAGCCAATGGACCGAGGTGGCAATGAAGTGTACCACCGGTGGGCGAGGTCGTCCAGCGTCAGAGGGAACATTCGGCACCTGGTCGCGTCAGATGCCCCACACCCGGTCATGTAGATGTTGAACTTCCTTAGGTGCACCTGGGGGTCCGATCGCCCCTCGTACACGGGTGTTTGCGGGGGAGCGATCTTGTGCTGCACGGGGGCGAGCTCGATGTCGATCGCGAGCGGCTCGCTTGGCCCGACGATCGTCTTCTTGGCGCCTGCCCTGGATTCCAGGAACGCCTTCATGTCGTTGAGTTGACGTTGCATCGCAGCCATTGCCGTGGTTTGGTCGCTTGCAGATCGGCTTTGGGAGCAGGAGCCGAGGCGATCGTGTACCGATCTCCGGGCTCCGCTGCCGCCGGCCTCGGCGATTCGGCGAGGGGGAGCCAGACGGCTAGGCTGCCTTCTGGGAGTCGGGTAGGCCGAGCTCCTGGTGACGGACTCAAACTCCGTCGTCTCGTAGATGGGGCCGGACTGCCCCGGTAGCCAGGTCGGGTCACTGCCCAGGCGATCGAAGACAGAGGTGCCCCGGCTGGCGAGCGCCTCTTCTTGCGGACGGGAGCCTCCTGGCGATCGCTCGGCCAGTGATGCCTTGAGCTTCCGCTTGGACTTCCGGCGGACGACCGAGGGGGCGATAGCGGGAGGCGCGTCGAGAGCACTCCGTCGCTCCTGTAGGACGGCCAGGGCCCCTTCGATCTGTTCCTTGGTTCGGAACCGATCGAGCGAGAGGCTTGGGCCGCCGTCCAGGGACGGGATCGAGCGTCTCTGACCACGGTGGCTACCTTCCACCATCGGCTGTGGCTCGGGGCCCAGGGCAGGCAGGGGTTTGGTGGTGGTCAGCGGCTTTCTTCGACGCGGAGGCGGAAGACATGATTTCTGAAGGATTTCTTTGAAGTGCAGTAAGTGTCACTTCAAGTATCTGCCCCGAGAACAGTGAGTGTTCTTCGGGACGGTAGGTGTAAAAAATCGAGGGTTGGATTGCGCCCTCCTTCTAGCGCCAATTGTTGTTGCCCAAAATATTTATCCGAAGATTAATACTACTGGAAGACGGACAACAAACAACAATTGCGGGAGCACTTCCGAGAGTAGATAAATAATACAAGATTTGCCGGGTTTGTTAGGCCCGGGCTTGAATGCTCTCGCGAGATGTTATTAATACGAATATTCGTGGATACAAGTATTAATGAGAGAAATCTTAATACAATGAGTGTAAAAAGACTCTGTTAACCCGGCTCTTGAGCGAAGCTCGGTGTTCTTCGTCCCCGATAATGTCTTTGGATGAGATAGGCCGGGAGAAGTAAGACCGAAAGATAACTGTTTGCCAAGAGTTGGATGTTTGCCAAGTGTAAGTATTTTGCTTCTGTATGGTGTGAAATGCGAGAATGCAGAGAGAGGATCCAAGTGCAGGCTGCCTTCTTTATATAGGGGTTGAGGTACTTTGTCTCCTAGTGGGCGATCGCCTCTCGGCCATTAATGTAATGGGGCGATCGTCCTAAAGGCCACATGGGCTGTCTGCCAAAAGTCTACGGCTACAGCTGGTAGCCAGCTGTGCGGTCCAATGAGGAGCCAGCACGCGTCCTAAATCTTGTCACAGAGGTCCCACTTTGCTACTTTCGGCGGACTTTGTCAGTAGGAAAGGTAGGTGACAGGCTGTGGTCACCAGTCTTGTCCGCCAACTCCTTTCGCAGGTCTGCGGCCCTTTTGGTAGGTGAGGTAGGTGACAGGTTTGTCAGCGCCTTTTGTGGATCTGCACGTGGGTGCTGTCCTGTGGCTCGGCCTTGGCCGAATGGATGGCCATCGGCCCAGATCGTCAGGATGCGGTCGTCTTTAGCTGGACACCGAGGATCGTCCTCGGCCAGTCACAAAGGGTCAGCACTGGTCGGTCACCAAGGGTCGGTCGGCAAAGCGCTGAGAGATGATCGTCCATAAGTCGGTCGCCAGAAGTCGGTCGCCAGGCGCCGAGAGATGATCGTCCATAAGTCGGTCGCCAGAAGTCGGTCGCCAGGCGCCGAGAGATGATCGTATTGGATGTCGATCGCTCGGCACCGGGACTTGTCCTGGGACCTTCGGCTGGGCGATTCATGCTTGTCTGTCGGGCTAAGGCTAGGTCGCGAGGTCGCTGATCGGCAGTTCTTCCTCGGACGCTCGGCAGTGACTCGGTCGCCCGACCTCCTAGGCGATCGCCGGTCGGAAGGTGTTAATTCTTGACACAACAAGCAACAATACAATCCGGACGAACAAGAACTCTTAAGCACTCGAGTACAACTATTAGTTCAAAAGTCACAAAAGATGAAAAGACAAAAAGACATTAAGACATCACTTATGCACAATCATCACGCATGGCCATCATCCGTGTACTGGTCCAGCGCCCGCTCGTCCCGATGAACCTGACCTGAAATTCATAAAACGAATTTCCCCAAAACGGGTCCCCAGAGGGGTTAGCAATTACGCTAGTACAAGTAACCAGATGAACAATTTACATCTTACACATATAGCAGTGCATGCAATCAAGAAATCATGGTTCCAAAACACTCATTTCCGGAAATGCCAATGATCAAACCACATTTGTAAAAATTCACCACAATTAACCGCGGACCCACAGCTTCGTGGATCCCTGCCGAGACCCCGTCGGATCTAACCCACAGTGGTTAAAAGCAAGCTCGCGGTTCCACAGCTTCGTGGAGCCCTACCGAGACCCCGTCGGATCTAACCCGTAGTGAGCATACACACACACACACAATTTCTCATACAATACTACTATGTCAAGAATGTAAGTTCATAAGGATACTTGCCTCGATTAAATAGACGATGACACGAACGGAACGGAAGAATCAAGCACAACCGCGAGGAACCGACGAAAATGAACCTAACGATTCGAATAGCACAATCACAACCACTTCTAAACGATTATGGAAATGGAATACACCCGGAAACCCGCCTACGATTCATGTATAATTGAATAAAAATAACAACGAGGGCGGACCACAACCAAACCCTCTCGATTCCGCAAAACTATGAAAATATACCATGAATCCGTAGGAAAATTAACGATATCAACAAGATTAATCATATACATCATGAATCCACCAACAAAACGGAACTAATCGGAAGAAAATCCCAAAACCCCCAAATTAATCGAAAATAGGGTTCTAGAAATATTACCTTTGGGGATTCAAGTACCAAGATCCGTAGAACACGCGTTAGATTGATTATCCGATCCTCACAACCGAAGAAAGATGATGAAAATCGACCCCCGAATGAAGAATGCTTGAGAAGTTCTCCCCCCTTAGATCTCTCTCTCTCTCGCGCAGGTGAAAATGAGGGAGGAAATGGCCGATTTCGTCTAATAAGGACGAGATTGCACAGTTGACCGCTTTGTGTGCCGCGGCACAGGCCAAAAATTTACTCCTGTGTTTCGGCGGTGTGCCGGCACGGCTGCGTGCCGCGGCACCCGGTACAGTTGGGTTTTGGTCGCAGAAGACACACGAGTGTGCCGCGGCACCGGACAGGTGTGCCGCGGCACTGGCCTGGCACTATGCCGCGGCACCGGATGGGTGTGCCGCGGCACACAGTACAGTTTGTTAGACCCACAACTGAAGGAATTTGCGTGCCGCGGCACGCACATCTTGTGCCGCGGCCCACACCCCCTTTTGGGTCCCAAAATGATAAAAATGATCCGGAAAGAGAATAAAACGATGGGAATCAATATTTGGCAACCAACAACACGAAATGGATCCACGGCAACCCCGAAACGGCGGTTCCGCACAACAATAACGAGAATACAGTTCAACAGTTTGACAGGAAGGACACGCCGAAAAGTACACGAGGGTCACTACGATCGAGAAATACACCAAAAACGAAAATACAAGGGAAAGAAAAATACGGATATTACATTCTACCCCTCTAAAAATAAGTTTCGTCCCGAAACTTAAGAAACAAACAACTCCGGGTACCTAGCACGCATGCTATCCTCGGTTTCCCAAGTTGCTTCCTCGACACCGTGTCTCGACCACTGCACTTTGACCAAAGGGATGGTTTTATGCCTCAGTCGTTTCTCACGATGCTCCAAAATCTTCAACGGACGCTCCTCAAAAGTAATATCTTCAGCGATATCAATCTCGCCATAATCGATGACGTGACTAGGATCCGGGACATATTTCCTCAGCTGGGAAACATGAAAAACGCTATGAACATGGCTCAAGGCCGGAGGTAACGCCAAACGGTATGCCAACCCACCGACTCGCTCGAGGATCTCAAAGGGTCCAATAAATCTCGGACTCAGCTTCCCTTTCTTCCCAAAACGAAAAACTCCTTTCGTCGGCGACACCTTTAGCAAAACGTGGTCTCCTACCTCGAATTCCAAAGGTCGACGACGGACATCGGCATACGACTTCTGTCGACTCTGGGCAGTCAACATCCGTTCCCGAATTAATTCTATCTTCCGCCTCGTCTCTAAAACGACATCCGGCTCGGTCCCGACCAAATCGGACGCCTCATTCCAACAAATCGGTGATCGACATCGCCGCCCATAAAGTGCCTCGTACGGTGCCATCCGAATCGACGCGTGCCAACTGTTGTTGTACGTGAATTCGATCAGCGGCAAATGTTCCTCCCAGTCACTACTCCAATCGAGAGCACAGGCACGCAACAAGTCCTCGAATGTATGGATAGTGCGTTCCGACTGTCCATCTGACTGGGGATGAAAAGAGGTACTCAAATGCAGCTGGGTACCCAACGCCTTATGCACCGCCTGCCAGAAGTGCGATACGAAACGGCCATCACGATCCGAAACAATAGACTTCGGAGTACCGTGAAGTCTCACAATCTGCGCGATAAACACACGAGCCAACTTCTCCGGGCCCCAAGTGTCCTTGATGCCCAGAAAATGTGCCGACTTGGTCAGACGATCAACAATCACCCAAACCATATTCATGCCCGATCTCGATCTCGGCAAACTCGTAATGAAATCCATCGATATATCTTCCCATTTCCATTCCGGAACGGGAAGTGACTGCAAAAGCCCAGCCGGTCGCTGATGCTCGATTTTGACTTGCTGGCAAGTCAAACACCTTGCTACAAACTGCGCGACCTCCTCCTTCATGTCATTCCACCAGAAGTTCCTTCTCAAGTCCTTGTACATCTTACTCGAACCAGGATGAACGGAGTAAGGTGTAGCATGGGCCTCCCGCAAAATACTCTGTCTCAACTCTGAGTCGTTCGGCACACAAAGCCGACCCCGAAACCTCAAAACACCATCTTCGTGAATCACAAATCCAGGAGACTTTCCTTTAAGAACGTTCTCTCGGATTTGAGTAATCATCGGGTCCTCTGACTGCTTCAGCTTAATCTCATCGATCAAAGACGACGAAATTTCCAAAGCACGAAATTGTCCGACAGTTCCCGGCAATAGAACCTCAACATCTAACTCGATTAAAGTTCGCCGAAGCTCGGACTGAGACGTAAGGATCTCAAGCGATCGCAATGCAATCGGTTTCCGACTCAAGGCGTCGGCCACGACGTTCGCCTTGCCCGGATGATAAAGGATTTCGAGGTCATAATCCTTAATCAGCTCTAACCACCTCCTCTGCCTCATATTCAACTCTCGCTGAGTAAATATGTATTTCAGACTTTTATGATCGGTAAAAATCTGACATGCAGAGCCGAAAAGATAGTGACGCCAAATCTTGAGCGCGAATACGACTGCCGCTAACTCCAAATCATGGGTAGGGTAGTTAAGCTCATACGACCTCAACTGTCTCAATGCAAAGGCAATGGTCTTGCCGTGCTGCATTAATACGCACCCAAGACCCTGACCCGAAGCATCGCTATAAACGGCGAATCCCTCGTTGCCACATGGCAACGCCAAAACCGGAGCTGAAGTCAAACGCTTCTTCAGTTCCTCAAAATCAATCGCCTCGTCATTCCAGACGAACTTCTCGGATTTACGGAGCAAGCTGTGTAAGTGGTCGAGCCGATTTCGAGAAACCTCACGAACCTACGGTAGTAGCCACCAAACCCAAGAAACTACGGAGCTCTCTCACGTTTTGGGTGGTGCCCAATCCAATACCGCCTCGATCTTCTCGTGGATCTACACGAACCCCCTACCGAAATCACGTGACCCAAAAACATCACTTCCTTCAGCCAGAACTCACATTTCGAGAACTTCGCATAGAGTTGCTCGGCCCTCAAAATGTCTAACACTATCCGCAAATGATGGGCATGCTCTTCCTCGTTCCTCGAATAAATAAGAATATCGTCAATGAAGACGACGACACACTTATCCAAATACTCGATAAAGACTTTGTTCATCAACTGCATGAACACCGCCGGTGCATTAGTTAACCCGAAAGGCATAACTACAAACTCATAATGTCCGTATCTCGTCCGAAAAGTTGTCTTCAGCACATCGGACTCTCTCACCCGGAGCTGATAGTACCCCGATTTCAAATCAATCTTCGAGAATACCGCAGCTCCCTGCAACTGGTCGAACAAGTCGTCAATTCTAGGCAAAGGATACTTGTTTTTGATGGTCACCTTGTTTAGTTCGCGATAGTCGATACATAAACGTAGTGAACCATCCTTCTTCCGCACAAACAGGACTGGTGCGCCCCAAGGTGAGGCGCTCGGTCGAACATACCCCGACTCAAGAAGCTCACTCAACTGCTTCTTCAACTCGGACATCTCTGAAGGTGCCATGCGATAGGGTGCCATCGAAATAGGAGCCGCACCCGGCTCTAACTCTATAGCGAACTCGACCTCACGATCCGGTGGCAATCCCGGTAACTCGTCAGGAAAAACATCAGGAAATTCATTAACGATTGGAATCGACGAAAGCTCGACTCCACCACTCTCCGCCTTCAAGGAGTAGCACCAATAGCCGGTACACCCCTTTCGCAGGAGTCTCATCGCCTTCAAGGCATTAATAACGAGTTTCTGGTTCCCCCTCCTTCGCCCGGCGAAAGAGTGCTCGGTGCCATCATCGGCTAACATGGTGATGATTCTCGTGCGGTAGTTCATGATTGCACCATGCCGCTCGAGCCAATCATCCCCGAGAATTAAGTCCTCACCCTCAATACCCACAAAAATAAGATTAGAGGGCCAAGCCCTCTCGCAAATAAACACAGAACAGTCTCGAACCTCCTGATCACCAACGATCCTATCACCGCTAGGAAGCTTAACGATGAAAGGCTCACAAGGCGTCAAACGGTCGAGACTCAAACGGCGCACACAATCCAGAGAGATATGAACGAATGCGTAGCACCAGAATCGAAAAGCACACTGACAGGATGAGAAAGAATATGAACGGTACCTGTCGCTACGGTAGCCGCTGGATCATCGGCTCTCCGCATCTCATAGACACGCGGGTGGGCTGAGCCGACGCTGGAAGCTCCCCCCTTAGAGGGCTGACCTCGACCTCTTCCCCGACTAGCACTCGGCGGAGATTGAGGAGCAAACGATCCCTGATTCACACTTGGTTCCCTAGGCGCTGGAATGGAAGCCCGGGCACCAAGAATTCTCTCCCTCTCAGCACAGAAAGCAGCCTTGTGGCCCGACTGGCCACACTGATTACACGTCAGCAAAGGGTTCGGACAAATACGACTGATGTGGCCTGGCACGCGCTTAAAGCATTTCACCTCTCGAGAAGGGGCACCGGCAGCCTACTGGGAAACCCAAGATCGAGCCGGGCCACCACCAGCGGAAAAGTTAGCAGATCAAATTTCACGACCCCCACCTTTGTGGCCCGAAAATTCCCGGTGGACTGCTTTCTTACTCTCGCGGGCCGCCTCACTCGCCGTCACAGACATATCGTAAGCAAGGGCCCTGCTCTGGTAATCTTTCAAGGTAGTACAGACGAGCCCCGACATGTAGTCCCGAATAGACAATTTCATCCGCCTGGAGAAATGGAAAATTTTGTCGCTCTCCTCGACAACTTGGGTCTTCACATAACCCAACTCCTTGTTAAAATCAGCAATGGCTTGAGATACGGGGATATCCCGCGGTTGAGCATCATAAAAAGCATGTACCCAAGCCTGCCTGACCGGCCACGGGCAATATTCAGTCTCCATCAATTCTTGAAACTCAGCCCACGAAGCAGCATGATCTTTGGGCCCAACGGCCTCCCACCAGTCCGTAGCGTCCCCTGTGAGAAAGTATTGGGCAATAGGGACTTTACGTTCCTCGGGACAGTTAGTGGCAACGAAGACCTTAGATATCTCCTTGATCCACCCTTACCTGCCAATCGGTCCGAAGCTCCCAACCGAGGAGGATGCATCTTGATAACATCTTGGAGCCAACGATCCGCTCCGCCCGATTAGCGTGGGCCACGATCCGGTTCTCGAACCGCCTGAGCTATAGACGCCATTTGTTTCACCATTTGCCGATAACGGCCGCAATACCGAGGTCGGCACGCTCACGAGAAGAAGCATGGCTATGACGGCCGCGCACGCGGCTCGAAGACTGCGACGTGGCCGCCCCACCGGCTGCCCCACGTCCCCGGCCGCGTCCACGACCACGACCGCGACCACGACCTCTTCCAGCATCCATACTGGAGTTAAATAAGTAGCAAAAGCCATACGAGGGTAAGTACGAGAAAAGAACAATCACAAGTCGAGAATCAAAGGTACGATACAAGGAAATAATGAACAGAGGAAGGAAAACTTACGGACACTGGTAGTACCGGAATCATGGCAGCGTGACGATGATGTGCAAAACAAAACACCACAAGACCCAATAAACCGACAAGCCTAGGTATCCATAAACCTAGAGCTCTGATACCATTTTCTGTAACACCCTCAAGATATTCGAGGTATATTACAGCGCCGTGAATCCCTATATGGGACCCACCAGGCTGAACAGCATCATACTCATCGACTCACATAAACGACAAAACAACACCATGTCATAAAGACGCAAAACAGAATAATCCACCCGGTTCAACCGGTCAAACATAACATCATCGATCAACACAAACATATCAGCAACAATACAATCCGGACGAACAAGAACTCTTAAGCACTCGAGTACAACTATTAGTTCAAAAGTCACAAAAGATGAAAAGACAAAAAGACATTAAGACATCACTTATGCACAATCATCACGCATGGCCATCATCCGTGTACTGGTCCAGCGCCCGCTCGTCCCGATGAACCTGACCTGAAATTCATAAAACGAATTTCCCCAAAACGGGTCCCCAGAGGGGTTAGCAATTACGCTAGTACAAGTAACCAGATGAACAATTTACATCTTACACATATAGCAGTGCATGCAATCAAGAAATCATGGTTCCAAAACACTCATTTCCGGAAATGCCAATGATCAAACCACATTTGTAAAAATTCACCACAATTAACTGCGGACCCACAGCTTCGTGGATCCCTGCCAAGACCCCGTCGGATCTAAACCACAGTGGTTAAAAGCAAGCTCGCGGTTCCACAGCTTCGTGGAGCCCTACCGAGACCCCGTCGGATCTAACTCGTAGTGAGCATACACACACACACACACAATTTCTCATACAATACTACTATGTCAAGATTGTAAGTTCATAAGGATACTTGCTTCGATTAAATAGACGATGACACAAACGGAACGGAAGAATCAATCACAACCGCGAGGAACCGACGAAAATGAACCTAACAATTCGAATAGCACAATCACAACCACTTCTAAACGATTATGGAAATGGAATACACCCGGAAACCCGCCTATGATTCATGTATAATTGAATAAAAATAACAACGAGGGCGGACCACAACCAAACCCTCTCGATTCCGCAAAACTATGAAAATATACCATGAATCCATAGGAAAATTAACGATATCAACAAGATTAATCATATACATCATGAATCCACCAACAAAACGGAACTAATCGGAAGAAAATCCCAAAACCCCCAAATTAATCGAAAATAGGGTTCTAGAAATATTACCTTTGGGGATTCAAGTACCAAGATCCGTAGAACACGCGTTAGATTGATTATCCGATCCTCACAACCGAAGAAAGATGATGAAAATCGACCCCCGAATGAAGAATGCTTGAGAAGTTCTCCCCCCTTAGATCTCTCTCTCTCGCGCGCAGGTGAAAATGAGGGAGGAAATGGCCGATTTCGTCTAATAAGGACGAGATTGCACAGTTGACCGCTTTGTGTGCCGCGGCACAGCCGAAGTGTGCCGCGGCAGAGGCCAAAAATTTACTCCCAGGTTTCGGCAGTGTGCCGCGGCACAGCCTGCGTGTGCCGCAACACCCGGTACAGTTGGGTTTTGGTCGCAGAAGACACACGAGTGTGCCGCGGCACTGGCCTGGCACTGTGCCGCGGCACCGGATGGGTGTGCCGCGGCACACAGTACAGTTTGTTCGACCCACAACTGAAGGAATTTGTGTGCCGCGGCACGCACATCTTGTGCCGCGGCCCACACCCCCTTTTGGGTCCCAAAATGATAAAATGATCCGAAAAGAGAATAAAACGATGGGAATCAATATTTGGGAACCAACAACACGAAATGGATCCATGGCAACCCCGAAACGGCGGTTCCGCACAACAATAACGAGAATACAGTTCAACAGTTTGACAGGAAGGACACGCCGAAAAGTACACGAGGGTCACTACGATCGAGAAATACACCAAAAACGAAAATACAAGGGAAAGAAAAATACGGATATTACAATATTAATTTTTTTACTTCAAGAGCAATAACCTAAATAATATAATTAAGATGAAGAATAAAATAATTCCAAATTCAGACATTTGAAATGATAAAATAAAGCATGATTAAAAATTGCTTCATTGACAATAATTCTTCTGGAATATTAGTTTTATGTTTTTCGTCATGAACTTTCACAAACTTTAGATCTCATAGTGTTCATTTAGGAACACATCATATTCAACTAAAATATGACTAGATAACATTTTGTTTCTTAAGAACTAAAATGAAATTTTTATCTTAATAATCTTCTAGACTACTTAAATTTTTATATCGTATTTCTGCAGGACACCAAGATAATTACTATTTGATAAAAAATTTATCGATCATCACACATAATGTTTATGTACGATGGTACAAGAATCAAAATAAATAATACAAAATATACTAGATTTGCACATACATGTATTATGTATATTCAATGAAAAATAAATGCACAACTAATACTAGAATAGAAATTATGAAGAGATCACCTCCAGAGACTACTACATGACGAAGCCGTAGGAAGATGCTAATTTTATTTGAATTTGAGAACAATATAATTTCTGTTACTATATTCCACGGAATTTCTATCTTGAGCACCAAAAGATCAATCACACTTCCGCGTCAATGAGCATCAATTGATTTATTCGATCTATTAGGGACTTCAATTCTTTGTGGTGCAATACAATATGTATATGAAATTAAATAGCTCCATGGCAGTCAATAATTTATTAAAATTCCAATTCATAATGAATGGATCCAATGAGAGATTTTCAATATTCGATCATTCGTCATTCACTATAATCATGGATGTGGCTATAGATTTGAGTTACAAATACACATTATCACATTCACTTCTAAGAATGATACATGGTAACATTCATTGTACATAATGTATCAGAACTTAAACAATATATTTGTTGGGATAAAATACTCCAAGTGTTTTGATAAATACATCTTACAGCCAGCGTCCTACAGCTATCTTCACACGACGTTCAAAAGACGTTCATCCTACATAGTAATGAAGATCCAGCTTACATCAAATGGACCTGTTGGCTACAGCGTAAATGTTGTGTGCATTTTAATTACGCAAAGTAAAATTCAAAACCAACAGGATAACACTTAGACTTTAAAAATTTCGTGAGATAAGTATTTACAAAGTATTTACGGTCTTCAAAGTGCATTTAGTGTTGATGGAGATCGTATTCAATGCAGCCGTAGACTATGGGTTGAAGAGCATTTAATGAAACCCTAAAATAATGTGTGAATCATTTAATGCTACACTTTAATTCAAATATTCATCAGCCGCCAATATGAAGTGTCCACATCTCACCAACCGGCTAACAACTATATTTATTACTAATATATTTCTAAGGTTATAAATTGCCCAATTCAGAGACTTGTTCATAATTTAACCACTAAAAAACTGATCATCTTTCGATATCATATATGAGCAAATACTCTCTTCAAAGCCTACAGTGTAAATCTTATTGAAGAGGTATTCAGTCCTCAACATTTAACGTCACACTACAGCAAGGAACTAAAGTGCCAACAATTGATGTTCGATTAAGCTACAATATCCTACTTTGACATTGAGTAACTTATCCCTGTGTGGACTAAGAAAGAACCTTTCTGAACTATGTGGGACAAAGAGAGTACAGAACCACAACCTGTGTGAGAAGAAGTCCGTTCAAGGAAGCCTACTGCCAATTTATGTGAACGGCTTAAGCTACAGTCATGTGTACAATTTGTGTGAAAGATATAGTGACGTGTTTAGTTAATATCATATAGTTATGTACGCCTTGACTTTAATTAACTTTCACTCATGTGGAGAACCTCTAGGCATAAAGGATGTTATCTCGAACCACATTAAAACCTATGTCATTCCTTGCTTTACTTACTACTTGCCTATTGTCTGTGATTTTATATACTTACTCTAAAGAACCCTATAATCTCTAAGCCAACAGGAGATAATTTAGTTGTTGTAGTCATATCAACTTACATTAATCTTCCACTGCGCATTTAAACTTTAAAAAAGAGTATAGCTTATTCAACACCCTCTTCTAAGCTGTCACTTAAGTATACTGTGACCAACAAGTGGTACCGGAGTGGTTGGTTCTATAAAGATTCATTCAATTTTTAACCTGAACTGGATCCACAATCTCAAGCTTTTGGAACTGCATACTTTGTCTTTCACATTCAGCTGATATTCTCTTTATAGATTCCTCTATGATTAATAAAGTTCATTGTTCTTGATTAACAAATTTGATGATTGGAGAATCAGAATGGAAGTACACATAGCTGCCATGCATGAAGAGAAGCTCTCCTTATCACCATCGTGAAGGTCGATACTGCTGCCGGAATAGAATACAATCCCCATGCAGAGATGCTCGAGAAGTCTCGTGATTAGGGGACCACTAACGAGCGAAAACGAGTAAATTTGGAGAACATTGCTAAGAATGCACTTTTTATCACTCTTAACAAAGGCACATTCTCAAAGATAAAGCACTGCAAGATAGCCAAGAAAATATGGGATAAACTGAAGATGATATGCAAGGGCACTAAGGTCTCGAAGGAAAATAAAGTCAAAACTCACGCAGCAATTTGAGTCTTTCGAAATAAAATCTTCATAAGCTCTTGAGGATCTTGACCTCGATTCACCGGCATTGTCGATAAACTTGAAGCACTGGGCAAAGTATATGTAATATGCGTACTTTTCTATTTTTATTAATTACATTTTGGCGTTTTTTTCATTTTTGGCGACTCGCTTATATTCATTTCAACATTTTGAAACTACTTTAGTCTACACATTTTGCCATCCGAACAAGTTTCGAAGTTATTTTACTGAAATTCATGAGTTATTGTGACTTTCTTACATTTAAGTTCGACTTAGATGTGTTGTGAGCTTGGGTGTTGTTGTTACACCTTGAAACCAGATTTATTTCGGACATTTGGGACAATCTATAAGTTCCCAAAGTGTTATGCATTGGATTTTGTATTTGTTTTTCGTATCCTCTGGTGGTAAGAATTGCGTGTTTGTTTAGCGATTAGGTTCGCCGTTGAGAACACTTCGTAAGCACTTCATCGCATTTCGGTATTGTCACATATTCACTTCGTTTGTGAGGTTTTGGTTCCGAGCAGCTATGCTTTTTTCTGCTGGGCTATTACGACCGTAATCTAGAGTTATAGCCATAATGCAAGGTAATTTATGCCCGTAATTTTTAAGATCTTACGGTCGTAAAGCGAGTCCTGTTATGGTCATGATGCCTGCCCAGTTACACACATAATGATGGTCAGTTTATAAAACTGACTAGCGGGTTTCATGAGGACAGATTGACTCTTTTTCTTCCCTTCCATGTGGGGCTAGTCCTTAGGCTATTTTGGGCGAGTTTATCATTTGTTGCATTTTTGTTGTGAACGATAGACTATTGTATTAATCATGTGGTGTATGTGAATTGTATGGATGTGAAGGTCATTAGATCTTTTGATATTAATGCCGAGGCTTAACGATTGCAATTGTAGGCTTTTATGATTGCGACATTACCAGATTTGTTGAGTACTGTGTTTGTAAGTTTTGATGTGGCAATAAATATTTGTCGTGAAATATGAAGCATGCATGTAGACTTAGATTTACGTGACCGATATTTGTAAGTTTGATTGATTGAACCTTGTGTGGTTGGATAACATGAATATTTTCTTCGGCGGTACGTTGTATTCGAAGCCGCGGAGGGCAGGGATGTGTACTCCAGTCTGTGTATGCTGCAAGGAGCGGCACCTGTGGTTGGTGGAATGATCGTGTTACCTAATGCGTGTTGCAAGGGGCTGCTCTTGCGGAAATGACGCCAAAACGGCGATATATACAAGGGAGCGACCGCCATAGTGTAGTGAACTCAGGTGCAAGGATGTTTCAGGGGAGGCTCCTGGCAGGCTTCAAAGCGGAGGATACTTGTGTGATAGATAAGACCTTGATACCAAACAAATTTGTGCCTTTTAATCATTTCCAAAGTTTTTCTAAAAATATTGGTATCATTAAGAAAATCAAAGATTAAGTGACCAAAGATTTCTGATGAGATCTCCGAGGGTTAATTAGTTATTGATGGTTTTGAGTAGGAATTCACTGAGAAAGTGCATTTTGGGTCAAGAATCCAAAGAGGTTTTGAACTACTTTTCAAGTATTTCCGTTAACCTAGCCCAAGTCAATAAATGGCATTTCAAACTATTTTACCAAAGTGTTTTTCAAAAGTTTTTTCAAAGGCTTTGAACCAACTCTTTTGAGTCAATGGGGCTTGCTTAGAATTTCTTCATTTTTATTTTCCCTTGGGGAAGGAGTGACTTTATGAGTGATTTTGTATCCTTGCATATGCAAATGATCTTTGCTCATGATTATGTGATTGTGTGACTTGTGTTGGCTTTGTGACTGCTTCGATTTTTTGTAGAAATTTTTCGTATATCTTGTATATTTTGTACTTGCACTAGAAAAATTCCAGTTTGCTAACCCTCGAGTTTCGGGGGGTGGGTGCCTTTTATGCGTTCAGGTATTTGCAGCTCGGGAGCAGTCACTGGATCAGTTTGGAAGAGATTGAAGGACAACGATGCTAATCACACAAGAGTCAAAGTCTTTTCTTTTTTCTTTATTGTAGTTAGTGGTTTCCTTTTATCGATTGAACACCCTTGCATGGGTGTGGATTGTAGTAGTTGAATTAAGTTGTTCTTATTCCGCAATAAAATTTAGTCTTGATATGGCGTTGTTAAGCACGATGGACTTTTGTGTTGTCAAATGACCTTGTCGATCTGTTGTCGTATCTTTTGACCTTGGCGGTCAATTGTGTGGTTAATATATAAAGTATATAGCCGGGTAGATTCTTATAAGAAGGGTCTACGGTACTATGGCATTTCCGATCTAGTTGGGGGTGTTACAGTATACTTCCAAAAGGGAAAAAACCTTAAAATATTTAGATCACTACATACCCGATGGGAAATTAAGATCACAACTATGCGTGTGTCTTGTAATCTTAATATATATCTACTTCCGATATGTTTTCTGACTTCAAGGATCTTGAGTATGATATCGACAGGAGAGAGAAGGTCGACGAGTCCCCTGCAAACACTACAACACTTGTCGTTGTATCCGACATAAGTCAAAGCTCTGTCCCTAGTACCTCCAAAGCTGTTAGAGATGATGAGGATGATGTGCTATCACAAGATGAGATGGCACTAATCATGTATATATTTCGGAAATTCATCAAGAAGTCCGGAAAATCTCCCTATAGAACAAGAACCGCAAACAAGGTAAATTCTGAGTTGCCTTCCACATAAGACTCTAATTTATGTTATAACTGCAGGAAGCCAAGACACTGCGAATAGATGTCCGCATTTCAAGGTATAATGGCTATCGGATGTTGAACAACAAGAAAGGGATAAAAAGAGATGTGTATGGAGAAGCAATCTTAAGGCACTAATTGGAGAATCAGGTGCACCGCCTATAGCAAGCAAGACAATAGGAGTGTCTAGAGGATGTCAATAACAGTGATTCCTCTGATGACGAAGTTGAAGACAAAGGATATATGTGCTTTGTGGCAAATGATGATGAGAATGACGAAAGTGATGAAGAGGTAAGCTCAACCTCCAGTAGTCATGTCAATACATCTCATACTTCTGAAAACATGATGAAGGATGTTTCGAACCATTCAACAAGCCAATGAGACTTTGAAATAAGATAACCTACATCTCTTATTTTCCATGTTGGGGCTAAAGGATGAGAGCGACTTTCTAAAAACTAATTATAAATATATGACTTTAAATTGCAAAAAATAGCAAAGCCGAACATGAAAACCTCATGGAGTGCAATTGTTAACTTGGAACTAAAATATATGAGGTAAAATCTCATAATATAAGTAAAATAAATGATTACGCCCTGTTGGATGCCAAGATACAGCTTCTTGAAAAGAGAGAAGGAGAACTCGAGACTCTTATCAAATAATTTGAGAAATCCTCCAAGAATATGGAAGATATGCTTAGTTTTGGCCAATATGTACATGATAAACATGGCCTAGGATACAACTCATTCTCCAATAATGGTAAAACCAGCATGGTATTATTCAATAGGTTGATCCTATTTCAAGCCCTAAGACCGGGGAGATTCTAAATATTTTTCCTGTAGGTAAAGGCAAAGCTACAATTGTGCCTCCAACTCAGAGAACAAAGACTGCTATTCCACCCCTACCTCATATCATAACAAGTGAAGAGCACGGTCCCATAATCCTGTAAGGCATGGTGCCCAACATCAACAGTATGCTCCTGAACCATACCAATAACATTGCCAACATTAACAAAAGAAAGTTGTACCTCAATTCCATCAACAGCATACAACTTTTCAATACTAGGTATAGGAACCTAGGCTCCTTTCTCGCGAGTAAGTTCTCGCCCAGTTCTACCAGCAATAGCTATGGGAATCCAATTAGAGACCCATGAGGCAATCTAGAAAGTAGATAAATATGGTGCCTACCCTAGACAATAACCCATTGGGAACCACAACTCTCAATTTTACATGCATAATTATTATGCTTATAGCGAATAAGTGCCTGCCCCACATAGATCTTGCAAGAAAAAATCCAGTAAGACCTACAGTAAAGCAATTGTTGTAAGGCAAGTTTGGGCACCCAAAGGTGTAACACCCCCAAGTTACTCAGAGTATATTACAGCGATGTGAGCCCCGCCATGGGACCCACAAGGATATTTATACGTGGAACTATAAACTTTGATGGAGAAGGTCCAAGTACAATGAAATAGAGGACAATAAAAATGGCATTCAAACCATATTCAATACATCCGAATACAACACATCACAATTCAATACCACGGCAATACAGGTCGAAACATAAAGGAAACCGAAAATAGTACTCGAGTATTCAAAAACCATTCAAGTACAACAACACTGAATGTAGGAAATACAAAACATAACCAGAGACAAGACACAGCATCACACTTGCCCATCATCTTCATGCCGACCCGGTACATGCCTATCCGCTCTCCTGGATCCTGAAATACATGAAAGGTATTTCCCCCATAAAGGGGTTAGCCGTCGAATAGCTAGTACAAGTATATCGAATATGAAACACAATACTCCTCGACAATAAAGTAAATGTAATCATCATATCATTAATTCAAGACTAGTATTCCGGAAACTAAATCTCATAACATCACATTCAATACATACATGATTAACCGCAGAACCGCACCAGAGGTTACGGAACCCTCAGAGGATCCATCGGTCCGACCCAGAGTGGTTAACCTAAAATATCTGCGGAACCGCACCAGAGGCTACGGAATCCCTAGAGGGCCCGTCGGCCCATCCTAGGGTGGATATAAACCATTATACAATTCATATAGCTTACTTTCAAAGTCGAGAACGTACAATCATAAAAATATACTTGCCTTTGAGGCATCGAGAATTGGAAGGAAAAGTATACAAGTTCGGTAGGTCCAAGAATGCACTTCTGGCACCTAAACGATACGGAAGGAATATGGAAATTAATAAGCAATACTCAATTCATACGGAGGAACTCACGAAACCCACTAACAATTTCCCCCCGGTTATAATATCATGAACATAGGGTTGGGAAAACACCCAAACCCTCTCGAATTTGCAACAAAAACAAAGTAGGGCATGAAATCGTAGGTTTGATGTATACACAAGTGATATTAATCACAAAATCAAGATTTCCATGGTCAAAAACGGGTTACACAACCGAATCGAACAAAAACCCCTAAAACTACCCAAGGTGGGGATTCACAAATATTTACCTCGATTTGAAGGAGAACAGATGGTATTGTGACGATTGAATCACGTTATGAACTCGAGATGATGATGATTGATGAACTCCCGTCGATTTTTCACCTTGAATTGCCCAAAATGCACCAAAGGAGAGGAAGAAGGAAGAAATGGGTTAAGAAACCCGTCCCTCCAGTTTATATAGGTTGACCAATGTTACGGCCGTAACTATTGCTTCTTACAGCCGTAACTATGTTACTGGGAAACTCCCAGTTTAACGAACGTATCTTATGGCTGTAACATCCAAGTATTACAGCCATAACATCCAACACTTATGGCCGTAAAGTACAAATGGATACGGCCGTAGAAATGGTACTAGAATTAATAGGTTTTTAACAAAGGCAACTTACGACCGTAACAAGAAGGAACTTACGGCCGTAACTAACAGACTTACGGTCGTAATTGGAGAAGCATACGGCCGTAACTATGCTAATAGCAGGTTTTGACGAATGCAACTTACGGCCGTAACAAGAAGGAACTTACGGCCGTAACACAAGGCTGCAACACTAAACCCGAGTCCGACAGCTCAAAAATGACACGAGTGATGTGGAAATAAATGGATAACACTAATTCACGAAGTGCCCAAGAACAACGTCAATGTACGGGTTCACGTACTATACGAACCTGACATTCCGACCACCCCAAAAGGACGGAGGATGAATAAAAGGGAAAATGCCGAAATCTTTGGTAAATTACCAAACGGCCCAAAAGTCCGAATAATCACGATACAAGATCAAATAACAAAACTGACGCTGACAATGCGTCTAAATACATTGAACAAACTTGTAGGGTAGATGAAACGACAGTTCCGAACAATGTTTACGAGAATAGGACCAAAACACGGTATAGTCACAACATCACTCGAGTTCGGCTACAATGACTTCGAAACTCGATCAAATGACAAAAGTGCAGAACAATAAAATTCTCAAAGTATCGACACGATTACAAGTGATTCACCAAAATCATAAAGATACGGGAAGTAGAAAAATGTGGCTATTACATTCTCCCCCTCTAAAAAGAAGTTTATCCCGAAACTTAAGAAATAAAAGCTCGGGGTATTCCGATCGCATTTTCTCTTCTATCTCCCAAGTCGCCTCCTCGACTCCATGTCTCGACAATTGCACTTTATCCAACAGGATGGTTTTGTGCCGAAGATGCTTCTCACGTCGTTCAAGGAACTTCACCAGCCTCTCCGGGAAGGTATATCCTCGGCTACATCAATCTCACTATAGTCGATAACATGACTGGGATCCTGCACGTACTTTCTCAACTGAGACACATGAAAACGATATGTACGTGACTCAAAGTTGGAGCCAACGCCAAGCGATAAGCTAAATATCCAACCCTGTCCAAAATTCAGAAGGTCCTATATACCTCGGACTAAGTTTCCCCTTTTTCCCAAAGCGGAAAACTCCTCTGGTTGGCGACACCTTGAGTAGAACATGGTCTCCCACTTCGAAATCTAAAGGTCGATGACGAGTATCAGCATAAGATTTTTGATGGATCTGGGCAGTCAAAAACTGGTCCCGGATAATAGAAATCTTCTCCTTAGTCTCCATCAACATATCTGGTTCTGTTTCGACTAGATCCTAAGCATCATCCCAACATAATGGCGATTTACACACCTGCCATAAAGTGCCTCGAAAGGTGCCATCTTGATCGATGTATGCCAACTATTATTGTAGGCAAACTCGATTAACGGTAAGTGAAGCTCCCAATCATTACTCCAGCATAGGGCACAAGCTCGCAACATATCCTCTGACGTCTGAATCGTACAATCCATCTGACCGTCTGACTGAGGATGAAAAGACATGCTCAATCTCAACTCGGTGCCCAAATCCTGATGAACGCCCTGCCAAAAATGCGATACGAAACGGTCATCTCGATCGGAAATAATGGTCTTAGGGGCACCATGCAATCTCACGATCTCAGCTATAAAAGTTCGAGCCAATCTCTCTGGTCCCGAAGTATCCTTAATACCTAGGAAGTGTGCAGACTTGGTCAGTCGATCGATGATTGCCCATGTCATATCCATTCCGGATCTAGTTCTCGGCATCCCAGCGGTAAAATCTATAGAGATATCTTACCACTTCCACTTGGGAATGGGAAGAGGCTTCAACAACCCCGCCGGTCGTTGATGTTCAATCTTGACTTGTTGACACATCAAACACCGTAGTATAAACTCTGTGACATCCTTCTTCATATTATTCCACCAAAAATTCCGCTCAAGTCCTTGTACATCTTACTCGTTCCGGGGTGGATAGAGTAAGGTGCAGCATAAGCTTCTTGGAGGATTTTCTGCCTCAACTCTAGATCATTCTAAACACAAAGCCTGCCCTGAAATCTCAGAATACTATCCTCGTGGACCATAAAATCAGGGGCTTTTCCTTTAACTACATCTTCCTGTTGAAACAATATTTTTTGATACATATTTTGATGATGCTCTTTTTAGAAAAATAATTATTATCTTGTTACACATTTTACTATCATTATTTTAAATCATATTTTGTAACACATTTGTTAAAACTGTGCACTCATAACGTACGTAACATAAGTTAAATAACGTACGTAAAACTTGTTTTCTAACCGTTGCTAAAGTTTTAGAATGTGAAAGTCTATGAAACGGCTATATGATATAATGTACGTAAATATATATACATAACGTAAATTATCAGCTTTGAATTTGAATTTATGGGCTAACCGTTGATCTTATTCATAGTGACGTCATCCAGTATATCATCTCATCCAGCAGATATGAAGACCAAGAATAACGTACGTAATGCATGAAGCATAACGTACGTAACAGTGAAGACAGAAGCCACTGCCCATCTTCTCGTATCTTTTTATGGCCGTTACACAGTAGGTGTAACGTACATTATATTGTATACGTACGTAATAGTGGTTACCTAATGTACGTAATTCAGGCTTACTTTTCTAACGTGAAAATGAACCTCAAGGGCTATAAATAGAGATGCTTCAAAGTGTTGAGACACACAAGTACTATCAAGCATACATACTTTCATCTGAGCTTTCCAAGTAAATCATTTCGAGAGATATATATTCTATATTGTGATATGAGAAGAATTGTTCTACATTTTTATATACACATTCTTGTATCTCTGAGAGAAACTATTGTATAAAGACGAGTAACTGTACTCGCAACCTTCATTATATTTGTGAGATTTTATCGTGTACTCGTAAAGCAAGATTGTAAAGTTAGGCTTGAGCCAGGAAATCAAGCAACTAAAGTTTATCACTAAGCTCGAAAGTGCTGTTGTAACAGAGTTGGCACTAAACTGCAAAGTGCATTCAAGGTTTTTAGAAAAGTCATAGTCAGTACACTAGGTAGGGGACGTAGGCTTCGTTAATAGCCGAACCTCTCGAACAATTTCTTGTGTCATTTCTTTTCCGCACTTCATTTATTACTCCGATTATCTGCTTATACAAAAAAAGAATTCAAAACTCTAAACCGCACTATTCAATCCCCCTTATAGTGGCGGTACCAATATAACATTTCCTTCAGTTGATAGATCATCGGGTCACTCCACTGTTTCCCTTTGATGTTGTCAACCAAGAACGAAGTGATTTCGAGAGTGCACAACTGTCCTTGCACTATTTTGATGATGATGCGGGTATGGTTCCAGATAATAAAGTGTCAGAAGCAACGAAGGAATTAGAAAAGCTTGACATAAAGTAGGAGGATAATCCTTTCAACCTTCCTAAAGAATGGGCTAATGTGAAAGATCATCCTATGGAGCAAATTCGTGGGAAAATCGATGATGGTGTACGAACAAGGAGAAATGTGTATGATTGCTTAAAGAATATTGCATCCATTTCTCTTACAGAACCAAAGAACATAGAGGATGCCATAAATGAAGAAAATTGGGCTATTGATATGCAAGAAGAGCTCAATGAATTCGAAAGAAATAAAGTATGGGAATTGGTTCTAGAACCGGAAGACAAAACAATCATCGGTACAAAATGGGTTCATAAAGTAAAAACCGACGATAATGGTCTCCCAGTGAAGAATAAATTGAGATTGGTAGCTCAAGGATATAATCAAGAGGAAGGATTGGATTATGAAGAGACCTTCGCTCCTGTTGCCCGTCTTAAAGCTATCCGCCTTCTGTATGCTTTTGCCGCCTACAAGAAGATCAAACTCCATTAAATCAATGTAAAAAGTGCGTTCTTAAATGGTGTCATCCAGGAGGAAGTGTACCTCAAGCAACCGCCAGGATTTGAAGATTATGATCATCCATATCATGTATACAACCTCCATAAAGCTCTCTATGGATCAAAACAAGCTCCGAGAGCATGGTATGAACATCTAAGCACTTTTCTTATTTCTTAAGGGTATACAAGAGGTAACGTTGATAATACCCTATTTATTAAGAACTATGGTAATAATATGCTTATTTTTCAAATTTACATCGATGATATTATTTTTGGTGCAACTAACGAATCCCTGTCCCTAGAATTTTCAAATCTTATGAAGAGAGAATTCGAAATGAGTATGATGGGACAGTTGAAATACTTTCTCGAACTCCAAATCAAGAAACTCAATGATGGAATATTCATTAACCAATCAAAGTACGTCAATGAGCTCTTAAAGAAATTTAACATGGAAGGGTGCAAAGAAATTTTTATTCCTATGTCTTCCACTCTTAAACTCGACAATGATGAGAAAGGTAAGTCTGTTGACCAGAAACAGTATCGAGGTATAATTGGGTCTTTACTTTATTTAACTGCTTCTAGGACTGATATTTTATTTGCTAGTTGTCTGTGTGCTCGTTTACAAGCTAATCCAAAAGAGTCTTATCTCATTGCTTGCAAACGAATTTTTCGATATTTAAAAGGTGCTGCTGGTTGAGGTTTGTGGTATCCATCAAGCATTGATTTTGAACTTTCTGCATATAGTCATGCTGATTTCGGTGGATGCATAATTGATAAAAAAAGCATCACTAGAACTTGTCATTTCATGAGTTCATGTCTAATTTCATGGGGCAGTAAGAAACATACTAGTGTCGCTACTTCCACAGCTGAAGCAGAATATGTGGCTGCGGGGAGTGCATGTGCACAAGTTTTGTGGATTAAAAATCAATTACTAGATTATAGCATTGATCTTAAAAATACACCTATTTTTTGTGATAATACTAGTGCCATAAATTTGAGCAAAAACCCCATATTGCATAGTAGGACAAAACATATTGAAATTCGTCACCATTTTATTCGTGACCATGTCCAAAACGGGAATGTGCGTCTCCAATTTGTTGGTACTAATGAACAATTGGTGGATGTTTTTACAAAACCATTACCCGGAGATACTTTTAACTTCATTCGCATAAATTTAGGAATGGGACATGTTGATCAATTTTAATTTTTCATATTCATCATATCAATATCAAAATGGTCATGGAAACAGAGGATATCATCAGAAGAATGGTACTATTTATTTGGTCTTATTTACGTAAGCTACGGACCTTGGCTTACGTACGTAATAAGCAGACAGTTTTTGGTTAGTGAGTTCTGGACTCTATATTACGGCCGCTATATCATCAGAATAACGCATGTTAAAGGGCTTAATGTTCGTTGTGGACAGTTCTCTACGTACGTTATAATTTTTCCAGAAATAGGCAGTAACCACTAGAACCTCCCTTACGTTCGTTATTCTCCCTCGTAAAGTCCGTAACACCCTCACCATTACGGCATTTATACCCCTTAACGTACGTAATTACCATCGGTCCAGTTACCAATTCTCCCAACCCATCGGTCCTGTAGCACCGCTGAATTGCGGAGGGTGCATATGGATCACATTCTGAAGCAAGCCATCTGATGTCGGGTTAGGATTGTTCAGCTGAACGGCTTGGGCCAGGATAGTCATCTGGTTAGCCAATTGTTGAAAGACATTCGTAACTCCAAAATCTGCGTTATCCCCTTGGCCGGTCGACTGGTCGTGATGACCCTCGATATCAGAATGTACTAAGTTAGATAAACTAGGGGTGGTCGACCCCGCAACGGAACTGAAGGAAGCGGACGCACCACGTCCTCGTCCGCATCCACGACCACAGCCTCGTATCTGTACCCTATCCGAAAACATTCTGAAGGATACACAAAGCACGTAAGTACAATTCAAATAGCACGTCATCGAAGTGACCGATTCCCAAAAATACCAATTCAAAAGTAAAGCGATTAAGGAAACACTAGGAGAGTAAGATGTCTTACAAGCACCGGTCGCACTGTGATGATGGAAAAGTAGTGATACTGTAGACAAACGATGACTCAATCGACCCAAAAAACCAACAGCCTAGGTATCCGTAAACCTAAGCTCTGATACCATATTCTGTAATACCCCAAGTTATTAAGGGTATATTACAGCGCCGTGAGCCCCACCATGGGACCCACAAGGCTATTTATACGCGGAACTATGAACTTTGACCGATAAGGTCCAAGTACAATGAAATGGAGGACAATAAAAATAGTATTCAAACCATATCCAATACATCGGAATACAATACATCACAATTCAATACCACGACAACACTGGCCAAAACATCAAGGAAACCGAAAACAGTACTCGAGTATTCAAAAACCATTCAAGTGCAACAATATTGAATAGAGGAAATACAAAACATAACCACTAAAAAGACATAGTATCACACTTGTCCATCATTTTCATGCCGACCCGGTACATGCCTATCCACTCTCCTGGATCCTGAAATATATGAAAGGTGTTTCCCCCATAAAGGGGTTAGCCGTCGAGTAGCTACTATAAGTATATCGAATATGAAGCTCAATACTCCTTCAATAAAGTAAATGTAATCATCATCTCATCAATTCAAGACCAGTATTCCGGAATAACTAAATTTTATAGCATCACATTCAATACATACATTATTAATTGCGGAACCGAACTAGAGGCTACGGAATCCTCAGAGAACCCATCGGTCCGTCCCATAGTGGTTAACCCAAAATATTCTCGAAACCGCACCAGAGGCTTCGGAACCCTCAGAGGACCCGTTGACCCATCCCAGAGTGAATATAAACCATTACAAAATTCATATAGCTTACATTCAAGTTGAGAACGTACAATCATAAATATATACTTGCCTTTGAGACATCGAGAATCGGAAGGAAAAGTATACAAGTTCAGTAGGTCCAGTAATGCACTTCCGGCACCTAAATGATTTGTATGGAATATGTAAATTAATAAGCAATACTCAATTCATATGGAGGAACTCACGAAACCCACTAACAATTTCCCCCCGGTTACAATATCATGAACATAGGGTTGGGAAAACACCCAAACCCTCTCGAATTCGCAACACAAACCCCAGTAGGACATGAAATCGTAGGTTTGACATATAAACAAGTGAGATTAATCACAAACTCAAGATTTCCATGTTCAAGAATGGGTTACACAACCGAATCAAACAAAACCCCCCCAAAACTACCCAATGTAGGGATCCACTAAGATTTACCTCGATTTGAAGGAGAAGAGACGGTATTGTGATGATTGAATCACGTTATGAACTCGAGATGATGATGATTGATGGACTCCCGTCGATTTTTCACCTTGGAATCGCCAAAACCGCTCCAAAGGAGAGAAAGAAGGAAGAAATGAGTTAAGAAACCCGTCCCTCCAATTTATATAGGTTGACCAATGTTACAGACGTAACTATTTCTTCTTACGATCGTAACTATGTTACTAGGAAACTCCCAGTTTAACGAACATAGCTTACGTCCATAACATCCCAGGATTATGGCCGTAACATCCAACACTTACGGTTGTAAGGTACAAATGGATACGGCCGTCGAAATGGTACTGGAATAAATAGATTTTTAATGAAGGCAACTTACGGCCGTAACAAGAAGGAACTTACGACTGTAACTAACTGACTTACGGCCATAATTGGAGAAGCATACGACCGTAACTATGCTACTGGACTAGCAGGTTTTGATGAACGAAACTTACGGCCATAACAAGAAGGAACTTACGGCCGTAACACAAGGCTGCAACACTAAACCTGAGTCCGGCAGCTCGAAAACGACACGAGTGATGCGGAAATCAACGGATAGCAGTAATTCATGAAGTGCCTAAGAACAACGTCAATATACGGGTTCACGTACTATACGAACTTGACATTTCGACCACCCCAAAAGTACAGAGGATGAATAAAAGGGAAAATGCCCAAATCTTTGGTAAATTACCAAACGGCCCAAAAGTCCGAATAATCACGATACAAGCTCCAATAACAAAACCGATGCTGACAACGCGTCTAAATACATTGAACGAACTTGTAGAGTAGATGAAATGACAGTTCCAAACAATATTTACAAGAATCGGACCAAAACACGGTATAGTCACAAAATCTTTAGGGTTCGACTACAATGACTGTGAAACTCGATCAAATGACAAAAGTGCAGCACAAATAAAATTCTCAAAGTGTCGAAACGATTACAAGTGATTCACGAAAATCATAAAGATATGGGAAGTCAAAAAATGTGAATATTACAAAAGGCACAACTAATGAAGGACCCACCGAACAATGGGGACTTAAATCCACTTAAATTTGATTATAATATATTAGGGAGGATGACATTTGGTTTTTCAACAGCGGATGTTCTTGATACATGTCACAAGATATAAACAAATTAACCGATTATGTAGAAGGTCGTGGTCCAAAAATCCAATTAGATGAGAAATCCAAAGGACGAACAAAAGGGAAAGGGACCTTGCTTGTAGGAAAGTCCAAAGTTACTGGTGTAGCCTATATTAAAGGACTATAGTACAATCTAGAAAGTGCAAGCCAGTTATGTGACAAATAGTTCCCGATTAAGTTCTTTGAAGGAAATTGTAGGGCAAAGGACATCAAGACCAAGCAAATAGTCCTCACATGATCCCGGTCAGGTAACATTTAAGTCGTAGATATCTACAGGTACTGTATTTTATTGCTTTGTTTCCAAATGAACTGCGAGTCAATGCTGGCCATGGCATAAAAAATGTCTCATATCAACTTGAAGACCATCAGTAAAGTAGGCCGACAGGGCATGGTCAGAGGCTTGCCAGTTGTATCATTACATAAGTTTGTATCGTGTCAAAAGGTAAGCAACTCAAGACATCCCTAAAAAGTAAATCATATTTCCCAACCCATTGGGTCCTAGATTTATTGCATATGGACTTATATGACCATGTTGACTTTGTCAGCCTAGAAGGTAAGAAATATTATCTTGTTAACGTTGATGATTTCTCCAGGTACATTGGGATAATATTCTTGAAAAATAATAAGGAGACAACCACAAATATGCCGGAGTACCTAAAGAAGCTACAAAATGAGAAAAGGGCTTAGCATTGTACCCGTTCGATCCGACAGAGGCATAGAATTCACAAATCGCTTCATAGAGCAATACTATTTGGACAATGGCATACAACATGAATATTCACCAGCTCGGACCCCACAATAAAATGGTGTTGCCGAGCGAAAGAACAAAATGCTGAAGGAGGCAACCAGAACAATAATTGTGCAATATCCGTGTTTTTTTACTTTTGGCAATTGTGAGTTATATTGCTTTTCCACTTTCAACGATTTGCTTGTAATCATTTTGATACTTCAAAACTATCTCGTTCTGCACTTTTTGCTATTTGAACGAGTTTGGAGGCCATTTTAGTTGAATCTGTGTGATATCATAACTTTTACATATTTAGGTTCAATTTTTGTAAATCTCGATCAAAACTATCATTCCGATGTTTCTAGTAGCTCGTTTAATGTTTTTAGATGTGTTGTGAGCTTTAGTATTGCTCTTCGATGTCGAATCATGTTTTTCGTATGTTTTGGGCTGTTTTATAATTTCCCACAATTTTGGGCATGGGATTTCGTATTCATTTTCCCATACCTTCAAGTGGTCGGAGTCGTGAGTTTGTTTTGTGCGTAAGTGCCCTTAAGCATGTTAGATTTGTTTCCAGTTCAGACAATCGAGGCGGCGAAACACGACATAGATTAGCAGCTAACTGATGCACTTATTGCACCTGGTAGGGACGCATGATCTGACACACGAGCTGACGCACGAGTTGGTGCTCGTGCGCCACAACACATGGTGGGCAGTGGGTTTCGCACGACCCAATGCACGGACTGATGTACGAGCAGATTTGGTTGTGCATATCTATTCTGTTAAGCATACTAAACCGACGCACGCGTCACGCATGAGAAACTGGTCGTGCGTGTCCGGTCATGCGCCTCGGTGAGTATAAAAATGTGACAATCGGGTTTCACCCCAATTTTTTCATCTTCCCTCCTCCTCTTCAGTGATTTGAGCGATTCTAAGGCGATATCTTCTTATGAATTCATCAACCATCAACATTCTTGGGCTTCAAACGTGATTTAATCATCACCTATCCATCTTTTCTTCTTTAAATTGAGGTAAATTCCTTAGAACACTAGTTAGGGAGACTTTTGGGGGTTTTCCTTAGATTAATACGTTTAATTTGTTTTGAAGCTTTAAATCCTTCAGTTTATGAAGTATCTACCCGTACCCATGTTTTCCTTACGAATTTACAAATGTTTTTGTGTATTACTCGGATTTGAGAGGGTCTGGATGATTTCCAACCTCTATGTGAATATCCTTGAAGAATTGTAAATCGTAGAAGGTGTTTTGGGAGTTTCGTCTTGTGAATTGAGTATTAATTGTTGATTATCGTATTCCCTATGAATCGTTTAGGGCCGGAAGTGCATTCTTGGGCCTACCGAGCTTGTATACCATCTTCCTTCCAATTCATATGTCTCAAACGCAAGTATATGTTTATGATTATATGTTCTTGACTTTGAAATTGAATTATATTTATTGTGTGTCAGTATATGTTCACTCCGGGATGGGCCACCGGGTCCTATGAGGGGTCGTTGCTTCTACTGCAATCCATTAACATCTTTAGGTTAACCACTCCGAGATGGGCCTATGGGTCCTCTGAAGGGTCGCTGTTTCTGGTACGATCTACGGTTAATCATGTATATGTTTGAAATGTGAAATGGTATGATATTTAGTTATTCCGAATACTGGTCTTAATTTTAGTGAGATGATGTTATGCTTACTTTTCCATTCAAGAAAGATTACTTTATATTTGATATACTTGCACTAGCTATTCCACAGATAACCCCATTCGGGGGAAATACGTTTCATGTATTTCAGGTTCCAGACGAGCAGATGAGTGAGTACCGGGTCAGTGCCAAGATGATGGGCAAGAGTGATGTTGTGTCATTTTATTTCCTGTACTATTTATGTTCTCGATCTCAGATATTGTATATTTCATGAATTTTAGTAATCGGATACTATGGGATGTTTTTTTGTTGTTTCTATTTTCTTGCTATCGGTTTAATCCCCGTTGACTTTGTCCATCAATCCTGATGATTACTTTTGATGTCGATTATTACCGATTTCTTTTTAGTCATGTCTAGGCCTTGTCTAGAGAACAACAACAAAATACATGGTGAAACTCAACACCGGAACTTGAACACCAATCCACGAGGGTCTACGATCTTCTAAACCGAGCTGGGATGATGATATAAGAGATTTTCGGGGCTTGGGAGTTCTCAAGTTGCAGAAATAGGCCAAGGAGTGAGGAGGAAATTAAAGGAGGTTGAGGTCTATAAATAGAATTTTAGACATTACGTACGTTAATGCGAGTTACTTACGTTATCGCCTTAGCGTACGATATTCTCAATACTTAGCGTACGTTAACATCCGGCAGTAGCTCACTTCCTCGATTTTGGATTCTCTTATGTACGTTATCCAAACCCCTTTATGTACGTAAAACCATGTACCTAATGCATGTTAACACCCATATCTAACGTACGTTAAGCCTCATTGACCTACTTTATTGAAAAACCATCCAGGTTCACGCGGGGCAATTCGACGAATCTCCATCTGGCCCCCACACACCGACCTTATCTGATCTGCATTTGACTGAAGCTTATGTACGCTACGCTACAACTATAATGTACGTTATATTCAACACTTAAAGTACGTTAATGTTAATGTACGTGCAGATGCATGCATGCATGAATGTGTTGGAAACTCAAAAATGCAAATACGAATACGGGAAACCACACTTCGATTAATAGTATCACATATCAAATGTTACAAGTTCGAATACAGGTATAATACACAATAATTATCTGGGCATTACATACTACCCCTCTAAAAAGAAGTTTCGTCCCGAAACTTAAGACGAAAACAATTTCGGGTATCTCGACTTCATACTATCCTCAGTCTCCCAAGTTTCTTCTTCAACTCCATGTCGAGACCACTGAACTTTAACCAAGGAGATTGGTTTATTCCTCAATTGTTTGACTCGACTCTCGAGTATCTTGTTTGGCTTTTCTTCGAACATGCCATCATTAGCCACTTCAATCTCACCAAAATCAATAATATGACTGGGATTCGGTACATATTTCCGTAATTAGGATACGTGGAACACATTATGAACATGACTGAGTGATGGCGGTAAGGCCAACCTATACGCCAACTGCCCAACTCTTTCAAGGATCTCGAATGGTCTGATATATCTCAGACTCAGCTTTCTTTTCTTCCCAAAACAGAAAGTTCCCCGAGTAGGAGAAACATTTAAGAGCATGTGGTCCCCAATTTCAAACTCTAACGGGTGACGGTGCACGACTGCATAAGACTTCTGTCGACTCTGGGCAGTCAACAGTCTTTCACGAATCAGAGCTACATTCGAATCATCCCAACATAGGGGAGATCTGCATCTTTTCCCGTACAATGCTTCAAACGGTGCCATCTTAATGGAAGCATGCCAACTATTATTGTAGGCAAATTCAATCAATGGCAAATGAACCTCCCAAGCAGTCGACCAATCTAAGGCACAAGCTCTTAGCATATCTTCTACTGTCTGAATAGTCCTTTCGGACTGTCCGTCAGTCTGAGGATGATAAGCGGTGCTAAAGTTCAGCTCAGTTCCCAAGGCTTTATGAACTGTCTTCCAAAAGTGTGACACAAAGCGACCATCCCGATCCGAAATCATGGTCTTCGGTGTACCATGCAATCAGACTATCTTTGCAATAAACACTCGTGCCAAATTCTATGGTCCCCAAGTATCCTTAATACACAGGAAATGATCCGACTTGGTTAGATGATCAACTATCACCCAAATCATATTCATCCCCTTTATGGTCCTTGGCATATTGGTGATAAAGTCCATCGACATATCCTCCCACTTCCATTCAGGAATCGGAAGTGGCTTCAACATTCCGGCAGGTCGCTGATGTTCAGTCATAACCTGTTGACAAGTTAAACACTTCGAGATGTATTGTGCTACATCCTTATTCATATTTCCCCACCAGAAATTCTGTTTTAGATCCTTATATATCTTACTGGTGCCCAGATGAATAGAATAGGGCGCACTGTGAGCTTCCTTCAGATCATCTATTTCAGAGCATTGTCATCGGGGATGCAAAGTCTACTATGGAACCTCAGAATTCCATCATCATATATTACAAATCCTGGGGCCTTCCCCTCGTCCACTTCATCATGTAACCGAATAATCAGAGAATCATCCAACTACTTAGATTCGATTTCTTCGATTAACGACGAAGTTAATTCCATCGCACAAAGTTGCCCTTGGACTCCTTGCACCCATACTTCAATTCCTTCGCGAATCAATTCTTGTCGAATGCTGGACTGGGATGTAAGTGTTTCCAACATTCGAATAGAAATAGGTTTATGGCTCAGTGCATTAGCTACCACGTTCGCTTTGCCTGGATGATAAAGAATTTCCAGGTCGTAATATTTTATCAATTCCAGCCATATCCTCTGTCTCATGTTAATTCCTTTTGACTGAAAATATACTTGAGACTTTTGTGATCTGTGAAGATCTGACAATGAGTGCCGTACAAGTAATGTCTCCAAAACTTCAGGGCAAAGAAAACGGCTGCTAACTCTAAATCATGTGTCGGGTAGTTAACCTCATATGGTTTTAACTGTCGAGAGGCATAGGTAATCACCCTATTCTTCTGCATCAACACGCAACCCAGACCCTGATTTGAAGCATCGCTGTAAACCATGAACCCATTAGTTCCATCTGGTAGTGCTAATATTGGCGTTGTTGTCAATCTTCTCTTAAGTTCATCTATACTAGTCTGACATTTCTCATCTCACAGGAATTTCTGAGCCTTCTGTAATAGATGAGTAAGCGGACGAGCAATTTTGGAAAATCCTTCCACAAAACGACGATAATATCCAGCAAGTCCTAACAAACTTCCGATTTCCTTTACGTTCTTAGGAGATTCCCACTCCAAAATTGCCTCAACTTTCTTCGGGTCTACCTGTACTCCATCGATTGATATTACGTACCCAAGGAACGTTACTTCCTTAATCCAGAACTCGCATTTGTAAAATTTTGTATAAATTTGCTCAGCTCTCAAAGTATTCAATAAAATTCGCAAATGTTTTGCATGCTCTTCTGGTTCCTTCGAATAGATCAAGATATTGTCGATGAAAACGACCACGAATTTATCCAAGTATTCCAAGAATAGATGATTCATCAATTGCATAAACACATCCAGAGCATTATTAAGACCAAATGGCATCACCACAAACTCATAGTGCTCGTACCGGGATCTGAAAGCGGATTTCGGTATATATAGATTCCTTAATCCTTAACTGATAGTATCTTGATCTCAAGTTGATCTTCGAGAATACCGTTGCTCCCTGGAGTTGATCAAATAAATCATCGATCCGAGGCAATGAGTATTTATTCTTGATCGTCACCTTGTTTAGCTCCCTATAATAAATACATAATCGGAGGGATCCGTCTTTCTTTCGAACGAAAAGAATGGGCGCACCCCAAGGAGAAACGCTAGGTTGAATGTGACCCTTCTGCAACAATTCCTCAAGATGTTTCTTTAACTCATACATCTCGGTTGGCGCCATACGGTATGGTGCTATGGAAATAGGTGCGGATCCTGGTTCCAATTCAATATTAAACTCTACAGCTCTATGTGGAGGTAATCCAGGTAGTTCGTCAGGGAATACATATGAGAATTCGTTCACAACTGGAATAGATAAGAGCTCTACTCCTTCTTCCTTCTTCATGGCATAACACCAAAACCCGGTACAACCCTGTTTCAGAAATTTAATTGCTTTCATGGCTTTAGTCACTTTCCCTGAGCTTCCTGGTCTCCATCCTTCGAATAAGTGTTCAGATCCGTCATCAGCAATAATCGAGATAACTCTCTTCCAGTAATTCAAAATAACCCCATAATGATCGAGTCAATCGTCTCTATGAATCAAATCGTCACCATGGATGTTGACCACAATAAGATTTGACGGCCAATTCCTCCCTCCTATCAACATAGGAAAATTCCTAACTTCTAGATTTCCCACAATTCTCTCTCCACTCGACAGACTCACAACATAAGGTTCACAATCATGCAAACATGATATTTTCAAACGATTAACACAATTCAATGATGTGAAAGAATGCGTAGCTCCTGAATCGAATAAGACACTAACCGGTTGCAACAACAGTGTTCTGATCATCGGACCTCCTCATCTCATAATGGTGCGGAGGAACGGAACCAGCACTTGATGCTTCTCTTTTCCCAAAATTCTGCTGTTGAAGACCACTATGCGGTGTCAGGTTCACACTCGTCTCTTTCGGAACTTGTGCTGAAGTGCGAGGTCCAAACGATCTAGTCACATTTCCACAAAAAGTCGCACGATGCCCTTCTTGCCCACATTCAAAACAGGTCACAGAAGGAGCGGAGCAATCACGTCGAACATGCCCTGGTCGTCCACAGTTATAACACTTCTTCATTGCATCGGTAACCGTTGATGCCGTTTTGAACTTCTTTCCACATTGAGAAGGTACGGAGGCCTCTTGGATAAATGGAATGAGGACTAGCCCTTGCGGGGCGCACTACTCTTGCTCTTGGTGATGTTTATAGACATTTTCTGCTTCTTTGCTTCCACAAATTTCTCAACTACTGTTTCTTTCATTTCGTAAGCCAGGGCTTTGTCCTGATAGTATCGGAGATTAGTACATTCAAATCCCGATATATATTATTGGATCTCCGGCTTCATCTGATGTCGAAGTGAAAAATCTTTTCTGCCTTGGTTCTGACGAGATGTCCCACAAAGGTCAGCTGGTGGTTATAAGTCTTAATCATATCCATCACAGATGCCTCCAAATTTTGCAGTGAGAAAAACTCTTGGACTCTAGCCTCTCTAACTAGAGGAAGACAATATTGTGCTTCCATCTTTAATTTGAATTCTGTCCAGTCAGTCTTATAATCCTCATGTCTAATAGCTTGCCACCAGTCGAAAGCTTCCCCAGTCAGAAAATACTGAGCGGTCAGAACTTTTCGGTCATCGGGATAATTAATTCCCGCAAATATCTTCTCCAGTTCTTTCAGCCAGTGGTCCCATGTAGGCATCTCTGAAGAACCGTCAAATTTCGGTGGGTGTAATTTGACCACTACTGAAAGACACTTGTCTCCCTGATTGTCTTCGTTACGCTGTTGGCCATCGTTGCTTGCATGCGGTCAACTGTAACACCCCCAAGTTATTCAGGGATTCTTACAGCGTCGTGAGCCCCGCCATGGGACCCACAAGGCTACTCATATGCGGAACTTTAAATTTTTGACCGAGAATGTCCAAAAAAAATGAAATGAAAGACAATACAAAGGGTATTCAAACCATCTCCAATGTATCCAAATACAACACAACACAAAATAAATACCTCGGCAACACAGGCCGGGACATCAAGGAAAGATGAAAACCAATACTCGAGTATTCAATAACCATTCCAGTACAACAACACTGAATGGAGGAACACAAAATATAACCAGAGATAAGACACAGTAACCCACTTGCCCATCATCTTCATGCCGACCCGATACCTGCTTGTCCGCTCTCCTGGAACCAGAAATACATAAAAAGTATTTCCTCTATAAAGGGGTTAGCCATCGAATAGCTAGTGCAAGTATATCGAATATGAAATACAATACTCCTCGATAATAAAGTAAAAGTAACCGTCAATTCATCATTTCAAGACTAGTATTCCGGAATAACTAAATCTCATTGCATCACGTCGATACATACATGACCAACCGTGGAACCGCACCAGAGGCTACGGAACCCTCAGAGGACCCGTCGGTCCATCCCAGAGTGGTTAACTCATATGATCCGTGGAATCGCACCAGAGGCTACGAAACCCTCAGAGGACCCGTCGGCCCATCCCAGAGTGTATATAAACAAACATGCCATTCATATATTATACTTTCAAAGTCGAGTACGTACAATCATAAATATATACTTGCCTTTGAGATATCGAGAAATTGAACGGAAAAGAGTATGAGTTCGGTAGGTCCAAGAACGCACTTTCGGTACCTAAACGATTCGCATGGGATATGATAATCAATAATCCATACTCATAACTCACGAAGAAACTCCTGAAACCCGCCTACGATTCCCGAAACTACGAGAGTAAACAACTAGAGGTTGGAAAAATCACCCAAACCCTCACAAGTCCGAACACGGTGCAAACCAAACCGCAAAATCATAGGAAAAGCATGTATACGGAGTAGATACATCATAATCTCAAGGTTCTCAAGCTCCAAAATAGATAAATCAGACGAATCTAAGAAAACCCCCAAAATTCCTAAAATTAGGGTTCTAAAGATTTTTACCTTGATTTGGAAGATGGAATAGATTAGATGTTGTGAAATCTTTGTTATCCAACCAAAGATGTTGATATGTGAAGAAGGATTGCCTCCAAACTCCCCGAATCGCCCAAATCCCGCTGCTCCCGATCGAAAATGTGAGAAGGATGAAAAAATTGACGAAATGGAAGTTAATTGTCCAATATATACTTGCCAGTCTAGCGCACGCTACACCTCAATATTAGCATGCGCTAGCGGGGTCACCGCGTAGTCCAGTGGCTTCTGTCAGCCTCGCTAGCGTGCGTTAAGCAAAACCATTGCATGCGCTAATCGTCTTCCTTTAGCGTACGCTAGCCGAAAGTTAGAGTGCGCTACCTGGGAGTTAGTGTCCAGAAACTGGAGTCCAGGACCTACTGTCCTCTGCCCTGTTCGAGTCTTAGCATGCGTTGCTGTGATAGCTAGCATGCGTTACGCAACACTTATAGCGTACGCTAGCCGAATCATAGCGTACGCTACCTGATACTCCAAATGGCCTAACAACCTCACTGCCTCTGCCGACCCAGCCCGTTAGCGTGCGCTTCGGACGTGTTAGCACGCGCTACTGACCACAAATAGTGTGCGCTAGTTAACTCCTAGCATGCGCTAACTGCTAGTCCAGAGAACAGAATTAGCTACTGCCTCTGCCCTGTATGGTCCCTTAGCGCGCGCTAAGGCTCAAAGCTAGCATATGCTACTCAAGAAGAATTTCCGTGCATTATCCTAGGCCTAACGTGCGCTATCTCTCTGACCCAGAACACTGTCGAAAGGTCTAAACAACACGATCATGATCCAAACAAGGTACAAATCTCTATAACAACATCGACTACTTCACAAGGAGTTTACAGAGTGACAAAATAGGAAGAACGGCAAGGTCAGACAGTTAATAAAAAGTACGGGTATTACATTCTCCCCCTCTAAAAAGAAGTTTCGTCCCGAAACTTAAGAAATAAAAAGTTTGGGGTACTCCGACCTCATCTTCTCTTCCGTCTCTCAAGTCGCCTCCTCGACTCCATGTCTCAACCATTACACTTTAACCAATGGAATGGTTTTATGCTGAAGTTGCTTCTCACGACGTTCAAGGATCTTCACTGGTCTCTCGGGAAAGGTAATATCCTCGGCTACATCAATCTCACTTTAATCGATAACATGACTCGGATCCATCATGTACTTTCTCAACTGAGACACATGAAAAACACTATGGACGTGACTCAAAGCTGGAGGTAACGCCAAGCGATAAGGTAAGTCTTCAACCCTGTCTAAAATTTCAAAAGGACCGATATACCTCAGACTAAGTTTCCCCTTTTTCCCGAAGTGGAAAACCCCTCTGGTCAGCGACACCTTGAGTAAGACGTGATCCCCCACTTCGAACTCCAACAGTCGACGATGAGTATCAGCATAAGATTTATGACGGCTCTGGGCAGTCAACAACCGTTCCCGTATAATAGAAATATTTTCCTTAGTCTCCATCAACATATCCGGCTCTGTTCTGATTAGCTCCAATGCCTCATCCCGACATAATGGCGACCTACATCGCCTACCATAAAGTGCCTCGAATGGTGCCATTTTGATCGATGCATGCCAACTATTATTGTAGGCAAACTCGATAAACGGCAAATGAAGCTCCCAATCATTACTCCAGTCTAGGGCAGAAGCCCACAACATGTCCTCCAACATCTGAATCGTCCTCTCCATCTGACCGTCTGACTAAGGATGAAAGGACGTGCTCAATCTCAACTCGGTACCCAAATCCTGGTGAACGTCCTGCTAAAAATGCGATACGAAACGACCGTCTCGATCAGAAACAATGGTCTTGGGGGCACCATGTAATCTTACGATTTCAGCTATAAAAGTTTGAGCCAATATCTCCGGTCCCCACGTATCCTTAATACCCAAGAAGTGTGCAGACTTGGTCAACGATCGACGATTACCCAAATCATATTCATTCCGGCTCTAGTTCTCGGTATGCCAGTGATAAAGTCCATAGAGATGTCTTCCCACTTCCATTCGGGAATGGGAAGTGGCTTCAACAACCCCGCCGGTCATTGATGTTCGATTTTGAATTGCTGACACGTCAAGCACCGTAGTACAAATTCCGTGACATCCTTCTTCATGTTATCCCACCAAAAATTTTGCCTCAAATCATTGTACATCTTACTCGTTCTGGGGTGGATTGAGTAAGGCATAGCATGAGCTTCTCAGAGAATTCTCGGCCTCAACTCTAGATCATTCGGAACACAATGCCTGCCCTGGAATCCCAGAATACTATCCTTGTGAATCATAAATCCAGGGGCTTTTCCTTTAATTACATATTCCTTCAGTTGAGAGATCATGAGGTCACTCCACTGTTTCCCTTTGATGTCGTCAACCAAGGACGAAGTAATTTCGAGAGTGCATAATTGTCTTTGTACTCGTTGAAGTCAAACTTATATTCCTTGCTTGATTAAATCCTGACGAATCTTCGTCTGAGAAGTAAGAACCTCGAGCATCTGGAGCGATGCCGATTTACGGCTGAAAGCGTCTGCGACAACATTGGCTTTTCCGGGGTGGTAAAGAATTTCGAAATCATAATCCTTTATCAACTCTAACCAACGTCTCTGTCTCATGTTCAGCTCTTTCTGACTAAAAATGTACTTCAGGCTCTTGTGATCGGTATAAATCCGACACTGAGAACCATACAAATAGTGTCGCCAAATCTTGAGTGCGAAAACAATTGAGACTAACTCCAAATCGTGGGTAGGATAGTTCATCTCATACGGCTTTAGTTGTCGTGACGCAAAAGCTATCGTCTTATCATGCTGCATAAGCACACAACCAAGACCTTGACCCGAAGCATCACTATAAACCACAAATCCCTCACTACCATGGGGTAAAGCTATAATCGGTGCTGAAGTCAAACGTCTCTTCAGCTCATCGAAGCTCTGTTGTCTCTCATCCGTCCAAACAAACTTTTTTATCTTCTGGAGTAATTTCGTAAGCGGACGATTGATTTTCGGGAACCCCTCGAAAAACCGACGGTAATACCCAACAAGGCCCAAAAAGCTACGAACTTCCTTAACATTTTTAGGCGGTGGCACTGCCTCAATTTTCTGCGGGTCTACACAAACCCCTTCAGCCGAAATCACATGGCCGAGAAACATAACTTCTTCCAACCAGAACTCACATTTCGAGAATTTTGCATAGAGGTGCTCGGTTCTCAAAATATCTAGTACCAAACGCAATTGTCAGGCATGTTCCTCCTTATCTCGAGAATAGATCAAAATGTCGTCAATAAAGACGACTACACACCTGTCGAGGTACTCGATGAATATCTTGTTCATTAACTGTATGAATACTGCCGGTGCATTAGTCAATCCGAAAGGCATAACTACAAATTCATAATTCCCGTATCTTGTCTGAAATGCAGTCTTTAGAACGTCGGACTCTCTCACCCTGAGTTGATAGTACCCTGATCTCAAATCAATTTTCGAGAAAATTAAATTGACCTCATCTGTTCGATCAAATAAATCGTCTATACGAGGCAAAGGATACTTGTTCTTGATGGTCACTTTGTTCAACTCACGGTAGTCGATGCACAAACGTAGTGAACCATCCTTCTTTCTCACAAAAAGAGCAGGCGCGCCCCAAGGTGAAGCGCTCGGTCTGATGTACCCTCTCTCCAGAAGTTCTCCCAACTGATTCTTTAATTCATGCATCTTGGAAGGTGTCATCCGATAAGGTGCCTTAGAAATCGGAGCCGCATCCAGCTCTAAATCCACAGAAAATTATATTTCTCGATCTGGTGGTAACCCCGGGAGGTCATCCGGAAAAATCTCGGGATACTCATTAACAATCAGAATCGAAGAGAAATCGACTTCGTTCCCTTCCGTCTTCAAAGCATAACACCAATAGCTCGTGCAACCTTTATTCCAAAGTTTTACGGTCTTCATGGCACTGATAAGCAACTTATATTGGCCCGACTTACGTCCCAAAAATAAGTAATCGGACCCGTCTTTAGTCATCATGGTGATAACCTTAGTACGATAATTCTATCGAGCCAATCCTCGCCGAGGATCACATCCTCGCCTTCCATATCAACTACAATCAAATTCGATAACCAATCTATACCGGCTATAATCACCAGAAAATCTGTAATCTCCCGGTTTCCAACAATTCTATCCCCGCTAGGTAGTTTCACAATGAAGGGATTGCAAGTAGTCATACAAGTTATATTCAAACGGCGTACACACTCCAAGGAAATGAAAGAATGCGTAGCACCCATATCAAAAAGTACATGAACTGGATGAGATAAAATATGAATGGTACCTGAGGCCACTGCCGCATTGGGTTCATCTGTTCGACGCATCTCATAGACTCGTGGCTGTACCAAACTGACGCTAGAGTTCCCCCCTCCAGCGTTCTGACTCCGTCCCCAGCCCCTGCCGTAATTCTGCTGAGACTGACCAAAGGATTGCCGCTGATTCACGCCTTGATCAAGTGGTGCTGGGGAAGAAGCCCGAGTGTCCAGAGTCCGATTTGGTGCGGAACAATAAGCCACTATATGTCCCATCTGTCCGCAAGTGTGGCACTTCAAAGGTGGGAAATTGCATTCCAAATTAACGTGGCCTGGACGACCACAATTATAGCAAGTCACCGGGCGAGCTGAGGTGCCCGGAGCAGAATGGAAACTGCTATTTGCTTTAGAAGAATGTGACGATTGTCCGGCGGAACGGTTAGTCATCTGAGACCTATGGAAATTGCCACTCTAAGATCCAGAAAAATTTCCCGCGATCTTCTGCTTCTTCGGTTCTTCGTTGGTATCGTTGTTGGGGCTTAGCATGTCATGGGCCAAAGCTCTGTCCTGATATTCCTTCAACATGGTGCAAGCAAACCCATCCATGTACCACCGTAAGTCCATATTCATCCGCATATCAAAGTAACGAATCTTATCACGCTCGTTTCGCACTTGATCCTTCGCATGGATCAATTGTTGGTTGTACTCCATGATTTCCTGTGAAACGGGAATATTCTGCGGCTTAGCCTCGAAAAAGGCTCGGATTTGACCTTCTCGCACTGGCCAAGGACAAAACTCGGACTCCAAAAGCTCTTTAAACTCTTCCCATGTAGCAACACGATCCTGGGGCTTGATGACTTTCCACCACGTAGCGGCCTCCTTGGTGAGGAAATACTGAGCAATCGGTAGTTTCCTCGCTTCGGGACAATCAAATGCCTCGAAAATTTTCTCTAACTCCGCTAGCCAATCCTCCCAACCTAACGGGTCTGTGGCACCGCCAAACTGTGGAGGGTCCATACAGATTACATTTTGCAGTAAGGCATTCGTTGTTGGGTTCGGATTGTTCAACTGAACGGCTTGGGCCAAAATGGTCATCTGGTTAGCCAATTGTTGACGTACATTTGCAACTCCAACATCCGCATTGTTCCTCTGGCCAGTCGACTGGTCGTGCTGACTTTCGGTGTCAGGATGCACCGAGTTAGATAGGTTGGGGTTTGTCGATCCCACAACGGAACTGAGGGAAATGGCCGTGCCACGTCCTCGTCTACGTCCACGGCCACGACCATGGCCTCATCCCCTACCAGCTGACATACTGAAGAACACACATGGCACGTAAGTACAATTCAATCACACATCATCGAAGTGACCGATTCTCAAAAATACCAAAATATAAGCAAAACGATTAAGGAAACACCAGAAGAGTAAGTGGTCTTACAAGTACCGGTCACAGTGTGATGATGGCAAGGTAGTGATACTGTAGATAAACGATGACTCAATCGACCCAAAAGACCGACAGCCTAGGTATCCATAGACCTAAGATCCGATACCATATTTTGTTACACCTCCAAGTTATTCAGGGAATATTACAGCGTCGTCAGCCCCGCCATGGGACCCACAAGGCTACTCATATGCGGAACTATAAATGTTTGACCGAAAAGGTCCAAAAACAATGAAATGAAAGACAATACAAAGGGTATTCAAACCATCTCCAATGTATCCAAATACATCACAACACAAAATCAATACCTCGGCAACACAGGCCGGGACATCATGGAAAACTGAAAAACAATACTCGAGTATACAATAACCATTCCAGTACAACAACAATGAATGGAGGAATGCGAAATATAATCAGAGATAAGACACAGTATCACACTTGCCCATCATCTTCATGCCGACCCGATACCTGCTTGTCCGCTCTCCTGGAACCTGAAATACATAAAAAGTATTTCCCCCATAAAGGGATTAGCCATCGAATATCTAGTGCAAGTATATCGAATATGAAATATAATGCTCCTCGATAATAAAGTAAAAATAACCATTAATTCATCATTTCAAGACTAATATTCCAGAATAACTAAATCCCATGTCATCACGTCAATATACATGACCAACCGCGGAACCGCACCAGAGGATACGGAAACCTCAAAGGACCCGTCGGTCCGTCCCAGAGTGGTTATCTCATATGATCCATGGAATCGCACCAGAGGCTAAAAAACCCTCAGAGGACCCATCGGCCCGTCCCAGAGTGGATATAAACAAACATGCCATTCATATATCTTACTTTCAAAGTCGAGAACGTACAATCATAAATATATACTTGCCTTTGAGACATCGAGAAATAGAACGGAAAAGAGTATGAGTTCGGTAGGTCCAAGAACGCACTTCCGGTACCTAAAAAATTCGCAAGGGATATGATAATCAATAATCTATACTCATAACTCACGAAGAAACTCCCGAAACCCGCCTACAATTCCCGAAACTACGAGAGTAAACAACTAGAGGTTGAAAAAATCACCCAAACCCTCACAAGTCCGAACACGGTGCAAACCAAACTGAAAAATCGTAGGGAAAGCATGTATATAGAGTATATATCATAATCTCAATGTTCTAAATCTCCAAAATGGATAAATCAGATGAATCTAAGAAAAACCCCAAAATTCCCAAAATTAGGGTTCTAAGGATTTTTACCTTGATTTGGAAGATGGAATGGATTAGATGTTGTGAAATCTTTGTTCTCCAACCAAAGATGTTGATATCTGAAGAAGGATCGCCTTCAAACTCCCCGAATCTCTCAAATCCCGCTGCTCCTGATCAGAAATGTGAGAAGGATGAAAAAAATGACGAAATGGAAGTCAATTGTCCAATATATACTTGCCCAGTCTAGCGCTCGCTATGCCTCAATATTAGCATGCGCTAGCGGGGTCACCAAGTAGTCCAGTGGCTTCAGTCAGCCTCGCTAGCGTGCATTAGGCAAAACCCTTGCGTGCGCTAGCCTTCCTTTAGCGTACGCTAGCCGAAAGTTAGCGTGCGCTACCTGGGAGTTGGTGTCCAGAAATTGGAGTCCAGAACCTATTGTCCTCTGCTTTGTTCGACTCTTAGCGTGCGTTGATGTGATAGCTAGCATACGTTACGCAACACTTATAGCGTGCGCTAGCCGAAGCGTAGCGTACGCTACCTGATACTCCAGACGGCCTGACAACTTCACTGCCTCTGCTGACCCAGCCCGTTAACGTACGCTACGGATGTGTTAGCGCGCGCTACTGACCACAAATAGCGTGCGCTAGTTAACTCCTAGCGTGCGCTAACTGCTAGTCCAGAGATCAGAATTAGCTACTGCCTCTGCCTTGTCTGGTTCCTTAGCACGCGCTAAGGCTCAAATCTAGTGTGCGCTACTCAAGAAGAATTTGCGTGCGTTAGCCTAGGCCTAGCATGCGCTATCTCTATGACCCAGAACACTGTCGAAAGGTCTAAACAACACGATCATGATCCAAATAAGGTACAAATCTCTATAACAACATCGACAACTTCACAAGGAGTTTACAGAGCGACAAAATAGGAAGAACGGCAGGGTCAAACAATTAATAAGAAGTACGAGTATTACATCAACCACCTAAGCAAATTGGGTCATCTGAGTGACCACTTGTTGAAGCACTCCCGGCATGTTATGATTTACATCTTCCTCCATAGTTCGTGCTCGGTCATTATTTACCGATTCCTGTTGTCAGCCAAAATAGAAATCAGCTTGATTAGCCGACAAATATGGGGTAGACGATGAATCTTCCTGACTCGTATTACCACGTCTGCGTCCACGACCGTGTCCGTGTCCACGACCTCCTCTTAACATACTGTAAACACAAATACTCAATACCCAGAGCAAAATCTTCTAAAATTTGTCAATATCCACAAAACACGAAATAATTAAAATGGTAGTATATGAGATTAGGAAACTTACAACCACGGTCCACATGACGACGTTGGCTGTATAGTGATGTTATACGCGACCAATAAATCAAACGACATAAACAGACCCAACTAAACCCAACTGCTAAGATATCCATGAGTCTTAGCTCTGATACCATATTCTGTAACACCCCGAGATATTCGGGATAATTACAGCGCCGTACACCTTTAAAATAAGAATTTACAAGGCTAAATTAAAATAAATGTTGAACAATATGAAAGTACCACCAATAGTTGAGTAATTTAATAATCGGTTTAATCACCCCAAAACAATCCATTTATTACAAACTTCTCAAATCATCAAAAGAACACACGTACTCGAGTACTAAATACCAAACCAGAATACCAAAACAATACAACGGATAACATCACTGTGTCCCTTCATCATTATGTCGGTACTGTGGTTTCTTCCCCGCTCCTCGGCTACCTGGACATCAAAACAAATGTCCACCCCCACAGGGGTTAGCAAAACAATGCTAGTACAAGTATTATAATATACAAAATCAGATATGGAACAACGATGCATAGAAAAATACAAAACACGGACTTCCTCTACAGGAATCCAACGATGCGAATCCACATGATTCCATCAACACCACACAGGGTAATCCAATGATCCGGCACCCTCAACATGGATCCCAAGATGATCCCATCGGACAAACACGAGGTGGAAAACCCGTCCAATGATCCAGCGCCCTCAGAATAGATCCCAAAATGATCCCATCGGACCAACACGAGGTGGACAACTGATCCAGCACCCTCAGCATAGATCACGTGATCCCTTCAGATCAATACAACATATAAAATACAACTATGCATACACATATGCAAATCGATATGTCCATCAACATGAACAACATAGGAGTAAATAACCTGAAGGGCATTATGACAATTCAACTTGGATGATCTCATGTTCAACAACATGAATAACAATATGCATGCTCAAAATCATCAACATTAAACCAATAGTCAAATTACAATACTTGCCTTAGAAATATGGCAAGAAATAAATACTTCAACGACTGTCAATATGCACGAAGGTCGACGCTCTTCGATCAATCACCTTGCAAGACCCGGACCTTATTCAAAAACAAATAACAAAGGGTTCAACTTACATCACAAATTTAATGTACGAACACCTAGCGCCTTAATATATCCGAGTTAACATTAACGTAAGTCCGTTTCATGGTTTATCTACTCGATGAAAGCTAAGCCAGAATTAATGATGTACTTCATATGAATCGAATGACCATATCGGAGATGAAATGTCTACGTCTATGGGTTCATGGATATATATGTCATCACAATCCAAACCTTAATCTTGATTTATATTTCCAATAACTGTATGGTTTGGCTGATCTTACAATTCATATCAAAGGTGTGATTCAAGAAACAAGCATACCAAGCGTATTTCGAAAGGATATGATACAACGGTGTTCCTGGTTTGATTCTATCAACATAGCCGGTTCGTTTTAACCATGAATATGAAAAGATTGTTAAATCAAACACCTCTATCAAAACACGAACTATCATCGGTGAAATACCTTAGTAATCTCAGAAAACTTATTAGAATCATGCTCAGAATCCATAACAAACTCAGGACACTACATTCTAGGGTCCTATCCCAACAAGGTTTGATTAATACTCTTAACAACGAAGGAGAAACGAAGTATAACTGAATCTATTCTCCTAAAAACATAGTGTTCGACTCGTCATGATAATAACGAACAGGTAATCTCAAAAAACAGGTTCAAAGCGTCATTAAGAACATGTATTCTAGTTGGTGAAGGATCAACATACCTTAATATAGAGAAGTACAATGAAATACTTGGTGAAACTCAACACCGAAAGCTTGAACACCAATCCACAAGGATCTACGATCATCTAAACCGAGATGGGATGATGATATAAGAGATTTTTGGGGCTGGGGAGTTATCAAGTTGCAGAAATCGGCCAATGAGTGAGGAGGAAATGAAAAGGAGGTTGAAGCCTATAAATAGAATTTAAACATTACGTACGTTAATAGCAAAGCCTTACGTACGTTATCGCCTTAGCGTACGCTATTCTTAATACTTAGCGTACGTTAACATCCGGCAGTGGCTCACTGCCTCGATTCTGGCTTCTCTTACGTACGCTATCCAGACCCCTTTACGTATGTAAAACCATGTACCTAGCGCACGTTAACACCCATATCTAATGTATGTTAAGCCTGGTTGACCTACTTTATTTAAAAGCCATCCAGGTTCACGCGGGGCAAGCCCCCACATGCTGACCTTATCTGATCTGCCTTTGACTGAAGCTTATATATGCTACGCTACAACTATAACGTACGTTATATTCAACACTTAACGTATGTTATGCTCAACGTATAGCATACGTTATGACGTGCAGATGCATGCATGCATGAATGTGTTGGAAACTAAAAAATGTAGGAATACGAATACGGGAAACCACACTTCGATTAATAATATCACATAAACAAATGTTACAAGTTCGAACACAGGTAAATTACACTATAATTATCTGGGCATTACAACTCATTTCCTCGTCTTTACCACAATGTATCATCGATACCCAAGTATACCATTAATGAATGTAAACATATACATTATGATTCAACTCCCAAAAATAGTAAAACAACATACAATTCAAATCTCCAGATTTTACAATTATATTCATTGCAATATGAATTATAAATGAATGAAACCGAAACCATTCATTTAATATTATAAACTGAACAATTAAAAACTTGCCGCGATACCGATACGACGATATTGATGCAATTACCAATTCCTTGTCTTCGCCTACGAGCTCCTTGACTCCGACTAAAGCAATTCACGAGCATTCTCGAACTTGACCACAACCCATGATTATAACCAACGATCAATTATCTCAACCTATTGCAATAATCGATAAACAACAAGTTCGATAACAATCAACAATCAATATAATCAATCCATAAACCCAACGATTCCATAATATCTCGATTAAACACGGTCCGAACAATCCAACTCAAACTCTTACGAACTCATAACCACAATACAATTTATGTATGCTCTCTGTTGACTTAGCGTACGTTAGTCACATTACGTAGTGTGCGCTAATAGTCAATGACTTATATCTTATCCAGAACATAGTTTACGTACGTAATACTTCAATATTTACGTATACTAAATATTTCAATTACTGTGCATTAGCCAGTCAGCTAGCTTGCATTAACGTCATGTAGTTGCATGCATTACAGGTACAGATCAACACCTTGTGATTACGAATACAAATGTAAAGGAAATCATACTCTAAGATCAGTCATAACCTTTCCAAATTCAATAACATCATCATACTCGTATTGTTATACTAAGATCATATCATAAATCAACACAATTTGATTCTAGATATGAACATTCCATGTTCATATACAAAAACATCAAAACTTCAACACATAATCTTCTTGATATGTTATATTCATCAAGAAGTTCTTCAAGAACGCCAAGTAACCCATAACCATGTTCATAATCAATAAACCAGCATAATACAATATCCTTTAACGTCTAAACAATGATTCAACTCATAATCCAAGACATATATATTGGTATATCATCTTCTTCCTCAATATAAACATCATGAAACACCGAGAATCGTAATCATTTCCACATTCATCGTAATATGAAGTAAACAACAACAACAACATCAAAACCCAAAACCAATATATCTCTTGAAGATAAACAACACTATTCAAAACCATAAGAGTCATATCAATATACATATATCAACAACAACATCGACATAATCAGTCAATACATCTCATAATCATACATATCAGTTCGTACATGTGATGATTATCAATTCATGAACACAAATATTGAATCTAAGATGAAATCCCGAAGTGAAGAGTAATTATCTCTTTGAAGAAATGGGTTGATTCTCAAGGTTGATTCTGTTTCCAATTACTTCCAAGATCAATATTGTTAAGGATGATCAACTCTACAAATGCTGAAGTGTTTGGAACCTCAAAAACACCTTCAAGACTATCTGTATCGGGTAGAGGGAACAAAATACCGAAATGAATAATAATTCCCAATTGCATATATATATATATATATATATATATATATATATATATATATATTAGCATGCGCTAACGATTGCCTTTAGTGTGCGCTATCGTAGTCCAGAGGCTACTACCTTGCTTCGCACAATGGTTTACATACGCAAAACCTATGCCATAGTGTACGTAATATCGACATTGACTTGATACAGTAATATACTCATTAGTGTACGCAATTCTCTAACCATAGCATGCGCTACTCTTCGTTGACTCAACAATCTGCACCTACTCCGAAGATGCCTGGGTCTACACGGCGAAAGCAAACAATAAAGCTAGGATTCTCTTTGACTTATCATATATTAGCATGCATTTACCCCTATGCTTAGCTTGCGCTAATCTTCCATAGCAAACATCTATTTACCTTATCGGGACATGCGCCGAAAGTGGTCAGGTCCACACGTAGATTCCCTCTGGTCTGTTCTGCACTAGCGTGCGTTAACCTTATGCATTAGCGTGCTCTCAATGCCGATGACTCAGGTCGGGACCTCCCGATCAGCCACAACCTAGATCCTGTTCAATATGATCTTCCGTACGTTAACGGTACGTCTTAGCGTACGTGAGCTCTGCACATTAACATGCGCTAAGTCCTCATACTAACGTGCGTTAATTAGGCTATACTTAGCCAATTCCAACTGTTTCTGTCCGTCGTCTTGATATACTAGATACATATACACGATATACAGAATACATATACTCCTTCCAATAATATTCTCATACAATACGCTGCACACACAATATCTTCAAATGTGATTGTCGACCAAGTACGACAATTATACCAATACAGATGTCTCAGTCCTTCAATTATTTTATCCTTACTGTACAGATTCCACACTATGTAGTATAACTCGGATAAAATAACATTAAACAACTATAGTATAAATTCAGGATATTATAATATCCATCCAAATGAGACCTAAATCCTAACAAAATAGAGATTAGCATAAGAGGTCTGCCGACTGACGCGGTCATCTTGAAATGTGACCTGACATGTTGTATTTATCTAGAAAGTGGGTTTTGTTCTGGACAATATGACATATGCATGGCCGTGTCGTCAATTGTGTGTCGCGTACTCGATAGGTCCTTGGCACACCCAAGTGTGTCTCTTGTTATGGATATTAGACACGGTCGTGTCCGTGCCCATGTGAGGGACTCCTGGACTGTTTTATCCATTTTTTCACCCCTTCCTCATGCTCGTGCCTCGTATTCATGATGTTTGAAATAGTGACATCTTTCTTCATGACAATTGGTCTTAAAATGCCTCAATATAGTCATGAAATTACATAAAAATACCAAAACATAACCTAGCCCAACAAAATCGAGAAGTAATAAATAAGCATGCAATCCTAACACACACACACACACACACACACATATATATATATATATATATATATATATATAATCTTGACAAGAGTACCTAAAATATGTGTAAAATTATATGTTGACATGTCACTCAAAGTTATGAAATTATTGTGTTAAATTATGTTATCTTCTTTAGGTATGGGATCCGTTCATATCAAAACATGAAATAATCATTGAGATGATAAATAGATGCAATCTATTCAGAATAGAATCTCTATAAGACCTTCTTCGAGTAGGTGGACTGGTGTAATCATATTCCTTTCGAGAGATGCTCAATTTGCAGGTCGAGAAATAAAAACACCATCTTTATGTAACACCCCCAAGTTCTGCAGGGTGTTGTGTCGAGAATTATACGTCTCAATAGGCGATCGCCTCAGAGACCAGGCGATCTAGCCATAGCCGAATAGACCAAGGCAGATTGGCCGACCGAAGGGCCCAGATCAAGACTCGGTGTCGAGCGATCGACATCCAAGGCGATCGTCTCTCGGTACCTAGCGATTGACTCTGGTGCCCACCAAGGACGACTGCCTCGAGCCACGTAAAGCCAACGATTGTCGAGTCGGCAAAGGCCGAAGTCCATGACAGAGACCCACGTGCAGATCCAGAAAAGGCGCCGCAGAACATGGATCGTTGACCATAGCATGTCAGCATCTACTCACCTACCGACAGACCCGCCGAAAGGTGCACAGTGGGACCTCCCGGATAGCGACTCAGGACGCATGCAGGCTCCTCATTAGACCAGACAGCTGGCTGCCAGCAGCAGCCGCGGACTTCAAGGTAGACATCCCATGTGCTTAAAGACGATCGCCCATTATTATATTACAAGGAAGGCGATTGCCCGTCAGTACAAGGGCATCTCAGCTCCTATAAATAGAAGGCTGCCTACACTTGGACATCGGTCTGATTTTCTCTCAGGATTTTCTTTCGGCTTGGCTTTCAATCTCTTGGCAAAAGTTATACACTTCGGACATCTGTTCATCTCTCACTCTCGGAACCTCTTAATCCTAAGACGGTCATCAGAAACAAGAACAAGAACACATAGAGCTTCGCTAACAAGCTAGATAACTAGGATCTTTTACACTCATTGCATTCACATCCTTACATTAATATTTGTACTCATACGTATTCTTATCAATAACATCTCGCGATAACATTCAACCCCGGGCCTAACAAACCTGGCAAATCTTGTATATTCATACCCCCACGGACGTGCTCTCGCAATTTTCTATTGCTGAACCATTCCAGCAATATTCATCTTCGGATAATATTTTGGGCAACAACAATTGGCGTTAGAGGAAGGGGATCTAAAACTTCATTTTTATTCCTACCGTCTCGAAGAACACTCACTATTCTCCGGGGCATATACCTGAAGAAACACTCATTGTTCTTCAGAGAAAAGCTTTCAGAATCATGACTTCTGCCTCTGCATCGAAGAAAGCCACTGGTTGATCCGCCAGACGCCTCATTCCGTCTCAATCCGAGCCACATCCTATGGCGGAGGGTCGCCGCCGCGGTACGAGACTCTCGATCCCGCCCCCGAGGGACGGCCCAAGCCTCTCGCTCGAGCAGTTCCAAACCGCGGAATAGATCGATGAGGCCATGGCCATCCTACAGGAGCGACGGAGAGCTTTTGACGCGCCGCCCGCTATAACCCCCTCGGCCATCCACCGCGTGAGCAAACAGAAGTTCAAGGGGATACTAGCCGATCGATCGCCAGGTGGCCCCGATTTACAAGAAAAGGCATCCGCAAGGCCGGACACCTCCATTTTCAGCCGCTTAGGCAGTGATCCATCTTGGCGACCGGGGCAGTCTTGCCCCAGCCACGAGACGACGGAGCCCGAGTCTGTCACCAGGAGTTCGGCGTACCTAACTCCCAGAAGGCAGGCCAACCATCTGGCTCCTCCTCGGCAAAGAACCGAGATCGGTGACCGAGGAGTCAGGAGATCGGTACACGATCGCCTCGACTCCCGGTCTGAAAGCCGAACCACGAGCGACCATGCTACAGCGATGGCCGCGATGCAACGCCAGCTCCACGACATGAAGGCGCTCCTAGAAACTGGGGCAGGCGCTAACAGCAAGATCGCCGAGCCGAGCGAGCCACTCGTGGTCCACATCGAGCTCGCCCCCGTGCAGCGTAGGATCGCTCCTCCCAAAACCCCTTTGTACGAGGGGAGGTCGGACCCCGAGACTCACCTGAGCAAGTTCCGATCTACATGACCGGGTGCGGGGCATCAGACGCGACCAGGTGCCGAATGTTCCCGCTAACGCTGGGCGACCTGGTCCATAGGTGGTACATCTCATTACCGCCGCGATCCATCAATTCCTTCGACCAACTGGCGAACAACTTCACAACATACTTTGCCGCCAAGGTCGCTCGGCCGGAAGGTCCCCATCGCGTGATGCAGATCAGGCAAGGGGAAGAAGAGCCCGACACAGACTACATCGATCGGGTATATGAGATCATCCTCAACGGCGAGCCCGTAAATGACGAGATCACCCTATACTCGGTCCTAGGGGGATTCGATGGTCTTTCGCCTATGTTCAGGCATATTACGAAAGACCTCCCCCCGACCTATGCGATCTTCCGCGCCAAGGCCGCAGACTTTCTGGCCAGGCAAAGGTTACTTTTCAACCTATGAGGAACGCGATCGGCAGCCGAACGATAATCACCAGTCTTCCAGCCCCGATCGCCATTATCAAACGACATCATCAAAACCGGAGGACTCGTTCGCCATCTACAGTTCACCATCTAACATGATGGACTAAGGCATGAGATCGCCTCCCCCGCACAATGTACACCGTCGAAGGTCGGCATCTACATGACGATCCGAGGTAGAAGAGTGCATCCATGGTCCTGGTAGTCGATGGAACTGACTGCTTCGGCCATTCAAGGTCCCTTGGGCCACGATCGCCCGCCCTTCGTTTAAATACGAGGCCGGCGTAGTCTGAGATCCCTCCAAAACTAATCAGTGGACACGTTCGCCCGCCCTCAAAGGTTCATCATCTAACTTGGTGAGCCCGGACAATGCGACGTGTCCCTACCCCCGTCTCAACGTACACCGTCGAGGGTCGCCATCTTCATGGCGGGCCGAGGTGGAAGCAGAGCTAACAAGCCGCGGACGTGGAGTCGATTAATCCGACAACGCCCCGTGCAAGGACTCCTCTAGACCAAGACCGCACGCCCTTCGTTTAAATATGAGGCGAGGCGCACCCTAACAGAGGACCCTCACAATAAAATGAGTCACGAGACAGACCATGTCGATCGCGCATAAGACACGGTCATGGAGTCGGTCCATCGAACTCCGTGACTGTGCACGGTTCCTCAGCGACGAAACAATCAGCTTTCTACGATGGATCGGCCAAAATTGTTTATTGCAGGTACAAGACCGAAGATAGCTCGCCAATCGAACAGATCGCCCAAAGTCCGAAACCAAAGTCCGCACAAAGGATCGCCCGTCCTTGTCCTCAACGATCTCCAGCAACAACCAGCTCACCCCATGTCTTCAACATCGGAGCAAGCTGGGGGGCAATTGTTGTGTCGAGAATTATATGTCTCAACAGGCGATCGCCTTAGAGACCAGGTGTCGAGCGATCGACATCCAAGGCGATCGTCTCTCGGTACCTAGCGATCGACTCTGGTGCCCACCAAGGACGACCGCCTCGAGCCACGCAAAGCCAACGATCGTCTAGTCGGCAAAGGACGAAGTCCATGACAGAGACCCACGTGCAGATCCGGAAAAGGCTCCGCAGAACATGGATCGTTGACCATAGCCTGTCAGCATCTACTCACCTACCGACAGACCCGCCGAAAGGTGCACAGTGGGACCTCCCGGATAGCGACTCATGACGCGTGCAGGCTCCTCATTGGACCGCACAGCTGTCTGCCAGCAGCAGCTGCGGACTTCAAGGCAGACAGCCCATGTGCTTAAAGACGATCGCCCCTTATTATATTACAAGGAAGGCGATCGCCCGTCAGTACAAGGGCATCTCAGCTCCTATAAATAAAAGGCTGCCTACACTTCGACATCGGTCTGATTTTATCTCTAGCTTTTCTTACGGCTTGGCTTTCACTCTCTTGGCAAAAGCTATACACTTCGGACATTTGTTCATCTCTCACTCTCGGAACCTCTTAATCCTAAGACGGTCGGCAGAAACGAGAACAAGAAAACACAGAGCTTCGCTCACAAGCTAGATAACTAGGATATTTTACACTCATTGTATTCACATCCTTACATTAATATTTGTACTCATACGTATTCTTATTAATAACATCTCGCGAGAGCATTCAAGCTCGGGCCTAACAACCCCGGCAAATCTTGTATTATTCATACCCACACGGACGTGCTCTCGCAATTTGCTGTTGCTCGACCATTCCAGCAATATTCATCTTCGGATAATATTTTGGGCAACAACACAGGGTATATTACAGCGCCGTGAACCCCTACGTGGGACCCACAAGGCTATACACACGCGGAATCATGAATTTCGACCGATAAGGTCTACGCATAATCTAATAGTAGGCAATAAAAATGACACCAAGATAATACTTAATTCGACAGAATACAATACATCGGTAATTATGACCCAGGGCAACACAAGCCAGAACGTCAATCAACATCTGAAGCACTACTCGAGTGTTCAGAATCATTCCAAGTAAAACATTACCGAATTGATAAAGTACAAAATACAGACAGAGAGAAGATACAGCATCACTCTTGACCATCATCTTCATGCCGACCCAGTACATGCCTGTCCACCCTCTTGAATCCTGAAATACATGAAAGGTATTTCCCCCAAAAGGGGTTAGCCATCGAATAACTAGTACAAGAATATCGAATATGAAACACAATACTTCTCGGCAATAATGTAAACATAATCCTCATTTCATCCAACTCAAGGTTAGTATTTCGGAATAACAAAATCCCATAGTATTTCATTTCAATACATATGTGAATAATCATAGAACTACACCAAAGGCAACGGAACCCTCTAAGGCCCATTCGGACCATCCCAATGTGAATATATACAAACACATAATTCATATACCTTACTTTCAAAGTGGAGAACATACAACCATAAATATATGCTTTCCTTTGAGACATTGGAATCAAAGTGAAGATGGGTAGGTCCAAGAACGCACATCCGGGCCTAAACGATTTGTAAGGAAATATGATAATCAATCATCGATACTCAAAGTATTCACATGGAGTTTGGAAATCATCCAAACCCTCTCCAATACAAGTTATACACAAAATGTTCGTATAATCTTAAGGGAAACGTGGGTACGGGGTAGATACATCATAATCACAAGGATTTGAAGCCTCAAAACGGATTAACCGGACAGATCTAAGAAAACCCCTAAAATTCCCCAAACTAGAGTTTTATGGAATTTACCTCGAATCACATGAGTAAATACGGATGGGTAATGATTAAACCACATTAGAAATCCAAAAACTTTGATGACTCGTGAATTATCGACAACCTTTTGCCTTGGGATCGCTCAATCTCCAGAGAGGAAGAAGGAGGATGAGAAATTAGGTCCAAAACCCGTCCCCCATGAATATATAGTTTGACTCGCGTTACGTACGTAACAGGAACATGTTAACGTACGTAAGGCCATTAATGTACGATATGCTCTGGATATTGCATATGTTATAGCCTGGGCAGAGGTCACTGCCTCGAACAAACCAAGGCATTACGTACGTAAGGCGGAGCCCCTTAACGTACGTTATGGGTTATAGCTTACGCTATATTCCCCAGGCTAGCGTAACGTAACAATGTCTCCATAGGCTACTGCCTCTAATCGTCAGGCCGATTACGTACGTTATGAGCAACACATAGCGTACGTTAATGACTCATAGTGTACGCTAAGTTCCCGTGTTAGCATACGTAACTTGTTCTTAAAATCTACTGTCTCCATCCACAATAATCATAGCATACGTTACACATGACCGTAATGTATATTATGTTTGTCATGTAACGTACAAAATCACGTTAATCAGTAACACTTCTCCATCCGTTTGATGAAACACCTATACAATGGAAAACGCTCAAGTATTAACAATCCCAGAAACCTTTGTCCGACATATACGAAGCAAGCTTAGGTAATAACCCAAGAAAATTGAAGGAAGTACAGGAATACATATTATATCCAAGATTCCACACGAACCACATAATGCACAATGTGAGAGGTACGTGACAAATTAATATCATTTTATATAGAGTTCAAATATTCGGAAAAAAAATCGAGAAGTACGGAATAGAAAAATTACGGATATAACATTCTCCCCCTCTAAAAGAAAGTTTCTTCCCGAAACTTAAGAAACAAAAAGTTTGGGGTAACTCGCTCGTATCTTCTCTTCCATTTTTCAAGTTGCTTCCTCGACTCCATGTCTCGACCATTGCACCTTAACTAACGGAATGGTTTTGTGCCGAAGCTGCTTCTCACGAAGTTCAAGCATCTTTATCGGTCTCTCGGAAAAGGTAACATCCTCAGCTACATCAATCTCACTATAGCTGATAATATGACTTGGATGCAGCACGTACTTTCTCAACTAAGAAACATGAAAAACACTATAGACATGACTCAAAGCTAGAGGTAACGCCAAGCGAAAAGCTAAATCTCTAACCCTGTCCAAAATTTCAAACGTTCCGATATACCATGGACTAAGTTTCCCCTTTTTCCCGAAGTGGAAAACTCCCTTTGTCGGCGACACCTTGAGTAGGACATGGTCTCCCACTTCGAATTCCAAAGGTCAACGACGAGTATCAGCATAATATTTCTGACAGCTCTAGGCAGTCAACAACCGGTCTCGGATAATAGAAATCTTCTCCTTAGTTTCCATCAACATATCCGATTCTATTCCGACAATCTCTGAATCCTCATCCCAACATAATGGCGTTCTACACCGCCTACCATAAAGCTCTTAAAATGGTGCAATTTTAATCGACGCATGCCAACTATTATTGTAAGGAAAATTGATCAACGGTAAATGAAGTTCCCAATCATTACTCCACTCTAGGCCACAGGCCCGTAACTTATCCTCTAATGTTTGAATCGTTCGCTCGGTCTGATTGTGTGACTGTGAATGATAAGACATACTCAACCTCCATTTGGTCCCAAGGTCTGATGGACCGCTTGCCAGAAATGTGACATGAAATGACCATCCCGATCAAAAATAATAGTTTTTTGGGCGCCATGCAATCTCACAATCTCAGCTATAAAGATAAGAGCTAATCTCTCCGATCCCCAGGTATCCTTAATACCAAGGAAATGTGCAGACTCGAATCGATCAACGATTACCCAATCATATTCATTTCGACTCTAGATCTCGGCATCCCCGTGAAAAAAACCATGGAGATGTCTTCCCACTTCCACTCGGGAATGGGAAGTAGTTTCAACAACCTTGCTGATTGTTGATGTTCGATATTTACTTGTTGACACATCAAACATCGCAACACAAACTCTGTGACGTCTTTCTTCATATTATTCCACCAAAAATTTCGCTTTAAATCCTTGTATATCTTACTTGTTTCGAGGTAGATTGAGTAAGGCATAGCATGGGCTTCTCGAAGAATTCTTTGTCTCAACTACAAATTATTCGGAACACAAATACTGCCCTGAAATCACAAAATAATGTCCTCATGGACCATAAAACCACGGGCTTTTCCCTTAATTACATCTTCGTTCAGTTGGGAAATCATTTGGTCACTCCACTGTTTCCCTTTGATGTCATCACCCAAGGACGAAGTAATTTCGAGGGTACACAACTGTCCCTGCACTCTTTGAAGCCAAACTTCTATACCTTGCTTGATTAAATCCTGACGAATCTTTATATGGGGTGTAAGAACCTCGCGCCTCTGAAGTGGTGCCGGTTTGCGGCTCAAAGCGTCCGCGACGACATTGGCCTTCCCTAGATGGTAATGAATTTCCACATCATAATCCTTAATCAATTCCAACCAACTTCATTGCCTCATATTCAACCCTTTCTGACTAAAAGTGTACTTTAAACTCTTATGATCGATATAAATCCGACACAAAGAGTCATACAAATAATGCCGCCAAATCTTAACTGCGAAAATAACTGTGGCCAATTCTAAATCATGAGTAGGATAATTCATCTAATACGGCTTAAACTGTCGTGATGCAAAGGCAATCATTTTATCGTACTACATAAGCACACATCCGAGTCCCTGTCTTGAAGCATCGCTATTAACTGCAAATCCTCCACTTCCCTGTGGCAAAGCTAAGATTGGCACTGAAGTCAAATGTCTCTTCAGTTCGTCAAAGGTCTGCTGTCTCTCAGCAGTCCAAGCAAACTTTTCTGTCTTCTGAAGTAATTGCATAAGTGGACGAGTGAGTTTTGAGAACCCCTCGACAAACCGACGATAATACCCAGCAAGACCCAAAAAGCTACGAACTTTCTTAACATTATTAGGCGGTGCCCAATCTAGCACTGGCTCAATCTTCTGCGGGTCTACACGAACCCCTTCGGCCGAAACCACATGTCCAAGAAACATAACTTCCTTCAGCTAGAACTAACATTTTTAAAATTTCACATAAAGGTGCTCGTCTCTCAAAACATGTAGTATCAAACGTAAGTGTTGGGCATGCTCCTCATCATCATGAGAATAAATCAAGATATCATCGATAAAGATGACTACACATTTGTCAAGGTACTCAATAAGTATCTTGTCCATTAACTGCATGAGTATTGCCGGTGCATTAGTCAGTCCAAACGGCATGACCACAAATTTATAATGTCCGTATCTCATTCGAAAAGGAATTTTCGGAAAGTCGGACTCTTTCACTCGGAGTTGGTAGTACCCTGATCTCAAATCAATTTTTGAGATTACTGCGGCTCCCTGAAACTGATCAAATAAATCATCTATACGAGGCAATGGATACTTGTTCTTGATGGTCACCTTGCTTAGCTCACGGTAATCAATGCATAAAAATAGTGAACCATCCTTCTTTCTCACAAAAAGGACAGGTGCGCCCCAAGGCGAAACGTTCGGTCTAATGTACCATTTCTCCAACAGTTCTCCCAGTGGATTCTTCAATTCTTACATTTCTGAAGGTGCCATACGATAGGGTGTCTAAGAAATTGGAGCCGTGTCGGGCTCTAAATCAACAGAAAATTCTATCTCTCGATCTGGCGGTAATCCCAAAAGATCGTCTGGAAAAACGTCTGGATACTCATTAACAACAGGATCGAAGATAAATCGACTCCATTCCCTTACGACTTCAAATCATAACACCAATAGCCCGTGCAACCCTCATTCAAGAGTTTTACGGCTTTCATGGCGCTGATAAGCCACTTCGGTTGGCCCAATTTATGTCCCATAAACGAGTACTCAGAACCATCTTTGGTCATCATAGTCATAACCTTAGTTCGATAGTTCATAATCGTTTGGTGATTCTCAAGCTAGTCCTCACCAAGGATTAAGTCCTCGCCCTCGATATCAACCACAATCAAATTCGATAACCAATACCTGCTATGCTTACCGGGTAAGTACTAATCCCCTGATTCTCCATGATCCCATCCCGCAGCGCTTTCACAATGAAAGGATCTCAAGCAGTCATACAATTTATATTCAAATGACGTACACAATCCAAGGAGATGAAAGAATGTATAGCACCAGAATCAAAATGTACTCGAAATGGATGAGATAGAATATGAATGGTACCTGAGGACATCGCCGCATCAGGTTCATCTGCTCGACACATGTCGTAAAATCATGGGTGTGCCGAACCGACACTAGAGTCTCCCTCTCTGATGGTCTGAACCCATCCCCGGCCACTGCCGTAACCTTGTTGTGACTGGCTAACTAATTGTTGCTGATTCATACTCTAATCTCTATACGCTGTGGCAGAAGCCCAAGAATCCAAAGTTTGATCTTGTTCGGGGCAATAAACTGCCCTGTGTCCCATCTGACCACAAGTGTGATATTTCAGAGGTGGGAAGTTGCACTCCAGATTGATGTGGCCTGGATGACCAAAATTAAAACAAGTCACTGGGCGAGAGGTACCCAAAGCAGAACGAAAACTCATTTTCCCTTTAAAAGAACGCAATGACTGCCTGACAGAATGGTTAGCCATCTGAGGTCTCTGAAAGTTGCCGCCCTTAGAGCCAGAAAAATTACCAGTGGTCTTTTGCTTCTTTGGCTCGTCTATGGTATCATTGTTGGAACTCAACATGCCATATGCCAAAGCCCTGTCTTGGTATTTCTTCAGAGTAGTGGAAGCAATCCCAGCCATATAACGCTGAAAATGCATATTGATTTGCATGTTGAAATGATGGATCTTATCACGCTTATCATGCACCTGATTCTTCACGTGAATCAGTTGTTGGTTGTATTCTACTATCGTCTGTGAGACTGGAATGTTCTGGGGCTTAGCTTCGGAAAAAGCTCGGATCCTGCTTTCTTGCACTGGCCAAGGACAAAACTCAGCCTCCAACAGATCCTTAAACTCGTCGCATGTAGCCACATGATCTTGCGGTTTAATAGCTTCCACTAAGTTGCGGATTCCTTAGCACGGAAGTACTGAGCAATAGATACCTTCCTCGTTTTCGGACAGTCAATCGCTTCAAACACTTTGTCCAATTCATACGATTAGGATGCATACGGACTACATTATGGAGCAACACATCTGCTGTTGGATTAAGATTATGCAGTTGAACAGCTTGGGCTATAATAGTCATCTGATTTGCCAATTTTTGAAGAACATTCGTAACCCTAACATCTGCATTATTCCCTTGACCGGTTGACTGGTCATGTTGACTTTCGGTATCGGGATGCACTGAGTTAGATAAACTAGGGGTAGCCAACCCCGAAACGGAACAAAGGGAAGCGGCTGCGCCACATCCTCGCCCATGTCCACGACCTCGTCCCCTGTCAGCAGACATTCCAAAGTACATAAGTACAATTAAAATCGCCCGTCATCAAGGTGACCGATTCCAAAGAAAACCAAATAAAAACGGAGCGATTAGAAAAAAAATACAAGAAGAGTAAAATGACTTACTTGTATCGGTCGCACCGAGATAATGGCAATATAGTGATACTGTATTCGAACGATAACTCAATTCGACCCAAAAAGACCAACAGCCTATGTATCCATAAACCTAAGCTCTGATACCATATTCTGTAACCCCCCCAAATTATTCAGGGTATATTACAGCATCGTGAACCTCTCCATGGGACCCACAAGGCTATACATATGTGGAACCATGAATTTCGATCGATAAGATCTAAGCATAATCTAATAGAAGGCAATAAAAATGACACCAAGGTAATACTCAATTCGATAGAATACAATACATCGGGAATTAAGACCCAGGGCAACACAAGCCAGTACGTCGATCAACATCTGAAGCACTACTCGAATGTTCATAACCATTCCAAGTAAAACATTACCGAATGGATAAAGTACAAAAGACAGACATATACAAGACACAACACCACTCTTGCCCATCATCTTCATGCCGACCCGGTACATGCCTGTCCACTCTCATGAATCCTGAAATACATAAAATATATTTCCCCCAAAAGGGGTTAGCCATCGAATAGCTAGTATAAGTATATCGAATATGAAATACAATACTTCTCGACAATAAAGGAAATGTAATCATCATTTCATCCAACTCAAGGTTATTATTCCGGAATAACTAAATCCCATAGCATTTCATTTCAATACATACGTGATTAATCATGGAACCGCACCAAAGGCAACATAACCTTCTGAGGCCCCGTCGGACCCTCCTAGAGTGGTCAACCCAAAAATATTCGTGGAACAGCACTAAGGTAACGGAACCCACTGAAGCCTCGTCGGACCGTCCCAGAGTGAATATATACAAACACATAATTCATATACCTTACTTTCAAAGTCGAGAATATACAACCATAAACATATAGTTGCCTTTGAGATGTTCGAATCGAAGTGAAGATGGCATTTAAGTTCGGTAGGTCCAAGAACGCACTTCCAGGCCTAAACGATTTGTAAGGAAATATGATAATCAATCATCAATACTCAATCTCAAGGAAGACTCCCGAAACCCCCCTTTTTTACAATTTATAGTCCTTCAAAGTATTCACATGGAGTTTGGAAATCATCCAAACCCTCTCCACATAGATAATACACAAAACATTCGTATAATCGTAAGAGAAACGTGGGTATGGGATAGATACATCATAATCTGAAGGATTTCAAGCCTTAAAATGAATTAACCAGACGGATCTAAGAAAACCCACCAAATTCCCCAAACTAGAGTTTTAAGGAATTTACCTCAAATCACAGGAGGAAAGACGGATGGGTGATGATTAAACCACATTAGAAATCCAAAAACATTGATGACAGATGAATTCTCGACAACTATTTGCCTTGGGATCACTCAAATTGCCGGAGAGGAAGGAGGAGGATGAGAAATGATGTCCAAAACTCGTCCCCTGCAAATATATAGTTTGATTTGCGTTACGTACGTAACAAGCACATGTTTACGTACGTAAGGCCATTAACGTATGCTACGCTCTGGATATCATGTATGTTATGGCCTGGGCAGAGGTCACTGCCTCGAACAAACCAAGGCATTACGTACGTAAGACGTTATGGGTTATAGCGTACACTATATTCCCCAGGCTAGCATACGTAACAATATCTCCAGAGGCTATTGCCTCTAATCATCAGGCCGATTATGGACGTTATGAGCAACACATAACGTACGTTAATGAATCATAGCGTAAGCTAAATTCCCGTGTTAGCGTACATAACTCGTTCCAAAAAGCTACTGTCTCGATCCACAATAATTACGTACGTTATGTTTGTCATGTAACGTACGAAATCATGTTAATCAGTAACACTTCTCCGTCCATTCGATGAAACACTTATACGACGGAAAACGCTCAAGTATTAACAATACCATAAACCTTTGTCCGACATATACGAAGCAAGCTCGGGTACATGACAAATTAATATCATTTGATATAGAGTTCAAATATAAGGGGAAAAAATCGAGAAGTACGGAACGGAAAAATTATGGATATTACACTTTAGGCATGAGTAATGCTTAAAATTATTATTACTCATCAGGAGTTCAAACTATCATTATCATACAAAGTGTGAATGTTAATCGATATTCAACTAACTTTATTGACTGTACTATTTTGGACTATCGTCCAAATCACAAAGTATTAATATTAATCTAAAGCATATTAATTGTTTTATCCATTTTGACCAAATATTTTATTTCCGGCATTAATCAACCTATATCATTATGGTATTTATTTGTATCAAGTGTTGTTAAATCTCTTGATTTAGGCTCCAATTTTTACATTAACAAAATTCTTAAAACTATCTATAATTTAATTATCTTCAAGAGTATGTTCTTCAAGAGCTAGCCTTCAGGACGTTGAATTTTGTCACTAATATTTATATTTATATCCACAGATATAAAATATATTTCTCCCTATTTAGGTAGACTAGCCTTAGTCAATCATATCACTCGTATGTGCCTTTCAAGACATCAACTTGCAGTTGGATTATTTAAACTCTTCTGGAGTACATCCATATAATAACTGATTATAATTTCTGCAAAATGAATAATCATTTGAAGTTAGTTCATAATTATTTTTTCAGATAATATTCTTGATCATTTGATATATTCCACCTCCTAATTGTGGTATTGTACTATAAAATCAATCTTGTTCATGTATAGATCATTCATCAATACTTCAGATATTGCAATAAAGGAGACAATACCCAATATAATTTTAGTATTCCAATAGGATCCATACAAAAGAGGGTATCTATATTTTATGTGTCAGAATTTAAAATAATACATTTTTATCGATATCGAATCACAAATTTATTTAAATATGTAAAATTTAGGTTTACTTTGATGATGATTCTGACTCAAAATAAGAATAGAAACAACTATATCAACTTCAAAGTCATTCTTGAATGAGTTTTTGACTTAATCAACCTTTATTTTATTGGATTCATGGCATGATAATATACTTCAAGAGATATCAATAATATTCTATCTTTAAACATTAAATAATAGTAGTATTACCTCCTTCATCAAGAAATATTTTGACTTTTCAAGAGGATTTATTTTTCTCAATTTTATCTTTATGCATTATTTGCATTATCAATGATACACATACCATAATCAACATCAAATGTAATAATTATTATTACTCTTCTTGGAAGAAAGCGCAGTGATTGCTTTGCAATTTATCCAACATCTATAAGATGCTTAAAAAATTGGTCAATCAATTATAATTAAGTATATAAATGTACCTCAGGACGTTCGAATCTTTTACCGCTAATTTATGATATTATTATGCAACATGTATGAATCTGCACGAATATATCTTCAAGATATATATTACAAATAAACAACATGCATATAAACATTATGTAAATAAACTTAACCATTAATCATATAATGTTAGGATTATCATTTGTTTGTACTTATCATTAATAAGGGATAATATCCACTTCATAAGATAAAATCTAAATAGTTTATCTACTTCAATGATTATTGTCAACATGACATAAAAGTTATATTTTTCTTTAGGGATAAATATTATGCCATATCACTCATGTGGTCAAATAAGTGCCGTCCTCAAAGCACAATAATTTAATTTTGCACTTACTATAGTAGGCAAATATTCTCCAGGTGTGATATTAATTTTGTTACTTCAAGAGCAATAACCTAAACAATATAATTAAGATGAAGAATAAAATAATTCCAAATTCAGACATTTGAAATGATAAAATAAAGCATGATTAAAAATTGCTTCATTGACAATAATTCTTCTGGAATATTAGTTTTATGTTTTTCGTCATGAACTTTCACAAACTTTAGATCTCATAGTGTTCATTTAGGAACACATCATATTCAACTAAAATATGACTAGATAACATTCTGTTTCTTAAGAACTAAAATGAAATTTTTATCTTAATAATCTTCTAGACTACTTAAATTTTTATATCGTATTTCTGCAGGACACCAAGATAATTACTATTTGATAAAAAAATTATCGATCATCACATATAATGTTTATGTACGATGGTACAAGAATCAAAATAAATAATACAAAATATACTAGATTTGCACATACATGTATTATGTATATTCAATGAAAAATAAATGCACAACTAATACTAGAATAGAAATTATGAAGAGATCACCTCCAGAGACTACTACATGACGAAGCCGTAGGAAGATGCTAATTTTATTTGAATTTGAGAACAATATAATTTCTGTTACTATATTCCACGGAATTTCTATCTTGAGCACCAAAAGATCAATCACACTTCTGGCGTCAATGAGCATCAATTGATTTATTCGATCTATTAGGGACTTCAATTCTTTGTGGTGCAATACAATATGTATATGAAATTAAATAGCTCCATGGCAGTCAATAATTTATTAAAATTCCAATTCATAATGAATGGATCCAATGAGAGATTTTCAATATTCGATCATTCGTCATTCACTATAATCATGGATGTGGCTATAGATTTGAGTTACAAATACACATTATCACATTCACTTCTAAGAATGATACATGGTAACATTCATTGTACATAATGTATCAGAACTTAAACAATATATTTGTTGGGATAAAATACTCCAAGTGTTTTGACAAATACATCTTACAGCCAGCGTCCTATAGCTATCTTCACACGACGTTCAAAAGACGTTCATCCTACATAGTAATGAAGATCCAGCTTACATCAAATGGACCTGTTCGCTACAACGTAAATGTTGTGTGCATTTTAATTACACAAAGTAAAATTCAAAACCAACAGGATAACACTTAGACTTTAAAAATTTCGTGAGATAAGTATTTACAAAGTATTTACGGTCTTCAAAGTGCATTTAGTGTTGATGGAGATCGTATTCAATGCAGCCGTAGACTATGGGTTGAAGAGCATTTAATGAAACCCTAAAATAATGTGTGAATCATTTAATGTTACACTTTAATTCAAATATTCATCAGCCGCCAATATGAAGTGTCCACATCTCACCAACCGGCTAACAACTATATTTATTACTAATCTATTTCTAAGGTTATAAATTGCCCAATTCAGAGACTTGTTCATAATTTAACCACTAAAAAACTGATCATCTTTCGATATCATATATGAGCAAATACTCTCTTCAAAGCCTACAGTGTAAATCTTATTGAAGAGGTATTCAGTCCTCAACATTGAACGTCACACTACAGCAAGGAACTAAAGTGCCTACAATTGATGTTCGATTAAGCTACAATATCCTACTTTGACATTGAGTAACTTATCCCTGTGTGGACTAAGAAAGATCCTTTCTGAACTATGTGGGACAAAGAGAGTACAGAACCACAACCTGTGTGAGAAGAAGTCCGTTCAAGGAAGCCTACTGCCAATCTATGTGAACGGCTTAAGCTACAGTCATGTGTACAATTTGTGTGAAAGATATAGTGACGTGTTTAGTTAATATCATATAGTTATGTACGCCTTGACTTTAATTAACTTTCACTCATGTGGAGAACCTCTAGGCATAAAGGATGTTATCTCGAACCACATTAAAACCTATGTCATTCCTTGCTTTACTTACTACTTGCCTATTGTCTGTGATTTTATATACTTACTCTAAAGAACCCTATAATCTCTAAGCCAACAGGAGATAATTTAGTTGTTGTAGTCATATCAACTTACATTAATCTTCCACTGCGCATTTAAACTTTAAAAAAGAGTATAGCTTATTATACCCCCTCTTCTAAGCTGTCACTTAAGTATACTATGACCAACAAGTGGTACCGGAGTGGTTGGTTCTATAAAGATTCATTCAATTTTTAACCTGAACTGGATCCACAATCTCAAGCTTTCGGAGCTGCATACTTTGTCTTTCACATTCAGCTGATATTCTCTTTATAGATTCCTCTATGATTAATAAAGTTCATTGTTCTTGATTAACAAATTTGATGATTGGAGAATCAGAATGGAAGTACACATAGCTGCCATGCATGAAGAGAAGCTCTCCTTATCACCATCGTGAAGGTCGATACTGCTGCCGGAATAGAATACAATCCCCATGCAGAGATGCTCGAGAAGTCTCGTGATTAGGGGACCACTAACGAGCGAAAACGAGTAAATTTGGACAACATAGCTAAGAATGCACTTTTTATCACTCTTAACAAAGGCACATTCTCAAAGATAAAGCACTGCAAGATAGCCAAGAAAATATGGGATAAACTGAAGATGATATGCAAGGGCACTAAGGTCTCGAAGGAAAATAAAGTCAAAACTCACGCAGCAATTTGAGTCTTTCGAAATAAAATCTTCATAAGCTCTTGAGGATCTTGACCTCAGATTCACTGGCATTGTCAGTAAACTTGAAGCACTGGGCAAAGTATATGTAATATGCGTACTTTTCTATTTTTATTAATTACATTTTGGCGTTTTTTTCATTTTTGGCGACTCGCTTATATTCATTTCAACATTTTGAAACTACTTTAGTCTACACATTTTGCCATCCGAACAAGTTTCGAAGTTATTTTACTGAAATTCATGAGTTATTGTGACTTTCTTACATTTAAGTTCGACTTAGATGTGTTGTGAGCTTGGGTGTTGTTGTTTGACCTTGAATCGTGATTTTTTTCGGACATTTGGGCCATTCTATAAGTTCCCCAAAGTGTTATGCATTGGATTTTGTATTTGTTTTTCGTATCCTCTGGTGGTAAGAATTGCGTGTTTGTTTAGCGATTAGGTTCGCCGTTGAGAACACTTCGTAAGCACTTCATCGCATTTCAGGTATTGTCACATATTCACTTCGTTTGTGAGGTTTTGGATCCGAGCAGCTATGCTATTTTCAGCAGGCCTATTACGACCGTAATCTAGAGTTATAGCCATAATGCAAGGTAATTTATGCCCGTAATTTTTAAGATCTTACGGTCGTAAAGCGAGTCCTGTTACGGTCATGATGCCTGCCCAGTTACACACATAATGATGGTCAGTTTATAAAACTGACTAGCGGGTTTCATGAGGACAGATTGACTCTTTTTCTTCCCTTCCATGACGGGGCTAGTCCTTAGGCTATTTTGGGCGAGTTTATCATTTGTTGCATTTTGGTTGTGAACGATAGACTATTGTATTAATCATGTGGTGTATGTGAATTGTATGGATGTGAAGGTCATTAGATCTTTTGATATTAATGCCGAGGCTTAACGATTGCAATTGTAGGCTTTTATGATTGCGACATTACCAGATTTGTTGAGTACTGTGTTTGTAAGTTTTGATGTGGCAATAAATATTTGTCGTGAAATATGAATCATGCATGTAGACTTAGATTTACGTGACCGATATTTGTAAGTTTGATTGATTGAACCTTGTGTGGTTGGATAACATGAATATTTTCTTCGGCGGTACGTTGTATTCGAAGCCGCGGAGGGCAGGGATGTGTACTCCAGTCTGTGTATGCTGCAAGGAGCGGCACCTGTGGTTGGTGGAATGATCGTGTTACCTAATGCGTGTTGCAAGGGGCTGCTCTTGCGGAAATGACGCCAAAACGGCGATATATACAAGGGAGCGACCGCCATAGTGTAGTGAACTCAGGTGCAAGGATGTTTCAGGGGAGGCTCCTGGCAGGCTTCAAAGCGGAGGATACTTGTGTGATAGATAAGACCTTGATACCAAACAAATTTGTGCCTTTTAATCATTTCCAAAGTTTTCCTAAAAATATTGGTATCATTAAGAAAATCAAAGATTAAGTGACCAAAGATTTCTGATGAGATCTCCGAGGGTTAATTAGTTATTGATGGTCTTGAGTAGGAATTCACTGAGAAAGTGCATTTTGGGTCAAGAATCCAGAGAGGTTTTGAACTACTTTTCAAGTATTTCCGTTAACCTAGCCCAAGTCAATAAATGGCATTTCAAACTATTTTACCAAAGTGTTTTTCAAAAGTTTTTTCAAAGGCTTTGAACCAACTCTTTTGACTCAATGGGGCTTGCTTAGAATTTCTTCATTTTTATTTTCCCTTGGGGAAGGAGTGACTTTATGAGTGATTTTGTATCCTTGCATATGCAAATGATCTTTGCTCATGATTATGTGATTGTGTGACTTGTGTTGGCTTTGTGACTGCTTCGATTTTTTGTAGAAATTTTTCGTATATCTTGTATATTTTGTACTTGCACTAGAAAAATTCCAGTTTGCTAACCCTCGAGTTTCGGGGGGTGGGTGCCTTTTATGCGTTCAGGTATTTGCAGATCGGGAGCAGTCACTGGATCAGTTTGGCAGAGGATGAAGGACAACGATGGTAATCACACAAGAGTCAAAGTCTTTTCTTTTTTCTTTATTGTAGTTAGTGGTTTCCTTTTATCGATTGAACACCCTTGCATGGGTGTGGATTGTAGTAGTTGAATTAAGTTGTTCTTATTCCGCAATAAAATTTAGTCTTGATATGGCGTTGTTAAGCACGATGGACTTTTGTGTTGTCAAATGACCTTGTCGATCTGTTGTCGTATCTTTTGACCTTGGCGGTCAATTGTGTGGTTAATATATAAAGTATATAGCCGGGTAGATTCTTATAAGAAGGGTCTACGGTACTATGGCATTTCCGATCTAGTTGGGGGTTTTACAGTATACTTCCAAAAGGGAAAAAACCTTAAAATATTTAGATCACTACATACCCGATGGGAAATTAAGATCACAACTATGCGTGTGTCTTGTAATCTTAATATATATCTACTTCCGATATGTTTTCTGACTTCAAGGATCTTGAGTATGATATCGACAGGAGAGAGAAGGTCGACGAGTCCCCTGCAAACACTACAACACTTGTCGTTGTATCCGACATAAGTCAAAGCTCTGTCCCTAGTACCTCCAAAGCTGTTAGAGATGATGAGGAAGATGTGCTATAACAAGATGAGATGGCACTAATCATGTATATATTTCGGAAATTCATCAAGAAGTCCGGAAAATCTCCCTATAGAACAAGAACCGCAAACAAGGTAAATTCTGAGTTGCCTTCCACATGAGACTCTAATTTATGTTATAACTGCAGGAAGCCAAGACACTGCGAATAGATGTCCGCATTTCAAGGTATAAAGGCTATCAGATGCTGAACAACAAGAAAGGGATAAAAAGAGATGTGTATGGAGAAGCAATCTTAAGGCACTAATTGGAGAATCAGGTGCACCGCCTATAGCAAGCAAGACAATAGGAGTGTCTAGAGGATGTCAATAACAGTGATTCCTCTGATGACGAAGTTGAAGACAAAGGATATATATGCTTTGTGGCAAATGATGATGAGAATGACGAAAGTGATGAAGAGGTAAGCTCAACCTCCAGTAGTCATGTCAATACATCTCATACTTCTGAAAACATGATGAAGGATGTTTCGAACCATTCAACAAGCCCATGAGACTTTGAAATAAGATAACCTACATCTCTTATTTTCCATGTTGGGGCTAAAGGATGAGAGCGACTTGCTAAAAACTAATTATAAATATATGACTTTAAATTGCAAAAAATAGCAAAGCCGAACATGAAAACCTCATGGAGTGCAATTGTTAACTTGGAACTAAAATATATGAGGTAAAATCTCATAATATAAGTAAAATAAATGATTACGCCCTGTTGGATGCCAAGATACAGCTTCTTGAAAAGAGAGAAGGAGAACTCGAGACTCTTCTCAAATAATTTGAGAAATCCTCCAAGAATATGGAAGATATGCTTAGTTTTGGCCAATATGTACATGATAAACATGGCCTAGGATACAACTCATTCTCTAATAATGGTAAAACCAGCATGGTATTATTCAATAGGTTGATCCTATTTCAAGCCCTAAGACCGGGGAGATTCTAAATATTTTTCCTGTAGGTAAAGGCAAAGCTACAATTGTGCCTCCAACTCAGAGAACAAAGGCTGCTATTCCACCCCTACCTCATATCATAACAAGTGAACAGCACGGTCCCATAATCCTGTAAGGCATGGTGCCCAACATCAACAGTATGCTCCTGAACCATACCAATAACATTGCCAACATTAACAAAAGAAAGTTGTACCTCAATTCCATCAACAGCATACAGCTCCTCAATACTGGGTATAGGAACCTAGGCTCCTTTCTCGCGAGTAAGTTCTCGCCCAGTTCTACCAGCAATAGCTATGGGAATCCAATTAGAGACCCATGAGGCAATCTAGAAAGTAGATAAATATGGTGCCTACTCTAGACAATAACCCATTGGGAACCACAACTCTCAATTTTACATGCATAATTATTATGCTTATAGCAAATAAGTGCCTGCCCCACGTAGATCTTGCAAGAAAAAATCCAGTAAGACCTACAGTAAAGCAATTGTTGTAAGGCAAGTTTGGGTACCCAAAGGTGTAACACCCCCAAGTTATTCAGAGTATATTACAGCGATGTGAGCCCTGCCATGGGAGCCACAAGGATATTTATACGTGGAACTATGAACTTTGATGGAGAAGGTCCAAGTACAATGAAATAGAGGACAATAAAAATGGTATTCAAACCATATTCAATACATCTGAATACAACACATCACAATTCAATACCACGGCAATACAGGTCGAAACATAAAGGAAACCGAAAACAGTATTCGAGTATTCAAAAACCATTCAAGTACAACAACACTGAATGTAGGAAATACAAAACATAACCAGAGACAAGACACAGCATCACACTTGCCCATCATCTTCATGCCGACCCGGTACATGCCTATCCGCTCTCCTGGATCCTGAAATACATGAAAGGTATTTCCCCCATAAAGGGGTTAGCCGTCGAATAGCTAGTACAAGTATATCGAATATGAAACACAATACTCCTCGACAATAAAGTAAATGTAATCATCATATCATTAATTCAAGACTAGTATTCCGGAAACTAAATCTCATAACATCACATTCAATACATACATGATTAACCGCGGAACCGCACCAGAGGTTACGGAACCCTCAGAGGATCCATCGGTCCGACCCAGAGTGGTTAACCCAAAATATCTGTGGAACCGCACCAGAGGCTACGGAATCCCTAGAGGGCCCGTCGGCCCATCCTAGGGTGGATATAAACCATTATACAATTCATATAGCTTACTTTCAAAGTCGAGAATGTACAATCATAAAAATATACTTGCCTTTGAGGCATCGAGAATTGGAAGGAAAAGTATACATGTTCGGTAGGTCCAAGAATGCACTTCTGGCACCTAAACGATTCGGAAGGAATATGGAAATTAATAAGCAATACTCAATTCATATGGAGGAACTCACGAAACCCACTAACAATTTCCCCCCGGTTATAATATCATGAACATAGGGTTGGGAAAATACCCAAACCCTCTCGAATTTGCAACAAAAACAAAGTAGGGCATGAAATTGTAGGTTTGATGTATACACAAGTGATATTAATCACAAAATCAAGATTTCCATGGTCAAAAACGGGTTACACAACCGAATCGAACAAAAACCCCTAAAACTACCCAAGGTGGGGATTCACAAGTATTTACCTCGATTTGAAGGAGAAGAGACGGTATTGTGACGATTGAATCACGTTATGAAATCGAGATGATGATGATTGATGAACTCCCGTTGATTTTTCACCTTGAATTGCCCAAAATGCACCAAAGGAGAGGAAGAAGGAAGAAATGGGTTAAGAAACCCGTCCCTCCAGTTTATATAGGTTGACCAATGTTACGGCCGTAACTATTGCTTCTTACAGCCGTAACTATGTTACTGGGAAACTCCCAGTTTAACGAACGTATCTTATGGCTATAACATCCAAGTATTACAGCCATAACATCCAACACTTACGGCCGTAAGGTACAAATGAATACGGCCGTAGAAATGGTACTAGAATTAATAGGTTTTTAACAAAGGCAACTTACGACCGTAACAAGAAGGAACTTACGGCCGTAACTAACAGACTTACGGTCGTAATTGGAGAAGCATACGGCCATAACTATGCTAATATCAGGTTTTGACGAATGCAACTTACGGCCGTAACAAGAAGGAACTTACGGCCGTAACACAAGGCTGCAACACTAAACCCGAGTCCGACAACTCAAAAATGACACGAGTGATGTGGAAATAAACGGATAACACAAATTCACGAAGTGCCCAAGAACAACATCAATGTACGGGTTCACGTACTATACGAACCTGACATTCCGACCACCCCAAAAGGACGGAGGATGAATAAAAGTGAAAATGCCGAAATCTTTGGTAAATTACCAAACGGCCCAAAAGTCCGAATAATCACGATACAAGATCAAATAACAAAACTGACGCTGACAATGCGTCTAAATACATTGAACAAACTTGTAGGGTAGATGAAACGACAGTTCCGAACAATGTTTACGAGAATAGGACCAAAACACGCTATAGTCACAACATCACTCGAGCTCGGCTACAATGACTTCGAAACTCGATCAAATGACAAAAGTGCAGAACAATAAAATTCTCAAAGTATCGACACGATTACAAGTGATTCACCAAAATCATAAAGATACGGGAAGTAGAAAAATATGGATATTACATTCTCCCCCTCTAAAAAGAAGTTTATCCCGAAACTTAAGAAATAAAAAGCTCGGGGTATTCCGATCGCATTTTCTCTTCTATCTCCCAAGTCGCCTCCTCGACTCCATGTCTCGACCATTGCACTTTATCCAACAGGATGGTTTTGTGCCGAAGATGCTTCTCACGTCGTTCAAGGATCTTCACCAGCCTCTCCGGGAAGGTATATCCTCGGCTACATCAATCTCACTATAGTCGATAACATGACTGGGATCCAGCACGTACTTTCTCAACTGAGACACATGAAAACGATATGTACGTGACTCAAAGTTGGAGCCAACGCCAAGCGATAAGCTAAATATCCAACCCTGTCCAAAATTCAGAAGGTCCTATATACCTCGGACTAAGTTTCCCCTTTTTCCCAAAGCGGAAAACTCCTCTGGTTGGCGACACCTTGAGTAGAACATGGTCTCCCACTTCGAATTCTAAAGGTCGACGACGAGTATCAGCATAAGATTTTTGATGGATCTGGGCAGTCAAAAACTGGTCCCGGATAATAGAAATCTTCTCCTTAGTATCCATCAACATATCTGGTTCTGTTTCGACTAGATCCTAAGCATCATCCCAACATAATGGCGATTTACAGACCTGCCATAAAGTGCCTCGAAAGGTGCCATCTTGATCGATGTATGCCAACTATTATTGTAGGCAAACTCGATTAACGGTAAGTGAAGCTCCCAATCATTACTCCAGCATAGGGCACAAGCTCGCAACATATCCTCCGACGTCTGAATCGTCCAATCCATCTGACCGTCTGACTGAGGATGAAAAGACATGCTCAATCTCAACTCGGTGCCCAAATCCTGATGAACGCCCTGCCAAAAATTCGATACGAAACTGTCATCTCGATCGGAAATAATGGTCTTAGGGGCACCATGCAATCTCACGATCTCAGCTATAAAAGTTCGAGCCAATCTCTCTGGTCCCGAAGTATCCTTAATACCTAGGAAGTGTGCAGACTTGGTCAGTCGATCGATGATTGCCCATGTCATATCCATTCCGGATCTAGTTCTCGGCATCCCAACGGTAAAATCTATAGAGATATCTTCCCACTTCCACCTGGGAATGGGAAGAGGCTTCAACAACCCCGCCGGTCGTTGATGTTCAATCTTGACTTGTTGACACATCAAACACCGTAGTATAAACTCTGTGACATCCTTCTTCATATTATTCCACCAAAAATTCCGCTCAAGTCCTTGTACATCTTACTCGTTCCGGGGTGGATAGAGTAAGGTGTAGCATAAGCTTCTTGGAGGATTTTCTGCCTCAACTCTAGATCATTATAAACACAAAGCCTGCCCTGAAATCTCAGAATACTATCCTCGTGGACCATAAAATCAGGGGCTTTTCCTTTAACTACATCTTCCTGTTGAAACAATATTTTTTGATACATATTTTGATGATGCTCTTTTTAGAAAAATAATTATTATCTTGTTACACATTTTACTATCATTATTTTAAATCATATTTTGTAACACATTTGTTAAAACTGTGCACTCATAACGTACGTAACATAAGTTAAATAACGTACGTAAAACTTGTTTTCTAACCGTTGCTAAAGTTTTAGAATGTGAAAGTCTATGAAACAGCTATATGATATAATGTACGTAAATATATATACATAACGTACATTATCAGCTTTGAATTTGAATTTATGGGCTAACCGTTGATCTTATTCATAGTGACGTCATCCAGTATATCATCTCATCCAGCAGATATGAAGACCAAGAATAACGTACGTAATGCATGAAGCATAACGTACGTAACAGTGAAGACAGAAGCCACTGCCCATCTTCCCGTATCTTTTTATGGCTGTTACACAGGAGGTGTAACGTACATTATATTGTATACGTACGTAATAGTGGTTACCTAATGTACGTAATTCAGGCTTACTTTTCTAACGTGAAAATGAACCTCAAGGGCTATAAATAGAGATGCTTCAAAGTGTTGAGACACACAAGTACTATCAAGCATACATACTTTCATCTGAGCTTTCCAAGTAAATCTTTTCGAGAGATATATATTCTATATTGTGATATGAGAAGAATTGTTCTACATTTTTATATACACATTCTTGTATCTCTGAGAGAAACTATTGTATAAAGACGAGTAACTGTACTCGCAACCTTCATTGTATTTGTGAGATTTTATCGTGTACTCGTAAAGCAAGATTGTAAAGTTAGGCTTGAGCCAGGAAATCAAGCAACTAAAGTTTATCACTAAGCTCGAAAGTGTTGTTGTAACAGAGTTGGCACTAAACTACAAAGTGCATTCAAGGTTTTTAGAAAAGTCATAGTCGGTACACTAGGTAGGGGACGTAGGCTTCGTTAATAGCCGAACCTCTCGAACAATTTCTTGTGTCATTTCTTTTCCGCACTTAATTTATTACTCCGATTATCTGCTTCTACAAAAAAAGAATTCAAAACTCTAAACCGCACTATTCAATCCCTCTTATAGTGGCGGTACCAATATAACACTTCCATCAGTTGATAGATCATCGGGTCACTCCACTGTTTCCCTTTGATGTTGTCAACCAAGAACGAAGTGATTTCGAGAGTGCACAACTGTCCTTGCACTCTTTTGATGATGATGCGGGTATGGTTCCAGATAATAAAGTGTCAGAAGCAACGAAGGAATTAGAAAAGCTTGACATAAAGTAGGAGGATAATCCTTTCAACCTTCCTAAAGAATGGGCTAATGTGAAAGATCATCCTATGGAGCAAATTCGTGGGAAAATCGATGATGGTGTACGAACAAGGAGAAATGTGTATGATTGCTTAAACAATATTGCATCCATTTCTCTTACAGGACCAAAGAACATAGAGGATTCCATAAATGAAGAAAATTGGGCTATTGATATGCAAGAAGAGCTCAATGAATTCGAAAGAAATAAAGTATGGGAATTGGTTCTAGAACCGGAAGACAAAACAATCATCGGTACAAAATGGGTTCATAAAGTAAAAACCGACGATAATGGTCTCCCAGTGAAGAATAAATTGAGATTGGTAGCTCAAGGATATAATCAAGAGGAAGGATTGGATTATGAAGAGACCTTCGCTCCTGTTGCCCGTCTTAAAGCTATCCGCCTTCTGTATGCTTTTGCCGCCTACAAGAAGATCAAACTCCATTAAATCAATGTAAAAAGTGCGTTCTTAAATGGTGTCATCCAGGAGGAAGTGTACCTCAAGCAACCGCCAGGATTTGAAGATTATGATCATCCATATCATGTATACAACCTCCATAAAGCTCTCTATGGATCAAAACAAGCTCCGAGAGCATGGTATGAACATCTAAGCACTTTTCTTATTTCTTAAGGGTATACAAGAGGTAACGTTGATAATACCCTATTTATTAAGAACTATGGTAATAATATGCTTATTTGTCAAATTTACATCGATGATATTATTTTTGGTGCAACTAACGAATCCCTGTTCCTAGAATTTTCAAATCTTATGAAGAGAGAATTCGAAATGAGTATGATGGGAGAGTTGAAATACTTTCTCGAACTCCAAATTAAGAAACTCAATGATGGAATATTCATTAACCAATCAAAGTACGTCAATGAGCTCTTAAAGAAATTTAACATGGAAGGGTGCAAAGAAATTTTTATTCCTATGTCTTCCACTCTTAAACTCGACAATGATGAGAAAGGTAAGTCTGTTGACCAGAAACAGTATCGAGGTATAATTGGGTCTTTACTTTATTTAACTGCTTCTAGGACTGATATTTTATTTGCTAGTTGTCTGTGTGCTCGTTTACAAGCTAATCCAAAAGAGTCTTATCTCATTGCTTGCAAACGAATTTTTCGATATTTAAAAGGTGCTGCTGGTTGAGGTTTGTGGTATCCATCAAGCATTGATTTTGAACTTTCTGCATATAGTCATGCTGATTTCGGTGGATGCATAATGGATAAAAAAAGCACCACTAGAACTTGTCATTTCATCAGTTCATGTCTAATTTCATGGGGCAGTAAGAAACATACTAGTGTCGCTACTTCCACAGCTGAAGCAGAATATGTGGCTGCGGGGAGTGCATGTGCACAAGTTTTGTGGATTAAAAATCAATTACTAGATTATAACATTGATCTTAAAAATACACCTATTTTTTGTGATAATACTAGTGCCATAAATTTGAGCAAAAACCCCATATTGCATAGTAGGGCAAAACATATTGAAATTCGTCACCATTTTATTCGTGACCATGTCCAAAACGGGAATGTGCGTCTCCAATTTGTTGGTACTAATGAACAATTGGCGGATGTTTTTACAAAACCATTACCCGGAGATACTTTCAACTTCATTCGCATAAATTTAGGAATGGGACATGTTGATCAATTTTAATTTTTCATATTCATCATATCAATATCAAAATGGTCATGGAAACAGAGGATATCATCAGAAGAATGGTACTATTCATTTGGTCTTATTTACGTAAGCTACGGACCTTGGCTTACGTACGTAATAAAAAGACAGTTTTTGGTTAGTGAGTTCTGGACTCTATATTACGGCCGCTATATCATCAGAATAAAGCATGTTAAAGGGCTTAACGTTCGTTGTGGACAGTTCTCTACGTACGTTATAATTTTTCCAGAAATAGGCAGTAACCACTAGAACCTCCCTTACGTTTGTTATTCTCCCTCGTAAAGTCCGTATCACCCTCACCATTACGGCATTTATACCCCTTAACATACGTAATTACCATCGGTCCAATAACCAATTCTCCCAACCCATCGGTCCTGTAGCACCGCTGAATTGCGGAGGGTGCATATGGATCACATTCTGAAGCAAGCCATCTGATGTCGGGTTAGGATTGTTCAGCTGAATGGCTTGGGCCAGGATAGTCATCTGGTTAGCCAATTGTTGAAAGACATTCGTAACTCCAAAATCTGCGTTATCCCCTTGGCCGGTCGACTGGTCGTGATGACCCTCGATATCAGGATGTACTAAGTTAGATAAACTAGGGGTGGTCGACCCCGCAACGGAACTGAAGGAAGCGGACGCACCACGTCCTCGTCCGCATCTACGACCACAGCCTCGTATCTGTACCCTATCCGAAAACATTCTGAAGGATACACAAAGCACGTAAGTACAATTCAAATAGCACGTCATCGAAGTGACCGATTCCCAAAAATACCAATTCAAAAGTAAAGCGATTAAGGAAACACTAGGAGAGTAAGATGTCTTACAAGCACCGGTCACACTGTGATGATGGAAAAGTAGTGATACTGTAGACAAACGATGACTCAATCGACCCAAAAAACCGACAGCCTAGGTATCCGTAAACCTAAGCTCTGATACCATATTCTGTAACACCCCAAGTTATTAAGGGTATATTACAGCGCCGTGAGCCCCACCATGGGACCCACAAGGCTATTTATACGCGGAACTATGAACTTTGACCGATAAGGTCCAAGTACAATGAAATGGAGGACAATAAAAATAGTATTCAAACCATATCCAATACATAGGAATACAATACATCACAATTCAATACCACGACAACACTAGCCAAAACATCAAGGAAACCGAAAACAGTACTCGAGTATTCAAAAACCATTCAACTGCAACAATATTGAATAGAGGAAATACAAAACATAACCACTAAAAAGACATAGTATCACACTTGTCCATCATTTTCATGCCGACCCGGTACATGCCTATCCACTCTCCTGGATCCTGAAATATATGAAAGGTGTTTCCCCCATAAAGGGGTTAGCCGTCGAGTAGCTACTACAAGTATATCGAATATGAAGCTCAATACTCCTTCAATAAAGTAAATGTAATCATCATCTCATCAATTCAAGACCAGTATTCCGGAATAACTAAATTTCATAGCATCACATTCAATCCATACATTATTAATTGCGGAACCGAACTAGAGGCTACAGAATCCTCAGAGAACCCATCGGTCCGTCCCATAGTGGTTAACCCAAAATATTCTCGAAACCGCACCAGAGGCTTCGGAACCCTCAGAGGACCCGTTGACCCATCCCAGAGTGAATATAAACCATTACACAATTCATATAGCTTACATTCAAGTTGAGAACGTACAATCATAAACATATACTTGCCTTTGAGACATCGAGAATCGGACGGAAAAGTATACAAGTTCGGTAGGTCCAGTAATGCACTTCCGGCACCTAAATGATTTGTATGGAATATGTAAATTAATAAGCAATACTCAATTCATATGGAGGAACTCACGAAACCCACTAACAATTTCCCCCCGGTTACAATATCATGAACATAGGGTTGGGAAAACACCCAAACCCTCTCGAATTCTCAACACAAACCCCAGTAGGGCATGAAATCATAGGTTTGACATATAAACAAGTGAGATTAATCACAAACTCAAGATTTCCATGTTCAAGAATGGGTTACACAACCGAATCAAACAAAACCCCCCCAAAACTACCCAATGTAGGGATCTACTAAGATTTACCTCGATTTGAAGGAGAAGAGACGGTATTGTGATGATTGAATCACGTTATGAACTCGAGATGATGATTGATGGACTCCCGTCGATTTTTCACCTTGGAATCGCCCAAACCGCTCCAAAGGAGAGGAAGAAGGAAGAAATGAGTAAAGAAACCCGTCCCTCCAATTTATATAGGTTGACCAATGTTACAGCCGTAACTATTGCTTCTTACGATCGTAACTATGTTACTGGGAAACTCCCAGTTTAACGAACATAGCTTATGTCCATAAAATCCAAGGATTATGGCCGTAACATCCAACACTTACGGTTGTAAGGTACAAATGGATACGGCCGTCGAAATGGTACTGGAATAATTAGATTTTTAATGAAGGCAACTTACGGCCGTAACAAGAAGGAACTTACGACCGTAACTAACTGACTTACGGCCATAATTGGAGAAGCATACGACCGTAACTATGCTACTGGACTAGGAGGTTTTGACGAACGAAACTTACGGCCATAACAAGAAGGAACTTACGGCCATAACACAAGGCTGCAACACTAAACCTGAGTCCGACAGCTCGAAAACGACACGAGTGATGCGGAAATCAACGGATTGCAGTAATTCATGAAGTGCCTAAGAACAACGTCAATATACGGGTTCACGTACTATACGAACTTGACATTTCGACCACCCCAAAAGTACGGAGGATGAATAAAAGGGAAAATGCCCAAATCTTTGGTAAATTACCAAACGGCCCAAAAGTCCGAATAATCACGATACAAGCTCCAATAACAAAACCGATGCTGACAACGCGTCTAAATACATTGAACGAACTTGTAGAGTAGATGAAATGACAGTTCCAAACAATATTTACGAGAATCGGACCAAAACACGGTATAGTCACAAAATCTTTAGGGTTCGACTACAATGACTTTGAAACTCGATCAAATGACAAAAGTGCAGCACAAATAAAATTCTCAAAGTGTCGAAACGATTACAAGTGATTCACCAAAATCATAAAGATATGGGAAGTCAAAAAATGTGAATATTACAAAAGGCACAACTAATGAAGGACCCACCGAACAATGGGGACTTAAATCCACTTAAATTTGATTATAATATATTAGGGAGGATGACATTTGGTTTTTCAACAGCGTATGTTCTTGGTACATGTCACAAGATATAAACAAATTAACCGATTATGTAGAAGGTCGTGGTCCAAAAATCCAATTAGATGAGAAATCCAAAGGACGAACAAAAGGGAAAGGGACCTTGCTTGTAGGAAAGTCCAAAGTTACTGGTGTAGCCTATATTAAAGGACTATAGTACAATCTAGAAAGTGCAAGCCAGTTATGTGACAAATAGTTCCCGATTAAGTTCTTTGAAGGAAATTGTAGGGCAAAGGACATCAAGACCAAGCAAATAGTCCTCATATGATCCCGGTCAGGTAACATGTAAGTCGTAGATATCTACAGGTACTGTATTTTATTGCTTTGTTTCCAAATGAACTGCGAGTCAATGCTGGCCATGGCATAAAAAATGTCTCATATCAACTTGAAGACCATCAGTAAAGTAGGCCGACAGGGCATGGTCAGAGGCTTGCCAGTTGTATCATTACATAAGTTTGGATCGTGTCAAAAGGTAAGCAACTCAAGACATCCCTAAAAGTAAATCATATTTCCCATCCCATCGGGTCCTAGATTTATTGCATATGGACTTATATGACCATGTTGACTTTGTCAGCCTAGAAGGTAAGAAATATTATCTTGTTAACGTTGATGATTTCTCCAGGTACATTGGGATAATATTCTTGAAAAATAAGAAGGAGACAACCACAAATATGCCGGAGTACCTAAAGAAGCTACAAAATGAGAAAAGGGCTTAGCATTGTACCCGTTCGATCCGACAGATGCATAGAATTCACAAATCGCTTCATAGAGCAATACTATTTGGACAATGGCATACAACATGAATATTCACCGGCTCGGACCCCACAATAAAATGGTGTTGCCGAGCGAAAGAACAAAATGCTGAAGGAGGCAACCAGAACAATAATTGTGCAATATCCGTGTTTTTTTACTTTTGGTAATTGTGAGTTATATTGCTTTTCCACTTTCAACGATTTGCTTGTAATCATTTTGATACTTCAAAACTATCTCGTTCTGCACTTTTTGCTATTTGAACGAGTTTGGAGGCCATTTTAGTTGAATCTGTGTGATATCATGACTTTTACATATTTAGGTTCAATTTTTGTAAATCTCGATCAAAACTATCATTCCGATGTTTCTAGTAGCTCGTTTAATGTTTTTAGATGTGTTGTGAGCTTTAGTATTGCTCTTCGATGTCGAATCATGTTTTTCGTATGTTTTGGGCTGTTTTATAATTTCCCACAATTTTGGGCATGGGATTTCGTATTCATTTTCCCATACCTTCAAGTGGTCGGAGTCCTGAGTTTGTTTTGTGCGTAAGTGCCCTTAAGCATGTTAGATTTGTTGCCAGTTCAGACAATCGAGGCGGCGAAACACGACATAGATTAGCAGCTAACTGATGCACTTATTGCACCTGGTAGGGACGCATGATCTGACACATGAGCTGACGCACGAGTTGGTGCTTGTGGGTTTCGCACGACCCAATGCACGGACTGATGTACGAGCAGATTTGGTCGTGCATATCTATTCTGTTAAGCATACTAAACCGACGCACGCGTCACGCATGAGGAACTGGTCGTGCGTGTCCGGTCATGCGCCTCGGTGAGTATAAAAATGTGACAATCGGGTTTCACTCCAATTTTTTCATCTTCCCTCCTCCTCTTCAGTGATTTGAGCGATTCTAAGGCGATATCTTCTTAGGAATTCATCAACCATCAACATTCTTGGGCTTCAAACGTGATTTAATCATCACCTATCCATCTTTTCTTCTTTAAATTGAGGTAAATTCCTTAGAACACTAGTTAGGGAGACTTTTGGGGGTTTTCCTTAGATTAATACGTTTAATTTGTTTTGAAGCTTGAAATCCTTCAGTTTATGAAGTATCTACCCGTACCCATGTTTTCCTTACGAATTTACAAATGTTTTTGTGTATTACCCGGATTTGAGAGGGTTTGGATGATTTCCAACCTCTATGTGAATATTCTTGAAGAATTGTAAATCGTAGAAGGTGTTTTGGGAGTTTATTCTTGTGAATTGAGTATTAATTGTTGATTATCGTATTCCCTATGAATCGTTTAGGGCCGGAAGTGCATTCTTGGGCCTACCGAGCTTGTATACCATCTTCCTTCCAATTCATATGTCTCAAACGCAAGTATATGTTTATGATTATATGTTCTTGACTTTGAAATTGAATTATATTTATTGTGTGTCAGTATATGTTCACTCCGGGATGGGCCACCGGGTCCTATGAGGGGTCGTTGCTTCTACTGCAATCCATTAACATCTTTAGGTTAACCACTCCGAGATGGGCCTATGGGTCCTCTGAAGGGTCACTGTTTCTGGTACGATCTACGGTTAATCATGTATATGTTTGAAATGTGAAATGGTATGATATTTAGTTATTCCGAATACTGGTCTTAATTTTAGTGAGATGATGTTATGCTTACTTTTCCATTCAAGAAAGATTACTTTATATTTGATATACTTGCACTAGCTATTCCACGGCTAACCCCATTCGGGAGAAATACGTTTCATGTATTTCAGGTTCCAGACGAGCAGATGAGTGAGTACCGGGTCAGTGCCAAGATGATGGGCAAGAGTGATGTTGTGTCATTTTATTTCCTATACTATTTATGTTCTCCATCTCAGATATTGTATATTTCATGAATTTTAGTAATCGAATACTATGGGATGTTTTTTTTTTGTTTCTATTTTCTTGCTATCGGTTTAATCCCCGTTGACTTTGTCCATCAATCCTGATGATTACTTTTGATGTCGATTATTACCGATTTCTTTTTAGTCATGTCTAGGCCTTGTCGGTCAGAGTTCATAAGTACTTGTACGTATAGCCTTGTGGGTCCCACGGAGGGGCTCACGGCGCTGTAATATACCCTGAATATCTTGGTAGTGTTACATAATATGGCATCAGAGCTTAAGTTTATGGATACCTAGACTGTCAGTCTTTTGGATCGAATTGAGACATCGATCGTATACAGTATCACTGTGTCGCCATCATCTCAGTACAACCGGTACTCGTAAATTATCCTTATCTCTCTTCTCTCTTCTTTTATGTATCGTCTTCGAATTTGTAGCTTTGGGAGTCAGTCACCTTGATGGTATGTAATTGGAACTGTGCTCACGAATGTTCTCACTGTTCCCCGAAATGTCAATGGGTATAGGGCACGGATGCGGTCATGGGCATGGCGCAGCCGGTGGGGCGGACATGTGATTCAGCCCTGATGCTGGTTCGATCACTTATATGTTATCGAACTCAGTACATCCAAGTATAGATGGTGAAAAGGACTAGTCGGACGGCCAAGAGAATAATGCGACAATGTTGTGAACATTCTTCAGCAGGTGGCAAATGAAATGACTCTCTTGACGCAGATGATCCAATAGAATAATCTAACCCAACGGATAATACGGGTGCACAACTATGGCTCCAGGATGTAGTCCGTATGCATCCTTCACAGTTTATTAGCATTCATGATCTGTCCGGTTGGTAAAGCTGGCTTTTCGAGATGGAGAAAGTTTGTGAAGCAGTCAGTTGTCCTGAGGCGAGGAGAGTACCCCTGGCTCAATATTTCCTTGCCAAGGAAATTGAGACTTGGTGGGGGCAGTTAAGCCCTAAGGTCATGTTGCTTCTTAGGATGAGTTCACGAACCTCATAGAGGTCGAGTTTTATCCTTGGCCAGTTCAAGAGAGCATAATACGGGCCTTTCGAGGCTAAACCATAAGATATCCCAATTTTACAAGCAATAGTCGAGTACAACCAGAAGTTAGTCCATGTGAAGAATCAGGTGCGCGATGAGCGTGATAAAAAACGCCATTATGATATGCGTATGAAGACAAAGATTCGGGGTTACATGGTCAGGTTCGCCTGCACTAACACTGAGAAAGTATCAAGATAAGGCACTGGCCTACGACTTGTTGAGTTTGGCGGCATAGATAGGTGCTGTACAGAAGAAACAAAGAACCACCGGGAACTGTTCTGGTAACAAGGGTGGTAACTTTCAGAGATCCGAGTCAGTTAAATGTCCTGTTGGGAAGCCATCATGTTCTTTTAACAGCGGAAAGAATTTTCATTCAGCTCCGGGTGCCTCGACTATCAAGGTGACATGCTTAAATTGCAACTCTACTGGACACATCAACCTCCAGTGCCATTTTCCACCTCTAAGATGTAAGTTGCAGCCAGATGGGTCACAGGGCGATCTACTATACCGAAGGGAATAAGACCTTGGACACTCAAGCTTCTACCCCAGTACTGAGGTAGCCGAGTATGAATCAGCAGAAGTCAACTTGCCAGCCACAACAGAGTTTCGGTAGAGGCTGAGAAAGGGGTCAGTCCGTTAGAGGGGGAGATTCTAGTGCTGATTCAATACATCCACGAGTTTACGAGATGCACCGAGTCGATGATCCCAATGCGGCGGTGCCCTCAGGTAACATTCATATCCTATCTCATCAATTTCAAGAGCTATTTGATTCTGGTTCTATGAATCCTTTCATCTGCTTGTGAGTCTTTTATTCTGAGACTACCTAGTGGGGATAGAATCGTGGGTAATCGTGAGATTAGAAATTAGCCAGCTAGCATAGCAAGAGTTGATTGGTCATAGAATTTGATTGTGGCTGATATCGAGGGAGAGAACTTGATCATCGGTGATGGTTGGACCTAGAGTCACAAAGCGATTATGAACTATCGCACGAATATTATCATTATGATGACCAAGGATGGATCCGAGTAGTCTTTTATGGGCCATAATCTAGATAAGCATAAATTGCTTATTAGTTCCATGAAGGCCGTGAAACTCTAAGATAAGGGTTGCACAGGCTACTGGTGTTATGCTTTGAAGACGGAGGAGGGCAGAATCGAATTTTCTTCGATCCCAGTCATTAATGAGTATCCAGATGTTTTCCAGACGATCTTTCTATATTACCGCCAGATCGAGAGAGAGAATTTTCTGTTAAATTAGAGCCTGACGCGTTACCGATTTCTAAGGCGCCATATCACATGGCCCCTTTAGAAATGCAGGAGTTGAATAATTAGTTAGGAGAGTTGTTGGACAAGGGGTATATTAGACCGAGTGCTTCTCCTTGAGGCGCACCGGTCCTACTTGTGAGGAAGAAGGATGATTCATTGCGTTTATCCATCGATTACCACGAGCTAAATAAAGTGACCATCAAGAACAAGTATCAGTTACCTCGTATATATGACTTGTTCGATCAGTTGCAGGGAGCTACAATATTATCGAAGATCAACTTGAGATCGGGATATTATCAACTTCGAGTGAAAGAGACCGACGTTTCGAAGACCACTTTTTTGAAGAGATACAGACATTATGAGTTTGTGCTCAAGAATTTCGGATTGAACAGTGGTCCAGCAGTGTTCATGCAGTTGACGAACAAGATATTTATCGAGTACCTTGATAAATGTGTGGTCGTCTTCACTAACGATTTTCTGATTTATTCTCGAGATAAAGAGGAGCATGGCCAACACTTGCATTTAATATTAGAGATATTGAGAGCTCAGCACCTCCATGCAAAGCTCTCGAAATGTGACTTCTGGCTGAAGGAGGTTATGTCTATTGGCCATGTGATCTCGTTCGAAGGAGTTCATGTGGATCCGCAAAAGATTGAAGTAGTGTTAGATTATACACTGCCTAAAAATGTAAAGGAGCATTACTATGAAATACCCATTTAACAGCGGACAATTAATAGCGGTTATGCTAAAACCGCTGTTAAATTTGTGCGGTGGCACGGTTCGTAAATATTATGAATAATTAACAGCGGTTAATACAGAAACCGCTGTTAAATTAAGACAGTTAACGGCGGTTTCCCTAAAACCACTGTTAAATTCGGCGGTTGCTTAATAACCACTGTTTATTTTGGAAAATTTACAGCGGTTACTTGAAAACTGCCGTTCTTTTTTCTCTTTTAACAGCGGTTATCAATAACCGCTGTTAATATTCCATTTAATTACTGCCCCGTTTCTTTCTTTCTTTTTTTCTTTCTTTCTTCCTTTCTTCTTTTTTTCCTTTCTTTCCTCCTACACTTCTGGCTCCTTGACTTTTCACAGTCGACCCGCGACCTCCGGCGACATCGCGACCCCCACGACCTCCGGCGACCTCGCGACCCCCGCAACCTCCCTGACGTTTCGCAATCGACTGCGAATTATTTAGTAATTATTCCGAACTCTCTTCTTTGTTCCTATTTGGTAATTTTATCTAGTCTTTTAAGGATTGTTGTGTGCTGTTTAATATGTGTGTGTTGTGTGTGTATGTGCATGTATAGGTGTGGCAGTTTGTGTGCGTGCAGTGTGTGTATGTGTATTGTGTGTAAGGCTGTATTGTGTTGTGTGTGTGTGGCAGTGTGCATGTGTGTCTGTATTGTGTGTGGCAGTGTGTGTTGTGTGTATTGTTTGTATGTGGACTTTTAATTATACCTGGATTGTTTTGGAGAATAATGTTAAAACCTCATATAGGACGCGCGCACTAATAACCATTTTCTATATATAGGACAACACCCTCCTTCATTTTCAGACTTCCACTTCAACCCACAACATAATTCCGCGACTTTGAGAGTTACCCTCTGTAATACCCGGTTGTAATTCAGTCATTATCATTCAGTAATTTCATTCGGTGATTGTCACTCAGTGGATTTTCACTCATTTATAATCATTCATCAATCATATTCGTTCACCGTGTTCACCGTTCGGAAAACTTCGAGTTGTGTATCGTTATTGTTCATTGTTTCAACTTTCCTCATATGAGTTCGACTTTGTTAGATCACCATTAATTTTTGGTAACTCCAAAAATTCTGAATCTTTGCAATATTATAGGGCATCGAGTTGTCTTTCCAATGGTTCAAACGGTGAGTCAATCGGAGTCCGGACGAGAGAGTTATGGTCGTTTTAGCTCACCCGCCCATTTTTTCAGTTATTGGCCGATCACTGCCGACCGAACTCGGCCGTGTCGTCCGACACGGCCCGTGCCGTACTCGTCCGGAAATGCCGAAGTCTCTTCCCACAGGACTCGACCGTGTCGTCTGGCACGGCCGAGTCGAACTCTTCCGGATAAGCCAGAACCGACTGCCCAGACGCCCGACCGTGTTCCAGGACACGGTCGAGTCATGCCGAGTCAATGTCGGACGGGTGACTTTCGGAAGGCCCCTCCGCGCCGAGACCATGTCAAGCGGACACGGTCGAGTCCTCGCCGCCAGCAGGCCGCGACCGTGCCGATCGGGCACGGCCGTGTCCGGCAGGCGCCAACCCTTTAAATTCGTTTTTCAAAGATTTCACCATTTCTTTCCCTTTTCTTCACCTACAACCGAGAGAGAGAGCTTGAGGGAGGGTTTTTCCTTCACAAATCATTTGAGTGTTTGATTTTATTCATCTCCTTTCGATCGTGTAGCCCGGATAATCGATCTAACGCGTGTTCTTCGGATTAAAGTACTTGGATCTTCAAAGGTAATATTCTTCAACACCTTGGATTTTGATTTTTGTGTTGAGATATGATGTTTTGGACGTTATAATCATGTTATATGAAGGGATATGTATATGATTATGAGTTTGTATAAGGATTCATTGGATTATTGAGGAATTATTCAAGAACACCTTGAATATCGAGTTGGAATTGGGGATTTTCGACTAATTGTTGTTATAATCACGTTATTGGATATTCATAACGGATTATTGATCGTATTGGAGATGTTTTGTTGGTTTGAAACACTTCTTGGGGATTTGAGGTTGGTATTGTTGAGGTTTAGTTGTAAACAATCGGAGTTTGGCCACAACGTATTCGATATAATGCCCCAATGAACTTAGTTTAATCGTATCGACGTTTTGAGTTCGTTATATTCGTGTTTAATTCGTATATTGATCGGATTGTTGGTAATTGTATTGAATTAAGGTTGTTCGTGCGACCGACACTTCATTTAGGACTTTTGTTCGCGGAAGGACATTCTTCATCGGTATTGTGTAAGTTAATTCTTACTCGGTTAAAAGGATATTCATTCCTTTTTGTTGTTGATTACTCATAATCATAATTCATTCATCATAATATTAATCATTTTGAGACCTGTAATTGTCGAATAATCAATTCATTCACGAGGAACGACAGTTCCAAATCATTTCATTGGGTTATCAATCACGTCACTATTACTTTCATATCGGTGAGTCATCTTGGCCTTGTCTAATTATTATTCATTGATATTCATTATGGTCATTCTCGTTCATGTGACCTTCTGGGTTCATATTGCGTGGCCGGGTGTGGCTATGTGGAATTTTTAGTCGGGCACATGATGGCCATGTATTGGGAGTGATACATTGGACCGTGCACACGGGAAAGCGTTACACCGTGAGACTAATTAGGTACAAGGACGGGTGTGTCCGGTCATTCGTCTTGTACACTCGCACAGAACACTACGGGCGTACTATGATACTCCTCTTCAGCGTAATTCGTAACTAAGGATATTTCATAATTTCAGTTAAATCATGATTGTGTATTTTTCAACCCTTGAGGATTGTTGTTCTTTGTAACTGACCCCGTTTGGGGATTTTGTTTTTCAGGTCATGGCAAGGCAAACACACGGGAATAGCATGTTGATGTCGAGGAGTCCTAGTGATACTAGTAGGGGGCCCCAAATCCTTTCAGTCATTCCTATTGTTGTCATTTATTTTCCGCTGCAGATTTTCACTTGGTTATTCCGTTTCATTCAGAGTTGTGTATTTTATCTTCATATAAAATATACATGTATTCTGTATTATCCTGGGTGTGTTGTATGAAACTCCTCATCGGAGTAATTAATGTTGTAATGTGGTTCGGTACTACATTCACCCTGTGTAATTCATTCATTTTCATCCGCCTGGTGGGTCCCAGTCGGGGGTCCACGGCACTGTTATACCCGTCTAGTTTGGGGTGTTACAGAGTTGGTATCGGAGCGTGGTTTTGAATACTACCTTTCGAGTCATGTCTCATTTGAAATCATCATCATCGGACTAGTATCATTGGACTTTCGCGTCACGTGTGACCTGTGCAGATGCCGAGCCAATCAGACCGAAAGAACTGTAAGACTTCTAACGCCATGGTATAATTTCTGGCAATAGTCATTCATTCATCATTCATCAATTAACAATCCTCAAACATCATCATTCATTATGATCAGGACGATCATATTAACTCATTAATCACTTAATTCATTTCAATACTCAGTTAATGATCAGGACGATCATATTAACTCATTAATCACTTAATTCATTTCATTACTCAGTTAATGATTAGGACGATCATGTTAACTCATTAATTACTCAATTCATTTCATTACTCAGTTGTCGATCTGGATGATCATATTACCAATCTTATTAAGTTATTCAAGATAATCATTTCAAGAATTTTATCAGATAATCATGTCACCTCAGTAAATCATTCATATAATCACTAAGTTAGAGCATGTATACTCATTTTCATCATCTCATGACATAATCATAACGTGATAATCATGCGGGGAAATATAATCATTATGCGACCTTCCTACTTCAGTATGGGGAGAGCTGTCAGGGGATGCACAGGAGAGACGCTGCGGGCCGAAACCCGGGAAATAATCACTCGCTGTCGGGAAATCGTGCCCAGGACTTGGCTCGATCAGGAGATGTTCGGGTTGATCCACTCACTTTTATGCAGGCCATGATGACCCATGTGCAGTTCCTCAATCATCATTGCGCCACTCTGGCCGGATTAATCGAGCGAACTCTCCCGTGTGAGACGACTGCTAAAGAAAGTGCTGAACAACAACCTTCATCTTTCAGCAAGAAATCAACGAAGCGTAATCAACCCGAAGGTGGTCAGTCAACCTTCAAGAAGCCTCGTGTGGGTCCTATCGTTTCTGAGCGACCTCCTACGGCGCATAATCGTGCGGGATCTCAATCCCGAGCGGCCAGTTCAGCCATCACCTGTTTCAACTGTGGAGAACAGGATCATGTCAGTGCTAAGTGTCCGAGGCAGACTGTCTCATGCCATAACTGTGGAATTGCGGGGCATAGGGCCCGTTTTTGCCGAAGGGACTCCAAACCCACTCCGGCGGCATCTCAGCCCAAGCAATCGACCTTCGAATCGATCGCTTTGTCGACGTCGTTTAAGACAATGGAAGCAAATAGAGTTGGGGCCCATATTTATCAGACGGGAGCGTCCGGTTCGGAGGCCGGCAAGTCCCAGATTCATATGATGAGGAGAATCGACGATCCGGTGGCCCGAATGATTTTAGGTATACTCGTAATTTTATTTCAACTTGTGTGTGCCTTTTGATGCTGGTACACCGCATTCATTCATTTTCGAATCATGCTTGAATAGACTTATTTCGGGATAGTCCTATTGCTTGTGGACCTCATACTATCGGTCTACCTGACGATGGAAGAATTTTCGGAATCATACTGAATTAAGCGTAATGACCGCGATTGGCTGGTGGACCTAATCATGGTGAATTTATCTTAGGACGATACAATTTTCGGTATTAGTTGGTTTAATCGTCTTGATACTATCCTCAGTGTTTGTTAGCGTTAGGTCGCTATCTTTCCGTCGTTGGTTGTCGAATGTGTGCTTCAGGGAAGTAATCCCCGTTTTTCCAGTAGAATTATTGTTATGGCGGAAGCAGAGAAATTCCGCAATCGAACTATTCAATCATTCATTGTATCATTTTCATCGATTGGCCTTTCTAGGGCAATCGAGTTATTCAATCATTCCTAGTATCATTTTCACCGATGACCTTTCTAGGGCAATCGAGTTATTCAATCATTCATTGCATCATTTCCATCGATTGGCCTTTCTAAGGAAATCGAGTTGTTCAATCATTATTGGTATCTCTTCTTATCGATTGACCATTCTAGGGCAATCGAAATGTTCAATCATTCGTGGTATCATTGTCATCGATTGACGATGTATTTCCAGACGAGTTACCTGGTTTGCCTCCACATAGGGATGTGGAATTTACGATTGAGTTGGAGCCTGGTACGTCCCCGATATCGAAGGCACCGTACCGAATGGCCCGACCAAAATGCGAGAGTTGAAGAATCAACTTGAGGAATTGTTCGAGAAAGGTTATCTCCGACCGATTGCGTCCCCGTGAGGAGCACCAGTGTGATCTGTCAAGGAGAAGGATGGCTCGTCTCGTGTGTGTATTAATTACCAGGAGTTGAACAGGGTGATGATCAAGAGTAGTATCCCTTACCCCGTATTGATGATCCTTTAGATCAACTTCAGGGAGCCTCAGTATTTTCCAGGGTCGACTTAAGATCTGGATATCACCAGTTGCGGATTCGAGAGTCGGATATCGCGAGGACAGCGTTTCGTACGCGCTATGGTCATTATGAGTTCGTAGTTATGCCGTTCGGGCTAACTATTGCACCTGCGGTATTCAAGGAGTTAATGAATCGGGTTTTCATCGACTTTTTGGATCAGTTTGTTGTTGTCTTCATCAAAGACATTTTGATTTATTCTCTTAGCCGAGAGGAACACGAGGTTCATCTTCATCAGGTTCTCGACGTGTTGAGACGAGAGCAACTTTATGGAAAGTTTTCCAAATGTGAGTTCTGGAGGTCCGAAGTGACTTTCTCAGGCATGTAATTTCATCTGACAGAGTTCGTGTCGACCCTCAGAAGACGGAGACTATCCGAGATTGGCAACCTCCGAAAGATATTAAGTAAATCCGATGTTTCCTCGGATTAGCTGGTTAATTATCCAACCCACGACCTGGAGCTAGCAGTCGTGGTGTTCGCTTTGAAAATTTGGCGTCATTATCTTTATGGCGTTACCTGTCAGATATTCACCGATCATAAGAGTTTAAAATATATATTTACTCACAAGGAGTTAAATATGCGACAGAGGCGGTGTTTGGAACTAATCAAAGATTTTGATATCGAGATCCTTTACCACCCGGGCAAGGCGAACGTTGTCGCCGACGCCTTGAGTCGTAAGTACGTCAGAGCATGCTTGCTCGTTAATGATTCGAAGGAGCTTGGCGAGGAATTCCTTAGACCCGAGATCGAGGTCTGTCTTCAGCGAGTTCAGGGACAGCTTTGTATGTTAGAGATTTCATCATCTCTTGAGGATGCAATCAGGGAGAATCAGGGTTCAGACCCAGCATTGTTGCGCATTCGTGAGGATGTGGTTCAGGGGAAAGCCCCTGGATTCGTGATCCACGAGGATGGACTTTTGAGATTTAAGAATCGGATGTGTGTACCGGCGATTGGTGAGTTGAAAAACTCTATTTTGAGAGAAGCTCATGCTACCCCTTATTCTGTTCATCCGGGGTCCGGCAAGATGTGCAAGGACTTGAAACAAAATTACTGGTGGAGTAATCTGAAGCGAGAAGTCGCAGAATTTGTTTCGAGATGCTTAACCTGTCAACAAGTTAAGATTGAACTTCAGCGACCGGCGGGTATGCTAAAAACCTCTCCCTATTCCGGAGTGGAAGTGGGAAGACATTTCTATGGATTTCATCACGAGTTTGCCGACTAGTCGTCGTGACATGAATACGATCTGGGTGATTGTGGACCGCTTAACTAAATCAACTCATTTCCTTGAGATCAAGGATACGTGGGGTCCTGAGAGACTGGCTCAGTTGTTCATTAAAGAGATAGTGAGACTGCACGGAATTCCTAAAAGTATCGTTTCCGATCGTGACGGACGATTTGTATCCCATTTTTGGAAATCAGTTCATCGTGCTATGGGAACTCAGCTTAATCTCAGTACTGCCTTGCATCCTCAGTCCGACGGACAATCAGAGAGAACTATTCAGACATTAGAGGACATGTTGAGGGCATGCGTCCTCGATTGGAAAGACGATTGGGAAGCCCAACTACCATTGATCGAATTCACGTATAATAATAGTTGGCATTCTTCGATTAAGATGGCACCTTACGAGGCCTTATACGGTCGTCGTTGTCGATCTCCTTTGTGTTGAGACGATCTATTAGAATCAATCGGCACCGAGCCCGATATACTTATAGCCGCCCGTGAGAAGGTAGCTTCGATCAGGAGTCGTTTGTTGACCGCTCAGAGTCGACAGAAATCATATGCAGATAATCGCCGACGACCATTCATATGAGGAGCGTCCTATACGAGTGTTGGAGCGGCGAATCAGACAGTTGAGGAACAAGACGATCCCTTTGGTCAAGATTCAGTGGTCCAAACACGGAGTCAAAGAGGCTACTTGGGAAACCGAGGATAGTATGCGGGAGAGTTATCCCGAGTTGTTTGACCCTTAGTTTCGGGGACGAAACTCTTTTAAGGGGGGTGTATGTAATACCCGGTTGTAATTCAGTCATTATCATTCAGTAATTTCATTCGGTGATTGTCACTCAGTGGATTTTCACTCATTTATAATCATTCATCAATCATATTCGTTCACCGTGTTCACCGTTCGGAAAACTTCGAGTTGTGTATCGTTATTGTTCATTGTTTCAACTTTCCTCATATGAGTTCGACTTTGTTAGATCACCATTAATTTTTGGTAACTCCAAAAATTCTGAATCTTCGCAATGTTATAGAGCATCGAGTTAGCTTTCCAATGGTTCAAACGGTGAGTCAATCGGAGTCCGGACGAGAGAGTTATGGTCGTTTTAGCTCACCCGCCCATTTTTTCAGTTATTGGCCGATCACTGCCGTCCGACACGGCCCGTGCCGTACTCGTCCGGAAATGCCGAAGTCTCTGCCCACAGGACTCGACCGTGTCGTCTGGCACGGCCGAGTCGAACTCTTCCGGATAAGCCAGAACCGACTGCCCAGATGCCCGACCGTGTTCCAGGACACGATCGAGTCATGCCGAGTCGCTGTCGGACGGGTCACTTTCGGAAGGCCCCTCCGCGCCGCGACCGTGTCAAGCGGACACGGTCGAGTCCCTGCCGGCCAGTTGCGCGCCGCGACCGTGCCGATCGGCACGGGCCGTGTCCGGCAGGGCAGTCAACCCCTTTAAATTCGTTTTTTCAGCATTTCAGCCCATTTCTTTCCCTTTTCTTCACCTACAACCGAGAGAGAGAGCTTGAGGGAGGGTTTTTCCTTCACAAATCATTTGAGTGTTTGATTTTATTCATCTCCTTTCGATCGTGTAGCCCGGGTAATCGATCTAACACGTGTTCTTCGGATTAAAGTACTTGGATCTTCAAAGGTAATATTCTTCAACACCTTGGATTTCGATTTTTGTGTTGAGATATGATGTTTTGGACGTTATAATCATGTTATATGAAGGGATATGTATATGATTATGAGTTTGTATAAGGATTCATTGGATTATTGAGGAATTGTTCAAGAACACCTTGAATATCGAGTTGGAATTGGGGATTTTCGACTAATTGTTGTTATAATCACGTTTTTGGATATTCATAACGGATTATTGATCGTATTGGAGATGTTTTGTTGGTTTGAAACACTTCTTGGGGATTTGAGGTTGGTATTGTTGAGGTTTAGTTGTAAACAATCGGAGTTTGGCCACAACGTATTCGATATAATGCCCCAATGAACTTAGTTTAATCGTATCGACGTTTTGAGTTCGTTATATTCGTGTTTAATTCGTATATTGATCGGATTGTTGGTAATTGTATTGAATTAAGGTTGTTCGTGCGACCGACACTTCATTTAGGACTTTTGTTCGCGGAAGGACATTCTTCATCGGTATTGTGTAAGTTAATTCTTACTCGGTTAAAAGGATATTCATTCCTTTTTGTTGTTGATTACTCATAATCATAATTCATTCATCATAATATTAATCATTTTGAGACCTGTAATTATCGAATAATCATTTCATTCACGAGGAACGACGGTTCCAAATCATTTCATTGGGTTATCAATCACGTCACTATTACTTTCATATCGGTGAGTCATCTTGGCCTTGTCTAATTATTATTCATTGATATTCATTATGGTCATTCTCGTTCATGTGACCTTCTGGGTTCATATTGCGTGGTCGGGTGTGGCTGTGTGGAATTTTTAGTCGGGCACATGATGGCCATGTATTGGGAGTGATACATTGGACCGTGCACACGGGAAAGCGTTACACCGTGAGACTAATTAGGTACAAGGACGGGTGTGTCCGGTCATTCGTCTTGTACACTCGCACAGAACACTACGGGCGTACTATGATACTCCTCTTCAGCGTAATTCGTAACTAAGGATATTTCATAATTTCAGTTAAATCATGATTGTGTATTTTTCAACCCTTGAGGATTGTTGTTCTTTGTAACTGACCCCGTTTGGGGATTTTGTTTTTCAGGTCATGGCAAGGCAAACGCACGGGAATAGCATGTTGATGTCGAGGAGTCCTAGTGATACTAGTAGGAGGCCCCAAATCCTTTCAGTCATTCCTATTGTTGTCATTTATTTTCCACTGCAGATTTTCACTTGGTTATTCCGTTTCATTCAGAGTTGTGTATTTTATCTTCATATAAAATATACATGTATTCTGTATTATCCTGGGTGTGTTGTATGAAACTCCTCATCGGAGTAATTAATGTTGTAATGTGGTTCGGTACTACATTCACCCTGTGTAATTCATTCATTTTCATCCGCCTGGTGGGTCCCAGTCGGGGGTCCACGGCACTGTAATACCCACCTAGTTTGGGGTGTTACACCCTCTCCATCTTCAACCTTCATATTCAGCTTCCTAACACATCATTAAAGACAAGAGGCTTTAAGGATCGGTGTTCTAACTTTTGGGCATAGAGTTCATCAAGTTATTCCAGCTTATCCTTCCGTTTAAGGTTTATTACGATTCACCAAGCTAGAATTTATCTTCTTAGCTATGCTTTGAGCTTGCTTCGGAAGTCATTGGACTAGTTAAAGATCTTTTAAGTTCAGCACCATATTTTTGAAGATTAGAAACCGATTATACCTTGTTTTTCCCTCGTTGTCAAGAATGTTGATCGAGCCTTGATGGATAAAAACCTTAGGATGTAGTATCCTTACCTCGTTGGAATCATGAGCATGATGTTAGTTAGATTTTATGATTTCCTTTGATGTTCCATCGATGAAATTCATGTTTGCTAAAGGGTATTTGATTTGACAATATTCTTCATGTTCTTAAGGATGATGAATCGGCCATGTCTTTGAACTCAACCCGGATCACCGTAGTATCGTTTTCCTTGCGTAATACTTGGGCATGCTTGTCATCTTGAGTAACATTTGTGGTAAAATCATGCTAGCCGAACATATGAGAATTTGGAATTGAATCTCATACTTAGAACCCGAAATCTTTAACATCTTATAAACCCTTGGACTCTTAAACATCAGTACTTCACCTCCGAGATGATCGTTCAACTCTCATGAAGTGTATTATCATTTCCGGTTCAGCTCTCATCTAGAATACTAACCATGAACCGGCCTTACGTCACTATTTTACGATTTTAAGTATTCGGTGATCATACGTTAGTATCGAGTAGTATGTTAAGTTCCTTGTATCTCTTTTTGAACAAGGTCCGAGCCTTGCATAGGGGTCGATCGAGGGGCAGTGGCATACGGACGCGTGACATTCGTTGGAGTATTTTATTCTTGCCATTTTCGAGGCAAGTATCATATATTGAGTTTGGTTTATATTGGAATTTTGATCATGCATACGGTTTTGTTTATGTTGTCGAGTATGGGATTATTTCTTTGATGTGTTGTGGTAATCGTTATTAATTGTTCGTATTGATGAACATATTGAATTGCATATGTGTATGCATAATTGCATGGTTTATATTGTAAATGATCCGAGGGGGGTCATGAGGATCTATGCTGAGGGCGCTGGATCGAACGTCCACCATGCGTTGGTCCGGCGGGATCATCATGGGGATCTATGCTGAGGGCGCTGGATCGTTGGATGGGTTTTCCACCATGCGTTGGTCCGACAGGATCATGATGGGGATCTATACCGAGGGCGTTGGATCGTTGGATTACCCTGTATTGTGTTGATGGAATCGTGAGGATTCGCATCGTTGGATTCCAGTGATGGAAGTCCGTTTTGTATGTTTTATGATGCATTGATGAAATTTGTATTGTGATACTTGTACTGGCATCATTTTGCTAACCCCTTCGGGGGTGGACATTTGTTTTGATGTTCAGGTAGCCGAGGAGCGGGAAAGCAGCTACAGTACCGACATGACGATGAAGTGGCTCAGTGATGTGGATGATGTTTATTGTTATTGTGATTTGTCTTCTTGGTTCATTTTCCAGTACTCGAGTACGCGTGTCTTATTAATATTTCGAGATGGTTGTAATAATGACTCATTTGATCTATTTGAAACCGGTTTTGTATTTGGAACTTTCATGGTACTATTGTATTATATTTACATCTCTTCTAATTAGCCTTGTAAATCCTTACTTAAAGGGTTTACGGCGCTGTAATTATTCCGAATATCTCGGGGTGTTACAGAATATGGTATCGGAGCTAAGATTCATGGATATCTTGGCAGTCGGGTTAGTTGGGTCTGTTTACGTTATTTGATTATGGGTTGTTTGTAACATCACTGCTGAGCCACCATCATCGTGTGGACCGTGGTCGTAAGTCTCCTAATCTCAAATACTACCGTTTTATTTAATTCATGTTTTGTGAATATTGACGGACTTTCTTTTAGAAAAGTTTGCCCTGGATATTGAGTATTTGTGTTTACAGTATGTTGAGGGGAGGTCGTGGACGCGGATGTGGTCGTGGACGCGGATGTGGAAATGCGAGACAGGAGGATTCGGTGTCTACCCCAGAATTATCCGCTAGTCGAACCGATTCCCATTCTGGAGGACAGCAGGGATCAGCAAATAATAATGCAGATCCTAACATGCCGGGAGTGCTTCAACAGGTGGTTGCTCAGATAAACCAGTTTGCTCAGGTTGTTGATCGCATACAGACGGTGATGGGACAGCAGCATAACGAGGATAATCGGGGAGACAAATGGCTTACTGAGGTGGTCAATTGCACCCTCCAAATTTTGACGGTTCTGCTGAGACAATTACTTGGGATCACTGGCTCAAGGAGTTAGAAAAGATGTTTGTAGGGATTAACTGCCCTGACGACGGAAAGGTATCGATAGCCCAATATCTCCTGACTGGGGAGGCTTTCGACTGGTGGGAGGCCATTCGACCTGAGGATCATAATGCTGACTAGGTGGAATTTAAATTAATGATAGAGGCGCAATATTGTCCCCGCCCAGTTAGAGAGGCCCGAGTTCGGTAGTTTTTCTCACCACAAAATCTAGAGGCATCTATGACAGACGTGATTAAGACCTTTAATCACCAGCTGACTTATGTACGCCGCTTGGTCAGGACCGAGGCAGAGAGGATTTTTCATTTTGACATGCGGATGAAGCCGGAGATTCAGCAATATATGTCCGGATTTGAGTGTACCACTTTGCGACAGTATCAGGACAAAGCACTGGCCTACGATATGAAAGAGGCGGCAGTGGAGAAATCAATGGAAGCAAAGAAGCAGAAGTTGTCTGGCAACTTCACGGAGAACAAGAGTGGTGGTCCCCGCAAGGTCCCGTCCTCATTTCATTCATCTAGGTGGCCTCCGCATCCTTCTCGAGGTGGAAAGAAGTTCCGGGCAGCACCAACCGTTTCAGACGCAGGGAGGAAATGTTATAACTGTGGCAAAACGGGGCATGTTCGACGTGATTGTTTCGCACCTGCTATGATCTGTTTCGAGTGTGGCACAACATTTTGTGGAAATGTGACTCGATCTTTTGGTACTCGCACTCCTGCACCAGTTCCGAAGGATACAAGTGTAAACCAGACGCAGCAGAGTGGTTTCCATCAGCCGAATGTTGGGAAAAGAGAGGCATCCAGCGCTGGGTCCGTTCCTCCGTGTATTTACGAGATGAGGAAGTCAGACGATCAGAACACGGTTGTTGCATTAGGTACGATTCAGATCCTTTTGCATCCAGTTAGTGTCTTATTCGATTCAGGAGCTACGCATTTTTTCATATCTTTGAACTATGTTAATCGTTTGAAAATCTCGTGCTTGTATGATTATGAACCTTATGTTGTGGGATTACCGAGCGGAGAGAAACTTGTGGGAACCCTAGAAACTATAGATTTTCCAGTGACTATAGGAGCAGGAGATTGGCCATCAAATCTTATTGTAGCCGACATCCATGGTGACGATTTAATTCTCGGAGATGATTGGCTCAATGGTTATGGAGCTATTTTGAATTACCGAAAGAGAGTCATTTCTATCATTTCTGATGACGGGTCTGAACATTTATTTAAGGGATGGAGACCGGGAAGCTCATAAAAATTGATCAAAGCCATGAAAGCAGTTAAATTGCTAAAGCAGGGTTGTTACGGATTTTGGTGTTATTCCATGAAGAAAGAAGAAGGAGTAGAGCTCTCATCTATTCCAGTTGTGAATGAATTCTCAGATGTATTCCCTGACGAACTACATGGGTTACCTCCGCATAGAGAAGTGGAGTTCACTATTGAATTTGAGCCTAGAGCCGCTCCTATTTCTAGGGCACCATACCGTATAGCGCCAATCGAGATGTATGAATTAAAGAAACATCTTGAGGAATTATTGCAGAAGGGTTATATTCAACCTAGCGTCTCTCCTTGGGGAGAACCCGTTCTCTTTGTCCAGAAGAAAGATGGATCCCTTCGATTATGTATTGATTACAGGGAGCTAAACAAGGTGACGATCAAAAACAAGTATCCTATACCTCGTATCGACGATTTGTTTGATCAACTACAAGGGGCAAGGGTATTCTCGAGAATAATGTTAAAACCTCATATTGGTTAACTCCTTAAGTATCTTATTCCTTTGGGATAGATGTTAACTTTCGTCTTAAGGATCTTCTCCCAACAGTTCGTGCAGATAGAGTTAGCAAGCTTAACAAAGCCATAAGTTGACGTAGTATACAGTTAATTCTATTTTGACAACCGTCATTCATGTTTCTATTTTAAACAACAGTTATAGGACAACCATACCTTTGTCATTCTCTCTGTCAAAACAATTTTCAAAAAGTCTGTAATCATATACAAATGAAATTCTTGCCCTTATACAAAACAATAGAAAATTGATGAACATAGTATGTGTAACAGAAAAGAAGAAATGGATCGAAGTTGGATGAATGCAAGTCGTGCGAGTGCGGAGTATGACAATGGAATTGAGCAATTTCTTAAATTTGCTCGACAACATTGCTTGGAACCCAATGAATGATACTTTTGCCCTTGTGTGAAGTGTATGAATGGGAGACGACATGAGGCTGACACAATTCGTGAACATCTTGTTTGTGAGGGGATAAACACCAACTATACGGTGTGGATATGGCATGGCGAAATAGTAGATGTTCCAACTGGAAACACTCATGTAGATATAGATGGTGATCAATTTGAAGAAATGATTCGTGATGTCGGACAAGAATCATTTCAAAGAACTCATGTTTATGATGCGTTGAAAAGTGATTCAGAGACTCCATTGTATTTAGGGTGTGAAAATTTCACACATCTATCGGCCGTGTTGAAGCTGGTTAATTTGAGGGCAATAAATGGGTGGAGTGACAAAAGTTTCACCGAATTGCTTCAGTTGATGAATGAGATGCTACCAAAAGGCAATACATTGCCTAAGCGTACCTATGAGGCGAAGAAGATTTTGTGTCCGATGGGTATGGAGTATAAAAAAATACACGCTTGTCCCAATGATTCTATACTATACAGAAAAGAGTTTGAAGAATTGCATAAGTGTCCTAGGTGTGGGGTATCACGATACAAAGTGAAGAATGATGGAGAGAACACACAACAAGGACCTCCCGCGAAGGTGTTATGGTATCTTCCGATTGTTCCAAGGTTCAAGCGATTGATTGCTAATAGAGATGATGCAAAGAATCTCACATGGCATGCAAATGAGAGAAAATGTGACGGGCTAATTCGTCATCCAGCTGATGCTGCACAATGGAAGAAAATAGATCATTTATTTCCAGATTTCGGGAGTGACGCAAGAAACCTTAGGCTTGAACTTTCCACAGATGGAATGAATCCGTTCGGTAATTTAAGCACCAAGCATAGCTCTTGGCCTATTTTACTTGTGATATATAATCCACCTCATTGGTTATGTATGAAACGGAAGTACGTTATGTTGTTAATGATGATTTCAGGACCAAAACAACCAGGAAATCACATAGATGTTTATCTAAGTGCGTTGATTGATGACTTGAGAATGATGTGGGATGAAGGGATTTACGTGTTTGATGGTTACCGCCAGCAAAGTTTCAAGTTGCGTGCAATGTTATTTTGTATGATTAATGACTTTCCTACATATGGAAACTTGAGTGGATATAGTGTGAAGGGACATCATGTATGTCCTATATGTGAAGAAAACACAAGCTACATCCAGTTGAAACATGGAAATAAAACAGTTTACACTCAACATCGGAGGTTTTTGAGTCGCCATCACCCATATCGTAGATTGCGAAAAGCTTTTAATGGATTCCCAGAAAATGGACTTGCGCCGATGCCCTTAACAGGTGAGCAAGTGTACGATCGTGTGAAGAACATAAATACTATATTTGGAAAAACTAAAAAGAAGGCTGCTACGACAAACATTTGGAAGAAGAGGTCAATATTTTTTGATATTCCTTACTAGAGACATCTAGATGTTAGACATTGTATAGATGTTATGCATGTCGAAAAAAATGTTTGCGATAGTGTGATCGGCACACTTCTCAATGTTAAACACAAAACAAAGGATGGTGTCCAGGCTCGTCAAGACTTAGAGAAAATGGGTATACGTCCTCAGTTGCATCCGCAAGTAGTCGGTGAACGAACTTATCTTCCCCCAGCATGTTATACTTTATCCAGAAGAGAGAAAATCAGCTTTTGTAATTGTTTACAAGGCATTAGAGTGCCACAAGATTATTCGTCGAATATTAAGAGTCTTGTATCGATGCAAAATCTGACATTGGTCGGCTTAAAGTCTCATGACTATCATGTCTTGATGCAACAACTTCTAGCTGTGGCTATACGTGACGTCTTGCCTAAAAAAGTGAGAAATGCCATAACTCACTTGTGTTTTTTCTTCAATTCTATATGTAGCAAAGTGATTGATCCTTTGGTTTTGGATGAGTGGAAAAACGAGGCTGTTGTTATCTTGTGCCAATTGGAGATGTATTTTCCTCCTTCTTTTTTTGATATTATGGTTCACTTACTTGTCCATGTAATTGGAGAGATTGAATAGTATGGCCCCATTTATTTGCGATGGATGTTTCCGATTGAGCGATACATGAAGATTTTTAAAGGGTATAGTAAAAACCCATTTCGTCCAGAAGCATCTATTGTTGAGAGGTATATTGCAGAAGAAGCAATTGAGTTTTGCAGAGATTACATGACACAAACACCATCTGTAGGGCTTCCGAAGTCTCGACATGATGGGAAACTTAATGGAAAGGGTACACGGGGTGTTAAAATATTAACCAAGAATCGTGATGAGGTGCTTCAAGCACATTTGTATGTTTTGAATAACACTGATGAGGTTCTTCCGTACTTGTCTGCTCACAAGAATATTTTGAAGACAAAGAATCCCCGAATGAGTGATAAATGGTTTTTGATTGAACATAATAAGACTTTTTTGAGGTGGTTTAAGGTACAAATCTCTGAAAGTGATAGCGCATCTGAAATGTTAAAATGGCTAGCTTACGGGCCGAAGTCCGATGTCGTAACTTGGAATGGATATGATATCAATAAGTACTCATTCTATAAAAAGTCACAAGATGACAAAAGTTCGGTTCAAAATAGCAGAGTTATTCTTCAAGCCGAGTCCATGCACTTTTCAAGCTCGAAAGATAAAAATCCAGTTATGGCATCGACAAGTTACTATGGAGTTATTGAAGATATATGGGAACTTGATTATGTTAAGTTTAGAGTGCCTATTTTTAAGTGTAAGTGGGTTGATAATAACACGGGTGTGGTAATCGATGAACTGGGCTTTACATTGGTAGATCTTCATAAGATAGCTTATACTGACGAGCCTTTTATCATGGCATATCAAGCTAAACATGTGTTTTATGTCAAGGATCCATGCAATGAAATATTGTCAGTGGTCATTCCGGGTTGAAGTGTGGATATTAATGAAACTGAAGAGTCGAGTTTTGACATTTGTGAGTTTATTCCTTTATCAACACGGATGCCGACTATCGTTGAAGAAAATGTAGCAGACGACATACATGCCATTCAAGATGATCATGATGAAGGCATATGGGAAAACGTTGTTATCTAGAGTCAAGTTAGATAGTTGATGATGCAGGCACAGTCGATTATGTTGAATTGTAGTATTAATGTTCAATTTTGTGACATTGTTAATGATAAAGTTGGTTTTGTTGAATTTTAGTATTAATGTTGAACGTTTTGTTATGAAGAATCAAATTTTTATATTTTAGTATTTAAGATTATTTCATTATTTGTTATTAAAAAAATGTGTGTGTGTGTGTGTATGCATTGTGTGTAGTGTGTATAGCAATGTTTTAAAAAACGATCAGCTCGTACGAGTCGACTCACGAGTCGTACAATAAAACTTACATATTAATAAAACAATAAAAGCCTCATAAGATAACTAATGACAATCAAGAAATGGTCCAAAAAAATATTATTAATAAAATAAAACTTACAAAATTGTTGTAGAAAACTGAAAATGACTATTAAAAACTGAAATCGAACTCAGGTCCATACTATAAATTGGTGTATAGTGTGTGTGTGTGTGTATGTGTGTTTGAGTGTGTGTGTGAGAGTGCAGTATGTGTGAGAGTGCAGTGTGTGTAGTGTGTGTGTGTGTGTGTGTGTGTGTGTGTGCAGTATGCGTGATTGTATGCAGTGTGTGAGAGTGCAGAGTGCAGTGTGTGTGTGTGTGTGTGTGTGTGTGTGTGTGTGTGTGTGTGTGTGTGTGTGTGTGTGTGTGAGTGCAGAGTGCAGTGTGTGTGTGTGTGTGAGAGTGCAGAGTGCAGTGTGTGTGTGTGAGAGAGAGAGAGAGAGAGATAGTGCAGTGTGTGTGTAACGCCCCCAAATAAATCGGGACGCCACAGCGCCGTGGATCCCATGAGGGGACCACAAGGCAAGTTTTTCGAAAATATTTTCTAAGACAATTTATTCAACTGGTAGTATGCGGAAGTATTTAAGAAAATATTCGTACAACCCAAAGTACAAAAGAGAATAGTGTTCGTACATACGGTTATTACACAACGTGGAATGTTCAAATTTAGTTTAAGAATTTAATAGGCCTTCTTTCCGACACATATCACACCTAGCCGTAACCTTCGGGGATGTCCTACACAAATTCAACAAATTTACCTAGCACGATGTATCGTGCCAGTTAGCCTAGGTTAGAAAATCCGAACCAAACTCAAAGATAAAATCTGATAATTTCAAAGATCAAAGTTATCACCAGGTATTCAATGTTATTCCTTTTATCAGCACATAAACTCCCAAGGTCGCAATCAAGGGTCATGGAAGTATCTAAACAGGAATACTCCGGACATGGGTACCATTCAAGTTTTATCCCGCAACACGGTCCTACAAGAAAACTCCCAGGGCCGCAGCCAAGGGTCACGGTAGTATCTACTCATGAATACTCCGGACAAGATAATCGAATGGGTACCATTCCACAAATAGTATCACATACAATGTATTGAAATTACAAGGCGTAAGGTCTGAGCAAGATTCACTTGCCTCAATTCCGACGAGAGTTGCTTCTTGACAAGGCAACGGCTCGAACGATCACACTCGGTAGTCCGACCTATTACATGTTTGTCAATTAACATCTTATGGTAACAATGATGGTCAACGACGGTTCCCCCCCCCCCCAACCTAGTTGCTTATGTCGTCGAGATCGAAATTCTCTGTTTTCAACCATAATGTGTGCCACTAAATTCTTAAGTTCGACAACATTTCTTTATAAGTTATCCTTTAGTTGAACAATAGTGTTCTAACCCAACATTTCTACGTTAATTATGACTAGCAACCACCGAGATTTCATCGTTTTTCCTAATACGAAAGTCTAGAACAATTAATCTGTCATCTTAACATATTTCGGCATCTATTCGACTAGAAATTTTTTGGTAAGTTCATCAAGGATTTATTAACGGTCATTCAATATGATAATACGGTTATACATGAAATCCTTAACAAGATGATTCCGAGAAATTGGTGATTAGCAATCCGATTATGAGTTCTCCCATCCGATTACGAGTACTACTATTATTCATTCTAATTTCTAGCATTGATAGATATCGATTACAATTATGATGGTTATATACTGGTTTGATCATTACTGAGAATTCTAAACTACCCAAGGCATCCGAATTTACTATAACTTGCTAAACAACACTAAAATGAGTTCAAGGCTGGATAAACTTACCTTTATTGACAAACGATGATGAAGAACGACGGAGGACGATGAAGAACGAGAGGATAACACCTTCAAGACCTTCCCCGAAGCTTGATTAATGGCTCAAGTAGGATAACACTTGAATTGGGAGGTTAAAATTGGCTCAACGATGGTGGAGGGCAGTGTACATGAGAGAAGAATGATTATTAGGACGGAAGAAATGAAAGGCAAGGTGTTCTTTTATAAACTCAGATTGCCCTTATGTTCGTTATGCCTAGCGACTTACGTACGTAAGGGATTTTATGTACGTTACTAAAAGGTATTAGCGTACGTAAGGAAACTCACTGGACTAATTTACACACATCGTTACGTGCGTAACGAAAGTAGGTTAACGTATGTAACACTTCGTTGACTTGCCTGTTGCAATCACGCCGAAAGTTGGTCGGCAACCCGTACTATCCGACAAAGATTTATGTCCGAAGATCGAAGACCGAAGACCGTTGTTACGTACGTAAGTACCAATCTTTAACGTATGTAATGACTCAGATATAGCGCACGTAACATTTGGCGGGTAACGTACGTAAGGACCAGTTTTGTTTACCAAGTTATTATCACATTAATTTCTTATGACGCGATTCCCTCTCAATATCGTCAGGTAATTCCTCGGGGAACAAGACGTTGGCCACCGTCATATTCGCACCGATAATTACCTAACGACATCAAGGTATGTCGTTGAAAGTTCGTCAATCATCACACCATCACAATACACGAATAATAGATTGAAACAATACAGTACAACCATATCATATAAAAGTACGTTATCGCAATGGAGTACATTTATTTATCAAATAGAAGAAATGTACGAGAGCGCCCAACGTGAAACAGCATGTAATACCGGTGGTATTACAGTGTGTGTGATAGTGCAGTGTGTGTAGTGTGTGTGTGTGTGCAGTGTGTGTGAGTGTGTGCAGTATGTGTGTGAGAGTGTAGAGTGCAGTGTGTGTAGTGTGTGAATGTGTGCAGTGTGTGTGTGTGTGTGTGTGTGTGTGTGTGTATGTGTTGTGTGTGTATTATATGTGTAGTGTGTGTGTTTTATGTGTGCAGTGTATATTGTGGTTGGTGATTAAATTTATTTGTTAATGCAGGCACATGGCGTCTCCTTCTCGTTTCCCTCACACTCCTCCCGCTCGTTCTCCTCATTCCTCCCGGTCTCCCGATGCTCATACACGTAGTACTTCTACATCGAGAAATCCCACGCGATGTAGAAGTATGTTGAAACGTCGTGTTGACGGAAAAATATTACCTCTTCACATTGATCCAGTACGGGGAAAGATCAAATACGAACATAAATTGAAGTTAAGTACGTACTTGGGAAAACTTTCCAAAGATCATGTCTCGATACTGTACAAGAGTTGGAAGCAAGTACCTGACAAGCCGGATAAATAAATATTGTGGCAGGATATATTGGTACATGACTCTCTTTTTGTATTAAGAATTGTGTGTGTACTGTGTGTGTATTTTTGGGTTGTGTGTGTGTATGTGTGTTTGTGTGATGTGTGTGTGTGTTTATGTGTGTGTGGCAGTCTGTGTGTGTGTTTGTGTGATGTGTGTGTGTTTATGTGTGTGTGGCAGTGTGTGTGTGTGTGTGTGTGTTTGTTGTATGCTGTGTGTGTGTTTTTTGTGTGTGTGGCAGTGTGTGTGTGTTTGTGTACTGTGTGTGTGTGTGTGTGTTTATGCTGTGTGTGTGTATTTATTTGTATGTTGTGTGTGTGCTTTTTGTGTGTGTGGCAGTGTGTATGTGTTTGTTTGTATGATGTGTGTGTGTGTGTTTTTATGTGTGGCAGTGTGTGTGTTTGTTTGTATGGTGTGTGATTTTTTTTTTTTGTGTGGCAGTGTGTGTGTGTGTTTTTGTGCTGTGTACTGTGTGTGTGTGTGTGTGTGTTTTTATGATGTGTGTGTGTGTGTGTTTTTATGCTGTGTGTGTGTGTTTGATTGTATGTTGTGTGTGTGTTTTTTTGTGTGTGTAGCAGTGTGTGTGTTTTTGTGCTGTGTGTGTGTTTTTGTGTGTGTGGCAGTGTGTGTGTGTGTGTGTGTGTGTTTGTTTGTATGTTGTGTGTTTTTTTTTGTGTGTGTGGCAGTGTGTGTGTTTTTGTGTTGTGTCTGTGTGTGTGTTTGTGTACTGTGTGTGTGTGTGTCTTTTTATGCTGTGTGTGTGTGCTGTGTGTGTGTGTGTGTGTGTGTGTGTGTGTTTGTTTGTATGATGTTTGTGTTTTTTTATGTGTGTGACAGTGTGTGTGTGTGTGTGTGTGTGTGAGTGTGTGTGTGTGTGTTTTTGTGCTGTGTGTGGCAGTGTGTGTTTTTGTGCTCTGTGTGTGTGTGTGTGTTTGTTTGTATGCTGTGTGTGTGTTTGTTTGTGTGTGTGGCAGTGTGTGTTTTTGTGATGTGTGTGTGTGTGTTTGTGTACTGTGTGTGTGTGTGTGTGTTTTTATGCTGTGTGTGTGTGTGTGTGCACGATGGACGAGGTTTTGTATGGATATTTTGGTCCTCAATCCATACAAAATATGGGACAGGGGGGAGAGGAGATCTCGAGATATATATCGACGCGTATGCTTGAGTCGAAGAAGCAAATATACATGGGAGCTTACCATCATAAGTAAGATAAAAGATTGTAAATTTCAAAATATTTTCTTTTTAACAAAACTATTTCCTTTTTTTTACAACATAATGTAGTAATATGTTCTTTCTTTCAAATGCATTTATCTATGTAGGCATCATTGGCAACTTCTGGTCATTGTGCCAGCAAGAGGAACTATTATATGGTTTTGCTCACTACATAGTAGGCCTGACTCTCGCATTAAGGCCATACTCCAAAAGTAAGATTTTATTTATAACATATTTGCTTTAAAATTTTATATCAACGACTCAATATATTATTGTTACTTTTAAGCAGTGCCGTGACCGCATTCAAGACCATGGATGGTATGCATACAAGTAAATAAAAGCAGGCGGTTAGTTGGATATATCCCAAGGTAATACATTTAATTACATGAGCGTAAATATGTGTGTTTGTGTGTATGAATATTTGAGTGTGTACGACAATATTGTTTTTGGAAACATGAATTACTTTGGAATAGACGTGGTTAACGTCGTAAGGATCTTCTCCCTTTGGGATAAATGTTAACTTTCGTCTTAAGGATCTTCTCCCAACATATCGTGTATGAAGTGTCCGTTTGTTTGTGTGTTTTTTTTTCTATGCAGTGGGTGTGTGTGTGCAGTGGCAGTGTGTGTGTGCTGTGTGTGTGTGAGTTTGTGTTTGTGTTTGTGTGTGTTTGTGTGCAGTGTGTGCTGTGTGTGCTGTGAGTGTGTGTGTGTTTCTTTGTGTTTGTGTGTGTTTGTGTTTGTGTGTGTTTGTGTTTTGTGTGTGGGTAGTGCGTGTGTGCTGTGTGTGTGCGTGCAGTGTGTGTGTGTGTGTGTGTGTAAATATTTGAGTGTGTACGACAACATTGTTTTTGGAAACACGAATTATTTTGGGATAGACGTGGTTAACGTCGTAAGGATCTTCTCCCTTTGGGATAGATGTTAACGTTCGTCTTAAGGATCTTCTCCCAACATATCGTGTATGAAATGTCCGTTTGTTTGTGTTGGTTTTTTTTCTATGCAGTGTGTGTGTGCAGTGGGAGTGTGTGTGTTGTGTGTGTGTGTGCTGTGTATGTGTGTGTGTTTGTGTTTGTGTGTGTTTGTGTGTTGTGTGTACCGTGTGTGTGTGTATGTGTTTGTGTGTTGTGTGTGTGTTTGTGTGTGTGTTTATGTGCAATGTGTGTGTGTACTGTGTGTGTGTGTGTGTGTGTGTGCTGTGTGTGTGTGTGTGTATGTATTTGTGTTTGTGTGTTGTGTACTGTGTGTGTGCGCTATGTGTGTGTGTATGTGTATGTGTGTGTATGTGTATGTGTGTGTATGTTTGTTTGTGTGCAATGTGTGTGTGTGTGTGTACTGTGTGTATGTGTGTGTTTGTGTATGTTTGCGTGCAGTGTGTGTGCGCGATGTGTGTACTGTGTGTGTATTGTGTGTTTGTGTTGTTTTTTTCTGTTGTGTGTGTGCGCAGTGTGTGTGTAGTGTGTGTGTGTGCTGTGTGTGTGTGTGTGTTTGTGTGCTGTGTGTGTGTGTGTGTGTGCGCGTGTGTTTGTGTGTTGTGTATTGTGTGTGTGTATGTTTGTTTGTGTGCAATGTGTGTGTGTACTGTGTGTATGTGTGTATTTGTGTGCAGTGTGTGTATGTACTGTGTGTACTGTGTGTGTTGTGTGTGTTTATGTTTGTGTGTGTATTGTGTGTTTGTGTTTTTTTTCTGTTTGTGTGTGTATTGTGTGTTTATGCTGTGTACAGTGTGTGTGTGTGTTTTTTTTTTCTGTTTGTGCAGTTTGTGTGTGTGTACTGTGTGTGTGTGTGTGTGTTTGTTTGTGTGCAATGTGTGTGTGTAGTGTGTGTATGTGTGTGTTTGTGTGCAGTGTGTGTGTGTGTGTGTGTGTTTGTGTGCAGTGTGTGTGTGTGTGTGTGTGTGCTGTGTACTGTGTGTTTTTATGTCTGTGTTGTTTTTTTTCTGTTTTTGTGTGTATTGTGTGTTTATGCTGTGTGCAGTGTGTGTGTTTGTGTTGTTTTTTTTCTATTTGTGCTGTGTGTGTGTGTGTGTGTGTGTGTGTGTGTTTGTTTGTGTGCAATGTGTGTGTGGGTACTGTATGTATGTGTGTGTTTGTGTATGTTTGTGTTTTGTGTGTGTGTGTGTGTCTGTGTGTGTTCTGTGTGTGTTTTTTTTTTGTGCATTGTGTGTTTGTTTGCTTGTGTACTTTATGTGTTTGTGTCAGTGTGTGTGTTTTTTAACTGTGTATGTTGTGTGTTGATTTTATTTACTGTGTCTTATTTTGTTTTAGTGTAATAAATAAAATAGAGGTTGAGAGTGTGGTTATTATGTTATGCACTGGATGTCGACTATCGCCCGAGCGCGTATTTTGGATGCTTGGATGGAGGTAGTATATTTTTAACTTGAAGTGGTGATAAAACTGTTTACTCTTTTACATTTAAAGTTTGTCTATTATGCGTTTATATGTGCAGATGTTTGATGATGTTGGAGCACTGTCTCAAGATGTTTTTAATAAAATTCGAGTTGATTGGGGACTATATTTCTTGGAGGTTCGAAATCGTCTCGCGACAAGATTTTGGTGTTTGTGTGTGAATTATTTGTATGAATTGTACATTTGATATTTGTATGAATTATTTGGATAAATTGGTGTTTTTTGTATTATCTTTTTCAATGAATTGGTGGTTCAATGAAATTGGTGTTGGTTAGTTCTTTTCAGTGTGATTGGATTCGATGAATTGGTGGTTTATTGATTAGTTTGATCCGACTCAGGTACTGGATTGTGCAAAATAATGCAAAAATTTGGGGAAAATCTGGACAAAATTTTTAAAACTTCAATAGCGGTTCCTCCGAAACCGCTGTTATTTGTAAAGTTAACGGCGGTTCTATAACCGCTGTTAAGTATCAGATTTAAAAGCGGTTACCTATAATCGCTGTTAAATGGCATATTTAACAGCGGTTACAAGAAATCGCCGTAGCGCATTTAACAGCGGTTATTATGAACCGCTGTTATTTGACAAATTCAACGGCGGTTTGCAAAACCGCTGTTAAAATTAACAGAGATACATATAACGGCGGTTCCGGAACCGCCGTTATTGGCCATTTTAACCGCTGTTAAAAGCCTGTTTTGTAGTAGTGGAGGTTCGAAGCTTTTTAGGCCTTGATGGGTACTAGTGTTGTTTTGTCGAGAGATTCTCTGAACTTGCTCGACCACTTACACAGCTACTTTCGAAGACGGAAAAAATTTTGTCTGGACTGTTGACAGAAAGCAAAGGTTTGATGAACTGAAGAAGCATTTGACGTGAGCGCCGATTTTGGTTTTACCGCAAGGTAATAAGGGGTTCAGTATACTGTGATGCTTTGGGTATGGGACTCGTATGTGTGCTTATGCAGCACGATAAGACAATAGCATTTGCATCGCGGCAGCTGAAGCCATATGAGATGAGTTATCCTACTCACAACTTCAAATTGGCAGCATTCGTGTTCGCACTAAATATTTGACAGCATTATTTGTGTGGCTCTTCATGTCGGATCTATACTGACCAGAAGAGTTTAAAATACATTTTCAGTTAGAAAGAGTGAATATGAGGCAGCATCGTTGGTTGGATTTGATAAAATATTACGACTTGGAAATCTTTTACCATCCGGGTAAAGCCAATGTTGTCGCATATGCTTTGAGACAAAAGCCGGCATCACCCCAGATGCTCGAGGTCCTTACACCTCAAGCATCGGCAAGAATTGGTCGAATAGGGAATAGAAGTTTGGATTTAGCGGGTGCAAGAACAGTTGTATACCCTCAAAATTACTTCATCTTGAGTTGATGACATCAAAGGAAAGCAGTAGAGTGACCCAATGATTATTCAACTGAAGGGAAAACTCCTGGTTTTATGGTCTATAAGGCCAGTATTTTGAGATTACAGACTTTGTATACCGAATGACGTAGTGTTGAGGCAAAAGATACTTTGATAAGCCCATGTTACACCTTAATCAATCCATCCGGGGACGAGTAAGATGTACAAAGATTTTAAGCGAATATTTTGGTGGAATAATATGAAGAAGGATGTCATAGAGTTTGTTTTGCGGTGTTTGACTTGTCAACAAGTCAAATCGAGCATCAATGAACAGTGGGGTTTTAATACGCTTAGTCATGTAGGACTAAGTTAAATTGAAGCCACTACCTACGCGCCAATCATAAGTTAAGGTGTAATATAATTAGTCATGTAGGACTTTCATTTTAGAAAATGCCTACGAGTAGCTCAAATTTCTAGACTAAGTAACGAAGATCACATCTTTCGAAAAAAGACTTGAAGATAGCCTCTCTGTATCTAGAAGAAGGTATCTACAGGAAGTTTTGGCATTATCAAAAAGAGAGAAATTGTTAAGATAAATATTCCTATTTTGATAATTGCCAACATTCAGCAAAGAATTCTCAAATAAGTTGGAATATCGCTAAGTATGGAAGCTGTTAGGTATCTCCATATAGTCTGTCCATACAGCAAGAGATCTTCTACTGAGTCCTATCCTATAGAGCCTACATCATACATCAGTAGTTAAATCATGTTGGATACAATAGTCGGATTGTAGGTGTTTTACTTAGGAAAAGTAAAACATATCCAAGAGGACTAAATGGAAATAGCTTAAACCATTGTGAAATAAACATTGTTTATGTATAAAGTATTCACAGCTAAAAGCAACATTTATTGCTGATAGGACAGTATTTAATGCGACGGGAGAGAGAAAAGTATGGGGGCTCTGAAGAGCATTTAATGCGAAGTCAGAAAGAATGTTTGAAGCATTAAATGCGATCTGCTTTAATTCAAATATTCAGCAGCCGCCAATCAGAGACGTCAACATCTCACCAACCAGCCAAAGGCTACATTTATAATGGATCTATTTCTAAGGTTATAAATAGCCCCAAGCAAGAGGACTTTGCTCATCAAGTTATTCATTTTTGCGCATACATCTGGCAGATTACTCTGACAATCTAGCTATTAAAGAGCAGTATATTTTGTGAACATACAACGGTATTCAAGCGAAGAAATATACTAAGTGCTCAACGAAAACAACACAGCATATAGCGAATTCTCACAAAATATATAGTTGCTGTTTGGAATCGTTCTACCTTTTACCGTTGATATTATTATTAGCCCTGTGTGGACTAAGGATCCTTGTGTATTCATACCTGTGTGGAGGAATAGTATTGAAGATAAAACATCGATGTGTGCGACAAGAAGTGAGTCTAAAGAGATTGAGGCCTATCTGTGTGAATGGCCAAAGCTACAGTCTATGTATCAATCTGTGTGAACGATACAGAGACAGGTTTAGTTAAAGTTACGTAGTTGTGTACGTAGTGATTTTAATAAAGTATTTACTCCTATGTGGAGGACCAGCGGACGTAGAGGGGTTTACCTCGAACCACTTAAATCTGTGTTATTTATTTTTAGTCTTTACTGTTTTCATTTAAATTGGGATTTATATGTATACATTGTGAGAAGTCTGTACTCATCAAGCAATCAGGAGAACACCCAAGTGCTGTACTTACAGCAACTCACTATCAGACTTTCACTACACAATTAACTTCAAAAATCGTATAGCTGATTGTATTTTTACCTTCTAAGGTGTTTACGGTATACTCTGTGGCCAACAAGTGGTATCGGAGCGGTTGATTCTAAAAAGAATCAGTCGATTTTTAACTCAATCAGATCCATAAATCACTAGATTTTGAAAACTTTGCTTCATACTTTCATCATTCTATGTATAAGATGGATTCATCTATAATAAACAAGGTTCTTATGTTTTCTATTAATGAGTTTGATGACTAGAGAATCAGGATGGAATCCTATCTTGCGGCCATGCACGAGGAAATGATTTTTGTTATCTAAGAAGGACCTATCAAGATCTTGAAGGTCAACATAGCCCCAAGGATGGAAGGGCAACCTTATGTCGTGATGCCCGAGAAAGAGCACGATCAGTGAAATACCGATGAGCGCAAGCGAGCCAACGTAGACAACGTCGCCAAGAATGCGCTATTTGTCACTCTCAACAAAAGCACATTCTCCAAGGTAAAGAGCTGTCAGACATCTAAGTAAATATGGGAAAAACTCAAGCTTATTTGCGAGGGTACTCAGCTCTCGAAAGAAAATAAAATTTCTAAACTTACTCGGCAGTTCGAATCTTTTGAAATAAAATCGTCCAAAACGCGACCTCAGATTCACTGGAATTATCTGTGAACTTGAAGCTTTGGGTAAAGTGTATACCCAAAAGGAGAAAATTTTAAAAATCTTTAGATCACTCCCTGCCCGATGGAACATTAAGGCTACGGCTATGCGTATATCCTGTAACTTAAACGATATCTCTACTTTTTCTCTTCTCTGGCCTCAAATATTTTGTGTGTGATATTGATAGGAGAGAAAAGGCCGAAGAGTCACCTGCCAGGACTACAACACTGGGTGTTGTATCTGACAGGAGACACTGTTCTACACCCAGCACATCTAAATCAACACATAAGACTTCAGACAACAATGACGACGTCGTTTCGTAAGACGAAATTGCGCTGCTCATGCATAAGTTCACAAAGTTCATCAAACAGCCTGGAAAGACTCTCTACAGGCCTAAGCCTTTTCACAAAGTAAATTCTGAATCTATGGCGATTCTAACCTATGCTACAACTCTAGGAAACCAGGGTACTATGCAAATAAGTATCCACATCAGAAAGTGCAAAAGTTGCCAGAGACTGAGCAACAGGAAAAGGATGAAAGAAGACGTGTCTGGAAAAACAAGCTCAAGGCCCTGATTGGTGAATCAGAAGCCTCGACCCTGTAGAACAAGATTGAGGAGTGCCTATAGGAAATCACTGACAGTGACTCCTCCGACGATGAGATCAAGGATAAAGCATATATGTGCTTTATGGCTGAATAAATACAAGATGACGAGGACAGCAATGATGAAGTAAGTTCAAATTCAACTATTCTTGTAAATGCATCGCATACTTTTGAAAATATGATGAATGAATTAAAAAACAATCAAAAAACCCATGATACACTCAAACAAGAAAACATGCAGCTTGAAATCTCAAACTTGGAGCTGAAAGATGAAAATGGCTTGCTGAAAAAAAAAACCTATGAAGATATGTCTCTTGATTGTGAAAACAACAAAGTTACTTTTGAAAAACTCATGGAAAGCAATCATCAACTTGCCAAAGAATTAAATAAGGCAAAGTCTCATAACGAAAGCAAGACAAATGATTTTGCTTTACTCGAAGCCAAAGTAAAAACTCTCGAGAAGCAAGAAGGAGAATTAAAGACCATCCTGAAATCATTTGAGAAATCTTATTGACGGATGAAAGAAAGTCTAAGCACTGGGAAGCATCCCCATGATAAACGTGGCTTAGGATATGACTCATTCTCCCATAAGGAAAGACTAGTACGGTATTCGTCATGGGAGTGGAACCCATTCCTGTACCTGAAGAGACTCCAAGTCCGGCAAAGGTTACAACTTCCCCTCCTAATACAGTGAAGGCTGCGATTGCACCTCCAAGTTCATATCACATACAGCAGAAACCTCAGCCTCCTAGACCTATAAGGTGTGATCAACAGAATGCCCCATGAGCATATCAGAATCGCCAGCAGCCATTCAGAAAGAAGGCTATATCTAGATATCAAAGGCAAGCACAGCCGTACTACTAATAGTACAGTGTGCCTAGATATTGGATACAGAGCCCTGTTATGCATCTAGAAAGCAGGTCACTGCGCAGTATCAACAACAGCTCTGGGAATCCATCTGGAGACCCAGAAGGCAGGCTGTAAGGGCGAAGAAAATGGCTCCACCTCTAAGATAGAAATCGTACTGGAATGATAACCCCTTATTTTACATGCATATTAATCAAGGTTATAGCGACTATGTGCCTGCCCCACGTAGACATCACAATAATAGACCAAAAGCAATCTACAACTTGGGTACCTAAAGGCACTAACATACATGAACCCAACAATCGTGGGGACCTAAATCTACATAAATTCTTAGCCTACAGGATATAAATGAGAAGGACATCTGGTACTTTGACAGCGGATGTTCTCTACACATGACAGGAGATATTAGAAAGCTGTTATATTATGTAGAAGGTCACGGTCTAAAGGTACGTTTCGGTGACAAGTCCAAAGGAAGAACAAGAGGGAAGGGAGCCCTGCTCGTAGGAAAGTTCAAAGTCACCGACGTAGTCTATGTTAAAGGCCTATAGTATACTCTAGATCGCATTAGCTAGTTCAGTGACAAACCGTTCTCGGTCAAATTCTATATAGATCACTGTAGAGTGAATGACATCAATACCAAAAAAAATGTCCTCACAGGAAGCAGATTAGGTAATATGTATAATGCTGACTAGAAGCCTACAAGCTCTAATATTTCATGTTTGTTGCCTATTCAAATCAAAGCTGGCTATGGCACAAGAGGATGTCTAATATCAACTTCAAGACGATCAATAAACTCTCCAGATAGGGAATGGTTAGAGGTTTACCTGGTGTGTCATTTCATAAAGACAGCATCTGTGGACCCTGTCAGAATGGCAAACAAGTCAAAACTACCCTGAAAAGCAAATCATACCTGTCCACCCACAGGGTTTTGGATATGCTACACATGTACCTCTACGGTCCTATAGACCCTGTAAGTTTGGGAGGTAAGAAATATTGTCTTGTTATTGTTGAGGAATTTTCCAGGTATGCATGGACAATCCTTCTAAGCAAGAAAAAAGAAACCACAACAAAGTTTCCAGAGCACATGAGAAAGCTACATAATGAGAAAGGGTTGATTATCGTGTCCATTCATTGCGACAGATGTAGTGAATTCACAAATCGCTTTATAGAGCAATACTGTTCGGATAATGGAATACACCATGAATACTCAGTAGCCCGGACTCCTCGACAAAATGGAGTTGCCGAGCGAAAGAATAGGACGCTCAAAGAAGCAACAAGAACCATGATTGCCGCAAGAAAGTTGCCGAAGCAGTTCTGGGTAGAAGAAACAAATACAGCGTGCTACACACAAAACCATTGTATCATCAACAAGCATCACTACAAAATAGCCTATCAGGTATGGAACAGTAAAACTCCATTAGTTGCATACTTTCACATCTTTGGATGCAGGTTTTATGTTTTGAATAATCGGAAAGATCAACTCAAGACCTTAGATGAAAAGTCGAATGAAGGGATATTGGTAGGATATTCCTCTGTCAGCAAAGCTTTCACGATATTTAACAAAAGGAAGCTGACAATATAGGAATCTATCCATGTAGTGTTCGATGAACCTCATTTTGATCCTACAGAGGTGGAAGACTTAACCCTGACCATCCAAACTCTTTATATTGATTACCCTCAAACTCGAATAGAGCCTGTCATAGACTTAGAAATAAATCCCCTGGCTGTAAGATCAGAAGTAGTCGAAGCTAATGCTGTACAAGCTGAAGCCGAGACTACAGCACCACAAGATACAGCATAGAACGCCGAACTGGAACCTGACAGGAGATGGTTGAGAAATCACCCTCATGAGTTGATTATAAGTGATATTGATGCTGGTATATCTACCCGTAGAAGAATATAGAGTACATAAGGAATTGTACTATGTGCGTAAGAAGAGACCGAGTCTGAGAAGTCTCCATTTCCTATATGGAAATCTCAAGCCGAACTTAAGAGACTAGATATGTGCACTATAGCTGTATTCTCAGCTCAATCCAAACCTGTTTCGACCAATGAAGCTTTGAATAACTCTCACTAGATCACTTCTATAGAAAAAGAGCTTAATGGTTTCGAAAGAAACAATGTATGGTATCTAGTACACAGGCCAGAACATCAAGCTGTAACTGGAACTAAATGGGTATTTAGAAAAAAGATGAGAATGGACTTCTTATTATAAACAAATCCCGTCTCGTCGCACAAGTCTACAAATAGGAAGAAGACATAGATTATGATGAGACATTTTCCCCTGTAGCCACACTAGAATCCATCAGGATATTCCTATCACTTTCCGCCCATAAGAGCTTTATAGTATATCAAATGGACGTTAAGAGCACATTTCTGAATTGAAATCTCGTTGAAGAAGTCTACGTTGAACAACCACCAAGGTTTATCAACACTTAAGGTGGAGACCTAGTATACAGGATAGGGAAAGCTCTGTATGGAGTTAAGCAAGCACCTAGAGCTTGGTATGAAACTCTGTCCCTATACCTAATCAACAATGGAATTGAGAAAGGTGTTGTGGAAAAGACTCTCTTTAAGATACCGAAAGGTGATGACCTTTTAATGGTGAAAATATATGTCGATGATATTATATTTGGTTCTACTAACCTTTCTTTATGTCAAAGGTTCTCTCCTCTCATGTAAAGTAATTTGAAATGAGTATGATGGGAGAACTTAGTTATTTTCTATGATTGCAGGTTAAGCAACTGCCTACAGGAATTCTCATCAACCAGGAGAAGTACAACAAGGAGCTACTCAATAAGTTTGGGATGAACAAATCCAAATCCTCGTCAACTGCCATGATCACTTCCACGTAAATTAGTGTTAACGAAGATGGAAATCTGGTACATCAATCACTCTACAGGAAGCTTATAGGCTCACTCCTGTACCTAACTTCTAGTAGGCATGATATCCAATTTTCTGTAGGAGTGTGTGCTCGGTATCAAGTAGCACCTAAGGAGTCACATTGCACAACAGCCGAATGAATCCTTAAGTACGTGAAAGGAGCAACTAATGTAGGATTGTGGTATCCTAAGGAAAGAGGATTCGATTTGGTTGGCTACGGCGACTCTGATCTCGGAGGGTATAAGTTGGATAGGAAGAGTACAAGCGGTACTTGTCACTTTCTTGGACCTAGACATGTGTCATGGTTCAGTAATAAGTAATTGGCCAACTCGATTTCTACAGCTAAGTCGGAATACTATGCTGCTGGTAGTTGCTGCATGTAGATTCTCTGGACACAACAACAATTACTAGATCATGGAATCTGTGCCAGAGAGATGCCAATCATGTGCGATAGCACGGTTGCAATTGCAATAACACACAACTCTGTATTGCACTCGCGAATTAAGCATATTGATATGAAGCATCACTTCATCAGGAATCATGTTGAGAATAAGGATGTTCGGATTGAGAAGATTCATACAGGCATTCAGTTGGCCGACATATTTACAAAACCTCTCAGCACAACCAGATTTTGTATGCTTCGTCAAGAATTGGGAATGCTACAGCCTGACTCCCTGTAAGTTTTTACATTTTACTCATCAATTAAGGGGTAATGCTGTCAGACCCAAGAATACAGTATCCACTTTGATTAACTGTAAATTCAGAACAAGTCAGATCTTACTGTAGGAAAAAGAAGGCATGAAACTTTCCTACAGCTAACGTGTGCATTAATTAAGGGGGAATACAGTACGACCCATGAATACAATATTAATCCAAAAATTGCTGTAAGAATTGAATCCTGTATGTACCTTTTAAGGGGGAACGCTGTATTTTCGCGGATACAACACATACACTATAGGATATCAATTTATATTATAATACTATTCTGTTAGTACAAATAATCTTTTAAGTCCACTTGCCATGTCTAAATTTCAAACATCTTATCCTTTAATGGTTTTAAAGACACCTGGACTTTATTGACTCAAATACCGCGATTTTAATAATTTCAAACTATCGTTTCGTGCAAGAAGAGAAGACGAACTGTCAGAAGTGGGACCGATCATCAATTCAAAAATAGATGGACGAGACGTACAAGTTACTCTGAATCCATCTTGTACATTCTTTAAAAGACGGTTTCCATCCCTTAAATTTGACCTTCACTGCATAACCCTGATCTTCCCTACACCCTATAAAAGTACTGTATTTTGCTCCCTTAGACTCTTTATACTTTCAGCAAGTAAAACGAGTCTTAAGCAAATAGTCAACATACTTTCTGCATTTTTATGCATTTTTCTATGAAATTCTCTGTTCCTTCACACTTTTTCTTCTGCAAAATGTCGACTTCACAGACATCTTCCTTTTCAATGAAGAAGAAGGAATATATCATCGACGAGCGTATCTTCGCCAAATCCGGGGTGATGGTGAAAATTGATCCTGAAGGATAAGACAATAATGGGATGGAAATGGTTTTTTCCAGGGTGAAACAGCAAGGGATGTACCGCCTTGCTAGTTGTCATGCTGATTTGTATGATGAACAGATCGTGGAGGAGTTCTACTTGGACGCCTCGTTCAAGTACTCATCTCCGAGGAGTGAAGGTGAGATTTCTGACATTATTGCAATGGTTCAAGGGATTGATATTATCTCTGAATATAGAGCTTTTGGAGAAGCTGTACAGGCTACCATATGATGGCCTGAAAATGGAGGAGTTAGAGACCTTTGGGTCGGAAAGCCTACTGAAAGCATACTGGAAGTTGTTCGCTGGTGATGAGAGGGCTAAAAATGTGCACCGCTCATGCCACAAGAAAAACTTCACCTTGCCGTATGTTTATCTGCACGACTTCTATTGTCGGGTTGTTGAGAACCGGACCAAAGCATTTGAGATGTGCACCAACCTTTGCTTCAAAATGATGGTGGCCATCATGTCTGGAGAGAAAGTTAACTAGTGTCAGATTTTGCTGAAAAGAATTCAGGAAGAGGCTGCTAATACTGAATCTTCCAAGAAATCCTTTAGCCTCATCCTGTAATACATTCTCAATCGTTGCGGAGTGAAGCAGTCTGCATATACCAAGAAGACTGGCATTGGGAAGTTCATTGGTAGGATGAAACCTACTGTGTTCAACAAATCTCAACTGCTTGCAAAGAGGCCCCGTCCTCGAATCATGCCCATTTCTAGTGATCTGAGGGATGTCACTTTGAGAATATTGAGCAAGGAGAAGAAGAGGAAGAGAAGCATTTCCGGCAGTCGTTCGCCTCATGCTGTTGAGAAGAGGAAGAAGAAGAAGACTAAAAAGTCTTCCAAGGCTGAGCCTACAGTGACTGCAGCGGTCACTGTAGATGTTCGTTCTGTTCCTATAGCCGAAACAACCCCACAGGGCACAACCCCTTTAGAAGAAACAGTCGCTGCTAATACAGCAGATCCTGAGCATGTGTCGGCTATGACGGTTGAACAATTGTTTGCCAAATTGGAAGGTTCCAGTGAGTCGTCTGCACCTTTGGGGCCAAATGTTGTTACTCCAAACAGGGTACCCACCCCTATACGGAGTACCTCTCCCCATAGGGTACCATCCCCTATTCGGGATCCCTCTTCACAACATGCTCCCATACCTATTGAGGATCCCAGCTGGACAGTAGACCCCACTACTGTACGGAGTCCCTCCCCTACTGAAATTATCAATAATACTCTACCCCAGGTTAAAATCGAGGAAGCTTACGAATGCTTCAAGATTTGGAAGCCCTATAGAGTCGCCCCGTACGACACCCTGTACCACAGGGTGGACTGGATGAAAGAGAAATTATTTGCACAGGAGGTCACGGACACCCAGAATGTCAAAGTCTTGATCCACTGGGAGGATCACTTTTGCCGCGAGCTAATCTTCGACTACTACACAACAAAATCGAAGGCTAGACTAAAAGAAAAGTCCCAGTCCGGTGACAAATCTCCACCGCCCAGCCTCCACTCCAACCCTGCTCGAACGACGATGATGATGTCCTACAGGCCAGTCTATGGATCAGCCGCGAAGATTCTAGGTAAGGAGAGATGGCCAAGCTTCAATCACAATAGGGTCAGGGGACTTCTAACAGACAACAGTCCCCAGTCCCGTAACAGGAAGATGCTCCAAACTGCAACAGGAGGAATCAGTCCCTCCTGTCATCACTGAAGAGCAAGCTACTCCCAGAAAAGATGCCCATCCTATCCCCCAATTTGAAGACGCCGCCGCCCGCGCCATCTGCCAAGAAGATTCGGTACCTCTTCCGGATCAGGCGGAAGCTGAGAGTCAGTATGAGCATTTAGTCCTTCCTGTACTTTCGACTACAGAAGAGCAACCCAAATAGGAGGATTCAGTCTATTTTGTCTCCCAGACTGAACCTACAGCATCTCTTTTCGAAGCCCCTACTTATAAAGCTCGTGCTCCAGATACCCCTGCATCTCCCATCTCTATTAGCTCACAATCCGATTCTGATGACGGTTTTCTGCCAGAAGACAAACCACGGAGACCACGTCATCATGTCTTTCTTCATCAACTTGGAGAACCTAGGGTTCAAAAAATTGTACACCCTGGATCCCCACGCATCGAAGCTTGGATCGAGCAAATACATGCCACTGGTCGACAAATAGTGTTTCTGCAGGATGCCGTAAAGGCCTTGTATGATGTTGTAAAAGATCTCGACTGGATGCGCGAGACTGCACAGTATGAGCTCTCCAAGCTAAAATCTGTGATTAACGATGTGGAAGATGCATTCCGCCTGATGCCTACAGCATTGTGGCAAGCGCTCAACCAACTCAAACAGCATCATTAGCGAATCCTAAGGCAGGAATAGGAAACACTTAGAGTTGTCGAGGCTAAAACAGTTGCCTCCCTCTAACATACCAGCACCAGACTGACTAATCATGATCATAAGGTCGATGATCTATGTTTAGTGGTCGGTACACTGGTTGAAAGCATCAATAATCTGAAGACCAAATAGGACGAGTCCATGAAGATCCTTCAGGAAATTCACGAAAAGGTGTCAGATCTTGATGATGCCAAAAGGGGGGAAGAGTCCTTAGAGGCTGCCCGGAGATGGGGATTGGAAAAAGAGAGAGAGGTCCTGGAAGATTGTGTTGCAACTGCTATTGGACGAATGGCCCCACCGGGCCTAGTAAAGCTGCAAGAGGATACAGGGTGACTGCCTCTCGACCTGAGTTACAGAATCCTAACTTCCCATGGAAGAATAATGATCGTAAGCCTTCTGAAATTTTGCTGCCAACTAACTGACAGCCTACAACGAATGATCTGAAAAATTGGAAGAAAAATGAACTAATGATATACTTCTGTACTCTCATCAGGGAGTCTGCCATATTCAATAGGTTCAAGACTCTTGAGAATGTCGCCAATGAATTCCCAAGGCTATTGGCAGATGGAAGACTCCCTCTACATTTGATGATGAAATCCAAGCACCAGAAGGGTGAATTGGTTACCCATCAGGAAGATTGGATCCTTGCCTACGATCAATCCTCTAAAAGAAGAAATATCTATAGGTACCAAGGCAATGACTCCTCAGTCAAGTGGTGTAGAGGAACTGTAAATGATCCTGACTGTAGGACATGGAGGCATTCTCATTATAGGAACTAGCCTCTACTAATTTTGCGCTTTATTTCTTTCCACTATATGCTGACCAATGCAGTGTGTATTTTTGTATCTTTATCTTTAAAGAACTTGTAATTTTCCCATATTATCAATAATATTTCATTTCTTGAAATATTACCACTCATAATCTATGCTCACTGTTTTTACTTACAGAGTCTCATTATATTTCATCAAGTACAAACATGTTAAGTCTCAAGATGTAAGAACTTGTCTGCGAACTGTTCATAGATTAATTTGTATACAATTTAGATTCCACTTTATAATATTGTGCGCCAATCATAAGTTAAGCTGAAATACACTTAGTTATGTAGGACTTCCATTTTAGAACTTGCCTACGAGCAGTACAAATTTCTAGACCAAGTAATAAAGATCATATCTTTCTAATAGAAGACTTGAAGACAGCCTATCTATATCTAGTAGAAGGTGTCTACAGGAACTTTTGGCATTATAAACAAGGAAAAATTGTGATAAATATTCATGTTTTGATAATTGCCAACATACAACAAAGAAGTATCAAAGAAGCCGGAATATCGCTAAGTAAGAAAGCGGTTAGGAATCTCCATACAGATTGTCCATACAACAAGAGATATTCGACTGAGTCATATCCTACAGAGCCTACATCATACATCAGTACTTAAAGCATGTTGGATACAACAGTCGGACTGTAGGTGTTTTACTTAGGAAAAGTAAAACACATCCTAGAGGACTGTATGGAAATAGCTTAAACCGTTGTGAAATAAACATTATTTATGCATAAAGTATTCACACTTAAAAGCAGCATTTATTGCTGATAGGACAGCATTTAATGTGATGGGAGAGAGACAAGTATGGGGGCTCTGAAGAGCATTTAATGCGAAGTCCGAAAGAATGTTTAAAGCATTAAATGCGATCTGCTTTAATTCAAATATTCAGCAGCCGCAAATCAGAGATGTCAACATCTCACCAACCAACCAACGGCTACATTTATAATGGATCTATTTCCAAGGTTATAAATAGCCCCAAGCAAGAGGACTTTGCTCACCAAGTTATTCATTCTCGCACATACATCTGACATATTACTCTGACAATCTAGCTATTAAAGAGCAGTATATTTCGTGAACATATAGCAGTACTCAAGCGAAGAAATATACTAAGTCCTCAACATAAATAGCACAGCATACACCGAACGCTCACATAAGATATAGTTGCTGTTTGGAATCATTCTACCGTTTACTGTTAAGATTATCATTAGCCTTGTGTGGACTAAGGATCCTTGTGTATTCAGACTTGTGTGGGAAGAATAACATTGAAGATGAAGCTTGGATCTGTGTGAGAAGAAGCGAGTCGAAAGAGCTTGAAGCCAATCTGTGTGAAAGGCCAAAGCTACAGTCCCTATATCAAACTGTGCGAATGATACAGAGACAAGTTTAGTTAAAGTCAAGTAGTTGTGTACGTAGTGATTTTAATAAACTCTTTACTCCTGTGTGGAGGACCAGTGGACGTAGAGGGGTTTACTTCAATTTTTACCGTTTTCATTTAAACTTTGATTTATAAGTATACGTTGTGAAAACCCTTTATGCATCAAGCAAATAGGAGAACACCCATTTGCTGTACTTACAACAACTCACTATCAGACTTCCGTTACAAAATTAACTTCAAAAATCATATAGACTATTGTATTTTTACCTTCTAAGTTGTTTACTGTATACTCTGTAGCCAACCAACTACATTTACCGTTGATCGAGTTTACTTATAATAATAGTTGGCATGCATCGGTTAAAATGGCACCTTTCGAAGCACATTATGGTAGGCAGTGTACGTTGAGAATATGTTGGGATAAGGCCTCAAAGTTAGTTGGGACAGAACAAGATATATTGATGGAAACTAAGGAGAAGATTTCTACCATTCGAGACCGATTGTTGACTGCCCAGAGTCGATAGAAGTCATATGATAATATTCGCCTTTGACCCTTGGAGTTTATAGTGGGAGATCATGTTCTGATCAAGTTGTAACTGACGAAGGGAATTTTATATTTATGGAGGAAGGAAAACTCAGTCCGAGGTATATCGGACCGTTTGATATTTTAGACAGGGTAAGAGAATTCGCTTATCGCTTAGCATTACCTCCAGCTTTAGGTCATGTCCATAGCGTTTCTCATGTTTCTCAATTGAGAATGTATGTACCGGATCTGAGTCACATTATCGATTACGGTAAGATCGATGTAGCAGAGGATATAATCTTTGAACAAAGACCGGTGAAGGTACTTGAGCATCATGGGAAACAACTCCAGCATAAAATCATTCCTTTGGTCAAACTATTCAACCGGGATCACGAGAACTTCTTTTCGCAAGTTTCAGAAGTATCAACTTAGACCTTCAAGGACCTGTCCCGTATATTAGATTTCGAGAAAGAGGATTCTAAAATGGTTCCATGCGGGACCGGTCAGACTTCAAGACCAACAGCATTACCTGATTCGACTGCGGCTGGGTCTTATTTTCCCTATGTGACAGAAAGAGAGAATTTTGTAGTTAAGGCACTTCCTGATGACGGATTCGCACTTTAATAAGCTCACTCGTGCCACATCGTCCTACTAACGGAAATGGATATTTATATTCCTAACCCAACTTCAGGATTTTTTTCCTGTGACATCAGTTTTCTCTGAGTCAAAAGGAAAATGGTCGAGACATAGAGTCGAGGAAGCAACTTGGGAGACGGAAGAGAAGATGTGTGCAAGACACCCTGAACTTTTTGTTTCTTAAGTTCCAGAATGAAACTTCCTTTTAGAGGGGGAGATGTAATATCCGTATTTTTCTACCTTTGGTAATTTTTACTTTTAGTGCTTTTCTACTTTTGGTGAATCTCTTGTAATTATTTTGATTTTTTGAAACTATCTTATTCTGTAATTTTTTATATTTGAATGAGTTTTGAGGCCATTTTAGTTGAATCCGTGTGACATTGCGACTTTTCCGTACTTAGGTTCGATTTTTTAAATCTCAATTGAAGCTATAGTTTTGATGTTTCTATAAGCTCGTTCAGAGTTTTTAGATGTGTTATGATCTTTGGTATTGCTTTTCAATCTCGAATCATGTTTTTCGAATGTTTTGGGCCGTTTTGTAATTTCCCAAAGTTTCGGGCATGGGATTTCGTATTCACTTTTATGTACCTTCGGGTGGTCAGAATCATGTGTTTGTTTTATGCTTGGCTTCGTATTTAGAGACTTTACATAAGTGCCATGTCACATGTTAGCTTTGGTGCGAGTTCAGACAATTGAGGCGGCAGATACTGCATAGATTAGCAGCTAACTGCTGCAATTATTGCACCTGGCAGGGGTGCACCAACTGACACAAGCTGACGCACGGGCTGGTACTCGTGCGCCACAACAGAAGTTGGGTAGTAGGTTTCGCACGACCCAATGCACGGACTGATGCACGAGCAGATTTGGTCATGTGTATCTGTTCTGTTAAGCATACTAAACCTACACATGAGTCACACACGAGCAACTGGTCATGTGTTTTTGGTTGTGCATATTTGCGAGTATAAAAACATGACAGTCAGGTTTCACCCTATTTTTTTCATCCCTCTTCCTCTCCAGCAATTTGAGCAATTCCAAGGCGATATCTTATCAGGAATTCATCAACCATCAACATTATTGGGCTTAAAATGTGATTTAATATTCACTGATCCATCTTTCCTCCTTCAAATTGAGGTAAATTCCTTAGAACCCTAATTTAGGAAATTTTTGAGGATTTTTCTTAGATTCATCCATTTAATTCGTTTTGAAACTTGAAATCCTTGAGATTATGAAGTATCTACCCCGTACCCACATTTTCCTTACCAATTTACGAATGTTTTTATGTGTTGATCGGATTTGAGAGGGTTTGGATTATTTCCAGCCTCTATGTGAATATCCTTGAAGAATTGTGAATCGTAGATGGGGTTTTGGGAGTTTCTTCTTGTGAATTGAGTATTGATTGTTGATTATCATATTCCTTATGAATCCTTTAGGGCCAGAAGTGCATTCTTGGACCTACCGAGCTTGTATACCATCTTCCTTTCGATTCATATGTCTCAAAGGGAAGTATATGTTGATGATTATATTTTCTTGACTTTGAAAGTGAAGTATATGTTCACTCCGGGACGGGCCGACGGGTCCTGTAAGGATTTGTTGCTTCTGGTGTGATCCATGAACATCTTTAGGTTAATGACTCTGGGATGGGCCAATGGGTCCTCTCAGGGGTCGCTGCTTCTGGTACGATCCACAGTTAATCATGTATATGTTGGAAATATGAAATGATATGAGATTGAGTTATTCCGTAATACTAATCTTGATTTTGGTAAGATGATCCTATGCTTACTTTACCGTTCAAGAAAGATTACTTCATATTTCATATACTTGGACTAGCTATTCCACGGCTAACCCTATTCGGGGGAAATATGTTTCATGTATTTCAGGTTCCAGGCGATTAGATGAGCGAGTACTGGGTCGGTGCGAAGATGATGGGAGATAGTGATGTTGTGTCATTTTATTTCCCGTACTATTTATGTTCTCCATATGAGATGTTGTATCTTTCATGAATTTTAGTACTCGAGTGTGGGATGTTTTATTGTTGTTTCTATTTTCTTGCTATGGGTTTAATCCCCATTGACTTGGTCCATCAATCTTGATTATTACTTTGGATGTCAATTTTCATCGCTTTCCGTTTAGTAATGTCTAGACCGTGTCGGTCAGAGTTCATAAGTTACATGTTCGTATAACGTTGTGGGTCCTACGGAGGGGCTCACGGTGCTATAGTGTACCCTAAATATGTTGGGGGTGTTACATATTGCTGCAAGCAAGTTTCCATGGTGCTTCTGGGGTGAAGCAATAGATAGAGCATGTTATACACAAAACCGTTATATCATCAACAAACACCAAAATAAAACCGCATATGAGATATGGAAAAATAAAACATTTATGGTTGGATATTTTTAGATCTTTGGTTACAGTTGTTATCCTCAAGACCTTTGATGAGAAGTCTGACGAGGGAACATTCATCGGGTACTCAAATGTGATCAAGGGATTCGGGATCTTCAACAAGCGAAAACTGCCATTGAGGAGTTAATCCATGTAGTGTTTGATGAACTGGATTACGATCGTACATTAGTGGATGGTCTAAGCTTGACAGTTCCGACCATAACCACGGAAGAAATTCCACAGCCCTAGAGAGAACCTCTCATATCATTCGAAATTAATCTCACAACTCTAAGAATAGAAGAAGATGTAGAAGCTGAGGCTGTTGCAACTGAGGATGAACCTACATCCCAACAGGATACAGCAAGAAATGTGAATTAGAACCTGATATGAGGTGGTTAAGAGATCACCCATAGGAGTTGGTAATTGGTGATACTAATGCAGGTGTCTCAACCAGAAGGAGAGCTCAAAGTACACACGGAAATGTACTGCGTGCACAAGAGGAGATAGAGTCAGAATCTGACATGACCCAATTCTATATATGGAAGTCAAAAGTTGAACTTCGTATCCCTACCATGTGCATATTAGTTGTATTCCTATCTCAGTCCAAGTCGGTCTCGAGAAATAAAGCTCTCACAAATTATATCGATGGAAGAAGAGTTAAATGATTTCGAAAGGAACAACATTTGGTACTTAGTTATCAGACCTACCCATAATGTTGTCATTGGGATAAAATGGGTATTCCGAAACAAGAAGGCTGGAAATATAGTAGTCATAAGAAACAAGTCCACAGTGGTTGCCCCAAGATACAGACAAGAGGAGGACTATAGCTATCAAGATATTTATAGCATTTGCATCTCACAAGAACTTCATTGTGTATCAAACAGACTTTAAGAGTGAATTCCTAAATGGTGACCTAGCTGAAGAAGTTTACGTCAAACAACCTCCAGGGCTTGACAGAACTGAGGACGGTTATATAGTGTACAGGCTAAGAAAAGATCTGTACATAGTCACGCAATCACCCAGAGCACGGTATGAGACCTGTCGCCATATCTAATCAACAGTGGTTTCGAGAAAGGTGTTTTTGACAAAATACTCTTTGAAATTAAGGAAGGTGATGACCTTATTAAGCTTTAAATTTATGTAGATGATATTATATTCAGTTCTACTAACCAAGATCTATGTAAGAAGTTCCCCACCTCATGCAAAGTAAATTTGAAGAGTACGATGGGTAAACTTAGCTATTTCCTAGGGTTGCAAGTCAAAAAATTATATACATGTATATTTATCAACCAGGAGAAATACAGTAAGGAGTTGCTCAACAAATTCTGGATAAATTCTTTAAAGTCTTAGTCAACCCCCATGAGCTCTTCCGTGCAGATAAGTGCTGCCAAAGCTAGAAAGCCACTGGATCAATAACTCTACATGAACCTAATAGGGTCACTTTGCACCTAAAGAGTCACACTTCACCCTTACAAATGAATCCTTAAGTATGTTAAAAGAACAATCAATATAGGTGTGGTATCCTAACGAAGGAGGATTCAATCCGGTAGGCTACAATAACTCAGATAGATGCTGCAAGTTCGATAGGAAGAGTACCAGTGGAACTTGTCACTTCCTTGGACCAAAACTTGTGTCCTGGTTCAGTAAGAGGCAATTGGTCTACTTGCTTTCTACAGCTAAGTCAGAATATTATGCCGTTGGAAGCTGCTATATGCATATCCTTTGAATGCAGCAATAGCTACATGACTATGAGATTGAGGCTACAGAAACTCCTATCAAGTGTGACAGCATGAGTGCAATCACATTCACGCACAATCCTGTATTACACTCAAGGACCAAACACATAGACATGAAACATCATTTCATTCAAAATTATGTAGAGAACAAGCATGTCAGGATCGAGAAAGTCCATACTGATATCTATATTATCGGAATCTTCACAAAGCCTCCCAGCCCAATGAGGTTCTATATGTTCCACTTGGAATTGGGAATGCTACAGCTCGATTAAACCCGTGTAATTATTTATTTTCATACTCATCAATTCTAAGGAATGCTCTAAGACCCGGGAATATAATGTCCATACTGGTTAATTGTACACACAGACTTACAAGTCATATCCTTACCATAGGAAAAATTGGGTACAGTTCCCTTCCTACAACTATAGTGTGCATTAACCAAGGGGTAACACTGTAGGACTCTTGAAAACATCATTAATTATCAATCTCGTAAGAATTGAATCTTGTATGTACCAATTAAGGAGGAACACTGTATTTTTGTGGATACAATAAATATATTGTAGGATTTCAATTAATATTTTAACCGTATCCAATTCCATACATTTTAGATTTTTGAAATCGTATTTAGTCCACATGCCCCGTCTGAATTTAAAATAATTTTATAATTACTATGGCAATTCGTGATTTCAAATGGTTCAAGACTGCCTAAATATGTGCTGGTGGAGGTTGTAATGTATCACAGGTGGAACCGGTATTAATTTCAAAATTTATGGATTAGACGTACTACTTATGTCCCGATCCATCATATACGTTCATTCAAAAATCATTCCCATACCTTAAATCTAACTGTTTACTATAACGTATACCTCCAGCACCTATAAAAGGGTAAGTATACTGACCTAAAGACTCTTTACTGCTTTTTACTATATTACGAGCCCACATCATACAACTTAGATACTTATGATTTTCGATGAATTTTTCATTTCCTCACTCCACCTTCTTCAATGGCATCTTTTTAGACATCATCTCAATCCTTAAAGAAGGACTTTGTGAATGACGGCAGGATCTTTGATATACATGTTCTGCAAGAGCAAATCATATCAGAGTTTGAGTACATGAATGCAATAGACATGGTGATTGCCCATGTGTAACAACAGGGGATGTATATGCTTGGAAGCCTACCCCCAAAAACTACGACGAATCAATACTCTATGAGTTCTATTTCAATTACCAATCTGGCAGAAAAGGCTCTCCACTGATTATCATCGTGAGCATTGCATATCAAGGATATTTCAATCACCCGAAAGTTGTTGGAGAAGCTGCATAAACTTCCATTTGATGGTGTTTCAATGTCTCAGGGAAGAAGATATGAAGCTGGAGACTGGCAGAATGTCTTTGAGTCTGGTATTTAACTATATTCTTACTCATTCCAAAGTCAAAGAAACCTTTTCAACAAAGAAGATACTTACCGAGAAGTTTATGAGTGGTACCAAGCCCACCCTGTATAATAAGGAAAACCCCATTGAGAACAAGCCTATTCCTAGCTCCATGACAATGTCAAGTGACCCACGAGATACTAGTGGACAAGCAAGGTTAGGCTGGAGAAGAAGAAAAGAAAAGAAAAAGTGAGCAATAAGTGATATGTTCCCCATAACAGCTCTCCTACAGCTGTTGAGAAGAAAAAAAGAAATACAAGTCTCAAAAGGATATTGTAAAACATAAGTTGCCTCTATAGCTCCTCAGCAGGCTACAGCGGCCCCTAAGGTTCCGCCTACCAAACCCATTCCAACAGCTATACTGGCAACTACAGAAGTCCCTAAAGATGTTCCTATAGTGGCGATCCCTATAGAGGCCAATACTTCAGAAGATGCTCCAATGGAGAAGACACCTGCTGTTCCTACAGCAGATCTTGAGCCATCTGCCTCTATGAAGGATGAACAGGTTTTTCAGAAACTTGAAAGAACCATCGAATCGTATGCTTGGATATGTGCATGATTTCACTCATAGGTAGTGGGAGCATTTGGTATAGGTATGCTAATTGGATTAGTATACTAGGATACAACTCACATTGATTCGGTCATATGGATTTCACTCTTGGATAGTCAATGACCAAACCGTAAGGTTATGATAGGTATGCATGAACCTGTGACTTGAGGTTACAGTAGAATGTGTACTTGTTCCATTTAAGTTAGTCATTAGAGTAATTCGATCCTATCACATGTTGGTAGGTGTCAACCTCGAAGTGCAGCTTGATGGACAAGTAGCAATCTTTATTGAATACCATTCTCTCCTTTAAGTGAACATGTTAATGTCCTATGCGGTTAGTGGCAAATAAGATTAGAAGTATTTGGCCAAAGCAACTGAGCTAGTTGTATTTGATACACGAGAGCTCTGTGATCTTGATTTGCATTAACACATGCATAGAGTCAAGTTAAAATTGGGTTTGACTTTACCGCGACCCTAAAGCTTGATCAGGACATATGAATGAAGGGTTTATACATTTACGATATTCACAACAGGAAAAGGGTTTGGAATGATTCCCATTGTTTATTCTCAGTTGGGTTACGGTGTGAGCCGCAGGACTGGCTAGGTGTTACCTACACTCTTTGGATTGTCCCATTGCTAACTGAGACGAACCTATAGAGTCGCGTAAAAGGGATCAATGAAGGATTAAATTAAGCTTATTCTTTCTTCATGAATTTTGAACATTGAATGTCTAATTTAATTTAGTGAATAAATTAAATCGGTCCAGTGAATTAAATAAATTACTGTATAATTAATTTTATTCAAATATAATTATTTCTTGAAGAAATTAATTATATTATATTTGATATAAATTAATTAATTAGATTAAATAATTATTATAAATACATAGTGACGGACGAATTTATCTAGCGGATTAGACACACGGGATCCAGAACACCTTCTAGATGGTTCGACCATCTAAAATCCCCTGACCACCTTGGCCACCCCCTCTCCCATAAGCCCATTGGCTTTGACTTGATTTAGTCATGAGGGAATGTGATTTTTATTTAATTCACTTGGTGTATTAATGTGTTGTGAGGGAATCATGTGAAGGTGGAAGGTGAGAGTTAGACATTGAATAAAAAAATCAAAAGCTTTGAAACCATTTCACTCACCTTGAATACCATACGGCCAACCACAAAGCGAGAGGAGACTAACATTTTTCTCATATTATTGGATTTATTTTGAGAAAAAAGAAAAGGAGAGTTTAATCTTACACTTAAGAGTATGAAGATCAAATAAAAAAGGCTTCTTTTTATTTTTTTCTAGTCGTGTTCTTAGTGAATAAGAAAATAAAAGTTTATTCCGATCATTTGTCCGACGCGTGAATCGTAGAGACATCAGCACTTTCGGCGTTGTATTTTCAAAAGCTTTACGGAATGAATTCGTGTTCGTCATCATCAAATCCAAAACTAAGAAGTCGGGTCTACAAGGGCATGATTACAATTCTTACATTTTGAGGATATTTGTTTATTATCCTTGAACGATCCTCTTTAGGGGTTCGGATGAGGACGGTTTGTGAGATTTTATTTTCCACTGTGTATTATTTTGGCCTGAATGCCAACAAGTGGTATCGGAGCATGGTCAAGGCGTATCGTATATATGATTTTTAATGCGTCTTGAATGCATGTTTGTGGTGGATGACGATTTGGAATCGTTTTTGATAAATAAGATTTATAATCGTCGATATTTAATTGTTCGACGTAATTTTATTTTTCGTAAGTTTATATCAAATATAAATCTGAAACTTTTGATAAAATGACTTATATTAAAGATATGAATGTTCTAAAAATATGATTTCGGAAATCAGGTAAAAAACGAGTCGTACATCATCGACAAACGGACAGCACACGATTGCCCGAAAAAATGTCGAGAGTCTCAGCAGTCTCGGCCGAGCAGGGCTGCTCTTGGCCGAGAGAATATTTTGTGCCCAGGCAGACCACTTCCGAGCCTCGGGCTTGGTCTGGGTTGTCGAGGGACGGGCTCCATTTTTGTGTATATTTCAGATATTTATACTTCCACAAATTTAAGTTGAATAAATTGATTAAAATAAAACTATGGTATTTTTACTTTAAATGGGAAAACTAAAGAAATATATATTGACCGAATTACTTCGAACGAATTAAAATTTTTGACAATACGGATTAACTGGATTAATTCTCAATTAATTAAAAGGTTGATTTATTAGATTGATTGAATCAATTTATTAAATTGGTTGTTTTAATTTATTAACATTACTCGTTGTGTGATTGTGAATGCTTGTGTGATGAGGATGTAGTTCATGGACTTAATTTTTGAATCGTTGTATTATTTTGATGGGTTGTATAGGCCGTTTTAGCCTACTTATTTTATTTAGAAAATTTGTATAGGTTGCGAATATATATTCAATTTAGATAGTTTTCTACGACGGTAGCTCGGGATGATCCATCATGAAGACGGCGATTCAAGACTATTTATTTTCTTAATTTTTACTAGGTCATTCGTGTTTCCTCAATATCTAGGAACGGTCCATGAACTACATCTTGGTATCAACTAGGTTATTATTTATTTTATTCATATGTTATGGATAACAAACGCATTTTTAATTGGATTAATGTGCAATGTGTAATGCTAATGCCGACAAACCGCATTTACAAACGAATTAATGTGCAAATTGAAACATTAATCGCATAATACTCCCACATGACAAACACTAAGTTGGAAAGGATTCAAGGTATCCTACCCTACGTCAAACTCTTGGAAAATTAAAACCCAAACCGAAATGCTATTCTTCCGGGTATGTCGGGGTAGGAAGGTCGATAAATTCCTAGAGTTGCTGGGAAAGATTCAATTATCAGGCTAATAGGAGTTGGCGGTTTAAACTTAGATAGTTCAGCGAGCCATAGAAATCGTATGGGTTGTGGGCAATTGGACTAGGGGTAAAAGAATGATCAGATCATCCATTAGATGGATTGGCGTTAGACACCACTTTTTAAAACCGATCGACTAGAAACCGTGTGGGTTGCCCTCTATTAATTTTATAAAGAAGTTGATCATCACTAAGAAGTCGATAAGTTGATGACTTCCAGGTTTTCACATATGAGTGTGTTTTTCCGATAGAATTAGTGGGAGTCGAGTATTGAATAGAAAATTCCTTTATTCTAAATACTCGAATCATAATTCACATAACTCTAATTAAATCTTTTTTATTTTCTACAGTATTAAAATATCAAAATGATAATGAATCCACTTGCAATACTTCTTAAAAAGATCAACCTAACTGGACCAAACTTTGTTGACTAGCCCCAAATATGAGGATACTCCTCAGTATGGAATTGGTGGGATACATCTTGGCGGCGGACACCCCACTGGATCCTACTTGGACCCGGGCTAATCAAGAAGAGGTTGAAGCCCATGAGAAGTGGGTCAAAGATGACGTCTGAATTTGTTGTTTTATGATGGGCTCTATGATTAATGAGTTGTATATAGGACACGAGACAATGACTTCCGGCAGGCAAATACTAGCTCATCTGACCAAACCCTATGGGGAGCATAATCGAACAGCTCGATATGAGATATCAAAGCAGCCGTTTAGAACTCGGATGAAGGAAAGAGAGAAAGTTGGGGACCATGTTCTCAAAATGATCTTTATGATCAAGTGATTGAAATCTCAAGATTTTAGGATGCTTGCTTTTCTCCAAACCGATTTCATCCTTCAATCTCTGCCTAAATCTTTCTCACTGCTTGTCGTGAATTTCAACTGCAATGAGATTGATGAAGACACTGTCAATCGCTCAGTCTTAGATGAAGACACCAAGGGTGAAGACGGCTGTGCTAGTTATCTCCTCTAGGACTTGGAGGTAGAACAAGAAGAAGAAGAAGAAAAACAAAAGGCAACTAAGGCCCAAAGCTGTGGTCGAAAAGGGAAAGGGAAAAGCCCAAATTGTTATGAAGGTAAGTAAGGCCTGCCCAACGGACAGGTGCCTAAAATGTGGTGCTGGGCCACTAGATAAAGGACTGTCCTCAGCTTGATGGTGCTTCAGGTATAGAACTATTACTTTTGAAAATAAATTGTTCTGCTACTGCTTATTCTTCTTATTAGATTCTTGATTCAGGCACTAGTTCTCACATTTTCACTGTGAATCGGGTTCTGGAATGAAGTAGGCGGCTTTGGAGCTAGGGGAGTGATGATAACAATCGGGAGAAGATATAGTGTTGAGGACACCAATATCGGATCACCTCGTTTGGATTTGGAATCTGGTTTTGTCTTATCTTTAGATGATGTATTGGTTGTGCCTCATGGGCATAAAAATATTATATCCATTGCAATTATGGATAGGAAATTTTTTCACTTTTTCATTGGCGATGGCAGTTGCAAAATTTGTTTTACAAATAAATTAGTTGGCTCTGAGACATTGTTGCATGGACTTTATTATCTAAATTTGCAAAACAAGACAGTTGTGAATATTATGACTAGAAAGCGTGGTAGAGATGAAAATAACCAAGTATTAAAGTGTCATCTTAGACTTGGTCCCATTGGCCAGACCAAGATTCATAATATGGAGAAAGATGGACTTATGGGTTCATTGGGATCTGATCCCTACCCTACTTGTGAATCTTGCCTTAAGGGCAAAATGATTAAGTCCTCCTTCATGAGGAGTTTTAAAAGAGATGCTGAGAAATTGGATTTATTAATACCGTTGTATATGGTGCTTTAGAAGTAGCATGAGATGGATATCGGTACTTCAGTACTTTGATGATCATACTATGTATGGTTTTGTGTAATTGATGAAGTACAAATCCAAAGCCTTCGAAAAATTCAAGGAATTTAAGGCTCCAGCTGAAAATAAATTTGGTCATCATATTAAGGCACTTCTGTCAGACCGGGGAGGCGAATACATGAGTACCGAGTTTCATGAGTTCTTAAAAGAACATGAAATAGTATCAAAATTCACACCTCCAATGACTCCTCAATTAAATGGTGAGAAGGAACTGAACCTTGTTGGGCATGGTTAGATCCATGCTTAATTATACTGATTTACCAATTTATCTATAGGGACAATCACTACTTACTGCCGTGCACATCATGAATAGATGCCCTTCTAAATCTGTTCCTACAACACCACGTGAGATGTAGATAGGTAGGAAACCAAGCCTTAATCACATTAAGAATTGGGGATGCTCCGCCTATATCAAGAATACTATGGTGGAGAAACTGGAATCCAGGTATGTTAAGGGATGTTCATATGATACCCATATAATTCAAAGGGTTATCTATTCTACATGCCTGAAGATTATAGGATCGTTATTTCTATACAAAGCACGCTTTTTGGAAGACGAGTTCATTCAGAAAGGTGGAGCAGGTAGAAATCTTTGGAAGAACATAGAGAAACTCCCAAGGAAACACTTGTACAAGAAGAAATAACCGAACCTTCTGAAACACAACCACTGCCACCGCGTAGGTCAAACAGGATATCTCAACTACATGAGAGGTACGACTACATGTATCTGGAGGAACTGGGTATCCCCCAAACATATGGTAGTCAAGAGAATGATCATACTTCTTACGAACAAGTGATGGTAGATGTGGACACCGCGGAGTGGAGTGAAAAGCCATCGAAGATGAGATGGACTCAATGCACACCAATCAAGTCTAGACTTTGGTAGATCGACTAGAGGTCGTAGTGCTTATTGGGAATAAATGGATCTTCGAAAGAAAGACTGATGGGGATGGCAATGTAGAAGCCTATAAAGCTATGCTTGTGGCTAAGGGTTATATCCAAAGGAAGAGATCGATAAAATGAAACCTTCTCACTAGTTGCTATGATCAAATCTATTTGTACGATGTTTGCCATAGTTCCCGACTATGATTATGAAATATGGCAGATGGACGTGAAGAAGACATTCCTCAATGGATACCTCAAAGAGAAAGTCTATATGGAACAGTCTGTAGGCCTCTTATCCAGTATCGATATTCATAAGGTATGCAAGATTAAGCGTGCAAATATAGACCGAAGCAAGCTTTGCAAAGTTGGAATCATCATTTTAACGAAGCAGTCAGAGAAATTAACTTCGTGCAAAATGAGGAAGAACCTTGTGATTATAGAAAGTTTAGTGGGAGCAAGATGGCGTTCTTAGTACTATATGTAGATGACATTCTAGTAACTGGAAATGACATTGGATTGCTCAGCTCTATAAAAGTTTGGCTTTCAAATACATTCTCCATGAAAGACTTGAGAGAAGCTTCCTATATTCCGGGTATTTGCATATATAGGGAGAGAGCAAAAAATGTGATAGGACTTTACCAAGCCCTCTATATAGAAAAGATCATAAAGATGTTTAGTATGTACGATTCTAAAAGAGGGTTCTTGCATATGTGACATGGCATAAAATTTTCCAAAGCTATATGTCCTCAAAGTGAGGAAGATAGATTGTAAATGAGAAAAGTACCCTACGCATTGGCTATGGGTAGCCGCACGCAATGTTGTGCACGAGATCGGACATTAAATAACATTGGACAGCCATAAAGATGTTCTAAAGTGCCTTAAACGGACTAATGAAATGGTTCTTACATATGGTGGGGGAGAATTGAGAGAGGTGGGTTCGCAGGCTCAAATTTCGGTGCCGATGCAGATCAGGAAAGTCTACTTCAGGGTACATATTTAGTCTGAATGATGGACCAGTTTCTTAGATAAGTTCCAAGGAAGTTGCGACTGCACATTCCACTTTCCAGACTGATTACCAGGCTGCCTCGGAGGCGTCAAGGGAAGCCTTTTGGATCAAGAAGTTTCTTAAAGAACTTTTGGTGGTTCCTAGCGCGAAGCTTCTAGGGCCGATTTACTGTGACAATAAAGGAGTTGTTGCACATGCTAAAGAACCCAGGTCTCATCACAAGACTAAGCACATCGAGGGAAAGTATCATATCGTCAAAGATATGGTGAAAAATAAATACATCGAACTGCAGAGAGTAAACTCAACAAATAACCTTGATAATCCGCTTACCAAGCCACTATCGCAGATTGTCCTAGGGCGACATATGGATAATATGTGTATTAAATATCACACTTTGTGGATTTAAGTGCAGGTGGTAGATTGTTAGAGTATGCACTCAAATGCCACTCATAGGATATGAGAGTTAGGGCATTTATATGTAATTATGAACTAATGTTGAATTAATAAATTGCAGTGGTTATTTATTCATTTACCTTATGTCATTGGCATTCTTAATTTGGTAAATAACTAGAAATGATGTCCATGCAATTGAGCAAAAATATTCCACTCCTTATGAGATACGCAGTCTGATACTTGAAGTGTTAAGAACTCAATTACATAACTTTTCCACAAGTCGATAAAACTTAACTGGGTAGTAAGTTAAGTAAAGACTTGTACATCGTATGCTTGGACATGTGCATGTACATCATATGCAGTTAGTGGCAAATAAAGTCATAAGTCTTTGGCCAAAGCAACTGGGCTAGTTGTATTTGATACACGAGAGCTCTGTGATATTGATTTACATTATCACATGCATATAGTTGAGTTAAAATCGGGTTTGACTTTACTGTGACCCTAAAACTTGATAAGGACATATGAATGAAGGGTTTATACAAATACGGTGTTCATAATAGGAAATAGTTTGGGAATGATTCCCATCATTTATTCTCAATTGGGTTACGGTGTGAGCCATGGGACTGGCTAGATGTTATTCATACTCTTTGGGTCCTCTTATTGCTAACTGAGATGAACATACAGAGTCGCGTATAAAAGATTAATGAAAGATTAAATTAAGCATATTCTTTCTTCGTGAATTTTTGAAATTAGATGTCTAATTTCAAGTTATTGTATAAATTAGACCAGTCAAGTGAAATAAATTAATTACTAGGTAATTAGTTGATTAAAATATAATTATTTCTTAGAGAAATTAATTATATTGTATTTGATATAAATTAAATAGTTAGATTAATTAATTATTATAAATACACATTGACGGACCAAGGTTTATCTAACGGATTAGATACACGGGGTCCAGAGCACTTCTAGATGGCTGGGCCATCTAGAAGCCCTTGACCACCTTGGCTTCCCTCTTGCCCCTTTAATATCCTGAATTTCTATTGTAGTTGTTTAATGTTATTTATCCATTTTATATTGTACAGTGTGGGATCTGTACAGTATGGATAAAATGATTGAAGGACTAAGACAGTTGTATTAGTATAATAATCGTAGTTGGTCGACAATTGCATTTGAAGATATTGTGTATCATATGAGAATATTATTGGAATGAATATATGTATTCAGCATGTCATGTATACGTATCCAATATATCGAGACAACAGATAGGAACAGTTGGAATTGGCTAAGTATAGCCTGATTAACATACGCTAGTATAAGGACTTAGAGCACGCTAACGTGCAGAGCTTACGTACGCTAAGAAGGACCATTAACGTATGTAAGATCATATTGGACAGGATACAGGCTGTGGCCGACAGGTAGGTCCCAACCTCAGTCATCGGCATTTAGCACGCGCTAATGCATAAGGTTAATGCATGCTATTGCCGAACAGATCAGAGGGAATCTATGTGTGAACCCAGCTACTTTCGGCGCATGTCCCGATAAGGTCAACGGATGTTTTCTATGGAGGATTAGCGCATGCTAATCGTAGGGCTTAACGCACGCTAATACCAGATCCTTCAAAGGGAATCCTCGCTTTGTTGTTTGATTTCGGCGTGGGGACCCAGGCATCTTCAGAGTAGGTGCAGATTATAGAGTCAATGGGGATTAGCGCGCGCTATTGTTGGATAATTGCGCATGGTAATGAGCATAATACTGTAGCAAGTCAACGTCAATATTACGTATGCTACGGCATAGATTTTGCATGCATAAATTATTGTGCGAAGTAAGGCAGTAGCCTCTGGACCATAGTAGCACATGCTATCAATCTCAGTTAGCGCACGCTATGGCAGGTAACGCATGCTATTTAGTGAGAGTAGCACATGCTAGTAATGTGCAGTGTATATATATATATATATATATATATATATATATATATATATATATATATATATATATATATATATATATATATATATATATGTGCAGTTGGGTATTATTATTCATTTCAGCCATTTCTTGCCCTCATCCGATAGAGAGAGTTCTTGGGCGAGGTTTTGAGGTCCCAAACACTTGAGTATTTGTAGAGATGATCACCTTTAACAAAATTAAGCTTGAGAGCATGGATTAGAGCTTTGTTGTGAAAGTTGTCAATGATTCTTGGAGGGAGTTCGATTGTTCTTCACCTTAGTTCGTCAATACAAGGTAATATTCGTATCCATTCGATAGTAGTTCGTTTTACAAGGATGTTTACAAGTTAGGATGCATGTTGGTTTATCCGATTATGTATGATGATGTTATACGTGATTAAATGGAATTGTGACAAGAGATTGAGGATGTTGGTTAATATTCTTCATGTTGTAAGAATGGTGATTCATTCAAACGTGCTTGAAGATGGATTTCCGAATCATGTCGATGTTGTTATTGATATATGGGTATTGATATGATTGTAGTGGTTTTGGATTGTGTTTAAGGGATATGTTGATGTAATCCCTTTCTTCATTTCGGATTCTTGATGTTGTTGTCGTTGTTTACTTCGTATGGTGACGAAGGTGTATGTAACACCCCAAAAGGCGGCTATTACAGTGCCGTGGATCCCACACTGGGACCCACCAGGCGATATCCAAAACAGGTTAAATAAATATTATTTGTGATACCGAACCACAATGAATAGTCATTACTCCGATTAGGAGTTTATTAAAATATGGCCAACGGCCTTATAATACACAGGATCCGAAAAACAAGTATAAACCATATGGAGATGGAAAATACTTCAAATGTCAATACAACCAGATAGCAATTTAAATGAAACAGGAAATAACATAACACGGTTTAACATAACCGGACAACAAAAGATGTGGGCCCCCCGAACTAGTATCCTTCGAACCCTTCGCCGTCGACATGCTCTTCCCGTGCCTTGCCTTTGCCTCGACCTAAAATACAATACAAGTATTTCGCCCATAACACAGGGTCAGATATACATGATAATCAATTCTTCCGACATTATACAATTCACATATATAGATATCAAGAAAATCATTCCGACTATTAATCATACCCCTCGGGTGTATGAAACAATTAGTCACAAACCGTCGAACACATCCAATACTATGGATGATAATATGGCTCAAGATGGACATCACAGTACGCCCGATCCGGAAATGTGTCCGTGTACATGTCCGCCCCGTATACGGAATCCAGAATATACATGGGACAGTGTACCTAATTAGCCTCACGAAACTACGTCCCGTGTGCACAGTCCAATGTGGAATAATATCCACGCATGACTATATATGTGCCTGGCTAAAAATCCTACACAATGACCAATCGGAACGCATATATGATTCCGGATATGTCACGATACAACATGACAACGAATTCAATAATTCACATATCCGATTAAGGCTCAAGAAAATCTCGAAATGAAAATAAGACCAACGAGATCAACGATTCAAAGCGACGTACTTGGGAATGCAACCCCATGAAGACAACGGAATAACGTCAAGGACAATGTCAAATCACGACAACCATTACATGAACAATTCATACACATGAAATATATAACCATCATAATAATCTAATCATCATTATAACCAAGCAAGATAACTTGCCTCAATATGGAGACGAGAATAGTCCTCTTCTTGTCGGAACGAACGAACGGTCCTCGACTAATATTGTTTACTCGAACAATCAACCTTAAACGAAATACATTTTTCTCAATAACATATTCGTATAATTATCAATATAGGATTAGTAAAATGTCATCCTACAATCTTTTAGAATAGTTTGTTGTTTCCAATTATCGAATCCTTATGTCAGGAGTTCTTTTAACATCATTACAACCATAAAAATCGGTTTACAATACTTTTACCTAATGTTCACATGGTTCATCATAAACAAGAATTCTATCGAGGGTATGTTGAATAACCAATTATGATGTTAAGATCATCTTATGATGATTAAACTTTCCAAAACATTAAAATGTTGAAGGAACAAAATCTGCACATTTATGATTATTTCTCCTCTTATCTAAATTGAATATAATGCTTACAACATGGTTATTAGTTATGAGGTTACACCATATTCATGGAGGTTATCAAAATATTTCTTTACAAGGCTGGAAGATCCACTAACGTCATGATGAATTCACCATTTATCTAGTATGATGATCAAAACATTCTAAGTTCTCAACACATTAGATTAATGAAGAGTTGTTATTGTTGGTTTCACAAATATCCTTAACCATTCAAAATCTTGCTAAGCTAAACATAAGGAGGATATGATTCTTAAGAAATCTGAGCAAGAAGACATCCTTCTACTTCTAATCATGGCCAAGTTCTTCCCAAGGTAAGTGAAAACTTAAAATGGTGTTTAATCACTTTATGATAACAACTCTGTTAGTTAAATCCAACTATGGTGAAGTTAACTGATTCAAAGGTGTTCTACTGTGCTAAATTCGTCCAGTAAGATGAGCATGATAGTTACAACATGGTTAAAATCAGTATATCATCAAGAACACAGCCATCTCAAACCCTTATTTATCATATTCATCCAAAGTGTTAAAAAGGTTGGATTAAAACTATGTTTTACTTGATTAATCTAACTCTAGGTGAAGTATAATTCGTCATTAACATCAACATATGAAAATAATACAGAGAGGAAAGTACACCTACCTCCAGAAATGAAGAACACTCTCAATGCTATGAGAAAATATACTCCAAGCTCAAGAACACCTCTTAATCTCCAAGGAAATGAGCTCCACTCCCAGATTTAAGGCTTAGAAACAAGTTAGGGGAGGTTGATATTGGATTGGTAGTGCAGAGGGACGATATATGGAGAGAGAAATTTGGTTTGGGGTTGTGAAGAAATGAAAAACAGGCTGGTCCTATAAATAGACTGTGCAGACTTAGCGCACACTAACGGGAAGCTTTAGCGTACGCTAACACACTTACGTACGCTAACTGGTTAATATTACGTACGTAAGCAGCTTACAGTGGCTACTGTATTGAATTCGCAGATCGTTAGCACACGCTAATGAAAAAGGGGTTACGCACGCTAATAAAAGTTGACTCTGGTCGACATGACAGCTCAACATTACTCACATGCATGCCAACGGATAAAAAGTTCACGTGCTGAAGTCAACTGATGCCAGATTCTCTCTTAGAGTACGCAACAAAGGAAGCATTACGCACACTAAGGCACAGGATTAACGTATGTTAATCATACTATGTAGCGTACGCTACATCAACAGAAAAATTCGAAAATGTAACTCTCTAATTAATATCGAATCATCACATATGAAAGGAAATAACAACGATATGAAATTCAAATCTATAATACCTCAACATAATACTAAATGCAACGATTCATGATAATCAGATTATCCGAATAATACAATGATAGGCAAAGACGAAAATTTTACAGTCGGATATTACATACTCCCCCTCTTAAAAAGAGTTTCGTCCCCGAAACTAAGGGGTAAAAAACTCGGGGTATCTCGCTCGCATACTATCCTCGGTTTCCCATGTAGCCTCCTAGACTCCGTGTCACGACCACTGAACTTTCAGTAGGGGAATCATCTTGTTCCGCAACTGCTTGATCCTCCTCTCGAGTATCCGCACCGGACGCTCCTCGTACGAATGATCCTTCGCTAATTCAATCTCTTCGAACTGAAGTACATGGCTCAGATCAGCAACATATTTCCTCAACTGGGAGACATGAAACACGTTGTGAATCTTACTCAAAGTCGGTGGCAAAGCTAGTCGATAGGCCAGATCACCTACACGCTCCAAAACCTCAAACGACCCAATGTACCTTGGGCTCAGCTTGCCCCTCTTCCCGAAACAAAAAACACCTCGGGTAGGAGACACCTTCATTAACACATGGTCACCAACCTCGAACTCAAGCGGTCATCGACGGTGGTCAGCATAAGACTTCTGTCGACTTTGAGCCGTTAACAACCGACTCCTAATCAAAGTTATCTTCTCACGGGCTGCTGATAACATATTGGGTTCCGTACCCAGAGATTCTGACAGTTCGTCCCAACACAAAGGGGACCTACAGCGACGGCCATACAATGCCTCATACGGTGCCATCTGAATCGAAGCGTGCCAACTATTATTATAAGTGAATTCCACCAAAGGCAGCTGGGCTTCCCAATCGTTCTTCCAATCAAGAGCACATGCTCTCAACATATCCTCTAGAGTCTGGATGGTTCTCTCCGACTGACCATCGGTCTGTGGATGAAAATCCGTACTGAAATTCAACTGTGTGCCCATCGCACGATGAACTGCCTTCCAGAATTGTGAAACAAATCGCCCGTCACGGTCTGATACAATACTCTTGGGGGTACCATGTAATCTCACAATTTCCTTAATAAATAGTTGGGCCAATCTCTCGGGACCCCACGTGTCCTTAATCTCCAAGAAGTGGGCTGATTTGGTCAGACGGTCCACAATCACCCAAATCGTATTCATTCCTCGACGACTCGTCGGCAAGCTAGTGATAAAATCCATAGATATGTCCTCCTGTTTCCACTCGGGAATCGGGAGCGGTTTCAGCATTCTTGCGGGTCGCTGGTGCTCAATCTTAACCTGCTGACAGGTTAAACATCTCGAAACGAATTCGGCAACCTCACGTTTCATATTCCCCCACCAATAATTCTGCTTCAAATCCCTATACATCTTGCTAGATCCCGGGTGAATAGAGTACGGGGTAGCATGGGCTTCTCTCATGATAGAGTTCCTCAACTCTTCGTCAGCGGGTACACAAACTCGATTCCTAAAATGTATCAATCTATCCTCGTGGATCACGAATCCAGGGGCTTTCCCCTGGGTTACCTCATCCCGAACTCGAGATAAGAATGGGTCCGTAATTTGCTTCGATTTGATCATATCATCAAGAGACGAAGAAATCTCAAGGGTGCAAAGTTGTGCCTGAATATGCTGTAACCAAACTTCAATTTCCGGCCTCATAAGGTCCAACTGCAACTCTCTCTGTGCTGTCAAACGGCTCAGCATCTGCTCCTGCACTGTTTTACGTCTTAATGCATCGGCAACCACATTTGCTTTACCCGGATGATAAAGGATCTCGATATCATAATCCTTGATTAATTCTAGCCAGCTTCTCTGTCTCATGTTCAACTCCTTCTGAGTAAAAATGTACTTTAGGCTCTTGTGGTCTGTAAAGATCTGGCAGGTAACTCCATAAAGATAGTGACGCCAGATTTTCAAAGCAAACACCACGGCTGCTAACTCCAAGTCATGGGTCGGATAGTTAACTTCATAGGTTCGCAATTGTCTCGACGCATAGGCAATCACTTTCCCTTCCTGCATTAGTACACATCCCAGACCTTGTCTCGACGCGTCACTATACACCACAAATCCTTCCGTTCCTTTTGGTAAGACCAAAACAGGTGCCGAAATCAATCGACTCTTGAGCTCATCAAAACTTTGCTGACATGTTTCTGACCACAAATACTTCTTGTCCTTACGCAGTAAGTTAGTCATCAGTTGCGCAATTTTAGAAAATCCTTCTATGAACCGTCGGTAGTAACCTGCTAGGCCGAGGAAACTACGAACTTCCTTCACGTTCTTCGGTGGTAGCCACTCTCGAATGGCTTCCGTCTTTTGTGGGTCCACTCTCACCCCTTCGGATGATATCACATGCCCGAGAAAGATAACCTCAGGCATCCAGAATTCACACTTAGAAAATTTCCCATAAAGCTGTTCCCGCCTCAATGTATCGAGAACTTGGTGGAGGTGACGCTCGTGCTCATCGTGATCACGAGAGTAAATAAGAATGTCGTCAATAAAAACAACTACCAAGCAATCCAGATAGTTAATAAAAACTCGATTCATCAACTCCATGAATACCGCTGGTGCATTAGTCAGTCCAAATAGCATCACCACAAACTCATAATGCCCATAGCGAGTGCGGAATGCTATCTTCGAAATGTCAGACTCTCGAATCCTCAACTGATGATAACCAGATCTCAAGTCGATCTTAGAAAACACGGCAGCTCCCTGAAGTTGATCCAATAAATCATCAATACGAGGAAGAGGATACTTGTTCTTGATGGTTACCCTGTTCAGCTCGCGGTAATCAATACATAAGCGCAGAGATCCATCTTTCTTCCGTACAAATAACACTGGTGCTCCCCAAGGGGATGCACTAGGTCGAATATAGCCCTTGTCAGTCAACTCCTCAAGCTGGTTCTTCAATTCTTGCATCTCAGTCGGAGCCATACGATACGGTGCTTTTGAGAGCGGGGATGAACCAGGTTCTAACTCAATAATAAACTCCACATCACGATGAGGAGGTAAGCCTGGCAACTCGTCTGGAAATACATTTGGGTAGTCTCGGACTACCGGAATGTCGGCCAATTCAACTGGTCGATCTGCTGTTTTGGTCATGTAGCACCAATAACCAATACACCCCTGATTAAGCAGTTTTGCTACTTTCATAGCGCTGATGACTCTCCCAGAACAACTGGGATTATCACCTCGAAAAATACACTCGAAACCATCATCAGAAGTGACGGTTACCATCTGCTTGCGGACACTGAGTATTGCGTCATGACAATCCATCCAATCGATACCCAAGATTATATCATCCTTAGGTAAATCGACTACAATCAGATTTGACAACCACTCACGGTTGTTCAAATGAATCGGACAGTCCTGGACTTCACGATTTCCAATAATTCTTCTACCATCAGGTAGACCAATCACGTAGGGCTCACAATTGATAACATGGTCTAGAGGCAAACGACTTAAACAAGAAGAAGATATAAAGGAGTGTGAAGCACCGGTATCAAAAAGAACACACACAGGCTGGGAGTGGATCTCGAGTATACCTGAAATCATGCTGGCCTCGGGATCGTCAGCATTCTTCATCTCGTAAATCCTGGGTTTTCGCAGCCTTCAGTACTGTGTACCACTTTGATTCCCACGGCCCATTCCCCTATTCGCCTTGGTCCGATAGAAGCGGACGGAGGCGTCCGGTTACGGGACAGAGGATTGAATCGAGCATGAGACGCCATCGGTTCATGTCCGGCCCACTCGCAAAACGAGCACGGTGACCATTCTTACCACAAGTATGGCATGTGATGGCAGGCTTTGGGCATTTGAAGTTGATATGCCCCTGGCCCCCACAGTTATGACACACCACGGAAGAGGGAACCACTCGAGAGTGCGATCCAGCGGGCTTTGACGCCATGGGTGGTTGATCAGAAGGGTTTGGCAATGATTGGGGCTTCCTGAATGTCCCCCGATTACTCTCATTCTGGTTCTGGTTCCTGGATCTTTTGTTGTTGGACTGTGGTTGTTTCTTGGAAATCTCCTTCGCGGTGAGTTCGTACTCCAGAGCTTTCTCGATGAACTCTGGTAAGGTAGTACAGTGGTGATTCAACAGCTGCATTCTCATTCGGGGTTTAAGCCTCTTGAGAAAGTATTTGATCTTATCGGCCTCTGTTCGGATAATTGTTGTGGCAAAAGGAAGGAGTGCTGAATTTCTCAAAGAATGATAATACGTCATCGTCTTCAGACGGTCGGGGTTCAAGTTAGCCTGATTTGGCCTCACGGAGTGGCCCTGGATAGTAACGGTCTAGCATGAGGTTTTTAAATTCCTCCCAAGTATAAACACCATCACTGGCCTTACTGAAAGCCACCAGGTATGAGCGCCTTTGCTAAGATAATATGCGGCTACCGAGACGCGGTTCTCTTCCGGGCAGTCCAACATCTGGAAAAGTTTCTCAAAATGCTCGATCCAATGCACAATGTCAGCAGGCTCAGAGGAGCCTTCAAAAGTCGGTGGTCGCTGGCGAGAGATGTCGCTGATAATCCGACTCACGGGTCCGCCAATCATAGGAGGAGGATGAGCCCCCTGTTGCTGGCCAGTAGCGGCCCTCTGCATAGCTTCCATTAGTTGACCCATCTGGGTCATCTGTGTCATCATGCCCTGCATCACGATGTAAGGATCGACACGCACATCCCCGCGCCCACTGTGGTGTGATTGTTCCCTAGAAGGTGAGCCACTGTCTGCGGAACTCTGATCCGCATTTGCGCGTCTGTTGGCTCGAGGTATGGGGATTCGGACCCTTCCGCGGCCTCGTCCCCCTCTGCCACGACCTCTCAGGTTTCTTTCCATACTGAAAGAATCAATCATAATGATAACCATAAGTACAGTTCAAGATACTAAAATTCATGCTAAGTTAATAGCAACAAGGAATCACATATTCAAGGAAACGGTTATCGATACCACGAATGTCGCACCGAATATTATATCGGCATCAAGTCGAACAATTTCAATCATATAATCAATTCAGCATTTACCTCGGATTATCAATCAGAAAAAATCCTGTCACAATTCCTCGAAATAACATGATCAACAATGAGACTCATACTGATATCAATATTATGCCAGTAATTAAATCATGGCTCATAAAGTACATACCGTATTTGGCTCGTAGGGCCAGGCGCTTGCACAGGTCACACGTGACACGAAGGTCTCTTGATACTAGTTCAATTCACAATGACTCATAAAAAGGAAACAACTCTCTGATACCATCTTCTGTAACACCCCAAAAGGCGGCTATTACAGTGCCGTGGATCCCACATTGGGACCCACCAGGCGATATCCAAAACAGGTTAAATAAATATTATTTGTGATACCGAACCACAATGAATAGTCATTACTCCGATTAGGAGTTTATTAAAATATGGCCAACGGCCTTATAAAACACAGGATCTGAAAAACAAGTATAAACCATATGGAGATGGAAAATACTTCAAATGTCAATACAACTAGATAGCAATTTAAATGAAACAGGAAATAACATAACACGGTTTAACATAACCGGACAACAAAAGATGTGGGGCCCCCGAACTAGTATCCTTCGAACCCTTCGCCGTCGACATGCTCTTCCCGTGCCTTGCCTTTGCCTCGACCTAAAATACAATACAAGTATTTCGCCCATAACACAGGGTCAGATATACATGATAATCAATTCTTCCGACATTATACAATTCACATATATAGATCTCAAGAAAATCATTCCGACTATTAATCATACCTCTCGGGCGTATGAAACAATTAGTCACAAACCGTCGAACACATCCAATACTATGGACAATAATATGGCTCAAGATGGACATCACAGTACGCCCGATCCGGAAATGTGTCCGTGTACATGTCCGCCCCGTATACGGAATCCAGAATATACATGGGACAATGTACCTAATTAGCCTCACGAAACTACGTCCCGTGTGCATAGTCCAATGCGGAATAATATCCACGCATGACTATATATGTGCCTGGCTAAAAATCCTACACAATGTCTAATCGGAACGCAGATATGATTCCGGATATGTCACGATACAACATGACAACGAATTCAATAATTCACATATCCGATTAAGGATCAAGAAAAACTCACCGAAATGAAAATAAGACCAACGAGATCAACGCTTCAAAGTGACGTACTTGGGAATGCAACCCCATGAAGACAACGGAATAACGTCAAGGACAATGTCAAATCACGACAACCATTACATGAACAATTCATACACATGAAATATATAACCATCACAAGAATCTAATCATCATTATAACCAAGCAAGATAACTTGCCTCAATACGGAGACGAGAATAGTCCTCTTCTTGTCGGAACGAACGAACGGTCCTCGACTAATATTGTTTACTCGAACAATCAACCTTAAACGAAATACATTTTTCTCAATAACATATTCGTATAATTATCAATATAGGATTACTAAGACGTCATCCTACAATCTTTTAGAATAGTTTGTTGTTTCCAATTATCGAAGCCTTATGTCACGAGTTCTTTCAACATCATTACAACCATAAAAATCGGTTTACAATACTTTTACCGAATGTTCACATGGTTCATCATAAACAAGAATTCTATCGAGGGTATGTTGAATAACCAATTATGATGTTAAGATCATCTTATGATGATTAAACTTTCCAAAACACTAAAATGTTGAAGGAACAAAATCTGCACATTTATGATTATTTCTCCTCTCATCTAAATTGAATATAATGCTTACAACATGGTTATTAGTTATGAGATTACACCATATTCATGAAGGTTATCAAAATCCTTCTTTACAAGGCTGGAAGATCCATTAACGTCATGATGAATTCACCATTTATCTAGTATGATGATCAAAACATTCTAAGTTCTCAACACATTAGATTAATGAAGAGTTGTTATTGTTGGTTTCACAAATATCCTTAACCATTCAAAATCTTGCTGAGCTAAACATAAGGAGGATATGATTCTTAAGAAATCTGAGCAAGAAGTCATCCTTCTACTTCTAATCATGGCCAAGTTCTTCCCAAGGTAAGTGAAAACTTAAAATGGTGTTTAATCACTTTATGATAACAACTCTATTAGTTAAATCCAACTATGGTGAAGTTAACTGATTCAAAGGTGTTCTAGTGAGCTAAATTCTTCCAGTAAGATGAGCATGATAGTTACAACATGGTTAAAATCACTATATCATCAAGAACACATCCATCTCAAACCCTTATTTATCATATTCATCACAAGTATTAAAAAGGTTGGATTAAAACTATGTTTTACTTGATTAATCTAACTCTAGGTGAAGTATAATTCGTCATTAACATCAACATATGAAAATAATACAGAGAGGAAAGTACACCTACCTCCAGAAATGAAGAACAATCTCAATGCTATGAGAAAATATACTCCAAGCTCAAGAACACCTCTTAATCTCCAAGGAAATGAGCTCCACTCCCAGATTTAAGGCTTAGAAACAAGTTAGGGGAGGTTGATATTGGTTTGGTAGTGCAGAGCGATGATATATGGAGAGAGAAATTCGGTTTGGGGTTGTGAAGAAATGAAAAACAGGCTGGTCCTATAAATAGACTGTGCAGACTTAGCGCACGCTAACGGGAAGCTTTAGCGTACGCTAACACACTTACGTACGCTAACTGGTTAATATTACGTACGTAAGCAGTTTACAGTGGCTACTGTATTGAATTCTCAGATCGTTAGCGCACGCTAATGAAAAAGGGGTTACACACGCTAATAAAAGTCGACTCTGGTCAACATGACAGCTCAACATTACTCACATCCATGCCAACGGATAAGAAGTTCACGTGCTGAAGTCAACTGATGCCAGATTCTCTCTTAGCGTACGCAACAAAGGAAGCATTACGCACGCTAAGGCACAGGATTAACGTACGTTAATCATACTATGTAGCGTACGCTACATCAACAGAAAAATTCGAAAATGTAACTCTCTAATTAACATCAAATCATCACATATGAAATCAAATAACAACGATATGAAATTCAAATCTATAATACCTCAACATAATACTAAATGCAACGATTCATGATAATCAGATTATCCGAATAATACAATGACAGGCAAAGACGAAAAGTTTACAGTCGGATATTACAGTGTAAGTGTTGTTGTGATTCTTGGTGTTGCTTGAAGCATGTTGATGAATATGGTGATGTGATGATTTAGATGTTCGGATGTATTGGAATAATTTTTGATATTCTTATCATATTGTGGAACCGTATTATGGTTATGACTTCGTGATTAATTGATTGAGTTATTTTGATTAGTGTTTAATCGATAGATTATGGAACCATTGAGTTAGTTGATTGGTTATATCGATTTTTGATTGATATCGAACTTATTGTTTATCGATTATTAGAATAGGTTGTGAGGATTGATCGTTGATTAGAATAATATGTTGCGGTCGAGTTCGACGATGTTCGTGAATTGCTTTGGCCAGGGCCAAGGAGCTTGTAAACAAAGGCAAGGAAATTGGTAATGGCTTCATTATCATCGTATCAGTATCGAGGCAAGTTATTACTTGCTCAATTTATATATTTAATGAATGGTTTCAGTTTCTTTCGTTTATAATTTGTATAGCAATGATTATAATTGTGAACTCTAGAGATTTGGGATTGTACGTTGTTTTATGATTTTGGGAATTTAATCATAATGTATATGATTCACATTTGTTGTTGGTATACTTGGGTATCGAGGATACATTTTTGTAAAGACGAGGATCTGAGTTATCTATAGTCCATGGTATTTTGGATCATCGAACATTGAGAATAATCGTCGGTGATGGTTTTTGACATCGAGATTGATATTGAAGGACTCGGGACAAATACTCTAATCATTTATGTCATTTGATGTCAATCATGTTGTGATACATTCATATATTGTTGTTGTCAGGCATGACAGTTATGTTGTTATGTGTCATGCATATGTGTTGTGACTATTTTGTCCATCATGTGTTGGTTCGACGGGATCATCACGGGAATATATAGCTATGTGTGCTGGATCGTTGCACGGATACTTCCACCATGTGTTGGACCGATGGGATCATCATGGGAATCTATGATATGTGCGTTGGATCGTTGGATTACCATGTGTTGTTGTTGTGCATATATATATATTGTGGATTATCTACCACGTGTTGATCTAATAACATCATCGTGGTAATCTATGTTATGTATGCTGGATCGTTGGATTACTAGAAGTATACGTTGTTATTGTTGTGAGCATATTGATATTGTCACGTGAGTATGCATTTGTAGTTCTTGTGTTAGTACCATGTCCGTATGTTGTATTGATATGATCTCCGATTAGACTGACATGATTTTTCGTGGCATTGCGTATCTTGAGGTACGTTCCATATTTTCTTGTTGGTACTTGTCTGTTGATTGGCAATCGATTATCATGTTGAGATTTGATGATATTATCTGATGGATTGGTTGGACAGTGTTAGTATATTTCGTAACAATGAGTTATGATGATGTTTTGAGAATCTTGGGTATTGTCTGGGAGATAGTACAAATGTCTGTGTACGATTCAGTGTGTTTTTGAGAATACGAGATGTGGAATATGGTGAGGATTACTTTGACGAGGATTATCAGGAATTGGTAAGGTTATTACGGTAAGATTACATTGGTCATATTCTTACCTTGAAATTTCATTGGTATGTAATTATTGATGTGATGTGATCGTTATCATTATTGAGTATTATGGATGACCCCGTCGTGGGCTTTATTTTTAGGTACTCGTAGTTTGAGCTTGTAGCGGTCGTGAAGAGATGAGCTTCCCGGTGGATACTGGCTATGGCGTGTTTTTGTGAAGCACTTTGACTAGTTGTCATTTTTCCGCTGCAAAAGTATTTTTAGTTATTTGTTATATCCGCTGCGAGTGTGTTCTAAAATGGGTGGCTAGCATTTTATGAACTTGGATTTATTCTGGAAAATCATTTTCTAACTATTTTGTCGATACGGGCAAGCGGTGGCTTAACGTATACTTTTGAAACTGTTGAGTTTTGGCGTTTTGGCCTTGTACTTTCAAATGAGATTTTATGACGGTATTGATAAATGGATTTCATAGAGTCTTTGAAATTTGTTAAAAAGGATATTACCGTCATAGCCGCTTAGAGGTATTTAAAATGTTTTTGAAATTTTCTTTCAGCCTTGTGGGTTCGGGGCCCACGGGGCTGTAATATTCCCCGATGGGTCTGGGGGTGTTACAGAATATGGTATCAAAGCTTAGGTTGTGGAAACCTAGGCTGTCGGATCGAGTCGAGTCGTGTTTTGTCACATCATTTGAGTTGTCAGTTGGCAAATATTAGGGCCCTGGGTTTTTGTTGTTCACTCGGGCTTGTGTGTTATGTGGTTTACTAGTGTGGTACTGTGGTTGTTTTAAACTTATCCAAATAACATTAACGTGAGATGTGTTGTGTTCTCGAGTTGAACTGATCTTCCAAAATGTATGTTTTGAAAGTATCTGTATCGAGTATTTTCTAGAGTTGAGACATGTGCCAGTATCACGGGGAATCGTCGGTTTCACAATCTGTAAGTATTTGGATTTTTGAATTGCATTGAGGTATTCTCAGTTATAAGTTGACGTACTTTGAGAAACATTAGGAAGAATATTATGTGTTACAGTATGAGGTAGCAGAATATAATAGTTGGAACAGAACCGATGATCTTGAGAATCTATGATTATGGAAAACCAATATGTCGATTAAACTTGGAAAACGGAGTTGTGTATTTGGGAGAAATGTTGTGTATTGTTGAGAGAAACATGTAGTCATGCTAGTTTATTTTGAGATATATGAAACTGTTTTTTTTAACATTTGAAAATGATATTTTTCAACATGAGATATTTTGAATGAAATATTTTGCTCGTTGTCATGAAAATGTATTTTCTTAAATTTAATTTGAGAGACGGTATTGTTGTTTTTAAAAACATGTTACATCATGGCATAGTTGAAGTGTTGAAGAATGGGATAATGATCGATGTTGCGAGTCATATGTGGAAAAAATGATTTTAACAAAGTCTATACAATAAGATTTTGGATTCTATCGTGTGGTTTTCCGACCGAATGTCAGTAGAATTGGTGATGAGCCGAATTGGCATACAGGAGTATGGAAGTAGCCAATCGTTTGCATAATTCCATTTTATTTAATCGTGTGTATTCGAAAAGAATTTTCATCGAGTACTTGACATATGCGAGCCGGTTTAACTTTTCGGAAATTCATTTTTTGTATTCTTGTGAATATATATGTTTTAAGTTTTGAAATTCTCGAAAAAACTTTCGAAAACTGGTTTTATTGACAAGATTATATGATTTCAAGCTATTTTGAATATGATTGGTATACGTATACACGTGGTGTATAATGCATATCATAATAAAGTTCTGAGTGAGACTCACAAACTGGATAACACATCAATAGTACGATGAAAAGAGATCCGGATTTCAGCATGGTAGCTTGGATTATCTAGGATGACTGGTTGGTTGATCAGATAAGAGAAATATGTCGCATTTTGTAGATTCAGTACAGAATATGATTTTGGAACTTCGGGTTTTGTGAAATCGGGGCACATGTGCTATGTGGCTCTATCGGTATGGTAGTAGCATGATTTTGCTATAGTAACTTCTGACTTTTGGGCCAACTGATTTTTCTTCGCATTTGGTATTTTGAGTGATTTCTTTGTAAGTGTAGATTTGGGGATGGTGACCCCAGGATGATTGTTTTGGATATGGATTAGTCGTTCCCACTCTATGTGTGATTGGGTATATTCGTCGATTTGCGACTGGTTGTTCATACGCCGAGGGGTATGTTCAACAGTTGGGCGTGTTTCTTTGAGATCCATTTATGTGATTTGTGTAACGTCTTGAGAATTTTATTCTTTCGTATATCTGTCCCTGTGGTTCTGTGTTGATAGTGTTGGAGCTTACCATGTGAAGGTATTCTCGGTTATTTTTTATTTTGACCTTCGTTAGTCATCTTTGAGTTTGTCATGTTGATGATATTCTCGGTTAATTTTCGGTTGATCATTGTTATTGATAGTATGAGCGTTTGGACTTTGTGTCGATGTTTCGGGATTTGTTGCCATTTTTTTGGGCAGTTGCTTCACAGATGTATCGTGTATTATTGGTTCTTACCAGGATTGGGTCTTGGTTGTCCAATCAGGCAGACGGGCTTTGACATACATGAATTACTCCATAATTAAGTTATAACGATGTATTTTGTTGAAATGTGTGAAATTGTGATTGTAAGCATATTAGGCTTTGAAGTGGGGTCATTTGCTAGTATCGCAGGATATCATACACTTCAAGCATTTGTAAGTATACTGTTTTAGTTATTCGTTAATGATGATGATTGATTGGTTTCATGATGATTCTGGATATTGTGGTTGGACTTTGATTGGGACTGGATTCCAAGTTTCGAGGATGAAACTTATTTTAAGTGGGGTAGAATGTAATATCTTGAATTTCTACTATGGTTTTTTAATGTTATTTTATCCAAGTTATATTGTAGAGTGTGGGATATGTACAGTATGGATAAAATAATTGAAGGACTAAGACAGTTGTATTAGTATAATTATCGTAGTTGGTTGGCAATTGCATTTGAGGATATTGTGTATCGTATGAGAATATTATTGGAATGAATACATGTATTCAATATGTCATGTATACGTATCCAATATGTCGAGACGATGGACAGGAACAGTTGGAATTGGCTAAGTATAGCCTGATTAACGTAGTCTAGTATGAGGACTTAGCGCACGCTAACATGCAGAGCTTACATACGGTAAGAAGGACTGTTAACGTACGTAAGATCATATTGGACAGGATCCAGACTGTCGACGACAGGTAGGTTTCGACCTGAGTCATCGGCATTTAGCGCACGCTAATGCATAAGGTTGACGTACGCAAGTGCAGAACAGATCAGAGGGAATCTACGTGTGGACCCGGCTACTTTCGGCGCATGTCCCGATAAGATCAACGGGAATCCCGGCTTTGTTGCTTGCTTTCGGTGTGTGGACTCAGGCATCTTTGGAGTAGGTGTAGATTATCGAGTCAGCGGGGATTAGCGCGCACTATTGTTGGAGAATTGCGCAGGCTAATGAGCATATTACTGTAGCAAGTCAATGCTGATACTATGTATGCTACGACATGGATTTTGCGTGCGTAAATTATTGTGCGAAGTATGGCATTATCCTCTGGACCACGATAGCGCATGCTATCAAAGTCAGTTAGCGCAAGCTATGGCAGGTAACACATGTTATTTAGTGAGAGTAGCGCACGCACGCTAGTAATGTGCAGTATATATATGTGCAGTTGGGTATTATTATTATTCATTTCGGACACTTCTTCCCTTCATCCGATAGAGAGAGTTCTTGGGCGAGGTTTTGAGGTCCCAAACTCTTGAGTGTTTGTAGTGATGATCACCTTTAACAACATTAAGCTTTAGATCATGGATTAGAGCTTTGTTCTTAAAGTTGTCAATGATTCTTGGAGGGAGTTTGATTGTTCTTCACCATGGTTCGTCAATACAAGGAAATATTCATATCCATTCGATAGTAGTTTCTTTTATAAGGATGTTTACAGGTTAGGAAGCATGTTGGTTTATCCTATTATGTATGATGATGTTATACGTGATTAAATGGAATTGTGACAATAGATTGAAGATGTTGGTTAAGATTCTTCATGTTGTAAGAATGGTGATTCATTCAAACATGCTTGTAAGATCTACTAGGCATTTTTATGCGTGATGATCGAAATCTGTGTGCGTTGGCATGGATGATGGTATGAGCATTGTGAATCAGAGAGGTTGGCAGGGGTTTTGATATAGAATATGGTTCTAATCTGGATTATGATCAATCCATTTTAACAAAAATAAGAATTAGAAATAGTATTGCGCGGTGGCGGTGGCAGTAGATGGATGTCCCGATGGGAGTTGTCCTGCGAAAGCAGAAGTCAGGTTTCTACTTTCTTGTATCTTTTTAATTCAGAAATATAATTTCATTTTTTTATTTTGAAGAAACGTTCATATGTGTATATTATGGTAATTAAAGTATAGCATGCCGATATCCAAAGATGTGATTATGGTCTAGGGTCTGAGTGGTGTGAATAGGAGTTAATCGGAGGTTGGCAGGGGGTTCCCACATGGAATATAATTCTGATTAGTTCACAAATATAATTTGATTTTTAATTTTAGAGAAGTATCAAAATATGTATATTATGGTAACTAAATTATAGTGTGATGGTATCCAAAGATGTGAACCTGATCTTATAAATGTATTTTCAAGGGATTATTGGTTCCGACAATATGCATTCGATGTTCTTCAAGTGACTGGATTTGGTGTCATCTTTTTTGATTAGTCGTCACAGTGATTTTCGGTGTTTTTTTTCATTATGATTTGCAAATAAATTTTTTCAGTACCTCTGTAATATTGTTTTTATTTACGTATGACATCCAATTGGATTACCTTTTCGAAATGACTGTGAATATATACATGGTTTTGTTGATTTCTAATTGTCTTAGTACATTTGGTCAAGTTTGCAAGAGTGTTTTACTTTTCTAATTTTCAATACATATGCACAATAATACTTATAAATGAACATCTAGTTACACCATTGCTCATTACCAAATACATTCATTTTTTATGATAGGTGGATGGCTTTTTTATATTTTGGTAACTATGTTTTTAATGGTTACCTTTCTCAATTTATTAGCTTACTATGAGGGATAAATATTTATAGATGAAGCTCGAGTAATTTTCATGATTTGCGTTTCAACGAATATAAATTATTTTACAAATATGAACAAGTATCTAAAATTATATATTTTGGTACTGCAATCATATAATAGAGGTATCCTAATATATTTAATCATTTTTCTTTATAAGAAAAACAAAATAATGGATAATAACTGAAATTTTGTTGTAAATAAAGAATGTATACGAGAAATATCCAAACTTATATTTCTGAAATTTTCATTCGTTAATATGTCAATCCCTTTACTTTGTGTGGTTAATTTTTTTGACTCATTAGCTTTATATGAGCGTTACAATGCAAAACCATATGAAAAATAAATAATCACTATCCAGTAGTATTGTACTATACAGATATATATTGTGTATTTCTATCTGTATTTGGATCTTGTAGCAGAGTGGTCATCCACATCAAAACTAGTGCCAAGGAAAAGGTAGAGGTCAGTATGAGAAGAAGGAAGCATCGAGTGATGACTCCGTTCCTCTCCGCCTTTATGAGATGAGGATTAAGAATGATCAGAGTACGGCTGCTGAATCAGGTAAGGTTCAGATCCTTTCGCAACCCATTAGTAGTTTGTTCGACACAGGAGCTACCCATTCTTTCATATCGTTATCTTGTGTAAATCATTTGAAAATTTCTTATTTTCATGAATGCGAGTCTTATATTGTGGGTTTATCACGTGGGGAAAAGTTTTTGGGAAATTTAGAAGTTAGGCATTATCCTGTATCAATATGAGGCAGGAATTGGCCTTTAGATATTATCATGGTAGATGTCCAAGGTGACGGTCTTATTCTCGTGGGAAATATTTCAATGATCGCTAAGGAAGGCTCGGAATATTTATTCGAAGCATGGATGCTAGTAAGCTCAGGAAAGTGATTTAAACAATAAAGGCAATCAAACTGCTGAAATACGATTGTACAGGATACTGGTATTATGCAATGAAGAAAGAAGAAGGAGGATTAGAACTTTCATCTATTCCTGTTGCAAACGAATTTACAGATGTATTCCATGATGAATTATCTGGATTACCTCCACGACAAGTGTAGAGTTTGCCATCGATCTAGAACCGGGAGACACACCTATTTCCAAGGCGCCATATCAAGTGACACCCACCGAGATGTATGAGTTAAAGAAATAACTTGAAGAGGTTCTGGACAAAGGTTACATTCATCCAAGTCTCTCCCCCTGGGGTACACCAGTTCTATTTGTTCGAAAGAAGATGGATCACTTCGGGTGTGTATCGACTATCGGGATCTAAACAAAGTAACGATCAAGAATAAGTACCCGTTGCCTCGGATTAATGATCTGTTTGACCAGTTTCAAAGAGCTGTGGTATTCTCGAAAATTGATTTGAGATTGGGATACCATCAATTGAGAATTCAAGTATTCAAGATTCCAAAGTCAGTATTTAGATCTCGGTACGGGCACTATGAATTTGTCTAAATGCCATTCGGTCTAACCAATGCGCCTTTTATGTTTACACAGTTAATGAATTGAGTGTTCATAGAGTATTTGGATAAATTCGTGGTTGTTTTCATAGATGAAATCCTGATCTACTATAAATGATCGGATAATCATGCAGAGCACTTGGGATTGTTTTGAATATCTTGAGAGATGAACAGTTGTATGCAAGGATTTCTAAATGTATATTTTGCTAAAGGAAGTAATGTTCCTTGGTCATGTAGTATCAACAGAGGAAGTACGAGTAGATCTACAGAAAGTTAAAATAATTTTGGAGTGCGAGTCTCCTCAGAAGATTCTTAGGACTTGCCAGATACTATCGTCATTCGTAGTGGGGTTTTCAAGAATCACCCACCCACTTACTCAATTATTGCAGAAAACCCAAAAGTTCGAATAGAATGAGAAGTGTCAGCTTAGTTTTGATGAACTAAATGTTAGCACTAACACAGGGAACTGAAAGGTTCATAGTTTACAATGATGATTCAAATCAGGGTCTTGGATGCTTGCTAATGCAGAATGATAGGGTAATTGCCTATGCTTCATGACAGTTGAAACCATATGAGGTAAATCACCCAATGCCTGATCTGGAGTTAGCAGATGTTATTTTCGCACTGAAAATATGGTGACATTATTTAAACGGAACTCATTGTCCATTTCAAATCATAAGAGTCTTAAATATATTTTCAGTTAGAAAGAGTTAAAAATTTGACAGAGAGATGGCTGGAATTAATTAAAGACTGTGACTTGGAAATTCTTTATCGCCCAAGTAAAGCAAATATGGTATTTGATGCACTGAGCTGCAAACCTATGTCTATTCGAATGCTGGAGACGCTCACGACTCAGTCGAGAATAGGACAAGAGTTGATCCATGGAGAAATTGAAGTACTACAAAGAGTTCAAGGGCAACTATGTGTGATGGAACTAACTTCATCCTTGACTGATGAGATCAAAATTAAGCAATTAGATGACATCTGATGATTCGGTTACGTGAGGAGCAAGTGAAAGGCCCCAGGTCTTGTAATCTATGAAGATGGAGTTTTTAAATTTCTAAATCGACTTTGTGTTCCGAATGATGATGTTCTGAAGCAAACAATCATGAAAGAATCCCACAGAACGCCTTATTCAATTCATCGAGGCACCAGTAAAATGTTTAATGTTCTAAAGCAAACTTTTTGGTGGAGTAACATGAAGAAAGAAGTAGTGGAATATGTCTCGAAGTGTTTAACTTATTAAAAGGTTAAAATTGAGCATCAATGACCTGCTGGAATGTTGAAGCCACTACCAATTCCTGAATGGAAGTGGAAGGATATCTCTACGGACATTATCACCGACATGCCGAAGACCAGGTCTAGAACGAATATGATCTGGGTAATAGTTGATCAGTTAACAAAGTCAGCTCACTTCTAGGCATCAAGGATACCTAGGGATCAGAGACCTTAGCTCAGATATTTATTGCAGAAATAGTCTGATTACATGAAATATTGGGGACCATTATATCGGATCGGAATGGTCGTTTTGTGTCGCGTTTTTGTAAAGTGGTTCATAGGATTTAGGAACCGAGTTGAGATTTAGCACGGGTTACCATCCTCAAACCGATGGACAATCTGAGAGGACCATCTAAACAGTCGAAGACATGTTGAGAGCTTGCGACATAGATTGGTCGAATAATTGGGAAACTCACATGTCGTTGATTGAGTTCACCTACAATAATAGCTCGCAGGCTTCAATTAAGATGGCACCTTTTGAGACACTATACGGGAGAAGATGTAGGTCACCCTTATGTTGGGATGATTCGTCTGAGTTAATTGGGACAGAACCATAATTGATAATACAGATTCACAAGAAGATATCTCTAATCCGGGAAAGATCGTTGTCCGCCTAAAGTCCTCAGAAGTCTTATGTAGATGGCGCCGTTGTCCATTCGAATTTTAAGTTTGGGACTATGTGCTCTAAAAGTATATCCTACTCATAGAATTTTTCATTTCAGGAGAAAGGGAAAGCTGAGTCCGAGATATACCGGGCCATTCGAGATTCTCGATAGAGATGTACAATTGGCCAATATATTGGCCTTGCCCCTGTAACACCCCAAGACATTCAGGGCATATTACAGCACCGTGGACCCCACACTTTGGAATCCACCAGGCTAACGTACCAACCCGACATTCGACAAAAGACAAACATCATCAACATACACACGATTCCATACTTCAAGACATTCGAAACAAAAGACTGAACTCAACAATACCATTCAATATCAAATCTTCCCCAAAATGGGTACACGATGATAATAAATCCAAGAAGGAAGTACTCAAGTACTTAAGCAAATGACATGATAAATAAATTTAAAAGACATGACACCAAACGGACGACCACTGAGCAGAATCACTCTTGCCCATCATCCTCGTACAGTCCGCATGCTCGTTCGCCTCCATGACGTGTACCTGAAATACAAAAGTATTTCGCCCATTTAAGATGTTAGCGACAACTGCTAGTGCAAGTACAATCTATTGGAACTACCATTCTAATCAAATGAAATATGCGCCAAAATAATTTTAGAAAATATTTATATTCCGGAATATTATGGTGCACAAGCACAAAACACATTTCTCCGACAAAACATTTCAAAGGTTAACCATTGGTATGACACTCACGGCCACCGTACCCCGCAGAGGCCCCGTTGGACCATCCCTGGGTGGTTAACCCCAGTTCGTGATACGCACACACACGGCAATACGTATCCCCAGAGGCCCCGTCAGACCATCCCTGGGTGAACATACACATATACATCCACAACATACACGGAAAGCCATAATCCAAATATTAGAATATGCAAACAAATGTGAAGTACTTGTCTTTGAGACATCTTCTACGAAACAGGAACGAACAACGACTACGATTGACCCGGAGGGAACATAACTGTTCCTAAACAAAGGATTAACACAACTCAGTCCTATACAATAACAATAATCGAATGGGATACACCCACAACCCCGATTACAAGCTATGACAACATACGTACAATTGATACAGGCGAGGGTTTTCACAAAACCTCCCCGAATCAATAATCGACGGATTAAACATGATGGAATCGGATTGGGAATCATCCAATAACAATAATTTATAAGGAATATTACAACATAACCGAACAATTCGAGTTTAAACAAGCAAAACCCGAAACCCCCCCAAAATTGACAAAGTTAGGGTTCTAGACGAAAATACCTTCAATTCGGACGGAGGAAGATGATTACGTAGAAGATGATATGCTCCTACGATCTCACGGTAATGAAGGATGAAGAATACACGAATTGAAAGTGATGGAAATCGCCCTGGAGGTTTTGGTGTCGCCCGACGAATAAAAACGAAAGGAAGAATGAAAATGAGGATTCTGACCTCTGCCCGCTGTCTTAAAACAGCGGGCTGTTAAGGATGTAACAGGGGGTGACTTACGGCCGTAACATGGCCAACTTACGTCCGTAACGAATGGGGTGTTACGTCCGTAACACCCTACTAGACAGCGGTCTAAGAAGCTGCTGTCCAAACCATCCCGAACGACCTCGAAACCCGGACCTGCTAATGAACCAAAAATATGATTATGAAGTATTCTCGATGACGAATCTAAGCGCTAAAAGGAAACACAATTCTGGCTTCCCAAAGGTTCAGAATTCGACGACGGAAATAAATTTCCCTTAAGTTTAAGGAAATTACAAAACAGCCCAAACGTTCTGTTGGGCTTTGGTCCAGCATCCTGCCTGCATGAGCTTAAAAATGCGCCAGGCACGGCTTGCGATTCGACCTGTGAGATCTGCACTAGAAAGTGGTTAAATGAATTGATTTGGACTATTCATACCAACAAGACGCATCTTCTTTTCTGGTATCCATTTTATAGAAACTCCAAAGTTAAGCGTGCTTGGCCTGCAGTAGTTATGGGATGGGTGATCCCCTAGGAAGTTTCCTAGGTGTGCGTGAGTGAGGACAAAGAGTGCTAGAAAAGACTCGTGTTGGTACAGTGACGATAGTCTTCATCATTCCAGGGACCAACAATTGGTATCGGGGCATGTCACGGGTGCGGATTCCCTCGAAGTATCCTACAGTGGAGGCTGCCAGAGTATTGGAACTAAGAGGCGGGCATGCAACAAATGTTGCCAGTTGGCCGGAACTAATATGTTGGCATTGTGGATGTTGTCAGGTGCTGGAGCGCTATGTCATCAAATCTAGTATGTTGTAATTGAGATACTAGCGCAGCAGAAGTAAACAGAGCTGGAACAGATGCTGATGTCAAGTGTTGGAGGACTGTGTGAATGAATCCACCTGCTAGAGGGATGTGTAATCAAATTTAGCTCGCGGAGGTTTCCAGACTTAGGGGCTGAGATGCTTGCAGGTACTAGGAGGGGGATTGTTGGGCTTTGGTCCAGCATTCCGCCTGCATGAGCTTAAAAATGCGCGAGGCGCGGCTTGTGATTCGACCTGTGAGATCTGCACTAGAAAGTGGTTAAATGAATTGACTTGGACTACTCATATCAACAAGATGCATCCTCTTTTCTGGTATCCATTTCATAGAAACTCCAAAGTTAAGCGTGCTTGGCCTGGAGTATTTATGGGATGGGTGACCCCTTGGGAAGTTTCCTAGGTGCGAGTGAGTGAGGACAAAGCGCGCTAGAAAAGACTCCTATTTGTACAATGACGATAGTCTTCATCATTCTTAGGACCAACACATTCGAAAATGAAGATACGATGTTGGATTAACAAACTGAAACTCACAATACGAACAACTCAACCATACGAACTTATGTAAGCAAAGAAACAACAAAAACAAATGAGTTTTATGAGAATCGAACGTACATACAGCAAAACATAACATAAAATGGAATTACGTAGAAACATCTCCGAAATTCGTCCAAATGGAAAAACTCCAAGAACAAAGTAGATTCAAAATGTCGAAACTATTACAAGCGAGTCGATAAAAATAGACATACAACAAAAATGGAAACAGTTAAAAATGGAAAGGTATGAATATTACATTCTCCCCCTCTAAATAGAAGTTTCGTCCCGAAACTTAAGAATCAAAAAGCTCAGGGTGTCTCTCACGCATATCCTCCTCCAATTCCCACGTTGCTTCTTCCACTCCATGCCTTGACCATTGCACTTTAACCAGGGGAATGGTTTTGTGCCTTAACTGTTTGTCCCGACGTTCCAAAATCTTCACCGGCCTCTCCTCAAATGTAACGTTCTTCTTGATCTCTATGTCCCCGAAGTCAATAACATGAGTCGGGTACGTAACATACTTCCTCAACTGAGAGACGTGAAATACACTATGCATATAACTCAACGACGGAGGCAATTCCAAACGGTACGCTAACTCACCAACTCTCTCTAATATCTGGAAAGGTCCAATATACCTTGGACTGAGCTTCCCCTTTTTCCCAAAATGGAAAACTCCCTTCGACGGAGACACTCTCAACAAAACATGATCCCCTACCTCAAACTCCAAGGGTCAACGCCTCACATCCACAAAAGACTTTTGTCGACTCTGAGCCGCCAACATCCCCTCTCTAATTAACTCAACTTTCTTCCTCGTCTCTAACACAAGATCCGACTTAGTGCCAACTTAATCGGATGGCTCATCCCAACATATCGGTGATCGAAATCGTCAGCCATAAAGTGCCTCATACAGTGCCATCTTAATCGATGCGTGCCAGCTATTATTATAAGTAAACTCTATCAGGTCCAGATTCTCATCCTAGTCACTACTCCAGTCTAACACACATGCGCGTAACATATCCTCGAACGTATGAATGGTACGCTCGGACTGCCCGTCGGTCTGAGCATGGAAAGATGTGCTCAAACGCAAACGTGTCCCCAATATCTTATGTACCGCCTGCCAAAAATGCGATACAAACCGGACATCTCTATCTGAGATAATAGTCTTCGACGTACTATGAAGTCTCACGATCTGTGCGATAAAAATACGAGCCAATTTTTCTTGAACCCAAGTGTTCTTGATGCCCAGAAAATGTGCCGACTTAGTCAGTCGGTCCACGATCACCCACACCATATTCATTCGGGTCTTCGTCCTCGGCAAATTCGTGACAAAATCTATAGAGATATCCTCCCACTTCCATTCCGGGACGGGAAGTGGTTTTAACAACCCGGCTGGCCGCTGATGCTCGATTTTGACTTGCTGACAAGTCAAACACTTACCCACAAACTGAACCACCTCATTTTTCATGTCATTCCACCAGAAATTCTTCCTCAAATCCTTATATATTTTACTCGAGCCCGGATGGACTGAGTAAGGTGATGCATGAGCCTCTCGCATAATACCCTGTCTCAATTCCAAGTCATTCGGAACATATAACCGACCTTGGAATCTCAATACACCATCTTCATGAACCACGAATCTCGGGACTTTCCCCTTCACCACATTCTCGCGGAGCTGAATAAACATCGGATCTTCCATCTGTCTCGATTTAATGTCGTCGACTAGAGACGAAGAGATCTCAAGAGTGCGCAAGTGACCGGCACTCCCTGGTAGCACAACCTCAATGCTCAACCCCATCAATTCTCACTGGATTCCTGGCTGGGCCGTGAGTAACTCAAGTGCCCAGAGTGATACCGATTTTTAGCTCAAGGCATCTGCCACCACATTTGCCTTACCCAGATGATAAAGGATCTCAAGGTCGTAATCCTTAATAAACTCCAACCACCTTCTCTGTCTCATATTCAGTTCTTTCTGCGTGAAAATATACTTTAGGCTCTTGTGATCGGTGAAAATCTGACACGATGAGCCATACAAGTAATGACACCAAATCTTCAATGCAAATACAACTGCGACCAACTCAAGATCGTGTGTAGGGTAATTCAACTCGTATGGTTTCAACTGACGGGAAGCATAGGCAATCGTCTTCCTGTGCAGCATGAGTACACATCAAACCCTTGGCCTGAAGCATCGCTATAAACTAAGAAACTCTCATTACCACTCGGTAAAACCAAGATGGGAGCGGTCATCAACCGCTTCTTCAACTCCTCGAAACTCTTCCGCCTCTCGTCACAAAAGCTTCTCTGACTTATTCAACAACTGGGTAAGCGATCGAGCATACTTAGAGAACCCCTCGACAAACCTATGATAATACCCAGCCAAACCCAGAAAACTACGGACCTTCTTCACGATCTTGGGCGGCGCCCAATCCAACACTGCATCTCTCTCATGTGGGTCCACATGAACACCCTCGGTCGAGATCACATGGCTGAGAAACATAACCTCCCGCAACCAAAACTCACACTTTGAGAACTTCGCATAAAGGCGCTGAGTTCTCAAGATTCCCAACACGATATGCAAATGACATGTATGCTTCTCCTCGCTCCTCGAGTACATCAGTATATCGTCGATAAATATGACTACACACTGATCGAGATATTCGATAAAGACCTTGTTCATTAACTGCATGAACACGACTGGGGCGTTGGTTAGCCCAAAAGGCATAACCACAAACTCGTAGTGGCCGTATCTCGTCCGAAAGGCCGTCTTCGGAATATCGGAATCCTTCACTCGGAGCTGGTAATACCTCGATCTCAAATCAATCTTCGAAAACAAGGTTGCCCCTTGCAATTGGTCAAACAAGTCATCAATCCTCGGGAGCGGATACTTGTTTTTTATAGTCACTTTGTTCAACTCTCGATAGTCCATACATAGACGAAGTGACCCATTCTTCTTCTTTACAAACAAGACTGGTGCGCCCTAAGGCGAAGCGCTCGATTGAATATAACCCATGTCTAGAAAATCTCCCAATTGTTTCTTCAACTCAAGCATCTCGGCAGGCGCCATGCGGTATGGCATCTTAGAAATCGGTGCCCTACCCGGCTCTAAATCAACAGTAAACTCAACCTCATTGTCTGGTGGCAAACCCGACAACTCGTCTGGAAAGACATCAAGGTACTCACTCACTACCAGAATAGACGAGAACTCGACTCCCCCTTCTTCCGATCTCAAGGCATAACACCAGTAACCAATGCAACCTCCTCAAAGAAGTCTCACCGCTTTCATAGCGCTGATCAGAAATCTCTGAATATCCCGCTTACCTCCCACAAAAGAATACTCGGTACCGTCAGAGACTAACATCGAAATGGTTGTCGCTCTATAATTGATGATCGCCCCATGACGGTCCAGCAAATCCTTGCCAGGATTCAGATCCTCATCTTTAATGTCTACCGCAATTAAATTAGAAGGCCAATCCCTCCCACGATACTCACCGAAAAATCTCTAATCTCACGACCCCCCACGATACTATCTCTACTATGCAGTTTAGCAACAAACGGTTCACATGCAACTAGACAATCAACATGCAGACGACGCATACAATCCAGAGACATGAAAGAATGCGTAGTACCAGAATCGAATAACACAGAAACAGGATGGTCAAGGATGTGAACGGTACCTGTAGCAACCATCGCGTCAGGATTTCCTGCTCGTCTCATCTCATATACATGGGGCGGAACAGACCCCGCACTAGAAGATCCCCCTCTAGAAGGATGCCCAAGTCCTCGACCTTTGCCAAAACTCTGCTGAGGTTGATTAACTATTAGCGTCTGATTCACAGTCGGTTCTCTCATAGCCGGGGCTGACACCTGAGTAACTGGTGCCCAACTCGCATCTCCACAAAACTTAGCATGATGCCCCATCCGACCATAAGTAAGACACTGAATCGGAGGCCTGCCACACTCACTCATCATGTGTCCGGGACGACCACGGTTAAAGTAGGTAGGACCAGGAACGGAAACAGTCGGATCAAACATAAAACCATTTCCTCGCCCAAATGACGGGGTCTAAGTCCCGAAGACTCGCGAACCAGACTGAGCCTTCTGATACCCGCTAGACTTACCTCCCAAAAACTGACTGGAGGTCTTCTGATTCATACCCTCAATTTTCATCTCTGTCGCAGAAAACAACATTTCATAAGCCATCGCTTTGTTCTGATAATCCTTCAAAGTTGTGCACCCGAGACCAGACATGTAGTGACAAACCCTAGGCTTCATCCGCATATCAAAGTGGCATATCTTCTCTAACTCATCTCGGACCTGGTTTCTCACATAATGAAGCTGCTAATTGTAGTCCTTGATCGCCTGTGAAATAGGAACATCCTGGGGGTTTTCCTCAAAGAAGGCTCGAATCCTTATTGGCCACGGACAATATTCATCCTCCATCAACTCTTAGAACTCTTCCCACGTGGATGTAGGGTCACCTGGTTTCACTGCTTGCCACCATGTTGCCGCCTCCTTGGCGAGGAAGTACTGAGCGATGGGTACCTTTCTCTCCTCGGAGTAGTTAGCTGCCTCATATACCTTCTCCATCTCGAATAACCAACTCTCCCAACCAGATGGGTTGGAAGTACCATCGAACTACGTGGGATGCATACGGATCACGTCCTGAAGTAGATTATCGGTGCCGGAACCAGTAGGCGAAATCGGGTTAGCATTAGCTTGGTTGATCAAAACAGCCTAAGTCAGTAGCGTCATCTGGTTCGCTACTTGCTGGAGAATGTTTGCTACTCCAACATTATCATTAGCATTGCCGAAACTAGCAGACTGATCCTGCTGGCCCTCGGCATTAAGCGGGACACTGTTCGACAAAGAAGGTGTTGCCGAACCAGCCCCTGAGCTTTCGGACATGGCTGCCCCACTGGCTGAGCCACGTCCCCTACCACGTATGCTACCGCGTCCGCGTCCTCTAATGGCAGGCATTCTGAAGAAATAACGGGTAAGTACAATTCAAACGCAAAACCCAACATGACACTAAGAAAGGAACAGAACATGATAACGTAACGAGTAGAGTTAGGAAAAACTTACGAGCACCGGCTTACTGAAATGATGGCATAGCAGTGATACTGTTCAAAAACGACACTGAACTAGACCTAAATAACCGACAGCCTAGGTATCCATATAAGCTCCGATACCATATTCTGTAACACCACCAAGACGTTCAGGACATATTACAGCACCGTGGACCCCACACTTTGGAATCCACCAGGCTAACATACCAACCCGACATTTGACAAAAGACAAACATCATCAACATTCACACGATTCCATAATTAAAGACATTCAAAACAAAAGACTGAAGTCAACAATACCATTCAATATCAAATCTTCCCCAAAACGGGTACACAATGATAATAAATCCAAGAAGGAAGTACTCGAGTACTTAACCAAATGACATGATAAATAAATTTAAAAGACATGACACCAAACGGAGGACCACTGAACAGAATCACTCTTGCCCATCATCCTCGTACGGCCCGCATGATCGTTCGCCTCCAAGACATGTACCTGAAATACAAAAGTATTTCACCCATTTAAGGGGTTAGTGACAACTGCTAGTGCAAGTACAATACATTTGAAATTCCATTCTAATCAGATGAAATATGCGCCAAAATCATTTTAGAAAACATTTATATTCCAGAATATTACGGTGCACAAGCACAAAAAACATTTCTCCGACAAAACATTTCAAAGGTTAACCGTTGGTACGAGACTCACAGCCACCGTACCCCGCAGAGGCCCCGTCAGACCATCCCTGGGTGGTTAACCCCAGTTCGTGATACGCACACACGGCAATACGTATCCCCAGAGGCCCCGGACAGACCATCCCTGAGTGAACATACACATATACATCCACACATACACGGAAAGTCGTAATCCAAATACTAGAATATTCAAACAAATGTAAAGTACTTGCCTTTGAGACAACATCGACGAAACGGGAACTAACAACGATTACGATTGACCCGGAGGGAACACGACCATTCCTAAATGAAGGATCAACACAACTCAGTCCTATACGACAACAATAATCGAATGGGATATGCCCACAACCCCGATTACAAGCTATGACAACGTACGTACAATTGATACGGGTGAGGGTTTTCATAAAACCTCCCCGAATCAACAATCTACGGATTAAACACGATGGAATCGGATTGGGAATCACCCAATAACAATAATTGATATGGAATATTACAACATAACCGAACAATTCGACTTTAAACATGCAAAACTCGAAAACCCCCTAAAATTGGCAAATTTAGGGTTCTAGACGAAAGTACCTTGAATTCGGACGGAGGAAGATGATTACATAGAAGATGATATGCTCCTACGATATCACGGTGATGAAGGATGAAGAATACACGGATTGAAAGTGATGGAAATCGCCCTGGAGGTTCTGGTGTCGCCCGACGAAGAAAAACAAAAGGAAGGATGAAAATGAGGTTTCTGACATCTACCCGTTGTCTTAAAACAGCGGGCTGTTATGGCCATAACAGGGGGTGACTTACGGCCGTAACATGGCCAACTTACGGCCGTAACGAATGGGATGTTACGGCCGTAACACCCTACTGGACAGTAGTCTGAGAAGCTGTTGTCCAAACCATCCCGAACGACCCCGAAACTCGGACCTGCTAATGAACCAAAAATATGGTTACGAAGTATTCTCGATGACGAATCTAAGCGCTAAAAAGAAACACAATTCCATCTTCCCGAAGGTTCGGAATTCGACGACGGAAGTAAATTTCCCTTAAGTTTAAGGGAATTACAAAACGGCCCAAACGTTTGAAAATCATGATACGATGTCGGATTAACAAACCAAAACTCACAACACAAACAACTCAACCATACGAACTTATGTAAACAAAGAAACAACGAAAACGAATGAGTTTTAAGAGAATCGAACGTACATACGGCAAAACATAACATAAAATGGAATTACGTAAAAACATCTCCAAAACTCGTCCAAATGGAAAAACTCCAAGAACAAAGTAGATTCAAAACGTTGAAATGGTTACAAGCGAGTCGATAAAAATAGCATACACCAAAAATGGAAACTGCTAAAAATGGAAAGGTACGGATATTACAGCCCCCATTGATGAGTCATGTTCATAATGTGTTTCATGTATCGTAGTTAAGGAAATACATATCAGACCTTAGTCATTTCATCGACTTCGGAGGGATCGAATTGGCTAATGATGGCCCGTTTGAAGAGAAGCCGATCAAGATGGTTATAGTTCAATGGTCACGACATGGAGTCTAAGAAGTAACCTGAGATACTGAAAAAGGTATAAAGGTGAGATATAGGGAGTTTTTCGCATGCTAAGTTTCGGGACGTAATTTTTTTAGAGGGGGAGTATGTAATACCCGGATATATACTGTGTATTTCTATATATATTTAGATCTTGCGGTGTATGAGAATGCTGAATTATTATTTTAAATATGATTTTACTTATGTATGTATTCCCGTATTCATGCTCGCAAGTGTTAAATCAGTACTTATAATGCTCGCAACCACATGGCGTTAGCGCATGCTAGCTGATAGAGCTAACATATGCAAAAATAAAGAGCTATCATGCATAAGGTTGTGGCCCTTGCGTATGTAAAGAGTGTTTGAATCAGACAAAACATGATTGGCGTGTGGAGCCCGAATGTCGGACCTTGTCATGTTTTCCCACATGCAGCTGGGTAACTTTTGTTTAAAGCAGCGACTATTAGCGTGCGCTACGTGAGGTGAATAACGTACGCTAAGTTTAGATATAGCGTGCGTAACTGGGCTTGGCCATGTATACAAGACAAGGACAGTATGATAGAGTGGGATACAAGGATCATTAGAGTGCGCAAAGCTTGTGAATTTGCATGCGTTAAGTACCTAGGGTACATTAACTCCATCCGATAGCGTGCGCAAGGTTTAATTTTATATTTACAAACACCAACCCCCTTTTATTTCTTCCACTTACCTTGTCCGAGTTATGCACATTTGAGAGTCTCCCCAGCCTTATAAAACCCTCATATCAGCCTCTCAGCTTGATTTTTAAGATCGTAAGAGTGTGGGATTGGTGTTTAAGCCTTCAGTGTTGAGCTCTAATGATCTTTTTCATCATTTACTGGTAGTCACTGGCGTTCCTGACTCGTAAATATATATATAGAAACTAGTCCGTGTATTTGATAAGTGAATCGGCACTAGAAAGGATTATGGCTCAAATACTTAATCATTCGCAAGTCGATCAAACCTGAGTGGGCATTAAGTTTATGCGAAGACTTGTATGACGTGTTCTTTGACTTGGAGAGTGCCTGTCGATCACTAATGGTTAGTGGGAGCACACGTTATAGGTATGCTAATGATATTAGTATACTCGAACTGACTCACCCTCGATTCGTCACACGGATTTCACTCTGGGACAGTCAATGATGGAATCGTAAGGTTGTGATAGGTATTCATGAACTTTCGACTTGAGGATTTAGTAGGGATGTGCTTGTGACGTTAAGATTTTCATTAGAGTAGTTCGCCCTAGAAAACCGAAAGGTGGGGGTCAACATCGAGGTGCATCTTGACAGACAAATAGCAGGTCCTACTGAATACCAAGATAGAATTCTTTCTCCTGCAAGTGAATAGGCATATGTCATATGCGATTATTGGCAAATGAGATCATAAGTCTTTGACCAAAGCATTGGAGCGAGTTGTATTAGATACATGAGAGCTCAATGATCTCGATTTGCATTAACTCATGCATAGAGTCAAGTAATGATTTGGCTGACCGTGACCCTATTACTTGATCGGGACATTTGAAAAAGGGTTTATATGTATACTGGTATTCACGACAGAAAGGTTTTGGAATGATCCCCATATTCGTCTCAATTAGGGTACAGTGTAGGCTGCCAGGCTGGCTAGGTGGTGCTACTACGCTTTGGTTCCTCCCATTACTAACTGAGATGGACCTACCGATCCGCGCAATAGGATTGATGACTGAATTAATCGAGCTTATTCTCTCCTTATAAATATTAGATATTGGATATCTAATTTATTGAACATTGTATGTCTAATTAATTTTGGGACATTGGATGTCTAAATTAATTTATTGTACATTGTCTAATCAATTTTGGGACATTGGATGTCAAAATTTATTTAATTCATGAATATAATTATTTCTTGGAGACATTAATTATATTATTTTGTATTTGATGTAATTAATTAATTGGATTAATAGACTGATATAAATACATTGAGACGGAATGGAGTTTATCGGATTAGGACTCGAGGGAGTTCGAAACGAACCGAACTCTCCAGTTATCTTCTAGTGGCCGCCCCATTTGTCTACCTTATTGATTGGTCTTTGTCTTCCACTATGTGGTGGAAGACTTCTTGATTTTTTAATCAAAAGGCATATCATGAGATGAGACTACATCTTGTGATGTATTCTCAAGACTTGTAGTTTGCTTTTTGGCCACAAGAGAAATGCCATAATCTTGTAGTTTGCTTTTTGGCCACAAGACTTGTGCACATACACTTCCCGCAGCCACATATTCTGCTTCATCTGTGGGAGTAGCCACACTAGTCTGTTTCTTACTCCCCGATAAAATTAAACATGAACTCATGAAATGACATGTTCCACTGGTACTTTTTCTATCAATTTTACATCCACCGAAATCAGCATCACTATATGCAAAAAGTTCGAAATCAATGCTTGATGGATACCAAAGCCCTAAACCAGTAGTACCTTTTAAATACCGAAAAATGCATTTGCAAGCACTAAGATGAGATTCCATGGGGTTAGATTGAAATCTAGCATAGAGACATGTAGCAAACATAATATCTAGTGCTCGTACAAAAAGTTTTAGTATGTCCATTTTCCAAACATTTTAGACAAGACGAGATTCCCGTTTTTAAATTCTTCGAGTTCGTCGAAGTCTTATCTAAGGACTTTTTTACTGAAAAAGAATTGTATCCGAGTCCTTGTTTTGAAAGGTAAAAGATTTGAACAGATAAGAGTTGCTCAAATTTATCATTTCCACAGGACAATTTTCTGATATAAAGTTTGAGTTCATTCTGAGTGTCGTGTAAATCATCTCTGAGATTTTTCTCGGTTTTTAGACAAGATGTATGATCAAGCGAAATATCTTTATTTCCAAATTTTTGAATTTTCATCTTCAATAGATTTTATTTTCTTTCTCAACTCTTTATTTATTATACAAACTTTTTCATATCATTATTTAAAGATTCGAAGGGATCAAGGAGTTCTTCATGAGATGAATCACTTATCTCGCTTTTTGTGTCGCTGTCGACTGATTCGTGAGCCATTAGAGCTATATTGCTTTCAACTTGTGGTTCTTCATCATCTTCGTCGTCGCTCCATGTAGCAACATCTACCTCTTTCTTTTTGAATTTTTCATGAAGAGGTTTGTATGAGCTAATGGGAGCAGAAACACGACAGTCTTTTGCATAATGCCCTAGGACACCACATCTTCGATAAATATTGTTGAACTTTTTGTTTTGAGGGAAATGAATCTTTTTATATTCACCCCTAGGTTCCCATAACATATCTTTCTGTCGCCTATGTAAGAGATTTTCAAATTTTTTGATGTTTTTGGCATAGATAGAAATTTCTTCATCATCTTCTTCGACAGGCTCATCTTCCGGATCACTATCTTCTTTTTCTTTAAAGGCGATCGACCGTTCCCGTTCTTTGGGCTTCGGCTTAGAGTTTTGAGATTTAGTGACAATCTCATAATTGATAAGGGATCTAATAAGATTACTGAATTCCATATTGTTAAGGTCTTTTGACTCCATAATAGCTATTACCGTAGCATCCCATTCTCTGGGTAGTGATCTTAGGATCTTTTTAGCTTTATCACTAATTGAGACTTGTTTGCCAAACGAGGGTATCCTGTTTGTAATAGCAGAAAAGCGGTCAAGCATGGTAGTAAGGCTTTCTTCTTATTTCATTGTGGATAGTTCATATTCATGAAGAAGCATATTAATTTTCATTTGTTTAACTTGACTCATACCTTCATGAGTGATTTCAAGCATCTTCCAAATTTCTTTGGTTGTTTCGCAAGATGAGGTCTTATTGAGATCTGCGGGATTAAGAGCAAAGTAAAGCAGTTGAGTAGGTTTACTATTGAAGTGATCATTCTTCCAATCGGTTTCATCGTACTCTTCAAAGCTTTTTAGAGAACTGTCGGTTTTCTTTGGAATCGTTAGACCAAGAGCGATGACTTTCCAAGTCTCAATATCATGAGCCCGAATGAAGATGGACATTATCTTCTTACAAGTCATAAAGTTTAAACCGTCGAAGAAAGGAGGGCGATTAAAAGCATTACCTCAAGCGAAGTATGAATGTAGATGATATCAGGATGATTTTTCTAGCGGATGTTAGATCGGTGAAAAAGAGACCGCTCCGATACCAATTGTTGGATTGGTACTGTCACTAGTTGTAACTTTAATTCCTTCATCTCATCTGATGCCATCCTGTATGGTGCCTTGGAGATAGGTGTCATTCCCGACTCAAGTTCTATTGAGAGATCGACCTCCCGTCGTGGCGGCAACCCTGGTAATTCATCGGGAAAACGTCTGGAAATTCGATCACCGCAGGAATGTTATTAATGATAGCTGTGACGCATCCTCATGAAGAGCATAACACCAGTAGTACGTTTCTCGAGTGTCACAAGATACTCCTGTTGTAAGTAGGCTGAGTGACCCTTTAGTACTGAAGTGTTGCCGACCCTTGATTATGTGAGTGGCACCATCACAAGTCATGATGGAAATGGTTAGGTGATAGGTATCTAATATCGTCCTGTGCATCGTCATCCAGTCCATACCCAAGATGACATCTTCATTCTGAAGTGGAAAAACCATGAGATTCGCTGTCCAGCCCTAATCATCAATGCGGATCGGACAGTTTCGGACTTCCAAATTATCCCCAACTCTGATACCCTCGGGTACCTTAACAGTAAAAATTTCACAAGGTACACAAGGAAGGATCAAACGATTAACACATTCCACATATGTAAATGAGTGCGTCGCTCCAGTATCAAACAGTACATGAACAGGCTGGGAATTAATAAGAAGTGTGCCTGAGACAGCAGGTGCGGTCTGGTCATCAGTAGCCCTCAATTCGAACACACGGGATGGTAGTGTCCCCGAGGATGGTGCAGCACCTCCCGTGCTCCCACGTCCTCTTCCCGCATCATATGGTGGAGTTTGGTAAGATGGAGATCGATAGTCGGACACGGCGGGTGCCCTGGATGTCTATATCGAACCTTGCAGACTCTGAGAAGCTGAATTAGGTGTAGAATTAACCCGCAAACAGTAGCGAGACATGTGTCCACCTTTTTGCATGAAAACCACTTTGTAGCCACCTTACGGCACTGACTCATGGTTTGTCCAACTATTCCACAATTGAAACAGCTCCGGCGAAGGGACCGATCAGATGTGCCCTTTTGTTGGTACGAAACTGCTGATTTAGAGGAGAACCCAGTTCCCGAGTTCATTCTACTGGTGCTCCCGGACTGGTTAAACGTCTTCTGCTACTTTTGATTATGCCCGGTATCAGAACTAACAACAGCACCGGCATATGCCGTGACTACGTCCTCATATGCTCTCAGAGTTGTGCAGTCAAATCCAGTTGCGTAACGTTGAACATCGTCCGGTAGCCATTGTGCAAGGTGACAAATTTGTTGATCTTCGGATGGAACCATATGTGAGACATATCTTAGTTCGGTCCTATAGGCTCGAATAATTTCTAGCACTAGCAAGTTATGTGGTCTTGCACTGAAGAAACTCCGTGCACGAGCAGTTTGAGCTGACCTGGGGCAGTACTCGTCTCTCAACAGTTTGGAAACTCGATCCACCCGACTGCTCTGTCATCCGGATTGTAGGTCCTCCACCATGTGGCTGCAGTATCGCGGAGCTGGTTGATTCCTAGTGGCACCTTTCGGTTCCCTAGGCAACCGATTACCTCGAAAGCAGTCTCCATTTTAGAGATCCAGTCATCCACATGTTTATCTCCCGAACCATCAAATAATGGTGGTCTAGCCTTCAGCACCTCTCCCAGCCATCAATCCTTCCCAGCGTTCTCCTCCACGTTAATGACTGGTACTCACTCCGCTCGGTTGTCCTGAGCGATCCCTAGTGCAATGGCCCGGGCGAGAGTCTGAATGAAAGTCGGGTCCATTCCTCCGTTGTTCTAGTTTTCCACCTCCTGTTCGTTCTGATCATTGGACGGCGGCTGGTTTCCGACTGGAACAGTTTAAGTGGTGTTCCTGTTTTCCTGCTGGTTCACAGCAGAGCCCTAAGCGTCGTTCGCGATTCTCCTAGCCCCACTACGTGCCATTGTGATAATTGTTCGATCTAGAGGGTCAGTTCAGTACTGTTATTCTTAGAGTTCTACTGAATTCAAACATCATACCTGATTTTCAAGAAACATATGTATTTCTTACCTTGACATTCCTCGAGGAGTTACGGTCGCTTGGAGTGTTGGACTTTGAAACGCGTAACAATTTCAAAATATTTGAAGAAAATCTCAGCATGGTCGTAACCTTGCGCTCCGATAACATTTTCTATAACTCACCAGAACGTTACAGTGCCATGAACCCCGTGAGGGACCCACAAGGAAAATTTTTAAGATTTAAAAATTCATCCGTTAATGATTTATTTATGAAGGTAATCCCATGATGATAAAATTTCGGTACAAAGTATGTTAGGAAATAAATCCAACCCCACAGTTATTGCATCAATTTGAAATATTCAAAATTTTAAAAGAGAAGAAAACGAAACAACAGGGCTTCATCCAAACACCGCTTAATCTTGACTAGAACCTTCGGGAATGTCCTGCAGATATTCAATAAATTTGCCTGACACGACGAATCGTGCCAGTCGACCTAGGTCAGATAATATGAATGGAAAATCATCGAAGGTATAAGAGAAACTTGCAATACAATATTCGATTTGGCATTTGATCACATCATAGCCAATACTATCTTCTCAATCAACACAACTCCCAAGGTCGCAACCAAGGGTCACGAAAGTGTCTACACAGGATTACTCCGGACGTGGGTACCATTCAGGTTTTATCCCTCAACACAGTTCTGTACAGATGTATCAACATATAAACTCCCAAGGCCGCAGCCAAGGGTCATAGAAGTATCCACACAGGAATACTCCGGACATGGGTAAACAGAACGAACACAATTCACAATAGAACACGTATTAAATTTTGGAATTTAATGTAACATAATCCGAGAAAGTTTCACTTTCCTTAGTTCCGACAAGAGTTACTCCCTTGATACACAACGGCTCGAACGACCACACATGATAGATCAACCTATTCATATTTGTCGATTAATACCTCATGGTGATAATGACAAATAGCGATAATTTGCCCCGTCCCGGTAGGATTTTAACCTAGTTAGTTTTATAACGTCGAAACCAAAATCCCGTGTTTAACGGCAATTCGAATTACTAAATTCCTTGTTCCGCCAATTCTCGATTTATCATCTCATTTAGCTATATTGTTCTTGCACAAAACTTCTATGTTACCTCTACGACTATAGCCATCCGTAATTTGTTACTTACTCAATTTCGAAATTCCATAATCTCTAGGAAAGAACGGACAAGCATAATTCTCGCGTATTCATAACGTATTTGATCAGCTAACCAATTCGATAATTGACGACTAATTCGTTAAGAAATTACCAATGAGTTTACAATACGAGAATCGGATTACAATCACAATCCATAACATGACGATTCCATGATCTTGGTGATTTACAAGTTCGATTATGAGTTTTACAATCCAATTATGATTACTACTACAAGTCATACAAAATACTAGCTTGATAGGTTTTGATTAACGATCATGATTAGCCCCACCAATTCGACTATTATCAAGAGTTCTAAACTACCCAATTCATATCAGTTCCCACTGATATGAATTTAAAGGTTGATAAACTTACCTTACTTGACGAGATACGAGGAAGAACAACAAGGGACGATGAAGAACGGGAGGACAACACCTTCAAAACCTTCTCCGGAGCTTGATCAATCCACTCTACTATGATAATACACAACTAGGAAGTCTTAAAACTCTATTTGGAGGGTTGGAGGGTGATATTTGGGCGAGAAGAAGTGTTCAAGGGTCGGAGGAAATGTCATTTTATAACACCAGGCCAGCATTATGTGCGTAATGACTAAGGGTTAATGTACATAATCATCATTACGTACGTTCCTTCCAGAGGGTTAACGTACGTAAGTGATTCTCAAAGGCTACTGCCCGAATTGACATGGCTCATTACATACGTAATGAGTTGCTGAGTTACGTACGTAATGCTCAGTTGACTAGCTATCGTTGTCACGCCAAAAGTTGCCCCGACCACGCAGGATCGTGAATCTCATCCGAAGACTGCTTTACGTACGTAAAGCATAAACTCTAACGTGCGTAATGTAATGGGGATAGCATACGTAATGCTCTGCCAGTAACGTACGTAAGGTTGAATTTAATATATTAAGTTATAATATTATGTTTAATCCTTATAACACTGTAACACCCCCAAATCCCATTGGGTTATTACAGTGCCGTGGACCCCACACCCGTAGATCCACCAGGCAAAAACAACTGAAATACAATAAATTAACCAATAAGGGAAAATCATAGTCCCTACCATGATATCCGACACAATATTCCGATGAGGAATTCCAACGACAAAAGTGGGCCTACATGGCCAAAATGAAATACAATGACATCCACGAGCCTTGCTCGGATAATACAACATGACAACAACTGACACGACTGAAGTAAACTCCCACTGACTGACCAACATGAACAACTCGGACTAGTATCACTCGAATGCCTCGTCGCCAACGTCATGCCCCTGTGTCTGAACTCTCTCCTCGCAAGCACCTAAAACATGAAAACATGTTCCGCCCCTACGGGGTCAGTTATCCAGATAATGAACATCAAATACATGTATAACATGATATGCATCCAAAGGCAGAATGAAATGGTACAATGATAATAATACGAGATGCTCACAAACCAAAGTAAGAATCGAGCATTCGTGAAACACTATGCCCACGGCATATGATCAATACCTGCTCAACATATTAAAGTATACATGCCCAACGGCAAATCAGCGATACAGAACACCACAATGAATTATACGAAGATGAACCAAACCAGAACTGAATTAATTATGAATCACAATGCTCGAAGGCTCCAATGAAATCACCAAGACATCACAAAGGCCTGAAAGCCACTCAGTCGAAGCTGTCAAATATCACAATCACCTGAAGTTAAAACAGCACTTAACTGTATCAATGAGGGCCGAAGCCACGGCACGAAGCCGTATCACCATTAGGGCCGAAGCCACGGCATGAAGCCGTATCACAATTAGGGTCGAAGCCCCAGCACGAAGCCATATCACAATTAGGGCCGAAGCCACGGCACGAAGCCGTATCACAATTAGGGCCGAAGCCACGGCACGAAGCCATATCACAATTAGGGCCGAAGCCACGGCACGAAGCCGTATCACAATGAAATCATCCAATGGTCGTGACCTATTGAACCGTAGGTGTTGGGAACCAACCGCGAAGGTTCAAGCCCCAAGCTTACCCATAATAAAATCTCCTAGTGACCGTGACCTACTGAGTTGTAGGTGTTGGGAACCAACCGCAAAGGTTCAAGCCCCAAACTTACCCATAATAAAATCACAAATGGCAACAATCTAAAGATTACCGAATTTATAGAAATGATAGTGTGCTGCCTAGAGTCGGCCAACACGACAACAATAACTCACGGATGGGAACTATCCTCGACAGTCCCAATTCGATACCTCGATTGCCTAAGAATGGCCAACCGATAACAACGATGCAGCGAATGATTCAACAATTCGATTGCCTTAGAATGGCCATCCGATAACAATGATGCAGCGGAATGCCTCGGCACCTTTAATCGGTTACCGACGACGAAGATGAGAACGAATACGCCAATACCTTCAATCGGACAATACAACATGAATAACAGGACGCCAACATTAGTAACGATGATTACAATAATGTCTTAAATCGACATCAATATTAACAACAAAAATCGATACATCGATACCGCGAACCGGCTGTCGACAATAACATTAACGAGTATCCCAATGCCTTGAACTGGCCATTAATGAACAATAATAAACATTTGGCATAGTTGCCGAAGAGTATCGTATCAAACGATCCCCTAATATCAATGAATTCATGAAGAGACTAAGTATCGGAATGATACAACACATTCATACACATATATGATAACATTAATCTCATTGACTAGTACAAGTATAAAACTTGGCTCAAACCGAAGGCGAGAAAGTCCTTCCACGATCAACGTCCTTAATGGAAATGTCGACCGCTCGAACAACCTTGAATAACAAAAGTACCAATAATGCGCTTAATATACGAATCAAGCATGATCACAACCAACTCAAAAGTCGATACAACACTACCTGAAACTCAATGGGGCATTCTAAAAACCACGTTGTAAACAATCTTCAACTGTTTACAACCCAAACTCAATTATACCGACAACCAACTTCCAATGAATGATTTAATCCAACAAAACCTCATTAATATCATCAATAATCCCATAGAAATACTTAAGTCGGGACTTCAACAACATCTAGTCGAAACCCCCAAAAATTCCAAAGTCAACACCAAGATATTCTTGAAAAAAAAATTCTCAATGATTCACAAATTCCAAAAATTACACCAATGAACCCGTAAGAATACAAGTATCCAAGATATATAATCTATATCTAACATATTCCAACATAATATCAAGCTTACACGAAGAGATTGCAAGGAAAAACCCAAAAATCCGAAATTCTAGATCCAAGAAGTCATTACCTTGATTTGGAGTGATGAAACTGATTAAATGATGATTAATCCGACTAAGGAGCTTGAAGATGATGATAGATGGATTCAGCTCAAAGAAATCTCTCCGAAACATCCGGAATCGCTCAAAACCAACGAAGGAATGAAGTGAAATGAAAAAAATGACGAATCTGAAATGCAGTGGCCAATAAATACTGGTGCCAGCTTAGCGCACGCTATGAGTTGATATGTAGCGTGCGCTAACGGGTTAACTGGATAGTCCAGTGAGCTCTGACTGCCTCGTTAGTGTGCGTTAACCTAAAAAGTTAGCGTGCGCTAACTGATATTTGATGCCCAGTGCCTGGAGTCCAGAACCTCCTGTCCTTTGATCTGTTCGCGATAGCGTACGCTACACCCAAACTCAGCGTGCGCTACTACATCATTAGCATACGCTAATATCCATTCATAGCGTACGCTATGAATTATTCCAAATCAGTACAGTACCCACTGCACTCTGCCTGATCTACCTTAGCGCGCGCTATGCGGCTAGCATAGCGTGCGCTATCCGAACTCACTAGCGCGCGCTACTACAACTCAACTGCAGTCCAGTACCTTCTGGACTGTCTTCCTGAACCACGCTAGCGTGCGCTACTTCTGATTACCTAGCGTGCGCTACCTGTACTTGATTAGCGTGCGCTAACTAAGGTACGTAGCATGCGCTACCTCACACACAAATTACCAAAACATAATGATGATGATGATTCTCCCATCTCAATCTCGAACAATGATGAATGACGAATAACAACTGATATGCGATTCTAAAGTACGCCTAACAGTGAACACGGTTGAATGAATATGACTGGTGAATGATTATTACTGAGTGAAAAATTTCTGAGTGAAAATTACTGAATAGAAATAATGAATTCAGATCCGGGTATTACATACTCCCCCCTTAAAAAGAGTTTCATCCCTAATCTAAGGGTAAACATCTCGGGGTATGAACCACCCATCATGACCTGAAAACAGCACTGTACAATTACTCCTTGGAACCATATCAACCGCACGTCCTAGTCCCCATGACTAGACGTCCTAATCCATTGCTTAATCATGATCCCAGAAGGTCACAAGAACATGAATGATCATAATGAATGATAATGAATCGAAATCCAACAAGGATCAAGAATGACTCACCGAGGGGAAATAATAACCCAATCATATAAAAGGATATTCATTCCTTACGTTGTTGAACAGTATACAACAATCACATAAATGAATTAATGAATTAAGTTGAATAATGAGCATCAATGTACGCCCGAATGAAATGCGTAAGAGCACAAGTAGCCGAGTGTCCGGAGTCCCGCATATACACCCGCTATTGGCCTAATAAGTCTCACGGTCCAATGTATCCGGAGTCCCGCGTATACACATTATCATGCGCACAGTCCAATGTGTCCGGAGTCCCACGTATACACATGACCATAGTGTGCCTCACTAAAATTCCACACATGCGCCAACCGGCCATGCAATATAATTCCGGAAGATCACCAAAACAAAAATGACCAAGGTGAGGAGTAATGAATAGAATCCGATAAGGATCAAGAACGACTCACCGAGATGAAATAATGATACAATGAGTGATAGCTTCAAGGAAATGATTTTGGAACCTTCGTTCCTCGTGAGTTACATGATGAGTTGATAAATACAAGTCTCGACATGAACGATATATTATGAGTGAATTACATGTATGAATTAATGAATGGAAAATGGAATGAATGATTTTACTATTACTGAGCAAGAATTAACTTGTTTAAAACCAGTGATGAAGGTCCTTACCTCTGGCTCTCGAAGCGTGATAGGACCCCTTGGATGATGCACGGGCTGGAGTAACAAAATCTCTCGAGGTTTGCGAGTTCACTCGAGATCTATTGGCACTAGAACTTCTGCAGTATTTCTGCCGGTGTCCCTGCCTCCCGCACAGAAAACAAACAATAGATGGCACCGTACACCGAGTATTAACGTGCCCTGCTGAATCACAGTTAAAGCAGATAACAGTCGAACTCGTCGTCTGAGATGAAGATGCTTTCCCAGCATGAACACGACTAGAAAACGACCTCTTGGACGTCGGGCATCCTAGTCCTCTCACCAGAAGAAACTGAAGGGTGTTTCTGAGTAAGCTCCTTGATCAAAAGCTCTGCTCCAAGAGCCTTCTCGATGAACTCACCAAGTGAATTACAATTGTGATTGAACAACTGCATCCTCAACTGTGGATTTAGCCTCTTACTAAAATACTTGATCTTATCCGCCTCAGTACGGATAACTGACGAAGCAAACTGAAGTAGTCCCTGAAACTTCTTAGAAATGACAATAACACCCTCGTCCTCGACGGGTTCAGGGTTCAAAACCTCTGATAACTTGGCTTCACGAAGTGGAGCCGGATAATACCTCTCTAACATGAGTGTCTTGAACTCACTCCAAACACAATCACGATCGGTGGGTTTCACAGAAAGACACCAAGAATAAGCACCCTTACTCAAGTAGTAAGCCGCTACTGCCACTTTACTCTCTTTCGAACACCGAACCATGTCGAAAAGTTTATCAAAATACTCAAGACAATGAACAATATTAGCTGGTTCCGACGAACCCTCAAAAGTAGGCGGTCTTTGACGAGAAATATCGCCGATAATCTGACTCACTCCTCCAGTCCGTCCATGAAACGGAACCTGGAATCCATGCTGTGGTGGCCATGAACCATCGAGGTCTGCATGGTCTCCATCAGACGTGTCATCTGAGTCATCTGGGCCATCATGCCCTGCATACATATAAATGGGTCCACCCGAACACCTTCTGATTGAGCTGCATCTCGGGTACGACTCCTTGACAGTGAATGATTATCTGACAGTGAATGAGTAGCATAGCTAACTGATGAACGCCTGATATCCCTCGTATCCGCATGGGTGTTCATACGAGATCCCGGTATTTGGCCCGCACCGCGGCTTCTTCCCCTGCTTCCTTTGACAGCTCTGTCCATACTGAAGAAGGAAAGTCGCATGATGATTACAGATCCCGCAGGAAGATCGCATTATGATTACGTTACGGAATGATAATAATGAGCTTACACCCTTATCACAATGAATGCATTAATAATGCAATAAAATGATGGTCGACATTATGCCGGAATACGATAGGATAGCATGAATGATAAAGTGAGGTAACATGATTATATGACGAAATTCCTGAAATGATTATCTTGAACAAGTTAACAAGGTTGATAATTAGATACACAGGATCACAACTGAGCAATGAGATTGATTAAGTGATTAATGAATTGACATGATCGATAAGATCAAAATGATGATTGAGGATTATTGACTGGTGAATGAGTTGATCCTTAGCACTTACACAATTCACACGTGCTCCAACATAATTAGTCATGAATCAATCGTAACAAAAATGTCACATATAGTTTTCAACAAAGCATGTATAATTATTGACATGATGAATGTATGAACATAAAGAGAATCGAGTCCTTACACATGTCATACGAAGCTTCGAGGTCTCGCGATACTAGTATTTACTGAAGACGACTAGATGAATGAATGACTTGTGCAGTCGTACAAATTTCACGACTCACAAAACCCAACTGTCCAGATTGTCATAACCTGACAGTCCCACTACTACCACGTCGGTAGAGCCACATAACTCACATATCAGGGTATCTCACAACCCAAATCTCTGATACCACTTCTGTAACATCCCCAAATCCCATTGGGATATTACAGTGCCGTGGACCCCACACTCGTAGATCCACCAGGCGAAAACAACTGAAATACAATAAATTAACCAATAAGGGAAAATCATAGTCCCTACCATGATATCCGACACAATATTCCGATGAGGAATTCCAACGACAAAAGTGGGCCTACATGGCCAAAAATGAAATACAATGACATCCACGAGCCTTGCTCGGATAATACAACATGATAACAACTGACACGACTGAAGTAAACTCCCACTGACTGACCAACATGAACAACTCGGACTAGTATCGTTCGAATGCCTTGTCGCCAACGTCATGCCCCTGTGTCTCAACTCTCTCCTCACAAGCACCTAAAACATGAAAACATGTTCCGCCCGCACGGGGTCAGTCATCCAGATAATGAACATCAAATACATGTATAACATGATATGCATCCAAAGGCAGAATGAAACAGCACAATGATAATAATACGAGATGATCACAAACCAAGGTAAGAATCGAGCATTTGTGAAACACTATGCCCACGGCATATGATTAATACCTGCTCAACAGATTAAAGTATACGTGCCCAACGGAAAATCAGCGATACAAAACACCACAATGAATTATACGAAGATGAACCAAACCAGAACTGAATTAATTATGAATCACAAGGCCCGAAGGCTCCAATGAAATCACCAAGACATCACAAAGGCCTGAAAGCCACTCAGCCAAAGCTGTCAAATATCACAATCACCTGAAGTTAAAACAGCCCGAAACTGTATCAATGAGGACCGAAGCCACGACACGAAGCCGTATCACCATTAGGGTCGAAGCCACGACACGAAGCCGTATCACAATTAGGGCCGAAGCCACGGCATGAAGCCGTATGACAATTAGGGCCGAAGCCACGGCATGAAGCCATATCAAAATTAGGGCCGAAGCTACGGCACGAAGCCATATCACAATGAAACCATCCAATGGCCGTGACCTACTGAACCGTAGGTGTTGGGAACCAACCGCGAAGGTTCAAACCCAATCTTACCCATAATGAAATCACCCTGTAACTGTGACCTACTGAGTTGTAGGTGTTGGGAACCAACCGCAAAGGTTCAAGCCCCAAACGTACCCATAATGAAATCACAAACGGCAACCATCTAAAGATTACCGAATTCATGGAAATGATAGTGTGCTGCCTTGAGTCGGCCAACACGATGACAGTAACTCACGGATGGGAACTATCCTCGACAGTCCCAATTCGATACCTCGATTGCCTTAGAATGGCCAACCGATAACAATGATGCAGCAGATGATTAAACAATTCGATTGCCTTAGAATGGCCAACCGATAACAATGATGCAGCGGATGATTCAACAATTCGATTGCCTTAGAATGGCCAATCGATAACAATGATACAAGGAATGCCTCGGCACCTTTAATCGGTTACCGACGACAAAGATGAGAACGAATAAGCCAATACCTTCAATCGGCCAATACAACATGAATGACAGGATGTCAACATTAGTAACGATGATTACAATAATGTCTTAGATGGACATCAATATTAACAACAACAATCGATACATCGATACTGCGAACCGTCTATCAACAATTGCATTAACAACGAGTATCCCAATCCTTGAACCGGCCATTAATGAACAATAATAAACATTTGGCATAGTTGCCGAAGAGTATTGTATCAAACGATCCCCTAATATCAATGAATTCATGAAGAGACTACGTCTCGGAATGATACAACATATTCATACACATATATGATAACATTAATCTCATTGACTAGTACAAGTATAAAACTTGCCTCAAACCGAAGGCGAGAAAGTCCTCCCATGATCAACATCCTTAATGGAAATGCCGACCGCTCGAACAACCTTGAATAACACAAGTACCAACAATACGCTTAATATACAAATCAAGCATGTTTACAACCAACTCAAAAGTCGATACAACACTACCCAAAACTCATTGGGGCATTCTAACAACCACGTTTTAAACAATCTTCAATTGTTTACAACCCAAACTCAATTAAACCGACAACCAACTTCCAATGAATGATTTAATCCAACAAAACCTCATTAATATCATCAATAATCCCATATAAATACTGAAATCGGGACTTCAACAACATCTAGTCGAAACCCCCAAAAACTCCAAAGTCAACACCAAGATATTCTTGAAAAAAAATTCTCAATGATTCACAAATTCTGAAAATTACACCAATGAACCCATAAGAATACAAGTATCCAAGATAGATAATCTATATCTAACATATTCCAACATAATATCAAGCTTACACGAAGAGATCGGAAGGAAAAATCCAAAAATCTGAAATTCTAGATCCACGAAGTTATTACCTTGATTTGGAGTGATGAAACTGATTAAATGATGATTAACCCGACTAAGGAGCTTGAAGATGATGATAGATGGATTCAGCTCGAAGAAATCTCTCCAAAACATCCGGAATCACTCAAAACCGACGAAGGAATGAAGTGAAATGAAAAAAATGACGAATCAGAAATGCACTGGCCAATAAATACTGGTCCCAGCTTAGTGCACACTATGACCTGATATGTAGCGTGCGCTAACGGGTTAACTGGATAGTCCAGTGAGCTCTTACTGCCTCGTTAGCATGCGTTAACCCAAAAAGTTAGCGTGCGCTAACTGATATCGGATGCCCAGTGCCTGGAGTCCAGAACTTCTTGTCCTATGATCTGTTCGCGATAGCGTACGCTACACCCAAACTTAGTGTGCGCTACTACATCATTAGCATACGCTAATATCTATTCATAGCGTACGCTATGAATTATTCCAAATCAGTCCAGTACCCACTGGACTCTGCCTGATCGACCTTAGCGCGCGCTATACTGCTAGCATAGCGTGCGCTATACTACTTCTGATAGGTAATCAGAAGTAGCGCACGCTAGCGTGGTTCAGGCAGATAGTCCAGAAGGTACTGGACTGCAGTTGAGTTGTAGTACGCTACCTGTACTTGATTAGCGTGCGCTAACTAAGGTACGTAGCGTGCGCTACCTCACACACAAATTACCAAAACATAATGATGATGATACTCCCATCTCAATCTCGAACAATGATGAATGACGAATAACAACTGATATGCGATTCCAAAGTACGCCTAACGGTGAACACAGTTGAATGAATATGACTGATGAATGATTATTACTGAGTGAAAAAATTATGAGTGAAAAATACTGAATAAAAATAATAAATTCACATCCGGGTATTACAAACACGACTTCCCTTTAGACTCATCTAGCAATTTATCGGGGAACACGACGTTGGCCACTGTCATATTCGCGCCGATAATTGCTCAACGACATCCAGGTAAGTCACCGACATATCATCGACATCAGAAATTCACAACACAAAGAAAATAAGTACTTTCAATATTTTATACGTCACAGTACGGTCTACACATAATACGTATAAAAGTACATGCATCGCGATGGAGCACATTATTTAATAATTAAAACAAGGTAAAAGTTTTAAACAGCATGGAATACTAGTAGTATCACAGAATCTGAGGAAGCCACAAAATGGGTGGATGCATCCTCACCATGTCTTGGAGCCACTTTCTAGCCCCTCTATCCACGATTAGGACTCATTCTGATGCCCATCCTGACTCTTCTGCATATTAGGCTGCCACCTGCTGAAGAATGGTAATATCAACATTACCTCGAGTTGCTCACCCATAATCATGCGCCTGGTCCTCATGAGCATCTGTATTGGACTGATAAGCACTCGACAACGATCGAGCCACCTCACCCCGCTCAAGACTACAACCACAGCCATGACCTCGACCATGACCTATCATCATACTGAACAGACAACCGGTCAGTACAATGAACATAACATCATATAATTAACATCCCGAAAATACCTACTCTTGCTCCTAAGATGAACGGGGCTAAGCAATCTGCTGAAGTTGTGGGATGTATGAAAATATCTACTCAAGACAACTAAACGAACACCAAGGTTATGATAATAAAAAATGTAATTCACGGCATCAACTGAAAGACCATACATCCACAACTAAAGAACACTCACGACCATAACCAAATACTCAATACGGCCACAACATATTTCCGAATGACATAAGTAGTTCGGAAGCTCCCAAATGACTCTGAAATATAGCCACAAAACCGAAATACAGAAAGTCTCTAAGCACTTACATATGTATGCAACATATGGGTCTAAGTGCTCTCGTCTCGCACCAAAGCAATATCATACAAGCCGTGAAACAACTCCAAATCATGCAACACAACATTTAGAAAAGGAAACTGAAATCCCCCAATCAAGAATGTCAACATAACAAATATGTGACACTAACTCGGCCCTCACGCAATTTCTTTAGTCTCCCTATAGTGTATCTCATTAGGCGAGGCATACACGTCATGAAAATGATGTATCTAAACTCAATTACAAAAATTATTAATTTACAAAATGAGATCCATTTGCAAGTCGGAAAATCTCTAAATCAGAATACAATAATTCTATGTGATCTCTCTTTTTTAGTACCAAACCATAAAAGTAACAAGTTATATATCCCCATTCATAAGCGTATAAGTTTTTTTTACCAAAATGTGTTAAAAGACATTATTACCCTTAAAGTCTACCACTAAAAGATAAAAAACCATAAAAAAAGAAAACTAAGAAAACCAAACAACAATAATCTAAATGGTCCCACAACCCAGTCTCTCTCTCTCTCTCTCTCTATCTCTCTCTCTTCCAAAAAAAACTCTCTCTCTCTGTAGCAAACCCGAAACCTCCCTTCGTGAAACCCTATCGCTGGTAAGAAAATGTCGAACTCAAACTATGACAGAGAATCTAAAGACGCCATAAGTTCCTCACACGCTAGTGACACTCCATCTAAAGAGGCTTCCGTCAATGAGCCGTCGGTTAGTGTAATTTATTCACACACGATCGTGCCACGACAGTTCTTCATCGTCTCACGATGGTGCTAAAGAAGATGACACCATCGTGTGCATGATAGTCTTTCATGGGCATAATGTTTATACATGACGATCGTCGATTGTGTAAGCCGTCAGTTGGAGGGTAGTCAAATCCCCCCGGATGAGTCGTAGTTCCAGGTTTGTGGGAGGAACATTCATTTTACGGTCGGTGATTTTGCCATGATCACTAGCCTGTACTTTGGAAACTCTGCCTTCCATCCACAGGATGACCATCTCCTTTGGTCTGACGGTATTTTCCATAGAATACTCCATGAAAAAAATATTAAGGTTATAGGGACATAAGAGATTATGTGAAGGTTGCAAATTTGCTTGTATGCTACTACTTTATCCTATGCTGTGATGAAATGATGGTCGAGATATGGGCATGGGCATTAGTTGAGGATTTCGAGTAGTGGGATATGTTTCCTTGGGGTTCTTATGGATTTGGGGTTTTGTCTTACTACATAGAGAATGTTGTCATGAAGGAGGGACAAGAATATAAGGACTATCACTTCTATGGTCATGTTTGGGCTTTACAGATATGGTCGTACGAGATGATTTCTTCATTGGGAGAATTGTGTGGAATTCGAGATAAAGTTGTCCAAGTTCCCCTGTGTTTAATGTGGACTACGAGGAAGATGTTTTGTGATTTCACTCATTTCTTCGATGATAAGTTACCTAAGAAATTTATGGATAGGTTGAAGAAGGCTACTGCGAAATTTATTACATATGAGTCGGCACATAAAGTGTCGAAATGACGCCGAAAGAGTACCGCACCAGTAGATGGGGCAGAGACATCTCATCGGGAGAGGCAGCCAGAGAAGGTGTGTTGTGTCCACGGACTTCCTTGTCCGGACAACTCATAGGACATGAGCAGGGATAAGTACTTTGATCGCTGTTTGAAGGCGATCTTATATGACAAGTCTGGGACAAGATTTATTGCTCGAGTTTCTCGCCGGGTGTTTTTTGGGATCGTGGATTTCTTTGGACCTATGCATAGGCGTTCTTGGAGGCATGATATGTTTCCCAATCGGCCTCGTCATTCTGCATCTATTAGCAGTGCCCAGTGGAGGATTCCTGACCCTCCATGTCACTCAGTCTCTGGTGCAGCCCGTAGTCACCATTCTCAGCATCAGCCTAGTCACTATTCTCAGCGTCAGCCTAGTCACCATTCTCACCATCAGCCTAGTCACCATTCTGAGATCTAGCACAGTCATCATTCTCAGATTCAGCATTCTTTTGAGTGGATTGAGCAGCCCCTTGATCCGACTCTGCAGTTTCTGGATTATGAGCATCAGTACCAGTCATTTGACACTCCATTTCAGTAGTGTGGTATGATGTTCGATAGGTTTCAGGACGAGCATCATTATAGTATGACGTTTCCCGTCCAGAGTAGTAGTTCTCAGCAGCAGCCTCCATTTTAGATCGAGCAACCAGTTTTTGAGATCGAGCAGCCGATTATACAGGTCTCTAATCATTATAGTTGTGAGAGGGATGTTGAGGGTGATGAAGTTGGTGAGAGTGTCGAGCCGCAGCAGTTGGGTGAGCGTAGTCTTCCACTGCGAATGAGTCGACCCTCTGCTACTCCTTGGGAGCCTTTTGTGGTGGTGTCTCCAATAAAGAGTGAGCATGTTCTCACCCAGGCATGTTCGACCCTCTGAAGAAGTTGTACCTACAGTTTATGGAGCAGCTACGTGATGCTATTGTGCGGTGTTTGGAGAATGAGCATGTTCTCACCCAGGCATTCTTTGACCGGATAGCGTCTAGCCGTGAAGACTTTGATGCCGAGGTGATTGGTTGTTATGTGCTTGACACTCGAGCGAGGCTTCGGCGGGGAGTCTGCAGTGTTGGTGTCGGTAGAGTTGGCACTGTACTTATCAGCTCTTAATTTTATGTAAGTTCTATAAACTACTAGTCTGTATATCATTGGTGTGATGTGGAAGTTTTTTTATTTTGTGGTTTGGCTTTTTGTAGTTAGTTATGGCCAACGAGTTCCCAAAAATCCATTCGGATTATCCACTTAGTATCAAGATGACAGGGAATACGGTTTACAATGGTTGGAAATTTTCTAAATCCATCGAGGACTTCATGACAGGTCTAGATACACCAAATGCATTTCCATAGTCAAACTGTGACGAAGTAAGTTTAAAAGTACCATATTTATAAATGTTTTGCTATGTTTAATGTGATGATCTTATATATTTACATATTTTGTTTCAACAGATCATTGTCATTTGTTTCCTCGACCAGAGCCACTTGGTGACTATCAAAATTAACATCATAACATGGACCGTGGAGTTGTATGATTCCTTGTCACACCAACACCAAGATGGTCAATACTGATTCAACCAACTGCGACCAATTACTCTTCTGATGCTTCGTGTGCTAGCTCAATCTGGGTACTAGCTGAATAACCAATCGAAGAAAAAGAATGACATGGATGAGTTTCAATATTATGCCACAAGAACTGCAGTTCATACAAAGCGACAATCACAATTGTGGCCCCTTCGTGTGCATGTACTTGGATAGACTCATCTCCGCAAACCCACCAGAAAGGAACCAAATCAAGAAAATGAATGAGAAATATATTAAGAAATATTGATATGGTTTATCTGCTAAAATCTTTATGTTGTCGTTAGACGTAGTGTAGGATAATGTATTTTTGATACTGATGAGTATGTATTTTATTTTTAATTCAGATATATTTTGGCAAGACTGATGTTAGGCGTATTTTTATACGCTTATTTATCATTCTTTTGTATTCTTCTCATAATTAAATCTACATAAATGAGCTTGTAATGCCCTATTCTTTTATGTTTTGCAGGAAATTGGAGTACGGAAGCTAAAACAATGAAAACGGGCGAAAACGGCAAATTTTGGCCTAGGGCCGCGACACAAGGCAAGCGGGACGCGGCACACGCAGGAGGCCAGCGAGCCCCGAGTAAACTGTACCCTGAGCCGCGACACAAGTATAGTGAGCCGCGGCCCAGAAGAAAAAAAATAGCGCCCAGGCATCCCGCTGAGCGCCGTGAGCCGCGGCCCACGGGGCGATTTTGTTGTGTTCTGCGCGGTTTTGGGCCGTTTTGAAGCTGGTTCTCGACCTAATCACACGGACGCGTTTTGGAGGCTGTTGGGAGTTATAAATAAGGGTTTAAGGTCATAATCTAGGATGATCATGGCGGAGGATCGATCATAAAAGAAGAGAAGCAGAAGACATCAAGAAGCAGAGAGCGGAAGCAGAAGAACGGAGGAATCCGAGCTCTTCATCTGCATTTGATATCAATGCTTTCTTTAATTATTTCTGTATTTTTATTCTTTAGCATGTCAGGCTAAAACCCTGTTCTAGGATTTTGATGAAACCAAAGTTTTGACGAATTTGTTTTGATTATCTATATAATTCCCTTTTCTGTTGAGTTTTCCCAATCGTTTTTAATGCTTTCAATTATGTGGCCTATAATTAGATTGTTTTAATTACGCAACTCGAATCGGGAGAGGAGAGTTGGTGAGGAACTATTGGTGAGAACCGTTTTATCTTGTGAGATAGGAATATACTCATAGGAATTACGTGGCCTTTTGAAGAATTTGTACCTTTTGCCTATTGTCGAATTAATTCACCTAGGGATAGAGTGCGTTATTCGCCTTTATAAAAATCTATTGACCTCGGGAGAGGTGGTAGAGTATTTTAGCAATCTTTGCCTTCAATAAATTGGGGAAATCATTAACTTCAGATAATCGAGAGTAAATTCGGATAAACCAAGGTGGATTCAAAATCCTAGACTTATTCATCATTTGATTTTCTTTCTTCGAGCGATCATTTTTCTGTTTATTATTGATTATCTTTAGTTATTAATTGCAACCCAAATTTCGACTGTTCAAATAAAATTAGAAAACACATAAATCGATACTTAGTGATTCAGTCCTCGTGGGAATGATAACTCACTCATCACTTTATTACTTTTCTACGATAACGTGCACTTGCGTTAAACGAAATATCGCAACAAGTTTTTGGTGCCGTTGCCGGGGACTGATTTTTTTGCTAATATCGATTTCAGTATTTCTAGTCTTAGTTTGAACACTTTTTATTGTTTTTGTGTAATTTTTTTTATTTGTTTTTTTTTTCAGGAGTTTCCGGTTAGTACATGAGAAAATTCGGTAACGAAGGCCTACTACCTTTGGATACCGAACTCGAGCGCACTCTTCGGAGAAGCAAGAAGGAGAAAAGAGAGTTACCAGCAAAAGTGACCATGGCCGAAAATACCGAAAATCATGGAGGAGATAATCTTGTGCAACAAGTTCAACCGGCATTAGCACTCCGCGATTATGCTATGCCGCAAATCAATGCGAACTTTTTGGGGATCCGGCGTCCAACCATCCAGGCGAACAATTTCAAAATCAAGCCTGCGATTATTCAGATGGTGCAAGCTAGCCAGTTTTGTGGATTGCCGAACGATGACCCAAATGCACACATTGCGTCTTTTCTCGAGATTTGTGACACCTTCAAGAACAACGGTGTCACCGATGATGCCATCCGTCTAAGGCTTTTCCCTTTCTCTTTGAGGGACAAAGCCAAATTTTGGTTAAATTCTTTACCGCCGGGCTCGATCACTACATGGGCGGAATTAGCGCAAGCCTTCCTGGCTAAGTTCTTCCCACCATCAAAGACGGCGAGGTTACGGAACGAGATCACTACCTTTGGGCAATTTGATATGGAGTCACTTCACGAGGCTTGGGAGCGATACAAGGATTACTGAGGAGATGCCCACACCACGGCCTACCGGATTGGCTCGAAATTCAAACGTTTTACAACGGATTGAGTGCTTGTACACGCACTCTTGTGGATGCAGCTGCTGGAAGAGCATTAATGGGAAAAACAATGGCCGAGGCACACTCTTTATTGGAAGCTATGGCTGCGAACGCTTATCAATGGCCTTCTGAACGAGTAATCCCGAAGCAAGTTATTGGAGTTTCCGACAACGATCCAATCTCTGCACTCTCGGCTCAAGTCGCCGCATTGACGCAGCAACTTCAAGCCTTTTCACATGCTCCTTCCCCCGTTACCATTGAAACATGTAACTGGTGTAACGGATCTCATCCTAGTGCAGAGTGCCAAGTTGGAAACCCTTTCGAGCAACACCCGATGGAGCGAGCCCAGTTCGTGCGGAATTGGAATTGGCAGAACAACCCGTACTCCAATACTTTTAATCAAGGATGGCGAAATCACCAAAACTTTTCATGGAAGAACGAGCAACCTTTAAAACCTCCACAAGCTCAATTCACACAGCCCCCACAGCAGCCCCCTCAATCACAAAAGGTATCCTTGGAAGATGCTCTTGCTCAATTGGCGGCTAACACGAGCCAATTCATGACCCGCACTGAGACTACCCTTCAAAATCATTCTGCCTCTATCCGAAACTTGGAAGCATAAATGGGGCAGATTGCAAGTCTATTGTCCTCTCGACCTCAAGGTGCATTACCCAACGCAACCGAATTAAATCCCAAGGAAAACGTGCAAGCAATCGAACTACGAAGTGTAAAGGAGTTGAAAGTGCAGCCTATCAATGACAAAGACAAAATCGAGTAAAGTGAGAAAGAAAAGGACGAGGCGCCTAAGCCAAATGCAGTGTCGACTACTCAGCCCACCCCTCAAATTCCATTCCCAGAGCATTTGCAAAAGCAAAAATTAGACAAGCAATTTTCCAAGTTCCTCGACGTCTTCAAGAAACTGCATATCAATATTCCATTTGCCGACACCTTGGAACAAATGCCGAGTTACGTGAAATTCATGAAAGAAGTCTTGTCAAACAAAAGAAATCTCGAGGAGTATGAGACAGTCGCATTGACGGAGGAGTGCAGCGCTATTCTACAAAAGAAGCTCCCACCTAAATTGAGAGATCCGGGAAGCTTTACCATTCCTTGCATCATTGGAAATTCGTCTTTTGAAAGAGCCCTATGCGATCTTGGAGCCAGCATAAACCTTATGCCCCTTTCTATTTTGAAAAAGCTGGATATTGGAGAAGCCAAGCAGACGACAGTCTCCTTAAAATTAGCCGATAGATCCATCAAATATCCGAGGGGAGTGATAGAGGACGTCTTAGTCAAAGTCGATAAGTTCATCTTTCCGGCCGATTTCATTGTGCTTGACATGGAGGAGGACTACGACATCCCAATTATCTTGGGAAGACCATTTTTGGCAACCGGCCGAACTTTGATCGATGTGGAAAAAGGGAAGCTTACTCTACGAGTTCAAGAGGAGCTAGTAACGTTCAATATCTTTCGATCCGTAAAATATCCGAGTGATGCTGAAAATTGTTTCCAAGTTGGCATCATTGACTCGTGCGTAAGTAGAGACTTTCGAGAGAATTATCCGCCCGATCCACTGGAGTCCGTTTTGAAGGGGTTTGCCTCCGAATTAAATTCAGAGCATCCACCCTACGTACGACACATGGATGCTTCCCCGCCAATTTTCATTCATCAGCCGTATGAGGAACTCGGAAATTCACTAACTCGACCCGTCCCTTCAATCGAGAAACCTCCAAAGTTGGAACTCAAGAAGCTGCCGTCTTATTTAAAATATGCATTTTTGGGACCCGACGATTCCTTGCCAATTATTCTTTCGGCCACTTTAGCGGGGGATCAAGAGGCGAAATTATTGAGAGTTTTGATGGAATACAAATCTGCTCTTGGATGGTCTATTGCGGATATAAGGGGATCACCCCGTCCATTTGCATGCACAAGATTTTGATGGAGGAAGACTACAAACCATCCGTGGAGCATCAACGCCGTTTGAATCCAAACATGAAGGAGGTGGTAAAAGTCGAGGTTTTAAAACTCCTCGACGCAGGTATGATCTTTCCAATTTCTGATAGCAAGTGGGTAAGTCCGGTCCAAGTTGTGTCAAAGAAGGATGGGATAACGGTTATTCAAAATGATAATAATGAATTAATTCCCACTAGGATTGTCATGGGGTGGCGTATGTGCATAGATTATAGGAAGTTAAATAAAGACACTAGAAAAGACCATTTCCCCTTACCGTTTATTGACCAAATGTTAGATAGATTAGCCGGACACGATTTCTATTGCTTTCTTGATGGTTATTCTGGGTATAATCAGATTTATATAGCCCAGAACACCAAGAGAAAACGACATTTACATGTCCATACGGCATTTTCGCTTATAGGCGCATGCCTTTTGGATTATGTAATGCGCCGGCTACTTTTCAACGGTGTATAATGGCTATTTTTTCTGACATGGTAGAGCATTGCATTGAGATTTTTATGTATGATTTTTCTGTTTTCGGTGATTCGTTTGACATTTGTTTGCAAAATTTGCAGAAAGTCCTAAAAAGATGCGAAGAGACAAATTTGGTCTTGAACTGGGAGAAGTGTCATTTTATGGTTCAGAAGGGCATAGTACTTGGTCATCGAATATCCTCACATGGAATTGAAGTCGACCGGGCAAAAATTGAAACAATCGAGAAGATGCCTCCGCCTACTTCGGTTAAAGGGATTAGAAGCTTTTTGGGACACGCCGGTTTTTACCGCCGATTTATTAAGGATTTTTCGAAGATTAGGAAACCGTTGTGCAATCTACTCATGAAGGATGTTCCGTTTGATTTTGATGAGTCGTGTAAAGAAAGTTTCAATCTATTGAAGAAACCTCTAAGCACTGCACCGGTAATACTCGCTCCAGACTGGGACCTTCCGTTCGAGTTAATGTGTGATGCTAGTGATTTTGCCATTGGGGCTGTTTTGGGACAAAGACGAGGGAAAGTGTTCCACGTCGTGTATTAGGCGAGCCGAAACCTTGACGACGCCCAAAGAAATTACGCCACAACGGAAAAAGAATTATTGGCGGTGATCTTCGCATTTGATAAATTCCGGGCGTATCTACTAGGGACGAAAGTGATAGTATGGACCGACCATTCAGCAATAAAATACCTTTTGGAAAAGAAGGATGCTAAACCAAGGTTGATTAGGTGGGTGCTTCTCCTTCAAGAATTCAACTTGGAAATACAGGACAAAAAGGGGACTGAGAATGTTATAGCCGATCACCTTTCACGGTTAGAGAGTCCCCTTGAGCGAGGAGAAAGTCATCCGCAAATCATGGAAACCTTTCCCGACGAGCAGCTCTACAAGTTGGGTTCGCAACACGTGCCTTGGTATGCTGATCTAGTGAACTATTTGGCAAGCAAAACAATTCCAAATGACCTCTCACGCCATCAAAAGAAGAAGCTAATTTCAGACGCTAAGTATTATTTGTGGGACGATCCTTTTCTGTTCAAAGGATGCCCCAATCAAATCATTCGCAGATGTATTCCGGATGAGGAAATCCACAATGTGCTGAACCATTGTCATGCATCACCCTACGACGAACATTTTAGTGGAAATAGAACAGTGGCAAAGGTCTTGCAATCGGGGTTCTATTGGCCGTCATTATTCAAGGATGCTCACTCCTTTGTGTCCACATGTGATCGGTGTCAATGGACAGAAAACATCTCAAGACGACACGAAATGCCGCTGAACACCATACTTGAGGTTGAATTGTTCGACGTATGGGGGATCGACTTCATGGGTCCATTTCCTCCATCCAATAAGAATCTCTATATTTTGGTAGTCGTGGACTACATCTCAAAGTGGGTTGAAGCGGTTGCACTACCAACGAATGGGTCCAATTTCGTAATCAAATTTATAAAAAAATACATTTTCACGCATTTTGGGACTCCACGTGCTATTATCAGTGATGGTGGTTCACACTTCGACAACAAATTCCTAGATGCGGTCTTGAGAAAATACGGAGTCACTCGTCGTGTTGCTATAGCCTACCATCCTCAGATGAGCGGTCAAGTCGAGATATCAAATCGAGACCTGAAGTGGATCCTAGAAAAAACAGTCAGATCGTCTCGAAAAGATTGGTCTTTTAAACTCGATGATGCACTTTGGACGTACCGTACTACATATAAAACACCTATCGGGATATCGCCTTACAGATTAGTTTATGGGAAAAGTTGCCATTTGCCCGCAGAGATGGAACATCGTGCTTACTGGGCGATAAAGAAATTAAACTTTGATCTGAAATCTGCTGGTGAGAAGCGTTGTTTACAGCTGAACGAGTTGGAGGAAATTGGCCACGACGCATACGAAAATGCGAAGATTTATAAGGAGCAGACAAATATTTGGCATGATAAGCACATCACACAAAGAGAGTTTGTCCCGGGTCAAGAAGTGTTGTTATTTAATTCTCGCTTAAGGTTATTCCCCAGGAAATTGCGTTCACGATGGTCGGGACCATTCACCGTAGTTCAAGTGTTCCCACATGGTGCAGTGGAAGTACAAAAAGATGACCGCAAATTCAAAGTTAATGGACAGCGGTTGAAGGCCTACTTGGGAAATCTAATAGACGCACAAAAGACGAGTGTCGTCTTATCCACTGCCGGATGAATACTAGAAAAGTCCGGCTGAAGACTATAAACTTAGCACTTCTCGGGAAGCTACCCGAGTATTAGTTGTACTATTTATATTTTTTTACTGTTTTCTTGCAATTTAGAGTCTTTATTTTTCGTCATTTTTTATTTGATTTGCTTATCCCTCTCGTTCTTGATGTTTTCCTTTAAAAATTCTGTGCAGGAATCACCCCGGGGGAAGAAATCAGTGATGGGCCGCGGCACAAGAATAGTGAGCCGCGGCACACACCAGTTGAAGGAAAACTGTCCCGAGCCTAGTGGTTAACTCGAATCATCATATTGATCATATATAGGGGAATACTGTCCGAGGGTTATATTTGATGATGAAACTCTTGAAATTTTTGCCACTAGACTATGGGATTGGGCGAGTTAGCTTGTTTATTTTAACCCTTCATATTGGCGGTCGATTAAATTCACGCTTGTTAATCTTTGCTAGATTTTCTTCATGCACGATTGATTAGGACTGAAATTGGTTACTTCGTGGAATCAGTGTCCTGGATGTGACTCACTATTACGATACTTGTACTATTCTTTGATATTTTCAGGGTAGTATTGATTAGGTTGAGCACTATGAGTTGCACGATCATTCACGATATTCTTTTGTTTGAAATTGATTATTTTTGCTTGAGGACAAGCAAAGGCTCAAGTTTGGGGGTATTTGTTAGGCGTATTTTTATACGCTTATTTATCATTATTTTGTATTCTTTTCATAATGAAATCTACATAAATGAGCTTGTAATGCCCTATTCATTTATGTTTTGCAGGAAATTGGAGTCCGGAAGCTAAAACAATGAAAACGGGCGAAAACGGCAAATTTTGGCCTGGGGCCGCGGCACACGCAGGAGGCAAGCGAGCCCCGAGTAAACTGTACCCTGAGCCGCGGCACAAGTATAGTGAGCCGCGGCCCAGAAGAAAAAAATAGCGCCCAGGCATCCCGCTGAGCGCCGTGAGCCGCGGCACAGATTAAGTGAGCCGCAGCCCACGAAGCGGTTTTGGTGTGTTCTGCGCGGTTTTGGGCCGTTTTGAAGCCGGTTCTCGACATAATCACACGGACGCGTTTTGGAGGCTGCTGGGAGTTATAAATAAGGGTTTAAGGTCATAATCTAGGATGATCATGGGGGAGGATCGATCATAAAAGAAGAGAAGCAGAAGACATCAAGAAGCAGAGAGCGGAAGCAGAAGAACGGAGGAATCCGAGCTCTTCATCTGCGTTTGATATCAATGCTTTCTTTAATTATTTCTGTATTTTTATTCTTTAGCATGTCAGGCTAAAACCCTGTTCTAGGATTTTGATGAAACCAAAGTTTTGACGAATTTGCTATTGATTATCTATATAATTCCCTTTTCTGTTGAGTTTTCCCAATCGTTTTTAATGCTTTCAATTATGTGGCCTATAATTGGATTGTTTTAATTACGCAACTCGAATCGGGAGAGGAGAGTTGGTGAGGAACTATTGGTGAGAACCATTTTATCTTGTGAGATAGGAATATACTCAAAGGAATTACGTGGCCTTTTGAAGATTTTGTACTTTTTGCCTATTGTCGAATTAATTCACCTAGGGATAGAGTGCGTTATTCGCCTTTAGAAAAATCTATTGACCTCGGGAGAGGCGGTAGAGTATTTTAGCAATCTTCGTCTTCAATAAATTGGGGAAATCATTAACTTCAGATAATCGAGAGTAAATTCGGATAAACCAAGGTGGATTCAAAATCCTAGACTTATTCATTATTTGATTTTCTTTATTCGAGAGATCGTTTTTCTGATTATTATTGATTTTCTTTAGTTATTAATTCCAACCCAAATTTCGACTGTTCAAATAAAATTAGAATACACATAAATCGATACTTAGTGATTCAGTCCTCGTGGGAACGATAACTCACTCATCATTTTATTACTTGTGTTAAACGAAATATCGCAACAACTGAAGTGTTGTGTTGTAAAATCTAGAAAAACTGGTTTATGGTGCAGTTGGTAAAGCCAGACTAGCCCTGTGTTGCACATGATGGCTTCACACGATCGTGCCCATCGTGGATTACGATCGTGTGCATCATGTCCACGGTCATGGGCTGCTGCTGTCGTGTGCATCCTGCTATGACCGTGTGAACACGATGGCTAGTTCCATCATTGGCATGATCGTGTGCCCCGGAAGTTAGGATACAGGGCCCGGCAGTGCCCGCAAGATATAGGATACAGCACCCGCATGTTGTAGGCACATTGGTGTTTGCCAATTAGTATATGAGATATTTCATACAGATGATGAACTTGTATGTACGAACTAATAAATTTAGAACATATAAACTACACACGATATGCAATATATTATGTTAATTCAATCTATAACTTTTTAAATAAGTATATTGTTAACAAATACTTGTTAATATATAAGTAACAACACGTAAATTGACGAGTAATTTGAGGAATTAGTGAAAATGTTGATGTTCTTGTGCACACGATGGCTAGTACCATCATGGGCACGATCGTGTGCACATGGACTTTTGGTATTTTTCCCAATTTGATTTAATGTGTTACCTAGAAGGATGTTTTGTGATTCTAAAATTGCATGTTCAAACATTAATTACTATATGATTTCTTATACAAACTCGTATTTGTTATTTTGTGTAATTCATTAGTATATGAGATATTTCATACAGATGATGAACTTATATGTACGAACTAATATATTGAGAACATATAGATTACACACGATATGCAATATATTATGTTAATTCGATCTTTAAATTTTTAAATAAGTATATATTGTTAACAAATACTTGTTAATATATAAGTAACAACTCGTAAATTGACGAGTAATTTGTGAAATTAGTGAAAAATGTTGATGTTCTTATGCACACGATGGCTAGTCCCATCGTGGGCACGATCGTGTGCCCCATCGTGTGCACATGAACTTTTGGTATTTTTGCCAATTTGATTTAATGTGTTATCTAGAAGGATTGTGATTCTAAAATTGCTTGTTCAAACATTAATTACTACATGTCTTCTTATACAATCTCGTATTTGTTATACACACGATATGTAATATATTATGTTAATTCAATCTATAACTTTTTAAATGAGTATATTGTTAACAAATACTTGTTAATACATAAGTAACAACATGTAAATTAACGAGTAAGTTAAGAAATTGGTGAAAATATTGATGTTCTTGTGCACACGATGGCTAGTCCCATCGTGGGCACGATCGTGTGCCCCATCGTGTACACATGAACTTTTGGTGTTTTCGCCAATTTCATTTAATGTGTTATCTAGAAGGATGTTTTGTGATTCTAAAATTGCTTGTTCAAACATTAATTACTACATGACTTCTTATATAAACTTGTTGTTATTTCGTGTATTTCTTTAGTTAATGAGATATTTCATGTAGATGATGAACTTATATGTACGAACTAATATAGTGAGAACATCTAGACTACACACGATATGCAATATATTATGTTAATTCAATATATAACTTTTTAAATAAGTATATTGTTAACAAACACTTGTTAATATATAAGTAACAACACGTATATTGACGATTAATTTGAGAAATTAGAAAAATGTTGATGTTCTTCTGCACACGAGGGCTAATCCCATCGTGGGCACCATCGTGTGCCCACATGGATAGAGTAACATGGTGACACTGTGGACACCGTGACACGTGGTTGTCAACGTGGCACACGATCAGAGCACACGATCGTGCCCATCGTGTGTCACCATCGTGTGCACTACAGAGGGTAGCATCAAATTATTTTATTATAAAAGCCCATCGTGGGTCCCCCTATTTTTCAATATAAGCCCATCTTCGTGGAACGAGAGTGAAGTACCTGAATCTTCGCATTAGCCCCCCCCCCCCTTCACTATAAACCCTAATCAATTAAAATCCATTAAAATCAAGTAAGCGAAATGAGTGACCGATTTTGAGAAAGCGATTTAGGAGGAATCGAAGCACCTCCACCAAAAAGAAGGAGGATACCTCCTCCCAACCCACCATACAGAATTAGGCCGAGAGGGAGATACTCAATGCTCAGAGTAAGTTTTTTGATTTTGTTGCATGTGTAGTTGTGTACTGCGAATTAATGTGTTTTATGAAACAAGGCCTATTTTTACTGCGATCATTCCAGCTATACTAGATGGTGATGATGATGCTGATTTAGAGATTTCTGAGAAGATAACTAAAAAAGTAGATGAAAATGAGGTTATTTTAGAAGAAGTTGAAGTTCATAGAGATGAAGCTGATATACAAGATACAAGACTAAAGAAACAACAGCAGATTGGAGAAAAGGGATCCAAGTGATTATGGTTTTTAAGTTAATATTAGATATTTTGGTGTAATGGTGACGAACTTTTGTTATGTAAATTTATATGCTTTTGGTGTAAACTATTGCTCTTTAAACTGAGCTACTTTGTTATGGTTAATGTTTGATTCCATACTCACCTTTATTTTCTTTACATCATTTAACACTTAAATTTCAATTCAAAGATAAAAAAAATAGAGACAAATTATGCATTTTATTTCAACTTATAATTAGAATAATGAATCAATACATGGTCCATCGAGGATCAAAATATCAGCATATGATTGTTGCTAGTAAGTCACAAATATCAAAATACATAAGCAATTTAAGTTTCATGGTATGAACATCCCCTTATGTCATGGTCATCATTACGACAAATGTTACATCTCTTCTTCTACTGGCGCCTTTGCCTCGTTTGTTCATCCATTTCTTGAGTTTCTTCTGGAGGGATATTCAAATCCACACCACCTACGGGAATGAATGTTTTGCAAGATTTTCTATTGTGGCTGGTTCCCTTACACCTACCGCACACCTGAGGCCATCTACCTGCGGGCAAATTTTCAACAGCGGACTATGCACAACTCATCCTTGGTCTGCCGGCTTCTCGTACCTCTTCTGGAGGTAACAAAATGATTGAAGAGATCTCCGGTGGGACATTCCACTCATCAGGATGTGGGATAGGATTAATATGCTCTGTATAAGTCTCTCTAAGGCCTTGTTGCTTGAAATAACGACTAACGAAATCATACATAGACAAACCATTATCAGCGCGCCTATTACAATAAGCAATTATGCCAAGGATGTGGTGTAGGATAATGTATTTTTTATACCGATGAGTATGTATTTTATTCTTAATTCAGATATATTTTTGCAAGATTGATGTGTTGTTTGTTAAATCTGGAAAAAACTGGTTTGTGGTGCAGTTGGTAAATCTAGACCAACCTTGTGTTGCACACGATGGCTGCAAATTATCGTGCCCATCGTGGGTCACGATCATGTGCAGCCTTCCCACGGTCATGGGCTGCTGCTGTCGTGTGCATCCTTCCATGACTGTGTGCACACGATGGCTAGTCCTATCATGGGCACGATCGTATACCCCGATAGAACTCAGCAACTGTAGGATACAGTCCCGGAAGCACCCGCAAGATGTAGGATACAGGCCTGGCAGCGCCCGCAAGATGTAGGATACAACGCCCGGATACTGTAGGCACAGCGCTCGGCAGCATAGAAAAAAACATTAAATGATGTGCACATTAGAGCAAAATAATTACCTTGTAGTGGAAACATCATGACGATATGGAATCTGATCCAAATCAAACTCCCGATAACAAGATGTCCAGGTTTGAAGGTCGACCTCATAAGAAAATTTGTTTTCTTTGACTTTATAAACAAGTGGGGTGGTAGCTCGAACAGTAAGAGTCAGACTGGCTGGCACAGTATTAGAGAGCTTTTTCAAAGTGTGTATTGTCAATTCATGGTGTCTTGATGCAGCTTCTCCCCGCTTCTCATTAAACCAATTCTCTAAATTAGGCGAAATATCTCAAGTAACGAGCAAACAGGTAAATACCTCGCCCACAACATACGATTATTAAATCATTCAACATCATTGGATGTCAAGAAGTTATAGCATCATACCTGACACTTCGATCTTGCCCACCTCTCTGGCCCAATTTCAGAAAGGCACCTATGAGCCCCAGTAGGGCTTTCCATATGTAGTTTCGTAAAGCAGTTTTCAAAAACTTCTTTACGATGCGTGTAGACAGCAGTTCAAAAGAGTCCTATAGCATGAGCGCCGTATGAGGTCAGATTTTTTTACAAGATGGTGATAGCACAACCCTTAGAATGAATTCAGATAGATGACTTGAATAGCATTTTGAATGCTCTTATGTTGGTCACTCACAATCAGTAAATCTTCCATCGGATTGTAGCATCTGCGCAGATTATACAGAAAATAAGTCCATGACTCGTCATTCTCTATCGGACTGAGACCAACTGCAAGAGGAAATACTTGCTCGTTCCCATCAAATGTGACGGCTGCAAATATAGTTTCTTTATTCCTTCCCTTCAGGTGGGTCCCATCAACTATAATCACCAGTCGAAGGCACGTATCAAATGCCCTAATACTCTGTACCAGTGCAACAAACATGTGTCAAAGCAATCCCTCACGAGTCATCGGCAAATCATAAATCGTTCCTGGATTACGATGTTTCAACAAATACAGATAAGATGGGAGCCTCTTATATGACTCATCAAAGCCGCCATATGTATTCTCTATCGCTATATTCCTCGTCCAGAGAGCAAACTGTATAGCATGTCAATGACGTACTCCCTACGCATCTCTGCAATCATCTCCTTTGGCCTCAAAGTGACCCCATCACTGCTCAATCCTGTAGCAAAATAATGGGCGGCAACCTAAGAAGTGACCGACCGTACGGCAGCGCGGTTCAAGTCGGGGTGACAGCTATGCTCCAAGGTCAACTTAGTAATTCTCCAAATGTTGCACCCTAAATAGCACACAACCTAAAGTGACAATTGTTTCTCCCACTCTTACAGACAAACATTATACGTTTACCGGTGGAATGATCAGTGGTACACTGTAACATGTTTTCCAAATGATATATTCTTACAGTTATCCTCAACTCTGTCTTGGACCAAAAGATGGACCCCACCTCTAGCTAACCGGTGATAGGTGGAGGCTGCTCGACCCAACCCAATGTCCCAGCACTACCAGGGTCCGGAAATGGAATTATCCAATTATGCATTGAACTTTTATGCTCATGCTCGCTCACAGATTGATGGTCGGATGAGAAGTTCCGACGACTCATAATCCTATCTATTTGGGCAGGTTGGCGAACCCAAGCAAGAAACTCCGCAGATAGTGACTCAAGCAAGTCTTTACAACAATCTTCATCTTCGGATGTATGCACCTCCTCACCTTCCTCATCTTCCTCGTATTGATAATCTTTGGAAGGCATGTCATAATTTATGTTGTCAGTCTCTACTCCCGAGCTGCTACATCCCATATTAACCTCGGGAGCAGAGGAGTTGCCATTCTCAACATAGACCTCAGGATCCTCTTTGTATTCTACTAGTAACCGAAGTATCTCGGTATCGCCCCGTAATAGGACTTTTACATTGTTCCCTTGGCCATGTGTGTCAAGTACCATAATTTTTAATTGTACTCATTTGGACCACCTAAACCCTCTCTGATAACCCCCACGAGGTTTGCACGACTAACTTTGCTCGTGTTAATGTAGACAAAAAAGGAGCCCCCATCTACATATGTCGATCGCTACCAATGACCACCGTGATGTATCAAAATATGCTGCCACGACATCTGATTACAAAAATATGAATAAAGATTCAGAAAACTGAGTGAACAATATTCTAAAATGGTCTGCCTTGGACACGACCGATGCATACGGTCGTATGCTACCGTGTGCAGTGATCGTGTGCAAGTTTCTGGCCATGAACATGATCGTTGGACATGATTGTAGATGATTATGTTAAACGATCATGGATACGTTAGTTGTGCGCATGATGTCAAGGCCGTTGGACACGACCGTTGCACATGACCATTGCACACGGTAGCTTGCCATCGTGTGCAACCATAGTGTCCGGAAGAACTTATCGAAAAAAATCCAGCGGTAAAATATTGATGCATACCTTCTTTATGAACCCAGAAGCACAACAAATGAAGTCGTATTTAAACATCAACTTTTCCTTTCGAATAATCTTGTGATTTTTCTAAGATTTTAGAGAGACCCTTTGTCAAAAATGGTTGTGTTGTTTTGATATATAGGTTGTAGTTAAATTTTAGTTGTTGGATATTAATATCGATCTGCTTTGAGCATATGAGGAAAATGTAAAAGAAAAAAAAATAGTTTAAATTCATTAAAATACAAAAACAAAATAGAAAGTCAACATTACAACTTTTGAGAGGACATTTTAGTCTTTTTAATCAAAATGGTACTAAAAACTTATACTCTTATGAGTGGGGATATAAAACTTGTCAATTTTATGATTTGATATTAAGAAATTGATTCCGTGAGAAAGATTTTCACATCATATACTTGAGTCAAATAGAAAAACTAAAAATTGTTCACACAGTTATTTCAGTTACGCCCAAGAGGCTACATAACAGTAATATCTTTCAAACATACTCAAAAAACTCACAAAATCTATTTACCATATACTATTATAAAATTTAATTTGAAATACAAGGGCAGTTTGTCAAAACTCAAACTATCTTCAAAATATATGTTAAGTCGCCACTTATACGTACTGACAAAGTATTTTAGGATATCGACTTTTCCAAAAGTACACCCAAGTTTATAAAACTTAAAAAACATTTCCAAACACGCATGTAGAGAGTATAATCAATGAGAATATGTTTGTGATGGAAAACAACATTCAATAATCGACTCCCAAACACGTGCCTATCCAACATACAAAGTTACTAGTCTAACAAGCACAACTTCATAGATACCGAATCCAAACAAAGGTCAACATGATCTCTCTCAATTGTCAACCAACCTTACCATTGGGATACTTTCTAAAATACATCAATGTTCAGAAAATTCACAAAATATACGCCACCATCCATAATCCAATTCATTACTATATTCCAACCACTTCACATCCAATATACCACAAGTATCAAATACAAGTTCCATTTCACATCATACATATAAACAAACTCATAAAATCCAAGACATGACACATAAAAGAGAAGACTTACATCCACTGCTCGCACGAAGATGATGGTCGCCCATGATACTAATCTCAACCGACAATATTGATGAGAAGACATGACAACGGACAACTCTAATCATCAACCAAAAACTCAGATGACGTGGTAAAAAAACAACTCGACAAGTCACGACTCGACTCAAACCAACAGCCTAAGTTTTCTCAACCTAAGCTTTGATACCATAAATGTAACACCCCCTAAACCATAAGAGAATGTCACTCGCTGTAGAAACTTCTCTCAAGAATCTACCAGGCTATACACTGCAAGAGACATCATAATTTATGACCGACCAGGGCCAAACTATATAACAATACAGACCAATAAGGTTGTAACTCAAAAAGATGCGGACCGATAAGGTCACACCCAATACATGAGTAATATAACTCGAAGGAAATTACATCTCATGCACACAGGGTTCAAATTATAGTAGTGGAAATGGAATACAACTCAACAATCTAACAAACTCAGACCTTCGGTTGATTAGTATCATATTTTATCATCTTTCATGCCGACCTTTGACTGCTCCCTCGACTAAGAATGCCTGAAATGCATAAAACACATTTCCCCCATTGAATGGATTAGCAGCTATAATTTGCTAGAACAAGTACTTCAACCATACAAAACATACCACGCAAAAACATCAAGAGAAATTCCAGAGAGGTTTTAAGATTTAGAAAACAAACTCAAGTCTTTGAAAATCATTCATCTTGGGGGTTTTAGAAATTGGAAATCTTTTAGGACCTTAAGTCCTTAGTTATCAAAACCTTTCAAAACCATTAGGTTCTCTGCCAGAATCTTGTTTCACATCTCAAAATCAATAAAGAAAATAATCAAGCGGCCTGTGACCCAACAAAAAAACATCTCAATATAGGTCCATAAGTCGTCTCGTACGTGCAAGTGTGTGTTAGGGTTGTATACGTCAAAGCATACTTTATGCTTGTATTACCTAATTTCCCGGACTTTATCTATGAGAATATTTAATTCATTTATCACATGTTTTGCATATTTATTCACGATATGGTTATGCAAATATAGTCTAAATTACTTTATATTGTAGGTAATGTGGTGTGTCGTGTCACACAGAAGATCACATTATCGGTTCCTTATATAGTAATATTTAATTCACAACCTATATAACATTAGACTGTTATGTGAGAGGTTGTAGTATATGCTTGAGATTGGTTGGTCTTGACCATTAGCATATATTAGCGTATTCGGTATACGTTGAACAGAATCGAGGTGAGATAGATTCTTATGTACTGACTATAAGAAGAATGTACATCTTGGACAATTATTATTTCTTAATTCTAGTGATTAATATTTAATTATATATATTTAATATTTATTGCTTTGATTTATCATGGGTGAGCCACAATAATTGACTCAATATGCTGGATATTTTGGGCAATATTATTATTTATATTATAATTAATATTATAGCTAGAAATCGTGTCCCGACCGGTCGGGTTGATCATGTCCCTTGAGGCACTCGAAAAGATCATTATATTAAACCCTGCAGGTGGAATTAATTATCCGATATAATAATAAAGGTCGAGTGGTATACTCATGTATAATATATTAATTAACTAAAAGCTGTCAGTAGCTTAAATTAATTAATTGACGTGGAATATCTTAAACACGTGAAATAATTAATTCAAAAAGGAGCCGAATTTCGTAATTTGGAATTTTGGTAGGAAGTGCAATATCAATCTTTTAGTAGACTAAGTTGATATTAATAGAGTCTTAATATTAGGAAGAGTCCTAATATTGGAAAGAAGATATCTATTGGGAGTCCTTACCATATCCTCCTTAAGGTCCCTAAAGTAGCCCAAGACACCTATATATAGGAAATTGGTGTTGGCCGATTTTCATCATCATTATTGCCCAAGAAAATTGATTTTTGTGTGTGTGTTTAATTGTGGATCTTGACTTGTGTCTTGGATTCCACAGTTTAGATAACACAATATTTTTATAAAAATACCAAAATATTCAAGAAAAATAGAGAGAACAAAAATCATGAGTTTCTTGAGAAGATAATTCGGCCGATTCATTGTTGTCCAAGTAGTCCGGTAGATTATTGCCCACACGACATTCGGACGTAGGCGGGATATACTCTAGAAGATCTTGAGGTAGAAATACAAGAAGATCGGAGAGGAGTATGAAGAGGAGATAAATCGACCAAAAGGGATTCCCTACCACTTCGCGTCAAAGGTATAAATTACCGACCCCATGCGTAAATATGTGTATTTAATTGTTTGTTAATCTGTTTAGTTAATTAATTGACAAGCCTAAATAGATCCGGTTTTTATGTTGGTTAGTTTGTAAAACCTTTCATAAAATATTTTCGCCAACTTGCTTCCGCTGCGTTTTATATTCCAACAATTGGTATCGGAGCCGGTCTTTAGGTTCTATTCAATTTAATTAATTTGGTGATTAATATGCTAGCAATGAAATATTCATGTAGTATGATTTTTGGAATATTTTGCTAGAATTTATCTTGCAGGAGAATATGATCCAATTATCATGGCTATGTGATGTTTTTATTTATTTACGCATTTTTGGTAATTTGGCCCGGTTTTGAGGCATGTATAAGTTTTTCCCGTGAGAAAATCCACGGATAGAATAAGATTTATTTTTCTTGTAATTTGCAGTAAATTCGATGTATTTTATTTTGAATAAAATTGTTATCGAGTTGGAACACACAAAATACGAAAGAGAAAGAAGTCCAGCGCGAAGAGGAGTCCCGATCGGACGAACCGACCGAGATCAGCAAAGTGCCGATCGGGACTCGGCCAAGAATGCTCTCGGCCTTGCACTCGGCCGTGGCGGCTCGAGCAGTCGGCGGTCGGGCGGCAAATCGGTTAGTGGGCAATCGGGCGGCAATTGGGCGGCCGTGGTCAAGTTGTCCGGTTCGGGTCATTCATTTCGTTTTTCCGCGAGATGCTTGAAGCAGTGGGAGCAAACGAGTCGAAGATTTTCTCGTTATTCAAAACGAGGAATAAAAGCCATGATAATTGGATTTAATTATCCAAATTTTATTATTTGTTGGTTTATTGTTTTGATGTATGACATGTATGGATGTATGCGTGATATGTGTCCTTGCATGTTAGGACGAGAAAATTAAATTAAAAACCCTACTTTTTTCAAAATAACTAAGTGATTTTAAATTGATTTTTCAAAATCAAATTGGCCTCCATAATTGGTTTAAATTGTGAAATAATTAGCATGCGCGTTGACATTAGAGCCTTTCTCCACATCGGATGTGCTAATTATTGGCTCACTGGTTTTAAACTTTAAATTTGATAACAAAAAGGTGAATATTATTTTTTATGATAGGACCTCTCCATCTGTAGGACTATTATCATTAAATGATATTCTAAGGTTAGTTATATTATGGTGTTCACTTAGGTGTATTGATTAATAAGCTCCCCATTGGAATCTATGTTAATTAAATACATGGCCAAGAGGAACCAACTATTAATTTTACTTGTCAAAATGCATCTTGGCTAGATAGTAAAATTAAAGACATTAAAATCTACTTGAAAATGTACGTGTAAACGTCCACACTATCGTGGCTTGAATGTGTGGTTTTTCAAGGTGTTGGTTGATTGCATATATATTGTTTTAAGGTTTTTCAATATATTATGCGTTGAATTATGTGATGAATGGTGTTTTTAATTTTATTCTCAGATGTCTTTCAATCCACTAGCTGTTATTCTCAAATAAAACAAACTTGATGGCACTAACTTTGCCGAGTGGAAAAGAAATCTTGATATTGTCTTGACTACCGAGGGGCATAAATTTGTTTTAACTGAGGAGAGCCCTTTGGAACCAGAAATGGATGACACTCCTGAAGAGTTGGCTGAATTCCGGAAATATAAAAAGTCTGATGAGATGGCTCACTGTTACATTTTGGCTTCATTGACAAATGTATTGCAGCATCAGCATCAGATGATGGGCTCGGCCGCGGAAATGATGAAAAATCTCACTGAGATGTTTGGTCATTAGAACCGGGCGGCTAGGCAAAATGGAATGAGGGTTTTGATGACAACCCAAATGTCTGAAGGGACCCCAGTAAGGGATCACGTTCTTAAAATGATGTTTCATTTGAACAAACTGAGCATACTGGGAGCCACTATCGATGCGGAGTCGCAGGTCGATATTATCTTGGGCAGTTTACCAAGAAGCTTTGAGCAGTTCCGCCTTAACTACAATATGAATCGTATAACTTACACATTGGCGGAACTTCTGACAGAGCTTCAGTCTGCCGAAGGTCTCTTCAAACACGGTTATCATCAAATTTTTGCGGCAACCGGTGCTGCTTCTTCAAAACCCAAATGGGGAAAGAAGAAAAAGCAGGTTGGCCAGAAGCAAGTGGCAACCTTCAAAGCTAAGGGCAAGGCTCCTCAGTCAAAGGCTCCTCATCCCGAGGCGAACAAAAATCCGAAGGGCAAGTGCTTCAATTGCGGTCTAAAAGGGCATTTCAAGAGTGAATGTCCTAAGAAAGGTACGTCTCATGCACTAGTAGTCAAAACATGTTTGACTGCATGTTCCATCACTTCGTGGATAGTGGATTCGGGATCCACTAATCATGTTTGTTATGACTCGCAGGGGTTCCAAGTAACCAAGGTACATAGTGCGGATGAGATTACAATAAGCTGGGGCGACTATTTCAGGCTGAAGGCTGTTGCAGTGGGAGTCGTGCAGTTAAATGTTGATGATAGGATTTTAGTTCTCAATAATGTATTATTGGTACCCGATTTTAGAATGAATTTGATTTCAATTTCTAAATTGCGTCGCGATGGATATTCAGTTTCTTTTGAAGATAATGCAATTATTAAAAGAAATGTTGAATATATTTGCGGGAGTACTTATAATGAAGAACTTTATATCATCAATGTTGCACGAGCTCCCTTCTTTAATTATAAATCACTTAATTCTTTGACTAATCATAATAAAGGAAAAGAACCTTCGAGTATAAATCCAACATACTTGTGGCATTTACGATTGGGTCAAATTAACCTTAGAAGGATTCAAAGATTGGAGTGATGGCCCATTGGATTCGCTCTAAGTTGAGTCATTTCCAACCTACGATTGGGTCATATTAACCTGCGAATTCTGTCTAGATTGGAGTGATGGCCCATTGGATTCGCTCTAAGTTGAGTCATTCGCTCAAAGAATTCAATGTTGAAACGGAGAAGCGTCATGGGCAGAGTATCAAGTCACTACGATCTGATCATGGTGGCGAATACCTTAGTGGAGAGTTTTTGGATTTCTTGGCACATGAGGGGATTACTTCCGAGCTCAAAGTGCCTAGTACACCACAACAAAATGGTGTTGCTGAACGAAGGAATCATACTTTATTATAGATGGTTAGGTCAATGATGAGTTATTCTCATTTGCCTATTTTGTTTTGGGGATACGCCTTAGAAACAGCGGCGTACATTCTAAACTTGGTGCCTTCGAAATCAATTCCAAAAACACCCACATAACTGTGGAATGGGCGCAAACCCAGTCTAGGACATGTTCGGATTTGGGGTTCACCAGCACACGTGCTGAATAAGGAGGCTGATAAGTTGGCATCTCGTACAAAAGTACGTGTGTTTGTAGGATATCCGAAGGGAACGAAGGGTGGATTATTCTACAGTCCTAAAGATCAGAAGGTCATTGTTAGCACCAATGCCCGGTTCTTAGAGGAGGACTATGTAGTAAGCCACAAGCCTAGGAGTGAGGTCATTCTAGAAGAACTTAGGGGCGAGATTTAGACAATACCAATTGTACAAACACCTAGTGTACCACATATCGACACCATTGTGGATACGCAAACCAAGGACACGCCTCGTCATAGTGGGAGGGTTGTTCGTCAACCTGAACGTTTCATTGGCATGGGAGCATCTTCGGACCACTCCCCGGACCAGGATGAAATGGATCCATGTATATAAGTAGGCAGTTCAAGACAAGGATGCTGAATCCTGGCAAACAACAATGGAATCCGAAATGGGATCTATGGATTCTAATTACATGTGAGAACTAGTAGAGCTACCCAATGGGGTAAAACCCATTGGAAGTAAGTGGGTCTACAAGCGTAAGAGAGGATCGAAAGGGAAGGTTGAAATCTTCAAAGCAAGGCTTGTTGCGAAAGGTTACACTCAGAAGGAGGGCATCGACTACGATGAGACCTTTTCGCCAGTAGCCATGCTTAAATCGATCCGAATTCTCTTAGCTATAGCTGTCGGATATGGAGATTTGGCAGATGGATGTCAAGACTGCATTCTTGAATGGGAGTCTTGATAAGGAAATCTACATGTGCCAACCTGAAGGATTCAATGCTGAAGGAGAGGAGCACTTAGTGTGTAAACTTAAGAGAGCCATTTATGGTCTCAAGCAGGCATCAAGGTCTTGGAACATGCAATTTGATGAAGTAATTCAATAGTATGGTTTTGAATAGTGTCCTAGTGTAACAACCCAAACTAGGCAACTATTACTGTGCCTTGGACCCCCAACTAGGACCCACCAGGTGAATGAAAATTAATGACTTAAATAATATAATTGTAGTACCGAACCACATTATATCATCAACTACTCGGATGAGGAGTTTCAAGTACAACACACCCAAGATAATACAGAATACATGTATATTTTATATGAAGATAAAATATACAACACTGAATGAAAATGAGTATCCAACGGAAATCTGCAGCGGAAATAAAATGAAGAAAAACGTGAATGACTGAAAGGACTGGGGCCCCCTATGAGTATCACTGGGACTCCTCATCGCAACGTTCTCTTCCCGTGCTTTAGCCTTGCCATGACCTGAAAATAACATCCCCGAACAGGGTCAGTTACATAGAACAACAATCCTCAAGAGTTGAATAAACACAAACATGATATATTTTAATTATGAAATTAAGCTGAATAGAAGCATCATAGTACGCCCGTAATGGTATGTGCAAGTGCACAAGACGAGTGTCCGGAAACACCCGTCCATGTACCTAATTAGTCTCACGGAGGTACGTTACCGTGTGCACAGTCCATTGTGTCGGTGAACCCGAACACATGACGATCATGTGCCCGACTAAAAATTCCACACATCCCCACCCGGCCACGCAATATGAACCCAGAAGGTCATATGAACAAGAATGACCATGAAGAATATTAATGAATAACAATCCGACAAAGTCAAGAATGACTCACCGATGAAATAATAGTGAAGTGAATGATAGCTCAATGAAATGATTGGAACCGTCGTTCCTCGTGAATGAAGTGATTATTCGACAATTACAAGTCTCAATACGGTTAATACATTATGAATGAGTTATGATTATGAATGAACAACAACGAAATTAATGAATATCCTTTTAACCGAGTAAGAATCAACTTACACAATACCGGTGAAGAAAGTCCTACCTCGAACAACGTCTTAAAAAGAGATATCGGTCGCTCGAACAACCTTGAATAATACAATTATCAATAATCCGCTTAATAAATGATTCAAACATGATCACAACCCACTTCAAGAGTCGATACAACAATATCCAAACTCATTGGGTCATTAAGACAAACACTTAGCAAACATTCATCCTTTGATTATAATCAACCCCAACTATATCGAAACCAAACTCCAAAATGAGTAGTTCAATTCAACAAAACACCTCCGATGATATCAATAATCCAATAGGAATCCACAAATCGAGTTAACGACAACATCTAATTGAAAACTCCCAAATATCAAAGTCAACTCTAAAGTGTTCTTGATTAATTCTCCAAATATTCATCAAATCTGAAAAACACATCAATAAATCCAAAGGAATACATGTATACAAGGTAGATAATCCATATCTAACATATTCCAACTTAAAACCAAGCTTACATGAAGATATCGGAAGGAAAACATTCAAAATCCGAAATTCTAGATCCAAGAAGTTATTACCTTGATTTGATGTGTTAGAGAGGATGAAATGATGATTAATCCGAATGATAAGCTTGAAGATGATGGTAGATGGATTACCGTCGAATGAATGAAGAGAGAATGAAAAATGATGAAACTGGACTAGACTGTCCAATTTATATTGTTCCAGTTTAGCACACGCTATGACCTGATATGTAGCGTGCATTAACGGGTTAACCGGACAGTCCAGTAAGCTCTGACTGCCTCGTTAGCGTATGCTATGAACTTGGTAGCGTGCGCTAATGTCCTCCCGATAGCGTGCGTTAACTCAAAAAGTTAACGTGCGCTAACTGATATCTGATGCCCAGTGACTGAAGTACAGAACCTCCTGTTCTCTGATCTCCTCGTGATAGCGTATGCTACACCCAAAACTCAGCATGCGGTACTACACCATTAGCGTACGCTAATATCCACTCATAGCGTATGATATGAATTATTCTAAATCAGTCCAGTACCCACTGGACTCTCCCTGATCGACCTTAGCGCGCGCTACACTTCTAGCATAGCGTGCGCTATTCGAAATCACTAGCGCGCGCTACTTACCATTCATAGCATGCGCTAATACAACTCAACTGCAGTCCAGTGCCTTCTGGACTGTCTGCCTGAACCACGCTAGCGTGCGCTAATGCTGAGAGGTAGCGTGCGCTACCCGTACTCAATTAGCGCACTCTAAAGAGAGTATGTAGCGTGCGCTACTTCTCACACACAGCCCACTAATAAGATGACAATGATGATAACCATGGCTCGACCCTCTAACCAGGTAGAAAGACGAATAATAACTGATACACGATACAAATTACTCTGAACGGTGAATACAATGATTGACTATGAATGTTGAATGATTATTGATAAGTGAAAAATACTGAGTGATGATTACTGAATGATAATGACTGAATTACAACTGGGTATTACATACACCCCCCCTTAAAAGAGTTTCGTCCCCGAAACTAAGGGTCAAACAACTCGAGATAACTCTCCCGCATACTATCCTTGGTTTCCCAGATAGCCTCTTCGACTCTGTGTCTAGACCACTGAATTTTAACCAAAGGAATCGTGTTGTTCCTCAACTGTTAGATTCGCGGCTCTAATACTCGTATAGGATGCTCCTCATACGAATGATCATGAGCGATCTCGATTTCGTCGAACTGAAGTATGTGACTCGGGTCGGCAATATACTTCCGCAACTGAGAGACGTGAAACACATTATGAATTCGGCTCAACGCCGGAGGTAAGGCCAATCGATAAGCCAGATTGCCTACTCGATCCAAAATCTCAAACGGTCCAATGAATCTCGGACTCAACTTCCCCCGCTTCCCAAAATAGAAGATACCTCGACTCGGGGATACCTTAACCAAAACGTGGTCACCTGTCTCGAATTCTAATGGTCGACGACGATTATCTGCATATGATTTCTGTCGACTCTGAGCGGTCAACAAACGACTCCTGGTCAAAGCTACCTTCTTGCGAGTGGCTAAGCATATCGGGCTCGGTGCCGATTGATTCTGATAAGTTATCCCAACACAAAGAAGATCGACAATGACAACCTTACAAGGCCTCATAAGGTGCCATCTTAATCGAAGCATGCCAACTATTATTGTACTTGAACTCGATCAACAGTAGTTGGGCTTCCCAATCGTCCTTCCAATCGAGAACACATGCCCTCAACATGTCTTCCAACGTTTGAATAGTCCTCTCTGATTGTCCGTCGGACTGAGGATGAAAATCTATGCTGAGATTAAGCTGAGTTCCAATAACACGATGAACTGATTTCCAAAAATGTGACACGAATCGCCTGTCACGATCAGAAACGATACTCTTAGGAGTACCGTGCAATCTCACTATCTCTTTGATGAACAACTGGGCAAGTCTCTCGGGACCCCACGTATCCTTAATCTAAAGGAAATGAGCTGATTTAGTTAAGCGGTCCACAATTACCCAAATTGTATTCATGCCACGACGACTCGTCAGCAAACTCGTGATGAAGTCCATCGAAATATCTTCCTACTTCCATTCTGGAATAGGGAGCGGTTTCAACATACCCGTCGGTCGCTGATGTTCTATCTTGACTTGCTGATAGGTTGAACATCTCAAAACAAAATCCGCAACTTCTTGCTTCATATTACTCCATCAGTAATTTTGTTTCAAGTCTTTGTACATCTTGCTAGACCCGGATGAATGGAATATGGGGTAGCATGAGTTTCTTTCAAAATCGAGTTTTTTAACTCATCATCCGCCGGTACGCATAACCGATTCTTAAATCGCAAAAGTCCATCCTCGTGGACCACAAATCCAGGGGCTTTCCCCTAAGTCACATCATCTCGAATGCGCAACAAAGATGGGTCCGAACCCTGATTCACTATGATCGCCTCCTCAAGTGGCCATGAAATCTCTAACGTATAAAGTTGCCCTTGTACTCGTTGTAACCAAACCTCAACCTCGGATCTTAGGAGTTCCTATTGAAGTTCCTTCTGAACAGTCAAACGAGCAAGCATTTGCTCCTGAACGGACTTACGACTCAAGGCGTCGGCGACAACGTTCGCCTTGCCCGGGTGATAAAGTATCTCAATATCATAATCTTTGATTAATTCCAAACACCGCCTTTGTCGCATATTTAACTCCTTCTGAGTAAATATATATTTCAAACTCTTGTGATCGATGAATATCTGACAGGTAACGCCATAAAGATAATGACGCCAAATCTTCAACACGAAAACCACGGCTGCTAGATCTAGGTCATGGGTCAGATATTTAACCTCGTAAGGTCTCAATTTCCATGAAGCATAAGCAATAACTTTCCCGTTCTGCATTAATACACATCCAAGACCGTGTCCGGACACGTCACTATAAACCACAAATCCTTCCGTCCCTTATAGCAAGGAAAGGACAGGTGCTGAAATTAATCGGCTCTTGAGTTCCTCAAAACTCCGTTGTCACGCGTCGGACCACGTGTAATTCCTATCCTTACGCAAAAGTTTCGTCATAGGTTGAGCTATTTTAGAAAATCCTTCCACAAATTGCCGGTAATACCCTGCTAATCCGAGAAAACTTCGGATTTCCTTAACATTCTTTGGAGGTTGACAATCTCGGATAGCCTCCGTATTCTTAGGGTCGACACGAACTCCGTCTGATGAAATTACATGTCCGAGAAATGTCACTCGAACATCCAGAACTCACATTTGGAAACCTTTCCATAAAGTTGCTCTCGTATCAACACGTCGAGAAACTGATGAAGGTGAAATTCGTGCTCCTCACGGTCACGGGAATAAATCAAAATGTCATCAATGAAGACAACCACGAACTGATCCAAAATGTCGATGAAAACTCGATTCATTAACTCCATGAATACCGCAGGTGCATTAGTTAACCCAAATGGCATTACCACAAACGCATAATGACCATACCGTGTTCGGAACGCCATCCTTGCGATATTGGACTCTCGAATTCGCAAGTGATGATATCCAGATCTTAAGTCGATCTTAGAAAATACTGAAGCTCCCTGAAGTTGATCCAAAAGATCATCAATACGGGGTAGAGGATATTTATTCTTCATCGTCACCCTGTTCAACTCCCGATAATCAATACACAAATGAACAGAACCATCCTTCTTCTTGACAAATAACACTGGTGCTCCCCACGGGTACGCACTCGTGTTAGGCGTATTTTTGTACGCTTATTTATCATTATTTTGTAGTGTTTTGATGAGTGAAATTGTCTAAATGAGCTTTTAATGCCTTAATTTTGTATGATTGACAGGAAATTGAAGTCCGGAAGCTAAAACGAGGCAAAACGGGCGAAAATGGCGAAACTGGACTATGAGCCGCAGACAAGGAAGCCGAGCCGCAGACAGAAGACACTAGCCGAAGGGCGAGTAATCAGACTGTGTCGCGGCACGGCCAGTGAGCCGCGCACGTAAGAATTAATTAGCGCCTGTGTATTCAACAAGGCGATGTGCCGCGGCACAGGTTTAGTGAGCCGCGGCACACTTGGCGGTTTGTGTATGCCCGCGCGGATTTTGAGCTGTTTCGAAGCCAGTTTTCGACCGACTAATACGGACGCGATTACTGATGTGCTGAGCTATAAAAAGGGTTGAAGACCCTAATTAAATTATCTTGGAATCATTGAATCTAAAACCTTGGAGAGCTTAAGTCGAGACGGCAGAAGAAGAGGAAAGGTAAGAATTCAAGGGCAGATAAGTCAAGAACGGAGGAATCCGAGCTTCATCCGTGTTTGAATTTTATTCTTTCGTTTATTTATTTTGTATTTTCGCTTTTAGTATGTCGCTAAAGCCCTAATCTAGGGTTTTGATGAAACCTTTGTTTTGACGAATTGATTGAGATTTTCCAATTTATTACCTTTTTATTGAGTTTTCCCAATTATGTTTAATACTTGCAATTATCTGGCCAATAGTTGTATTGATTTAATCATTCACTTCGAATCGGGAGAGGAGATTTGGTGAGGAACTATTGGTGAGGACCGTTTTAATCTGTGAGATAGGAATATACTCATAGGAACTACGTGGCCTTTAGGAGATTTCATGCTTTTTGCCTATCGACGAGATAATTCACCTAGGGATAGAGTGCGTTAGTCGCCGTTAGATAAATCTATTGACCTCGGGAGAGGCGGTAGAATATATTAGCAATCTCCGCCTTCAATAAATTGGGAAAATTATTTATTACGGATAATCGAGAGAAAATTCGGATAAACTAAGGTGGATTCAGAACCCTAGACTTATTTATCATTTGATTTCCTTTATCCAAGATATTGTTTTCTACTGCTTAGTCTTTTAGTACTTCTTTTAGTTATTAATCGCAAAACCCAAATTCGATTGTTCAGATAAAATTGGAATACAAAAAAAAATCGGTAGTTAGAGATTCAATCCTCGTGGGAACGATACTCTACTTATCACTTTATTACTTGTAAACGATGACGTGCACTTGCGTTTAGGAAATATCGCAACAAGTTTTTGGCGACATTGCCGGGGATTGAAATTTTTCTAATATCGATTTAAGTATTTCCAGTCTTAATTTGAACGTTTTATTTTTATTTTTGTGTATTTAATTTCGTTTATTTGTTTTTTCCTTTCAGGACCTTTCGTGTAGTGCATGAGAAGACTCGGTAACGAAGGCCTACTACCTTTGGACACCGAGCTCGAGCGCACTCTAAGAAGGAACAAAAAGGAGAAAAGAGAGTTGCAGACGACGGCCAACATGGCCGAGAATATCGAAATCCAAGGAGGAGACAACCAAGTGCGGAAAGTTCAACCGGAACTAGCTCTTCGAGATTATGCCATGCCGCAGGTCAACGCTAATTTTTCGGGAATTCGGCGTCCCACTATCCAAGCTAATAATTTTGAGATCAAGCCCGCCATTATTCAGATGGTGCAGGCGAGCCCATTCTCTGGGCTGCCGCAGGACGACCCGAATGCCCATATTTCTTCGTTCCTTGAGATATGCGACACTTTAAAAACGAATGGTGTCACCGACGATGCCATCCGATTGAGGCTTTTCCCTTTCTCTTTGAGGGATAAAGCAAAGTTTTGGTTAAATTCCTTACCGCCGGGGTCGATTACAACATGGGAGAGGTTAGCGCAAGCCTTCCTTGCAAAATTTTTCCCACCAGCTAAGACGGCGAGGTTGAGAAACGAGATAACCACTTTTGCCCAGTACGATATGGAATCGCTCCACGAGGCGTGGGAGCGATATAAAGAATTGCTACGAAGATGCCCTCATCACGGCATTCCTGATTGGCTTCAGCTTCATACGTTCTATAATGGTTTGAGTGCTTCTACACGCACTCTCGTGGATGCGGCCTCTGGTGGGACATTCATGGGAAAATCTATGGCCGAGGCACACGTGCTTTTGGAAGATATGGCCGAAAACGCATACCAATGGCCATCAGAAAGATTGACACCGAAGAGAGTCATGGAGGTTTCAAGCAATGACCCGATTTCGCTCAAGTCGCCGTTTTGACACAACGGCTCCAGACATTTTCGCACGCACCAGCCCCCGTTACCATTGAGACATGCAATTGGTGTAACGGATCACACCCGCCAGCGGAATGTCAAGTTGGAAATCCGTTCGAGCAAAATCAGATGGAGCAGGCTCAATTCGTAGGAAATGGGAATCGACCGAATAACCCGTACTCCAATACTTATAATCCGGGGTGGCGCAATCATCCCAACTTTTCATGGAGAAACGGACAGAACTCACACCAGCCCCCATTCGCTCAGAATCAACAGCAGCCCCCTTCCGCTCCCAAAGTGTCTCTCGAGGAAGCACTTGCAAAATTGGCGGCAAATACGAGTCAATTTATGACTCGTACGGAAGCTACATTACAAAATCATTCTGCTTCCATTCGGAACTTGGAGGTCCAGCTGGGCCAAATTGCTAATGTGTTGATAGCTCGTCCGGAGGGAGCATTGCCGAGTACAACAGAGACAAATCCCAGAGAGAGTCTAAACGCAACTAGCTTGTGAAGCGGGAGAGAGGTGCTGGATCAGCCCGAGCAGGGTAAAGAGAAGAAGGAAATTTAGGAGTCGAAGGATTTAAAGCCAGAGGAGTCAAAAGATTTGGAGCCGGATAACTCGAAGACATGTGTTCCCCCCGTTCCGTTTCTGCAGAGACTACAGCAAAGAAGGGCGGACAAACAATTTTCTAAGTTCCTTGATGTGTTCAAAAAGCTTCACATAAATATTCCGTTCGCCGACGCATTGGAACAGATGCCGAGTTATGTCAAGTTCATGAAAGAGATATTATCGAAGAAGAGAAAGCTTGAGGAGTTTGAAACGGTTGCTTTAACGGAGGAGTGCAGTGCAATTCTTCAAAAGAATCTCCCACCTAAATTGAAAGATCCGGGAAGCTTCAACATACCGTGCACCATGTGGAATCTTTCATTTAATAAGGCACTATGCGATCTTGGTGCAAGTATCAACCTCATGCCTCTGTCGATTTTCCAAAAGCTGAATATTGGGGAAGCCAAGCCAACCACAGTCTCATTGCAATTGGCGGATCGATCGATAAAGTATCCGAGGGGAGTAATCGAGGATGTTTTAGTTAAAGTTGATAAGTTCATCTTTCCAGCCGATTTCATCGTACTCGACATGGAGGAAGATGAAAATATTCCGATCATCTTGGGATGACCATTTCTAGCGACGGGCCGAACCCTTATAGACGTGGAAAAGGGAGAGTTAACTCTGAGGGTCCAAGACGAGCAAGTTACTTTTCAAGTGTTCAAATCGTTCCCATGTCCCGGAAGTGCTGATAAAGGATCACAAATTGAAGGTGTGGATGTGGTTGAAAGAGGAAAGCACCGAAAACATTGTCGGTGGGAAAATTCAGATTTTGTGTTAAATGGCCCAAGTTTTAAGAAGGATGTAGAACGAGTGGCGTTCCTCGAGCATGAGGAGAAATCTGCTGCAGTCGTGAGTTCGTTTGTGAAGGAGGAGAGTGAGCCGAAAGCCAAGCGGACAATTAGTCATGGAGAAACCGGGTGTTTCGGAAAGTTATTCAAGTCGAAACCTTTTCGCAAACAACATTTGATGACCGAACCAAGAGTCGAACCACTGATGACCAGTGGTCATAATTTTAACCAAAATATAAACGGTTCGATGAACGGGGCGGAAACCAAATGGAGTTTGCGAAAAGCGAACTAACGTTGTCCAATAGGTCCGGCTGAAGACTATAAACTTAGCGCTTCTCGGGAGGCAACCCGAGTTCGTAGTTGTAGATTTTTGCATTTCTTCATTTTTTTTGTTTTCGTGATTCTTATTTTTTATCTTTTTTGTGCTTCAATTTGCTTCTGCCTCTCGTTTTTAACGTCTTCTTCTCAAAATTCTGTGCAGGAAGTCCCAGGGAAGAAACTGAAGTATGAGCTGCGGCACACTTGAGCATTGAGCCGCGGCACACGAAATCTGTGCCGCGGCACACGACAAAACGAGAACACAGGTAAAAGGGACTGTACCTTGTGCCGCAGCTCACTTTATCTGTGCCGCGGCACACTATGCGGAATCCGAAAGGCCAGGTAGCATTTAACACGCATTCGGCCGGCATTATCAGGTACGCCTCCTTTCTCCTTTACCTTCCCTCCCCAGCGCGACCGGCCGAAGCGATTCTTCAAATTTTTTCCTGCGATTTTTCTTGCAATCTTCAAAAAGGTACGCTTCAATCTTTAATTTTTATTTGCTTATGGTTTATATTTGGAGGTTGTTTATGCTTTGAATGAATGGAACATGCTTATTCTCCTTTAAAAGTTTTAGGATTGTTTAGAGAATAACATGGTAGTTTCATCGAATTTTCTTGGTTAAATTGGAATGTAAATGAGTTGAATGTGCCGAGTTACTGATGATTGACTTATGTTTTGATTTTTGAGGGTTGAATCGAGCTAGAACTATGTTTATTCTTCAAGTAAACTTGTGCCCTCAAGGTGTCTGATGAATTGCCTAAATGAAAAATTTTCTTTGAAAAGGAAATCGTTTTGAATTTTCGTGCAACGTATATGTTTTGAATTTACAGCAACCCCAACCCTTACATCCAGGTTACATGTTTAAGTCCAATTTCATCCCTCTCTCGCGTATGCATTATTTTCTTAAATTCGGAATTTCTGGCTGGACATCGTTAGCCGAGCATAGATCATTGTTATCATTTTTGCGTGAATAAACCCTCGTGTTTCACTTTTCAGGACTGATTATGGCGCGCACAAAGAAGCTGAGCAAGCGTGCTAGGACCGATTCATCCCCTACTCGAGGGGAGACCTCTCGTGGTCGGGCCGAGGCGGAGGGGCACCAATTTTCGGACCCCGAAATTCACAAGATATTCAACGAAAAGATCCGGCCGCGACCACTTATTCCCGAGAGAGGTTTTACTCCAGCTCCTCAGGATGGGGAATTGCTCACCATGATTGACGAGATGGTGTGGGCCAGATTTACCGCACCTCCCGAGCCAGCGGTTATCTCGATCGTCCAGGAGTTTTACGCCAGCGCTCTGCTGAAGCACATCCGGGTAGGGCATACGTTGCCGTCTTTAGAGTCTCGGACTCAGGTTGACGTCCGAGGGGTTACAGTTGATTTCTCTCCGACTGCTATTCGGAGGCTTTTTGGGTTTCCGACGGTTGACGAGTCAGCCTATACCCGAGTGATGACCAGCCTCACGAAGGAGGCCCTGCTTGAGACCATTGCACGGCCGTACCGGCCCGGGAGCAATGAGCACAGAGCTCTTCCACTTTTCACTTCGTGAGCTCGCGCCTCGGCCCGGCTCGGGCGAGCCCGGCTTTACTTTATCTCGTGCGCATTGACCCCACCTCCCGGATCCGTCTGGTTTTACGTCCCGCCCGGATACTTTTTGCTATCACTTCCGGGCTGCGTTTCGATGTGGCCCCCATTCTGGTCCGATCTATCTTCCAGAGTATCCAGGGGGGGCCAAGACGGGGTTGAAGCACCCCTCCCTCATCTGCGCTTTATGCCGGCAGTCGGGGCTGACTTGGTCAGACGACGAGCCGATGCTTGCCCCACAGGCCCCGATCGACCACCGCATCATATCGCACTTTGACCAGTGGGGCGGAGCGCCGGCACACGCTCGGGGGAGAGGATTTTTGCTAGAGGAGGCTCACGAGGGATCCCCCGAGCCGCTTTTGTTGACGCATGGAGATGCCGGCCCGCAGCCCGATAGAGCGAGGTTGGAGGAGTTGTTTGATGGTCTGCGGGAGGATTTGAGGAGAGAGAGAGAGAGGTGCTAAGGGAGGAGTTGAGGAGAGAGAGAGATGAGATGAGGAGAGAGAGAGAGCTTGATGGCCGCCATGCGGGAGGAGCAGCGGGCAGCGCGGGAAAGCGTTGTTGCTGCCGCCAGAGCCGAGATGCGAGAGCAGGCCCGCCGGGCCAGCCGACGAGCGGCGAGGCGTCTTGCTGCGAGGGATGCTTATCATCAGGAGCACCTCGCCGCATGGACGGCCCACATCATGCATCCCGACGGGCCATTTATTGCGCCCGCCTGGCCAGCCACACCACCCTCCTCACCGGACGATGCCGGCACCAGCTCCTGAGCAGACTGGAGGGGAGTACTTGACCTTTTACTTTTCTTGCATATCATTTTTTGTCCATTGAGGTCAATGTACGTCCTAAGTTTGGGGGGGATTTACTTTCAGTTTCTACATTCATTGCTGTATTTTATTTTCTTGCTGTACATTATTTCGTTGCACTTCTTTGCGTAAATTTTTTTTTTTTTTTAGATAGTCTTGCTTGTCTTAGTTTTCCTTTATTCGTGAATTTTTCGTGCTTCTATTTGTGTGATACTGATGTTACGACACTGTCTTTCTCTCTGAAGAAGCGGGCGAGTTCTAGTCGAGTTGTAGTCAGTCATTTCTGTTCTGCTTAGTATTCAATTAGGTCCGAAATTTTTCGTGATTGTAGAGGTCTTGGCAGATAAGAGACGATACATACTTGTTTTTTTAAATCCCCATCAATACGTTTGGCTACATTTTCTGGATAGTGAGTCGTACTGTTTCTTTAGTCGTGTTGGCACTTAGATTGAGTTTAGAGTCGGTCAGTTTTTCCCAAAAGTCGAGATAATGTGTTCTATGAAGGGAAGTCTAGTAACCGGGGGTATTCGCGTGACCCGCTGTTTACTCTCGCGTAAAACGACGACCCCGATTAGACTAGTGATTTAGATATTTCACATGTACCAATGATAGGGAGCCTAGTAACCGGGGGTATTCGCGTGACCCGCTGTTTACTCTCGCGTAAAATGGCAACCTTGATTCGGACATGCGGAAATTATATATTCGAGTTGTTTCTCCGCTGTAGACGGGAACTTAGTAACTAGAAGCATCCATGAGCCCCATGAGTGTCTTTTACGTCAAACGGTTTCCTAATACATGAGAAGGGAAGTTCCACCCTAGGATTATCCCGATGAAACATCCCGAGATCCTAACCTAGTGGTCAACTCGAATCAAATTATTGAGCATATAAAGGGATACTGTCCGAGGTTTAATTGTTTGAAACTCGTGAAAATTGTGCCTTTCGACTGTGGAACGGGACGAACTAGCTTGGTTGTGTTAGCCTTTCATATTGACGGTCGATTTGACTCACGTTTTGTTAATCTTTGAGCTGAATTTTCTTCATGAACGAGTAATTAGGACTGAATTTGATTACTTTGCAGAATCATTATTCTGAGTGCAGGTCGCTTTTATGACACTCGTATTATTTAGAGAGAATTACAGGATAGTATTGATTAGGTTGAACACTATGAGTTGCACGATGATTCACGACATTCTTTTATTGACTTTAATTCTTTTTTGCTTGAGGACAAGCAAAGGCTTAAGTTTGGGGGTATTTGTTAGGCGTATTTTTGTACGCTTATTTATCATTATTTTGTAGTGTTTTGATGAGTGAAATTGTCTAAATGAGCTTTTAATGCTTTAATTTTGTATGATTGACAGGAAATTGAAGTCCGGAAGCTAAAACGAGGCAAAACGGGCGAAAATGGCGAAACTGGACTATGAGCCGCGGCACAAGGAAGCTGAGCCGCGGCACAGGAAGACACCACCAAGGGCGAGTAATCAGACTCTGTGCCGCGGCACAGCCCAGGTGAGCCGCGGCACAGAAGAATTAATTAGCGCCCAGGTATTCAGCTGAAGGCGATGTGCCGCGGCACAGGTTTAGTGAGCCGCGGCACACTTGGCGGTTTGTGTATGCCCGCGCGGATTTTGAGCTGTTTCGAAGCCAGTTTTCGACCGACTAATACGGACGCGATTACTGATGTGCTGAGCTATAAAAAGGGTTGAAGACCCTAATTAAATTATCTTGGAATCATTGAATCTAAAACCTTGGAGAGCTTAAGCTGGGAGACGGCAGAAGAAGAGGAAAGCAGAAGAATTCAAGGGCAGAAGGCGGAAGCTGAAGAACGGAGGAATCCGAGCGTCATCTGCGTTTGAATTTTATGCTTTCGTTTATTTATTCTTTATTTTCAGTTTTTAGTATGTCAGGCTAAAGCCCTAATCTAGGGTTTTGATGAAACCTTTGTTTTGACGAATTGATTGAGATTTTCCAATTTATTACCTTTTTATTGAGTTTTCCCAATTATGTTTAATACTTGCAATTATCTGGCCAATAGTTGTATTGATTTAATCATTCACTTCAAATCGGGAGAGGAGATTTGGTGAGGAACTATTGGTGAGGACCGTTTTATTCTGTGAGATAGGAATATACTCATAGGAACTACGTGGCCTTTAGGAGATTTCATGCTTTTTGCCTATCGACGAGATAATTCACCTAGGGATAGAGTGCGTTAGTCGCCGTTAGATAAATCTATTGACCTCGGGAGAGGCGGTAGAATATATTAGCAATCTCCGCCTTCAATAAATTGGGAAAATTATTTATTACGGATAATCGAGAGAAAATTCGGATAAACTAAGGTGGATTCAGAACCCTAGACTTATTTATCATTTGATTTCCTTTATCCAAGATATTGTTTTCTACTGCTTAGTCTTTTAGTACTTCTTTTAGTTATTAATCGCAAAACCCAAATTCGATTGTTCAGATAAAATTGGAATACGAAAAAAAATCGGTAGTTAGAGATTCAATCCTCGTGGGAACGATACTCTACTTATCACTTTATTACTTGTAAACGATGACGTGCACTTGCGTTTAGGAAATATCGCAACAACTCGATCGGATATAACCTTTCTCGGTCAAATCCTCCAATTGATTCTTCAGTTCCTGCATTTCGGTCGGGGCCATCCAATACGGTGCCTTAGATATTGGAGACGTACCAGGCTCCAACTCAATCGTGATTACCACATCTCTCTGTGGAGGCAAACCAGGTAACTCATCTGGAAATACATCGGCATATTCCCTCACTACAGGAATATCCGTCAACATTACTGATGGTTTCTCAGTCTTGGCCATATAGCACCAATAACCGACACACCCTTGATTGAGTAATTTCAATGCTTTCATCATACTAATAACTCTACCATAACAGCTGGGATTACCCCCCTGAAATACACATTCGACTCCATCGTCTGAAATGATAGTGACCATACACTTACGGACACTAATGGTGGCATCGTGGCGATCCATCCAATCAATACCCAAGATAACATCGTCTCTCGGTAAATCTACCGCCATTAGGTCTGCTAACCAATAACGGCCATGAAGCTGAATCGGACAATTATTAATCTCATGATTTCCAATAATTCTTCTACCATCAGGTAGACCAATGACATAAGGCTCACAACTAGTAGCACTACCCAGACGTAGTCTACTCAAACATGACTCGGAAATGAATGAATGCGATGGACCAGTATCAAAAAGGGTACACACAGGTTGAGATAGAATATTGAGTGTACCTGAGATCATCCGGGCCTCTGGATCATCGGTCTTCATCATATCATAAATTCGGGGCTTGTCGGCCCCTGAACCTGACGCTCCCGTCTGATAGATTTTGGCTCCGCCTTTGTTTGCTCCTGTCGTCTTGAACGACGCTGACTGAGTGGCCTGATTCTGGACCGCTGACTTCCTCGGGGCCTGAGATATCGCTGTAGTAGGTTTAGAGTCTCTTCGGCAAAAACGGGCCTTATTCCCAGCAATCCCACAGTTATGGCACGTGATAGTCTGTCTCGGACACTTGGTGAACTGGCCACCCGGGACTGATATTTTGCGGGTCTAGGCGCCATAGGAGGTCGCTCACAAATGGTAGAGCCCGCACGAGCTTATGGAAAATTGCCTGACTACCTTCAGACTGATTATGATTCTTTGACCTCTTGGTAGCAGATGAAGGTTGCTGCTTAGAAATCTCCTTAGCAGTAAGCTCATAAGTAAGAGCTTTCTCGATGAATTCGGCCAGAGTGGTGCAATTGTGATTAAGCAACTGCATCCGCATACGAGGTTTCAACCTATTGCTGAAATACTTGATCTTGTCCGCCTCTGAGTGAATAATAGACTAAGTGAAGGGAAGTAGCTCCTGAAATTTCTCGGCGATGGCGAGAATATCATCGTCCGTTGAGAGGTCGGGATTGAGTAATTCTAATAACTTGGCCTCTCTGAGTGGGGCCGGATAATACCTCTCCATCATGTGAGTCTTGAAATGATCCCAAGCACATGATCCGTCGGTGGGCTTCAACGATAACCACCATGAATTAGTGCTCTTACCCAGATTGTAAGCCGCAACTGAAATTTTGTGCCCTTCGGGAAACTCCACCATAGCAAACAACTTCTCGAAATGTTCGAGCCAGTGAACAATATACGCCGGCTCAGATGAGCCCACAAAAGTAGGTGGTCTCTGGCGAGAGATGTCGCCAATGATACTGCTCACACCCCTCTCCTGCCGCTGAGGTGGAGGCGGAGGAGCCTGCTGATTCTGTGCAGTTGAGTTCTGCATTGTCTCCATGAGGCGTCCATCTGAGTCATCTGGGCCATCATGCCTTACATAAACGTGAGTGGATCAACCCGAACACCTTCTGATTGAGCTGTGTCCTAGGTACGACTCCCTGACAGTGAATGATCATTTCCGGGTGAATGAGTGGCAGCATCGCTACTCGATGAATTAGCATTATTCCTCGCATTCGCGCATGTATTCACACGAGCTCTCGGGTTTCGGACCGCACCGCGGCCTCTTCCCCCGCGTCCTCTGCCAGCTCTTTCCATACTAAATTAGGAAAGTCACATGATGATTATATATCTCGCATGAATATCATATTATGATTACGCTATGAAATGATGAAAACGAGCATACGCGCTCTAGCACAATGATTATATGAATTATCAACTGAGGTGACATGATTATCTGATGAAATTCTTGAAATGATTACCTTGAACAAGTTAACAAGATTAATGATATGATCCTCAGGATCAACAACTGAACAATGAAATGAACTGAGTGATTAATGAGTTAACATGATCGACATGATCAAAAATGAAAATGATGATTGAGGACTGTTGACTGTTGAATGATGAATGAGTGATTCTTATTGCCAGAAATTATACCATGGCGTCAGAAATCTTACTGTTCTTTGGTCTGAGGGGCTTGGCTCTTGCACAGGTCACACGCGATGCGAAAGTCCAATGATACTAGTCTGATGAACGATGATTTCAATGAGACATGACTCGGAAGGTAATATTCAAAATCACTCTCTGATACCAACTATGTAACACCCCAAACTAGGCAACTATTACAATGTCGTGGACCCCCAACTGGAACCCACCAGGTGAATGAAAATTAATGACTTAAATAATATAATTGTAGTACCGAACCACATTATATCATCAACTACTCCGATGAGGAGTTTCAAGTACAACACACCCAAGATAATACAGAATACATGTATATTTTATATGAAGATAAAATACACAACACTGAATGAAAATGAGTATCCAACGGAAATCTGCAGTGGAAATAAAATGAAGAAAAACGTGAATGACTGAAAGGACTGGGGCCCTCTACTAGTATCACTGGGACTCCTCGCCGTCAACGTTATCTTCTCGTGTTTATCCTTGCCATGACCTCAAAACAACATACCCCAATGGGGTCAGTTATACAGAACAACAATCCTCAAGAGTTGAATAAACACAAACATGATATATTTTAATTATGAAATTAAGTTGAAGAGGAGCATCATAGTACGCCCGTAATGGTATGTGCAAGTGCACAATACGAGTGTCCGGACACACCCGTCCTTGTACCTAATTAGTCTCACGGAGGTACATTACCGCGTGCACAGTCCATTGTGTCAGTGAACCCGAACACATGACCATCATGTGCCCAACTAAAAATTCCACACATCCCCACCCGGCCACGCAATATGAACCCAGAAGGTCATATGAACAAGAATGACCATGAAGAATATTAATGAATAACAATCCGAAAAAGTCAAGAATGACTCACCGAGATAAAATAATATTGAAGTGAATGATAGCTCAATGAAATGATTGGAACCGTCGTTCCTCATGAATGAAGTGATTATTCGACAATTACAAGTCTCAATACGGTTAATACATTATGAATGAGGTATGATTATGAATGAACAACAATGAAAGGAATGAATATCCTTTTAACCTAGTAAGAATTAACTTACACAATACCGGTGAAGAAAGTCCTTCCTCGAACAACATCCTAAAAAGAGATGTCGGTCTCTCGAACAACCTTGAATAATACAATTACCAATAATCCGATTAATAAATGATTCAAACATGATCACAACCCACTTCAATAGTCGATACAACAATATCCAAACTCTTTGGGGCATTAAGACAAACACTTAGCAAATATTCATCCTTTGATTATAATCAACCCCAACTATATCGGAACCAAACTCCAAAATGAGTAGTTCAATCCAACAAAACACCTCCTCAGTAATCCAATAGGAATCCACAAATCAAGTTAATGACAACTTCTAATCGAAAACCCCAAATATCAAAGTCAACTCTAAAGTGTTCTTGATTAATTCTCCAAATATTCATCAAATCCGAAAAACACATCAATAAATCCATAGGAATACATGTATCCAAGGTAGATAATCCATATCTAACATATTCCAACTTAAAACCAAGCTTACACGAAGAGATAGGAAGGAAAACATTCAAAATCCGAAATTCTAGATCCAAGAAGTTATTACCTTGATTTGATGTGTTGGAGAGGATGAAATAATGATTAACCCGAATGATAAGCTTGAAGATGATGGTAGATGGATTCAGCTCGAAGAAATCTCTCCAAAATGCCCGAAATCGCCCAAAGCCGTCGAATGAATGAAGAGAGAATGAAAAATGATGAAACTGGACTAGACTGTCCAATTTATATTGTTCCAGTTTAGCGTACGCTATGACCTGATATGTAGCGTGCGCTAACGGGTTAACCGGACAGTCCAGTAAGCTCTGACTGCCTCATTAGCGTACGCTACATACTTGGTAGCGTGCGCTAACATCCTCCCGATAGTGTGCGTTAACTCAAAAAGTTAACATGCGCTAACTGATATCTGATGCCCAGTGACTGAAGTCCAGAACCACCTGTTCTCTGATCTGCTCGCGATAGCGTACGCTACACCCAAAACTCAGTGTGCGCTACTACACCATTAGCGTATGCTAATATCCACTCATAGCATACGCTATGAATTATTCCAAATCAGTCCAGTACCCACTGGACTCTCCCTGATCGACCTTAGCGTGCGCTACACTGCTAGCATAGTGTGCGCTATCCGAAATCACTAGCGCACACTACTTACCATTCGTAGCATGCGCTACTACAACTTAGCTGCAGTCCGGTGCCTTCTGGACTGTCTGCCTGAACCACGCTAGCGTGCGCTAATGCTGAGAGGTAGCGTGCGCTACCCGTACTCAATTAGCGCATGCTAAAGAGAGTACGTAGCGTGCGCTACTCCTCACACACAGCCCACTAATAAGATGACAATGATGATAACCATGGATTGACCCTCCAATCAGGTAGAAAGACGAATAATAACTGATACACGATACAAATTACTCTGAATAGTGAATATAATGATTGACTATGAATGATGAATGATTATTGATGAGTGAAAAATACTGAGTGACAATTACTAAATGATAATTACTAAATGATGATGACTGAATTACAACCGTGTATTACACCTAGTGAGGTTTGTGTATACAAAAAGTGCGATGGAAACGTGCTGGTGTTTCTTGTACTGTACGTAGATGATATACTTCGAATTGGAAACAATGTGAAGGTATTATCAGACGTAAGGGTATGGCTATCTGAGCAGTTCGATATGAAGGATTTGGGAGAAGCTGGGCACATCCTTGGTATTAATATCTTTCGAGATCGCAAGAAAAGGATGTTGTGCTTATCTCAGGCATCCTATATCGATATGGTGCTAAAGCGGTTCAGCATGGAGAATTCCAAGAAAGGTTTCTTATCTTACAGACATAGAATTCAGCTATCTAAGGCTATGTGTCCTATGACATAGAAGGAGATAGATGACATGAAGCTGGTCCCTTATGCTTTGGCAGTGGGAAGTCTCATGTATGTTATGCTTTGCACTAGGCCTGATATCTGTCATGATGTAGGCATGGTGGCGAGATATCAGTCGAACCCAGGACTTGGACATTGGATTGCTGTCAAGCATATACTCAAGTACCTGAGAAGGACTAGGGAGCATATGCTTGTATATCAATCGGATACACTTTGTCCTTTGGGTTATACTGACTCGGATTTCAGTGCGGAGAAAGAAAAGTAGAAATCAACTTCCGGATATGTTTTCACTTTGGGAGGTGGAGCCATCAGTTGGATGAGTGTGAAGCTGAAATGCATAGAGGACTCTATCATGGAAGCCGAGTATGTACCAGCCTCAGAGGCAGCTAAAGAGGCGGTATGGCTCCTAAAGGATTTGGGTGTGATTCCTAGTTTGCCTAGGAGTATTACACTTTATTGTGATAATACCGGTGCTGTTGCAAATTTGAAGGAACCACGGGCCCACAAAGCAAGCAAACATATCAAGCGCAAATATTATATCATTCGAGATTTTGTGAATAGAGGGAAGATCGTTGTCTCCAAGATAGCATCTGAAGACAACCTAGCTGATCCTTTCACGAAAGGGTTGCCCTCCAAGTCATTTGAAGGGCATGTGGAAGGAATGGGGTTGAGATGTATGGCAGCATTGCTTTGAGTATAAGTGGGAGATAGATAGACATAGTCTAGATAGTATACTTCAAAATCATGCTTTCAGTATAAGTGGGAGATTGTTAGGGTTGTATACGTCAAAGCATACTTTATGCTTGTATTACCGAATCTCCCGGTCTTTATCTATGAGAATATTTTATTCATTTATCACATGTTTTGCATATTTATTCACGCTATGGTTATGCAAATATAGTCTAAATTACTTTATATTGTAGATAATGTGGTGTGTCGTGTCACACAGAAGATCACATTATCGGTTCCTTATATAGTAATATTTAGTTCACAACCTATATAACATTAGACCGTTATGTGAGAGGTTGTAATATATGCTTGAGATTAGTTGATCTTGACCATTACCATATATTAGCATATTCGGTATACGTTGAACATGATCGAGGTGAGATAGATTCTTCTGTACTGACTATAAGAAGAACGTACATCTCGGACAATTATTATTTCTTATTCTAGTGATTAATATTTAATTATATATATATAATATTTATTGCATTGATTTATCATGGGTGAGCCACAATAATTGACTCAATATGCTCGATATTTTGGGCAATATTATTATTTATATGATAATTAATATTATAGCTAGAAATCGTGTCCCGACTAGTCGGGTTGATCATGTCCCTTGAGGCACTCGAAAGGATTATTATATTAAACCCTGCAGGTGGAATTAATTATCCGATATAATAATAAAGGTCGAGTGGTATACTCATGTATAATATATTAATTAACTAAAAGCTGTCAGTAGCTTAAATTAATTAATTGACGTGGAATATCTTAAACACGAGAAATAATTAATTCAAAAAGGATCCCAATTTCGTAATTTGGAATTTTGGTAGGAAGTGCAATATCAGTCTTTTAGTAGATTAAGTTGATATTAATAGAGTCTTAATATTAGGAAGAGTCCTAATATTGGAAAGAAGATATCTATTGGGAGTCCTTACCATATCCTCCTTAAGGTCCCTAGAGTAGCCCAAGACACCTATATATAGGAAATTGGTGTTGGCCGATTTTCATCATCATTATTGCCCAAGAAAATCGATTTTTGTGTGTGTTTAATTGTGGATCTTCACTTGTGTCTTGGATTCCACAATTTAGATAACACAATATTTTTCTAAAAATACCAAAATATTCAAGAAAAATAGAGAGAACAAAAATCGTGAGTTTCTTAAGAAGATAATTCGGCCGATTCATTGTAGTCCAAGTGGTCCGGTAGATTGTTGCCCACACGACATCCGGACGTAGGCGGGATATACTCTAAAAGATCTTGAGGTAGAAATACAAGAAGATCGGAGAGGAGTACGGAGAGGAGATAAATCGACCAAAAGGGATTTCCTACCACTTCTCGTCAAAGGTATAAATTACCGACCCCATGCGTAAATATGTGTATTTAATTGTTTGTTAATCTGTTTAGTTAATTAATTGACAAGCCTAAATAGATCCGGTTTTTATGTTGGTTAGTTTGTAAAAACCTTTCATAAAATATTTTCGACTTCCGCTGCGTTTTATATTCCAACAGTGCGCACCCCAGAGATCTCATCAGATCGTACCTGGTTAGACAACTAATAGCCGAATATTATTCGTAAGGAACCACAGATGCCTCGACGGACACTAATTGCTACCACAACACCACGTTCGACTCTCAAATAATGATTTCCAAGGGCCCCACTGGGCCCTACCTAGCACTACACATTTCTGGATTTTGTCCCGTACTCACAAGTACCGAATCTTTGAGGCCTGTCAAGTCTTACCTGGTTAAACTCAACATAAAATCACTCTCTGCCATCCCGTACTTGCAAGTACCGAATCGCAGAGGTCCCGTCACAACAATCGACAATAGATATCAAAATCAGGCAATCATCCTGAACAACACACAACCAACAAACATATCCACTGATAAACAGCACATCACAATATATATTCAGGTGTATAACAAACCAACCAATTTATCACAACTAACACAATTCCCTAAAAAGGAGTATTCACGTATAGGTTCAACTGAACGAGTCATCAAAAACGATCAATTCATATAATAATACCACAATTAGTGAGAATGAACAAACCATAAATTCATTATGCAACTTCAATTCACAAGATATAAATCATATAGACGAAATACTTGCCCTGATAATCGACACACGGATATTCATAAGAAAACAGCTTGATCGAAAAGCCCCAAAATATAATCCCATGAGAAGACGACAATGATACAATAACTAATAGAAAATCAGCTACTCACGATGAAAAATACGTCGAAAACTCGACTAGAAATCCATCGAAGCAATTAATCAAATATTAAATCCAAGGTTTCTCAAGAACACATTAATCCCCATCCGGATTAAATGAAACTTAGATATGGAAATTAAATCTATAGAATATGTTCGACAACACCCAATACCACTATCCAACTCATCAACAATGCACAAAAATGAACCCATAAGGAAATCCCAAAAATAGATAAATAGAGATTTTCAAGATATTACCTCAATTCGAATGAAGAATTAACAAAGGATGATGTTAAACACGAGCAAAAGCTCAATATATGATGTTGTTTGCCCAGCGGCCGAAACCCCTTGTCAAATTGCCCAAATGAGAGAGAGAAATGAAAGGCTAAAAAATACAATTGTCCTATTTATATAGCTGAACAAAACGGCCTAGAACACGATCCAAACAACACCATGTTGGTCCCCGTGTTCCAAAGGTTGCGTATACCTGAAGGAAACGACGCACAGACAAGACTCAGAAAGCAACGGGTTTTGCGCCGTGTCTCAAAAACTGCAAGACACTTGCGCCAAATATGGCTGTGTGTCTCGGTCGTGTCCTGCCTTGCAAGTACAGAGGCCTTCCCCGAAGCACAGCGCACACACACGGCCCTTACTCGGTTTTGTGATAATTGTTGCAGAATATGGTGCAATTAGTGCCGTTTTTATCGCATGTTCTTTCAGAATTGGCAAAAATGCCTCCGTGAGTTAACAATTCAAAATGAAAATGAACAACGACATCACATGACGTGTAATAATATGAATACACATACGAAGTATCACAGAATTAATGCCAACAAATTCACATTATACGACAAACACGACAACATAGTCTCAATATACACAGTCAACGAAAAAAAATTATGATCATTCACCAATCGAGGAACATTAAGCATAAAATAACAAATAGTCAAAATAACTGAAAAGGGAAAAATCTCGGGTATTACAATAACTGAGCAAAAATATTTTGTATGCGAAAGGCTATGCAAATGCTTGTTGTATGTTTTAGTGTACATTTATGTGTGTTATGCTGCTTACAATGACCTCCTATATATAGGTGTTAACATTAGGTAGTGAATTAAATCTGGGCATCAATGACAGATTTAATGTGGTTTAGTGAAACTAAAATTGCCACATTAAGACACACTTAAGATACACAACTAGTGTCTTCTAAATGCTTATCATTTCATTTCAATAGTAAAAAATTAGAGGAGTTTTTCAACGTTTACCAAAAGAAAACCGTAAACCAGGAGAGAACTCTGTTTCATTTCAATACTAAAAAATTAGAGGAGTTTTTCAATGTTTACCTGAGGAAAGCCATAAACCAGAAGAGAACTCTTTTGGACCAGAGGCACATCTCTTCTTGATGGTGGTTAACTATTCATTACAAGAAGAGTTACCAATGGGTAGGCTCGGTTGTGAAACTAATACTTCAGACAACCAAAAGTCAACTCAGTCTACCGAAGACCACCAAAGTACACCCCAGTTTAATTTCCAAGAACCAAGATCCAAGGCCCAAAGTTCAAGGCCCACGATCCACGAACCAGGCCCAGGCTGAGGCTGATTCGAGCCGAGTCGACCGGATAGGCAAGTGAGTGCGTGCGTATGGCCGAGCCACATCGAAGACTAGGGTCATAATCTTAGTAATGTTGCACACTCTCTCACTCTCTTCACTTTATTGATTGTCTTAACTTTATCACATATTAAACATGGAATGGGATCCTTCATATTTGCATTCATCTCAAATTGCCCTTTCAAATAGCTAACTTTAATCATTAATTTCTCACTCACAGTAAATTATTTTTGAAAAATTAGATATATTACATTATCTACTCCAAACATAGATCAACTATGGACCCTTTAATTTCACAAATATAAATCTTCAACCATTTGAAAAACAACTAAAAAATTGATATTTCAACAATACCCGCATGAGTGGAATTAATGCAGTTATAAATGTATACTATTTTGCTCAGTCCTCATAAGTGTTTATTTCATCAGGGTAGGTATGTTATGGCTTTAAACCTTCCTTAAAATCATATGATATACTAATGGCCTAGTTTACGTGATGCCTTGAATTATTCCTTCATAATGTATACCGAGATTCCCACAATAAAATCTCAACATATTTATGTTCTCCAATTGTATCCGTTTTGGCCATGAATATCACTTTATATTCATAAGTGTTTACATTTAAAGTGGCCCTAAGTTCGCACTTATATATTCTTGAAGAGTACCTTGCAATACTCCATCTTTATAAGGTTTGGAATTCATAACTGTAACACCCCGAGATATTCAGATTATATTACAGCGCCGTGGACCCCCACATGGGACCCACCAGGCTACAAACCAGAAAACTCCACTCGACTAACCATCCCGGTTAGCGAGGACACACATTTAATTATATGACATAAAAGTTACGCCCGGAGCGACCGGCGAAATGATCATCTACCAACAATGTAACAATTTAAAAGTAGTACAATACGGAGTTGAAATGAAAAGCCTAAGTACTCGCGAGTACACTCTATAAGTTTATAATTATTAGAACAACCAAATCGAAATGGACGAAAGAAATAGAAAGACCCAAATGCACATGTCAACGGCCCAGGCCACATCCTCGTACTGTCCCGGTGCCCGCTCGTCCGGATAGTCATAACCTGAAATCCATAACAAGAATTTCCCCAAAAATGGGTCCCCCAACGGGGCTAGCAATTACGCTAGGAGAAGTAATCAAGGCAAACCAATCGCTTACACATTTCATAGTAAATGCACCAATATCATTTCAAAACCAAAAACTAGACATGTCTTTTCCGGAAACAAACAGTCAAATAATTTGCCTTGGGAACAGAGTAATATCATAGATCCCGCCCGAGGCCTCTAAGGACCCTCCCGAGCTGGCCACATTATAAAAACAAAACACGCACATGCATCGCCTTGGGATTAGAGTAATATCATTTATCCCGCCCGAGGCCTCTAAGGACCCTCCCGAACTGGCTAGCTATACAAACTCATGAATCCGGGACAAAAACCTTTGGATTCCCTCCTTGATCCCGTCGGACCAACACGAGGTGAGCAAATCACACACAAAATACATTACCATTCCACGTTAAGCATAAAGGTTTCCAAAAAATACTTGCCTTGAATAATTGACGACGCAACGAACGGAAAGGATAATCACCGACGAATGCTAGGAATCAACGGAACCGAACCTAACGATTCGAAGAACATAATTACAACCAACTCTAGACGATTACGGAAATGGAATACACCCGAAAACCCGCCTACGATTCATGTATATTCGTACAAAAATAACAACGAGGGCGGATCACAACCAAACCCTCTCCATTCCGCAAAACCATGAAAATATACCATGAATCCGTAGGGAAACTAAGGATATTGACAAGTTTAATCATATTCATCATGAATCCACCAACAAAATGGAACGGATCGGAAGAAAAACCCAAAAAACCCAAATCGCCCAAAAGTAGGGTTCTAAGAGATTTACCTTGGATTGATGATGAAGAACACAAGTAGGTGTTGTTAATCTACTTCAAAAACTCAAGGTAGAGGATGCCTGAAATAATCGAAGGGAAGAATCGCTCGGAAATCGCCTGGAGAGGTGATGCATCGCGGGCAGAGAAGAAATGAAAATGATGTGTTCATCTGGGTCAACTCTCTGGTTTATATAGCCAGGGAGTGTTAGCGCGCGCTAATCCTCAAGGTTAGCGTGCGCTAACGGGATAAAATTACAGGCCAAAATAGTTAGCGTCCAGTCCAGTAGCCAGACTTCTGGCCGTTAGCGTGCGCTACTCCAAATGTAGCGTGCGCTAATAACCTATCGGTAGCGCGCGCTATCGATCAATAGCGTGCGCTACCTGGGCATCAGTCGAGTCCAGTGACAAACTGTCCAGAACTCACTTGATCCGTTAGCGTGCGCTACCCTACAAGCGTAGCGTGCGCTAACTGGCACCTGACCGGGTTCAGTAGTAAACTGTCAAGTACTGGACACTCACGCTAGCGCACGCTACCGAGCATCATCAGCGTGCGCTAGCCTCTCGACATTAGCGTGCGCTAGTCTATGTAGCGTACGCTAATACGCCAGTCTAGAAGGCTGGAAAAATAGCACTGCCACTCCCAGGGCTAACTCGCTAGCGCGCGTTACGAAACAAACGTAGCGTGCGCTACTAAGGGACCCCTAGCGTGCGCTATGCAGAAAAAATAGCGTGCGCTAGGTACGAAATATGAACGGTCCAAAACACCGGAATGTGAACGAGACGTTAAACGGAACATCTCAAGACGCATCGAAACATAGAATGGATACACGGCAACCCCGAAACAGCGGTTCCGTATAACAATAACGAGAATCAGATTAATAGATGAAGGAAAAGATACACTATAAGATACACGAGGGTCACTACGACCGAGAAATACATCAAAAATAAAAATACAAGGGAAAGAAAAATGCGGATATTACATTCTACCCCTCTAGAAAACAAGTTTCGTCCTAAAACTTAAGAAACAAACAACTCAGGGTATCCAGCACGCATGCTATCCTCGGTTTCCCAAGTTGCCTCCTCGACTCCGTGTCTCGACCACTGCACCTTGACCAAAGGGATGGTCTTATGCCTCAGTCGTTTCTCCCGATGTTCTAAAATCTTCAAAGGACGTTCCTCAAAAGTAATATCCTCGGCGACGTCAATCTCACCATAATCGATGACGTGACTAGGATCTGGGACATTTTTCCTCAGCTGGGAAACATGAAAAACACTATGAACATGACTCAAGGTCGGGGGTAACGCCAAACGGTATGCTAACCCACCGACTCGCTCAAGAATCTCGAAGGGTCTAATAAATCTCGGACTCAACTTCCCCTTCTTCCCGAAACGGAAAACTCCTATCGTCGGCGACACCTTCAGCAAAACGTGGTCTCCCACCTCGAATTCTAAAGGTCGACGACGGACATCGGCATATGACTTCTGTCGACTCTGGGCCGTCAACATCCATTCTCGAATTAATTCTATCTTCCGCCTCGTCTCTAAAACGACATCCGGCTCGGTCCCGACCAAATCGGACGCCTCATTCCAACAAATCGGTGATCGACATCGCCGCCCATAAAGTGCCTCGTACGGTGCCATCCGAATCGATGCGTGCCAACTATTGTTGTACGTGAACTCGATCAATGGCAAATGCTCCTCCCAGTCACTACCCCAATCGAGAGCACAAGCACGCAATAAATCCTCGAACGTCTGGATAGTGCGTTCCGACTGTCCATCTGACTGGGGATGAAAAGAGGTACTCAAATGCAAACGGGTACCCAACGCCTTATGCACCGCCTGCCAAAAGTGCGATACGAAACGGCCATCACGATCCGAAACAATAGACTTCGGAGTACCGTGAAGCCTCACAATCAGTGCGATAAATATACGGGCCAACTTCTCCGGGCCCCAAGTGTCCTTGATGCCCAGAAAATGTGCCGACTTGGTCAGACGATCAACAATCACCCAAACCATATTCATGCCCGATTTCGATCTCGGGAAACTCGTAATGAAATCCATCGATATATCTTCCCATTTCCATTCCGGAACGGGAAGTGGCTGCAATAACCCAACCGGTCGCTGATTCTCGATTTTGACCTGCTGACAAGTCAAACATTTCGCTACAAACTGCGCGACCTCCTCCTTCATATCATTCCACCAGAAATTCCTCCTTAGGTCCTTGTACATCTTACTCGAACCAGGATGAACGGAGTAAGGTGTAGCATGGGCCTCGCGCAGAATACTCTGCCTCAAATCTAAGTCATTCGGCACACAAAGCCGACTCTGGAATCTCAAAACACCATCCTCATGGATCAAAAAGCCAGGAGACTTTCCCTTAAGAATGTTCTCTCGGATTTGAGTAATCATCGGATCCTCCAACTACTTCAGCTTAATTTCGTCGATCAAAGACGATGAAATCTCTAAAGCACAAAGTTGCCCGACAGTCCTAGGCAACAAAACCTCAATATCTAACTCGATCAAAGTCCGCCGAAGCTCAGAATGAGACGTAAGGACCTCAAGCGTTCTCAACGCAATCGGTTTCCGGCTCAAGGCGTCGGCCACGACGTTCGCCTTGCCCGGATGATAAAGGATTTCAAGGTCATAATCCTTAATCAGCTCTAACCACCTCCTCTGCCTCATATTCAACTCCCGCTGAGTAAATATGTATTTCAGGCTCTTATGATCGGTAGAAACCTGACATGTAGAGCCGAAAAGATAGTGACGCCAGATCTTGAGCGCAAAAACGACTGCCGCTAACTCCAAATCATGAGTAGGGTAGTTAAGCTCATACGGCCTCAACTGTCTCGACGCAAAGGCAATGGTCTTGCCGTGCTGCATCAATACGCACCCAAGACCCTGGCCCGAAGCATCGCTATAAACGGCGAATCCCTCGTTGCCACATGGCAACGCCAAAACTGGGGCTGAAGTCAAACGCTTCTCGGATCAAGCTTCTCGTCATTCCGCATTTAACTTCTCGGATTTCTGAGTAATCGCGTAAGTGGCCGAGCTAGTTTTGAGAAACCCTCGACTAACCTACGGTAGTAGCCAGTCAAACCCAAGAAACTACGGACCTCCTTCACATTTGTGGGCGGTGCCCAATCCAGCACTGCCTCAATCTTCTGCGGATCCACTCGAACTCCCTCGGCTGAAATCACGTGACCCAAAAACATCACTTCCTTCAGCCATAACTCACATTTCGAGAACTTCGCATAGAGTTGCTCGGTCCTAAAAATGTCTAACACTACCCACAAATGATGGGCATGCTCTTCCTCGTTCCTCGAATAAATAAGAATATCGTCAATGAAGACGACGACACACTTATCCAAATACTCGATAAAGACTTTGTTCATCAACTGCATGAACACCGCCGGCGCGTTAGTTAACCCGAAAGGCATAACTACAAACTCATAATGTCCGTATCTCGTCCGAAAAGCCGTTTTTGGCACATCGGACTCCCTCACCCGGAGCTGATAGTACCCCGATTTCAAATCAATCTTCGAGAATACCGCAGCTCCCTGCAACTGATCGAACAAGTCATCAATCCTCGGCAAAGGATACTTGTTCTTGATGGTTCACGTAGTGAACCATCCTTCTTACGCACAAACAGGACCAGTGCGCCCCAAGGCGAAGCGCTCGGTCGAATATAACCGGACTCAAGAAGCTCACTCAATTCCTTCTTCAGCTCGGCCATCTCTGAAGGTGCCATGCGATACGGCGCCTTTGAAATCGGATCCGCACCCGGCTCTAACTCTATAGCAAACTCAACCTCACGATCCGGTGGCAATCCCGGTAACTCGTCAGGAAATACATCAGGAAACTCACTAACGACTGGAATCGACGAAAGCTCGACTCCACCATCCTCTGCCTTCAAGGCATAGCACCAATAACCAGTACACCCCTTTCGCAGGAGACTCATCGCCTTTAAGGCATTAATAACGAACTTCTGGTTTCCCCTCTTTCGCCCTGCGAAAGAGTGTTCGGTGCCGTCCTCGGCTAACATAGTGATGATTCTCGTGCGGTAGTTCATGATCGCGCCATGCCGCTCAAGCCAATCATCCCCGAGAATCAAATCCTCACCCTCAATATTAACGACAATAAGATTAGAGGGCCAAGCTCTCTCACAAATAAACACAGAGCAGTCTCGGACTTCTCGATCACCGATAATTCTATCACCGCTAGGGAGTTTAACAACGAAAGGCTCGCAAGGTGACAAGTAGTCGAGACTCAGATGGCGTACACACTCTAGAGAAATGAATGAATGTGCAGCACCCGAATCAAAAAGCACACCGACAGGATGAGAATGGATATGAACGGTACCTGTCGCCACAGTAGCTGCTGGGTCATCGGCCCTCCTCATCTCGTATATACGCGGCTGGGCGGAGCCGACACTGGAAGCTCCTCCTCTAGCGGGTTGACCCCGACCCCTACCTCGGTCGGCACTCGGTGGAGGCGGCGGAGCAAATGAGCCCTGGTTCACGCTCGGCTCCATAGGTACTGGTTGAGAAGAACGGGCGCCGCGAAGCTGTCTGATCTGTTCACAAAAGGGGGCCTTGTGGCCCAACTGTCCACAAGTATGACAAGTAAACTTCGGACGAGGACATAGTCGGATCCTATGGCCCTGTACACCACAGTTAAAGCATGTGGGTTCACGAGCGGAGGTTCCGGCGGCACCCCGAAATCTCCCAGAGAAACGAGCCGAAACGCCCGTAGAAATATTTGCAGACTGAGACTTCTGCTGGCCTCCACTCTTGGGACCAGAAAAATTTCCGACCGACTTCTGCTTCATGCTCTCACGAGCCAAATCACTAGCCGTCACCGACATATCATAAGCGAGGGCCCTACTCTGATAATCCTTCAAAGTAGTGCAGACGAGTCCAGACATGTAGTCCCGAATGGACAGTTTCATCCTCCTGGAAAAATGGAAAATTTTGTCGCTCTCAGCGACAACTTGGGTCTTCACATAACCCAACTCCTTGTTAAAATCGGCAATAGCTTGGGATACGGGAATATCCCGTGGTTGAGCATCATAGAAAGCATGCACTCGAGCCTGTCTCACCGGCCACGGACAATATTAGGTCTCCATCAATTCTTGGAATTCGGCCCACGAAGCAACATGATCTTTGGGACCAACGGCCTGCCACCAATCTGTAGCATCCCCCGTGAGAAAGTACTGAGCAATAGGGACCTTACGGTCCTGGGCGATTGGTAGCAAGAAGACCTTCGATATCTCCTTGATCCACCCTTTCCTGCCGATCGGGTCCGAAGCTCCCGAACCGAGGAGGATGCATCTTGATGACATCCTCGAAGCCGATCCGCTCCGCCCCGATTAGCATGGGCTTGATCGGGTTCCGACCACGAGCTATAGCCGCCATCGGTTAACCATTTGCCGCATAATGGCCGCAATACCAAGATCGGCGCGCTCCCGAGAAGAAGCATGACTGTGACGGTCACCGGCACGCTGGCTCTCAAGAATGCGACGTGGCCGCCCCACCGGCCGCCCCACGTCCTCGGCCGCGTCCACGACCACGACCACGACCACGGTTTCCTCCGCATCCATACCGATGTTGAGAGATAATGTAGTACATCGATGATGAGTAAGGAAGGAAAAGCAACTACGATTCAAAAGTGGAAATACAATGCAAGAAACAAAAGAGCCGAATAAGAAAACTTACGAGCACTGGAAGTACTGGGATGCTGGCAGCGGTGTGACAATGTGCAAAACAAAACACGACTAGACCCAAATAACCAACAAGCCTAGGTATCCATAAACCTAGATCTCCGATACCATTTTCTGTAACACCCCGAGATATTCAGAGTATATTACAGCGCCGTGGACCCCCACATGGGACCCACCAGGCTACAAATCAGAAAACTCCACTCGACTAACCATCCCGGTTAGCGAGGACACACATTTAATTATATGACATAAAAGTTACGCCCGGAGTGACCGGCGAAATGATCATCAACCAACAATGTAACAATTTAAAAGTAGTATAATACGGAGTTGAAATGAAAAGCCTAAGTACTCGCGAGTACACTCTATAAGTTTATAATTAATAGAACAACCAAATCGAAATGGACGAAAGAAATAGAAAGACCCAAATGCACATGTCAACGACCCAGGCCAACATCCTCGTACTGTCCCGGTGCCCTCTCGTCCGGATAGTCATAACCTGAAATCCATAACAAGAATTTCCCCAAAAACGGGTCCCCCAACGGGGTTTGCAATTACGCTAGTACAAGTAATCAAGGCAAACCAATCGCTTACACATTTCATAGTAAATGCACCAATATCATTTCAAAACCAAAAACTAGACATGTCTTTTCCGGAAACAAACAGTCAAATAATTTGCCTTGGGAACAGAGTAATATCATAGATCCCGCCCGAGGCCTCTAAGGAACCTCCCGAGCTGTCCACATTATAAAAACAAAACACGCACATGCATCGCCTTGGGATCAGAGTAATATCATTGATCCCGCCCGAGGCCTCTAAGGACCCTCCCGAACTGGCTAGCTATACAAACTCATGAATCCGGGATGAAAACCTTTGGATTCCCTCCTTGATCCCGTCGGACCAACACGAGGTGAGCAAATCACACACAAAATACATTACCATTCCACGTTAAGCATAAAGGTTTCCAAAAAATACTCGCCTTGAATAATTGACGACGCAGCAAACGGAAAGGATAATCACCGACGAACGCTAGGAATCAACGGAACCGAACCTAACGATTCGAAGAACATAATTACATCCAACTCTAGACAATTACGGAAATGGAATACACCCGAAAACCCGCCTACGATTCATGTATATTCGTACAAAAATAACAACGAGGGCGGATCACAACCAAACCCTCTCGATTCCGCAAAACCATAAAAATATACCATGAATCCGTAGGGAAACTAAGGATATTGACAAGTTTAATCATATTCATCATGAATCCACCAACAAAACGGAACAGATCGGAAGAAAAACCCAAAAACCCCAAATCGCCCAAAAGTAGGGTTCTAAGAGATTTACCTTGGATTGATGATGAAGAACACAAGTAGGTGTTGTTAATCTACTTCAAAAACTCAAGGTAGAGGATGCCTGAAATAATCGAAGGGAAGAATCACTCGGAAATCGCCTGGAGAGGTGCTGCGTCGCGGGGAGAGAAGAAATGAAAATGATGTGTTCATCTGGGTCAACTCCCTGGTTTATATAGCCAGGGAGTGTTAGCGCGCGCTAATCCTCAAGGTTAGCGTGCGCTAACGGGATAAAATTACAGGCCAAAATAGTTAGCGTCCAGTCCAGTAGCGAGACTTCTGGCCGTTAGCGTGCGCTACTCCAAATGTAGCGTGCGCTAATAACCTATCGGTAGCGCGCGCTATCGATCAATAGTGTGCGCTACCTGGGCATCAGTCGAGTCCAGTGACAAACTGTCTAGAACTCACTTGATCCGTTAGCGTGCACTACCATACAAGCGTAGCGTGCGCTAACTGGCACCTGACCGGGTTCAGTAGTAAACTGTCCAGTACTGGACACTCACGCTAGCGCACGCTACCGAGCATCATCAGCGTGCGCTAGACTCTCGACATTAGCGTGCGCTAGTCTACGTAGCGTACGCTAATACGCCAGTCCAGAAGGCTGGAAAAATAGCACTGCCACTCCCAGGGCTAACTCGCTAGCGCGCGCTACGAAACAAACGTAGCGTGCGCTACTAAGGGACCCCTAGCGTGCGCTATGCAGAAAAAATAGCGTGTGCTAGGTACGAAATATGAACGGTCCAAAACACTGGATTGTCAACGAGACGTTAAACGGAACATCTCAAGACGCATCGAAACATAGAATGGATACACGGCAACCCCGAAACAGCGGTTCCGTATAACAATAACGAGAATCAGATCAATAGATGACGGAAAAGATACACTGTAAGATACACGAGGGTCACTACGACCGAGAAATACATCAAAAATAAAAATACAAGGGAAAGAAAAATGCGGATATTACAATAACAAGTCTCCACGACTTAACCTCACCATAATTCACATGTTATTTCACTTGGATTGATTTTAAGGATGAGCATTGAACATTCATACTGTTCCAAGTGCTCGACTAAGCTCACATAGCTTAGTTATTCCTTTAAACCAAGTTCGTAGAATCTCCACTTTGCATGGTTGGATTACCACGATGATGTAACACCCCCAATCCACTCAGGGATATTACACGCCGTAGACCCTTTCCTCGAGGATCTACCAGGCTGATAACTAAAATCAAACATCTAAACATCGCCTTTAAGGCTAAAATGACTCAGTAGACCGACTTGGTCTTTCAATAATAACATACAACTCAATTCCAAACACATACCCACGCAGGGGTCAAAATACAATAAACTCCCATACAACGGGAAAAAGATACTGCAGCGGAAAAGAAAATACAACTAGACCAATACGACATCAACGGATCCTCGTGTGATTAGTATCGTTCATCTTTCATCATCCTTCGTGCCGACCCTGTGCCATGCTCCAAAACTTGAATGCAAAAATAGACATCCACCCCCCGAATACTCGGGGGTTAGCAAAACTCCACTGTTTTGCTAGTGCAAGTACAAGTGCAAAAATACGAGCCATACAATTCACATTCCACGAATAACAATAATCAGGAATCCTCAAAGATTCAAATACAATGAAATGAATATTTCCCAAGGCAAGAGTTTGAGTAAAACTTTCCAAATCCGAAAGATCACAATTAACGAGAACGGTTTGCAAAATGGTTTAAAATACCCTCGGGAGTTTTAATAGAAAACAATTTAGGATTATCAAATCCTTGTCTTTCCAAAATCAACAGGGTCACAGCCCAAAGGTTTTGTTTTCGCAAATAGAAAACCGACAACAATTCACAGGGCCAGAGCCCAACATCACGTGTCCTCGACGGACATAAAAATCAACACAACGTAATTACGCACGCGCATCGCCTAGGATCGGGACGAAGCCACAAATCCCACTCGAGGCCTCGAAGGACCCTCCCGAGCTGGCTAGCTAAACAAATCACACACATGCATCGCCTAGGACCGGGACGAAGCCACAAATCCCACTCGAGGCCTCGAAGGACCCTCCCGAGCTGGCTAGCTAAACAAATCACACACATCTCACGGTTGGATCAATCGCTTGTTGCATCCTGGCCACATGATCGCATGCCATGTGCCACCGTAGATTATCTTTGGCGCTCACGGTTGGATCAATCACTTGTTGCATCCTGGCCACATGATCGCATGCCATGTGCCACCGTAGTTTTTCTTAGGCTCTCACAGTTGGATCAATCGCTTGTTACATCCTGGCCACTTGATCACATGCCATGTGCCACCGTAGGCCCCGCCCACATTCACACAATCACACACATAGCACAATGCAACAAAGATATCCAAACAATTCACTCAGAGGCATCAAACACTTAGCAAAACACCACGTCAACCACAACGCACTGAAGTGAAATAATATACGTCCACACGCAATACCAAGTGCAATATCAACACCAAACATATCCATAGAAATCACATAGTCATTCTCAAACCACACCATTCACAAAACACACGCATTTTGAAAGCAAGCCTCTAACAAGGCTAAATCGAATCTTTCGAAAGTTCAAAACAAACGATCAAATAAACATATAGAGACGGTCACTAATTATCGTATCCATAAAACAAGAATTATATGGACAAGGTACTTGACTCGAAATCGGCACGCAAGTATTCCGACAAACACGGCTCAACCGGAAAGCTTCGAAACGCCCGATGCTATCGAAAAGGAAGACGACAACGAACGGAAGGGTTCAACTCGGTTTCTTCGTAAGAAACTCGACCCTAACATCATATAATCCATAAATCAACAATCATACGAGGAAGGATAATCGCAGAACGCCCGAAAACCCCTCTAAGATATTTTACCGGACACCTTTAAGGCGTCGGTCAAGAACTCGACCCAAATAACGAATCGATACGATCCAACCATGGAATAACAAGGAAAATGTTATAATACATCTAAATAATCATCAATCCATCACAATCCTAAGTTAAATCGGATTAAACGGATGAAAACAACCAAAACACCCAAATTCCCCAAAACTAGATTTCTAGGAAATCTGACCTGATTCGGTAGATCGGAGGATGTTATAGGATGGATGATTGATGATATGAACCTCAAAACTTCATGGATTAATTTTCTAACAACATGGAACCATGATAAAGACACATTCAGCCGCGGAAGGGAAGAAAACGGGTGAGGAAAATGATGAAAAACATGCTGCCAGGCCTTATATAGCCGGACACTGCCGGACGCTTACGTACGTAACCGGCCGGGCCCTTACGTACGCAACCGGCCATGGCCGAAGTCTCTGCCCAGAAATGCCGGCATCGTTACGTACGTAACCGGCCTTACGTACGTAACTGCCGAGCACTACCGGCCGTAACTCGCCCAGTGCCGGCCTGGGCCCAGACTGCCCGGCCATGACTCGGCCGGGGCCAACTCCGACGTCCCGAACGACCCCGAAACCCGAACCTGAATACGAATCGAAGATACGGTTACGAAGTACTCTCAAAGACGAATCCGAGCACTAAGAGAACACACGATTCCGACCACCCGAAGGCTCGAAATTCGACAACGGAAAGTAATTACCCCAAACTTTGGGAAATTACGAAAATGGCCCAAAACGCCCGAAAATCACGATACGTGATCGAATAACCAAACCGAAGTTCACAACACGTCAAAAAAAGTTAAACGTACTTACGGGAAACTCGAAACAGCAGTTTCGGACGAGATTCGCAAGAATCAAACTCGAGTGCGGAAAAGTCGCCAAAAAGCACGAAACTCAACAAAATGACACCGAAACGAGCTCGGATGACAAAAAGTGCAGAATTAATCATTCTCGGAATGACGAAATGGTCATGAGCGAGTCGTCAAACGGACTTTCTACAAAAAAAAAGAAATTACCGGAAATCGAAATTACGGGTATTACATTCTACCCTCCTTAAAAGAAGTTTCGTCCCGAAACTTAAAACAAGTAGGGAGAAGAAATATCCCCGCCAGGAAAACTCGACGAGATACACAAAAACCGAAAACTCGCGCCCGACGGTGAAACGTTGCAAGAAATGCAAAGAGACATACGACGTGAAAACACGCTCTACGACGACCAACACAATGCCACCGATAGAGACACAATAAAACCAACAAGTGTCAAGCGTCATCAAACAGATAATACAATCAAGTCGATTATCCGAACAATCGCAAAACACAACGAACGGAAATCAACACGATTGACCAACCTAACGGTACATCAATCAACACGCGAGCCAATCGCTGAACAAATACGGAATTCCACCGCCCAAGGGTTGGAAGATCGAAAACAAGACTAATTTCCCGAATTTAAGGGAATTAGGAAGGAGCCTGAATGCTCAACAATCACGAAACGAGAACAAAAACCGAACAAACAAACGATCGAACCACAACGGTCGAGACAACAAAAATCGAACAATCATGTTCGAATCACGAAGAACAATAAAATTCAAACAACAACTCCCAGATTCACGTCTCGGCTCGAGACAATATTTGATCCGGTGAAAACAACAAGATGTGATTCACATAATATCCATAGGAAAAGGAATAGCAATTGAAAAGTCACAACGACAAACGAGTAATTTCGAAACACCACACTCGATCGATCAACAAAAGCAAGGGATAGGGCAAGCTCAGAAAATGTTAACGAACATATACGAGTCGACAGAGTCGAAAATACAGAAGTTCAAAATCCGATCCACTTCGAATAAAAGAACTAGTAGAACCAAAAGATGTTACATCCGAACAAGGTTCACAAGAATCGAACCGAACTCGGAAAAGTCACAGCGATAACCAGATTGACCCAAAACAAGATTACAGCTTGTCCAATCGATGAAATCGAAATACAGAACAAGTTCAGTAAGTATCAACGAATACGAACGAGTCGATAGAATTGAGAAAGAGAAAATGCAGAAGCCAAAAATAATACGGGTATTATATTCGACCCCTTCTAAAAGAAGTGTCGTTCCCAAAACTCACAACACGAAATCAAGGTGACAACACAACAAGCAACTGACAGAAACATCCTTCAAAGGCCTCTCAAAGCCGATTCCGATGACTGTGCTGAAGCGCGAACTTCGAAAGTCTCGGTAGCCAATTCGCAAAACTGAATTCGGTGTCCCTCGAGTCCACACTTGAAATGTGTTACCGACGAGAAGGACAATTTACACGTGCATGCCCCGGCACATCACGGTTGAAACGTCTCGGCTCGGCATATCGAAAATACAAATGCTCGATACAATGGAACAAAACACCGCAAAACAACATACCGGAGATGCCAACTCAGCATAACATATCAACGCATACAAAAATCACAACAACAACGGCATCGTTCGACGATTACAACATCCCGAACGATAGCCATCACACAATCACAAACATCATGAAACAATCACCCATGTGTATAAACGCACAAAAATCCAAGCTTTAACAACTCACACTAGTGCGACAACACGCAAATCACCACGAGGCGATAAACAGTAAACACCAGTTCACACCTCTCACAGAGGGCTAACAAAACATATGCGTGGCGAACGACTCAACGTTCACACCACCAATTCAATCACAATTCGGAGGGCTAACACCCTAACAACAATACCAACATCATACACACCTTCTCCGACCACAAGCACGAAATGATGGGTTTTAAAAACGAAAACCACCTTTTGAAAATAGTTTGGAAACACCGGTTGATCTTGAGTATCATTTTACAAAAAGTAGTGCAAACATTGTTATCGAGACTTTGAAAATCGTCTTGCGTTTGAACAAAAATGAGGACACCTTCTCTTAGTGAAAGACTTTCAGAATATTCGACCCTCGGGTCTAAGTAAAAGTGTTTATAAAACATTGAAAATATCTCAAAACATTTTGGTCCTCGAGTTAGAAGAATTTTGAAACATATTGTGGCACCTTGGATGTACCACAAGAAAATAATTCATTTTAAAAGTACGTCTCAAAATTTATTTTCTAAGATACTCAAGATTTTCAAAGATAATTCAATGGGCTAGAATGCCCAAAAATTTCAGGTAATTACACGGAACATTATAACGCCGTGGGCCCCACGCCAGAACCCACCAGGATAAAAACCATTTACAAAAACGTCAAAAGGCTGATGACGGTAATATTTCAAAAACTCACAGAAGCCATTTACAAAGTACTAAATACCGTCATAAGAATTTCGACAAAACGATCAAGGCCACAATTCCAAAAACTCGGTTAAGGGAATCGGTTTTCGAAATAAAACTCAGTCGGTGCAATTCCGAAAGCCATTACAAAAGAACTCACGCAGCGGATAAAAGAAATGCAGTCCAACATGCACAATCCAGCAACACTACTCCCCATATGAACGAAATATGAGAGTCCAATAACCACATATCACGAAATCAAAATCCATAAGAGGATTCCGTCACTTAACAAATAATCATAAAAATAGCTCGTGTCACACGAGGCACAACACAAGGAAGGGAGACTTACATCCACAGGTCGCACGAAGATAATGATCGCCCCACGATTCTAATCACGACAAACCAACTCAGACGACGCGTCGCGACATGACTCAGTCAGATAAAATCCGACGAGACAAAACTCAACAGACCCTACTTGACCCGACAGCCTAGGTTTCCACAACCTAAGCTCCAATACCATTTATGTAACACCCCCAATCCACTCAGGGATATTACACGCCGTAGACCCTCTCCTCGAGGATCTACCAGGCTGATAACTAAAATCAAACATCTAAACATCGCCTTTAAGGCTAAAATGACTCAGTAGACCGACTTGGTCTTTCAATAATAACATACAACTCAATTCCAAACACATACCCACGCAGGGGTCAAAATACAATAAACTCCCGTACAACGGGAAAAAGATACTGCAGCGGAAAAGAAAATACAACTAGACCAATACGACATCAACGGATCCTCGTGTGATTAGTATCGTTCATCTTTCATCATCCTTCGTGCCGACCCTGTGCCATGCTCCAAAACCTGAATGCAAAAATAGACATCCACCCCCCGAATACTCAGGGGTTAGCAAAACTCCACGGTTTTTCTAGTGCAAGTACAAGTGCAAAAATACGAGCCATACAATTCACATTCCACGAATAACAATAATCAGGAATCCTCAAAGATTCAAATACAATGAAACGAATATTTCCCAAGGCAAGAGTTTGAGTAAAACTTTCCAAATCCGAAAGATCACAATTAACGAGAACGGTTTGCAAAATGGTTTAAAATACCCTCGGGAGTTTTAATAGAAAACAATTTAGGATTATCAAATCCTTGTCTTTCCAAAATCAACAGGGTCATAGCCCAAAGGTTTTGTTTTCGCAAATAGAAAACCGACAACAATTCACAGGGCCAGAGCCCAACATCACGTGTCCTCGACGGACATAAAAATCAACACAACGTAATTACGCACGCGCATCACCTAGGATCGAGACGAAGCCACAAATCCCACTCGAGGCCTCGAAGGACCCTCCCGAGCTGGCTAGCTAAACAAATCACACACATGCATCGCCTAGGACCGGGACGAAGCCAAAAATCCCACTCGAGGCCTCGAAGGACCCTCCCGAGCTGGCTAGCTAAACAAATCACACACATCTCACGGTTGGATCAATAGCTTGTTTCATCCTGGCCACATGATCGCATGCCATGTGCCACCGTAGATTATCTTTGGCGCTCACGGTTGGATCAATCACTTGTTGCATCCTGGCCACATGATCGCATGCCATGTGCCACCGTAGTTTTTCTTAGGCTCTCACGGTTGGATCAATCGCTTGTTGCATCCTGGCCACATGATCACATGCCATGTGCCACCGTAGGCCCCGCCCACATTCACACAATCACACACATAGCACAATGCAACAAAGATATCCAAACAATTCACTCAGAGGCATCAAACACTTAGCAAAACACCACGTCAACCACAACGCACTGAAATGAAATAATATACGTCCACACGCAATACCAAGTGCAACATCAACACCAAACATATCCATAGAAATCACATAGTCATTCTCAAACCATACCATTCACAAAACACACGCATTTTGAAAGCAAGCCTCTAACAAGGCTAAACAGAATCTTTCGAAAGTTCAAAACAAACGATCAAATAAACATATAGAGACAGTCACTAATTATCGTATCCATAAAACAAGAATTATATGGACAAGGTACTTGCCTCGAAATCGGCACGCAAGTATTCCGACGAACACGGCTCAACCGGAAAGCTTCGAAACGCCCGATGCTATCGAAAAGGAAGACGACAACGAACGGAAGGGTTCAACTCGGTTTCTTCGTAAGAAACTCGACCCTAACATCATATAATCCATAAATCAACAATCATACGAGGAAGGATAATCGTAGAACGCCCGAAAACCCCTTTAAGACATTTTACCGGACACCTTTAAGGCGTCGGTCAAGAACTCGACCCAAATAACGAATCGATACGATCCAACCATGGAATAACAAGGAAAATGATATAATACATCTAAATAATCATCAATCCATCACAATCCTAAGTTAAATCGGATTAAACGGATGAAAACAATCAAAACACCCAAATTCCCCAAAACTAGATTTCTAGGAAATCTGACGTGATTCGGTAGATCGGAGGATGTTATAAGACGGATGATTGATGATATGAACCTCAAAACTTCATGGATTAATTGTCTAACAACATGGAACCATGATAAAGACACATTCAGCCGCGGAAGGGAAGAAAACGGGTGAGGAAAATGATGAAAAACACGCTGCCAGGCCTTATATAGCCGGACACTGCCGGACGCTTACGTACGTAACCGGCCGGGCCCTTACGTACGTAACCGGCCGGGCCCTTACGTACGTAACCGGCCATGGCCGAAGTCTCTGCCCAGAAATGCCGGCATCGTTACGTACGTAACCGGCCGAGGCTTACGTACGTAACCGGCCTTACGTACGTAACTGCCGAGCACTACCGGCCGTAACTCGCTTGGCCGGGCCTGCATCGCCGGCCATGACTCGACCGGGGCCAACTCCGACGGCCCGAACGATCCCGAAACCCGAACCTGAATACGAATCGAAGATATGGTTACGAAGTACTCGCAAAGACGAATCCGAGCACTAAGCTAACACACGATTCCGACCACCCGAAGGCTCGAAATTCGACAACGGAAAGTAATTACCCCAAACTTTGGGAAATTACGAAAATGGCCCAAAACGCCCGAAAATCACGATACGTGATCGAATAACCAAACCGAAGTTCACAACACGTCAAAAAAAGTTAAACGGACTTACGGGAAACTCGAAACAGCAGTTTCGGACGAGATTCGCAAGAATCGAACTCGAGTGCGGAAAAGTCGCCAAAAAGCACGGAACTCAACAAAACGATACCGAAACGAGCTCGGATGACAAAAAGTGCAGAATTAATCATTCTCGGAATGATGAAACGGTCATGAACGAGTCGTCAAACGAACTTTCTCCGAAAAAAAAGAAATTACCGGAAATCGAAATTACGGGTATTACAGATGATCCTTTTTTAAGTTTGGGAATTTTAAACTAACTCCCTCTAAAAAAATTCCCAATTGATTTCAATTAAGACCCTTGGTGAATGGATCCTCAATATTATCTTTTGACTTAACATAGTCTATAGATGTAACAACATTTGAGATCAATTATTTATCGGTATTATGTCTTCGACAAATATGTGTAGACTTCCATCACACATCTTTCTCTGTGATCTACCAAGCAACTGTTGGCTATCACAATAAATCATCACAGGTGGAATATCTTCTAAAAATTTACGAATCCATTCTGCTTCTTCACCAGCTTTATATAAAGCTATAAACTCAAAGCCGATAGTGGATTGAGCTATATATGTATATTTTAATTATTCCATAGAACATATCCTCCATAGATACAGTATACATATTGTTTGGATAATTCATATAGGTTTTGATAAATGCACCCTACAACATACTTCATACAGCCTTTATCCAACAGTATTCATCTAATACTATACTGAAGTTCAAGATGTCTACAACAAAAGCTCCTGGTTCGCTACATCAATAATTTGGTATGCACTTTAGTTAGGAAAAATAAAGTGTAAAATCCAACAGGAAAGTACTTAGACTTCAAATCATTGTGAGATAAGTAATATTATATCTACAAAGTATTCAAGATTTTGATGAGCATTTACTGCTGATAGAGACAGCATTTAATGCGGCCGGAGACTGTGGGATACATCGTATTTAATGAAGGCCAAAAGTGTAATACCCGTATTTTTAAATTTTTATATTTTTTCCAATTCTAGTGACTCGCTTGTGTTTATTGACACATTTTGGACATGTTTTGTTCAGCACTTTTTTTCATCCAAGTGAGTATTGATGTTTCTTTGGATTAAACGGCATTCTATTTCGACCTTTCGACATTTAGGTCCGACTTTGTACATTCACCATAAATTCCAGAAAAATACAAAAATTCTAAAATTTTAAAGCATTGTAGAATTGAGTTAGCTTTCCAATGGTTCAAACGGCGAGTCAATCGGATTCCGGACGAAGGAGTTATGGTCGAAATAGCAGACTCTAGTGTAGTGACGCGGGCCGTGACGAACTATTGTGGTTAAGCAAAACTTTCTGGACAGGTGACATGACCCATGACCCGACCGTGTCATCTGACACGACCGGAAAATGCTGAAATCCAGAAAACTCATCCGGATGAGTATAAATAGCCCTCTCTCTCATTTCTGCAGTGTTCTAGGGCATTCTTTCGACCCAACCTCATTCTCCACGAATATTTTCAGTTTTGTGCTCCAAAATCAAGCCATAAACATGTTCCTAACATTATGGAATCAAGATATCAAGGTTGTTCTTGAAGAATCATCCATTTCTTGGTTGAATTAAGGTATGTGGTTTGAAGTTTGTCGTTGCCCAAAATATTTATCCGAAGATTAATACTGCTGGAAGACGGACAACAAACAACAATTTGCGGGAGCACTTCCGAGAGAAAATGAATAAACACTAGATTTGCCGGGTTTGTTAGGCCCGGGCTTGAATGCTCTCGCGAGATGATATTAATACAAATATTCGTGGATACAAGTATTAATGTGAGAAATCTAAATACAATGAGTGTAAAAAGACTCTGTTAATCCGGCTCTTGAGCGAAGCTCGGTGTTCTTTGTCCCTGCCGATCGTCTGCTTGATGAGAGAGGCCGAGAGAAGTAAGTACCGAATGATAGCTGTTGCCAAGAGTTGGAGATAGCCAAGTGTTGTGTGTTTTGCTTGTTCAGTCAGGCGAAAAATCCGAGAGGAGTCAAAGTGCAGGGAGCCGTGTATATATAGAGGCAGCCGAGTCTTGTCCTCTGGCGGGCGATCGCCTTTCGGCCATTATAATAATAGGGCGATCGTCTGCCGGCCAGTATTATAATGGGGCGATCACCCGGGTTGTCGGGCTAAAGTCCAAGGTAGATGCTGGCAGTCTGCCTAAAGTCCAAGGCTACAGCCGGCAGCTAGCTGGGCGGCCCAATGAGGAGCCAGCACGCGTCCGGAGTCACTGTCACATGCGGCCCTACTGACAACTTTCGGCGGGCCTGTCGGCTGGTGGACGGATGCTGACAGGCTGTGGTCAATGATCCGTGAATTGCGGATCTTGTCCCGGCTCTTGCACGTGGTGTTTGTCCTGAGGCTCGGCCTTTGCCGACTGGGTGACTATCGGCATGATGCGGTCGTCTCTAGCTGGTCATTGAGGGTCGTCATTGGCCAGTCGCTGAGGGTCGGCATCGGTCGGTCACCAAGGGTCGGTCGGCAGGTGCCGAGAGATGATCGTCCGCTTGTCGGTCGCCAGGAGTCGGTCGCCGAGTACCGAGAGACGATCGTATTTGATGTCGATCGTTCGGCACCGGGACTTGTCCTGGGACCTTCGGTTGGCCGATTTAGCTTGTCCGCTGGGCTAAGGCTCGGTCGCCTGATCGCTAGTCGGCAGCTCTGCCTCGGCTACTCGGCAGTGGCTAGACCGCCCGATCTCCGAGGCGATCGCTGGTCGGAGAGTATAATTCTCGACACAACAATTTCCCCCCAGCTTGCTCCTATGTTGAAGACATGGGGCGAGGTGGTTCTTGCTGGCGATCGTGTAAGGATGAGGACGGGCGATCTTGCTGAGCTGACTTAGGATTCGGACTTGGGCTATCATGGTCGATTGGCTAGCTATCTTTCAGTCTTGTACCTGCAAAAAACAACATTGGCCGATCCCCCTCGGAAACTTGATGGTTTCGCTTGTTTGAGGAATCGTGCACAGTCGCGGAATTCGATGGACCGACTCCATGACCGTGTCTTGATGCGCGAAGACATTGAGTGTCTCGTGACTCACTTTATTATGAGGGTCCTCTGTTAGGCTGCGCCTCACCTCGTATTTAAACGAAGGGCGTGCGGTCTCGGTCTAGAGGAGTCCTTGCGCGGGGAGCGTCGGATGAATCAACTCCACGCCCGCGGCTTGTTAGCTCTGCTTCCACCTCGGCCCACCATGAAGATGGCGAACCTCGACGGTGTACGTTGAGACGGGGGTTGTGGCACGTGTCGCATTGTCCGGGTTCACCATGTTAGATGATGATCTTTTGAGGGCGGGCGATCGTGTCCACTGATTAATTTTGGAGATCCCTCAGACTACGCCGGCCTCGTATTTAAACGAAGGGCGGGCGATCTCGGCCGAAAGGGACCTTGCGTGGCCGAAATAGCCGGTTCCATCGGCTACCAGGACCATGGCTTTATGATGTGCGGTGGAGGCGATCGCGAGCCTTAGTCCCTCATGTTAAATGGTGGACTGTAGGTGGCGAGCGAGTCCTCCGGCTCTGCTGGATAATAGCGACCGGTCTGGAAGACTGGAGGTCGTCGCTCAGGCGCCGATCGCTCTACTCCTAGGCTAAGAAGAAGCCTTTGCCTGGCCAGAAAATCTGCGGCTCTAGCCCGGAAGGTCGCGTAGGTCGTGGGTTGGCTCTTCGTAAGATGCCTAAACATAGGCGAAAAGCCATTGAAGCCTGCTAGGACCGTGTGGAGGGCGATCTCATCGCTTACGTGCTCGCCGTTGAGGATGATCTCGTCCACTCGGTCGATGTAGTCCGAGTCGGACTCTTCTTCTCCCTGCTTGATTTGCATCATGCGAAGGGGACCTTCTGGCTGGGAGACCCTGGTGGCGAAGTACTCCGTGAAGACGTGTGCCAGCTGGTTAAAGGAGCCAATGGACCGAGGTGGCAATAAGATGTACCACCTGTAGGCGAGGTCGTCCAGCGTCATAGGGAACATTCGGCACCTGGTCGCGTCAGATGCCCCACACCCGGCCATGTAGATGTTAAACTTGTTCAGATGTGTCTGGGGGTCCAATCGCCCCTCGTACACGGGTGTTTGCAGGGGAGCGATCTTGTGCTGCACGGGGGGGAGCTCGATGTCGATCGTGAGCGGCTCGCTTGGCTCGGCGATCGTCTTCTTGGCGCCTGCCCTGGATTCCAGGAGCGCCTTCATGTCGTCGATCTGACGTTGCATCGCAGCTATCGTCGTGGCTCAGTCGCTTGCTGATCGGCTTTGGGAGCGGGATCCGAGGCGATCATGTACCGATCTCCGGACTCCGCTGCTGCCGACCTCGGCTATTTGGCAAGGGGGAGCCAGACGGCTGGGCTGCCTTCTGGGAGTCGGGTAGGCCGAGCTCCTGGTGACGGACTCAAACTCCGTCGTCTCGTAGCTGGGGCCGGACTGCCCCGGTCGCCAGGATGGGTCACTACCCAGGCGATCGAAGACAGAGGTGCCCCGGCTGGCGAGCGCCTCTTCTTGCGGACAAGAGCCTCCTGGCGATCGCTCGGCCAGTAACGCCTTGATCTTCCGCTTGGACTTCCGGCGAGCGGCCGAGGGGGTGATAGCAGGAGGCGCGTCGAGAGCACTCCGTCGCTCTTGTAGGACGGCCATGACCTCGTCGATCTGTTCCTTGGTTCGGAGCTGATCGCGCGAGAGGCTTGGGCCGCCGTCCAGGGACGGGATCGAGCGTCTCTGACCGCGGCGGCTACCTTCCACCATCGGCTGTGGCTCGAACTGGGACGGAACGAGGCGTCTGGCCGGCTGGTCAGCAGCTTTCTTCGACGCGGAGGCGGAAGACATGATTTCTGAAAGATTGCTTTGAAGTGCAGTGAGTGTCACTTCAAGTATATGCCCTGAGAACAGTGAGTGTTCTTCAGGACGGTAGGTATAAAAATTTGAGGGTTGGATCCCCTTCCTCTAGCGCCAATTGTTGTTGCCCAAAATATTTATCCGAAGATTAATACTGCTGGAAGACGGACAACAAACAACAATTTGCGGGAGCACTTCTGAGAGAAAATGAATAAACACTATATTTGTCGGGTTTGTTAGGCCCGAGCTTGAATGCTCTCGCGAGATGATATTAATACAAATATTCGTGGATACAAGTATTAATGTGAGAAATCTAAATACAATGAGTGTAAAAAGACTCTGTTAATCCGGCTCTTGAGCGAAGCTCGGTGTTCTTTGTCCCTGCCGATCGTCTGCTTGATGAGAGAGGCCGAGAGAAGTAAGTACCGAATGATAGCTGTTGCCAAGAGTTTGAGATAGCCAAGTGCTGTGTGTTTTGCTTGTTCAGTCAGGCCAAAATCCGAGAGGAGTCAAAGTGCAGGGAGCCGTGTATATATAGAGGCAGCCGAGTCTTGTCCTCTGGCGGGCGATCGCCTTCTGGCCATTATAATAATGGGGCGATCGTCTGCCGGCCAGTATTATAATGGGGCGATCACCCGGGATGTCGGGCTAAAGTCCAAGGTAGATGCTGGCAGTCTGCCTAAAGTCTAAGGCTACAGCCGGCAGCCAGCTGGGCGGCCCAATGAGGAGCCAGCACGCGTCCGGAGTCACTGTCACATGCGGCCCTACTGAAAACTTTCGGCGGTCCTGTCGGCTGGTGGACGGATGCTGACAGGCTGTGGTCAATGATCCGTGAATTTCGGATCTTGTCCCGGCTCTTGCACGTGGTGTCCGTCCTGAGGCTCGGCCTTGGCCGACTGGGTGACTATCGGCATGATGCGGTCGTCTCTAGCTGGTCACTGAGGGTCGTCATTGGCCAGTCGCTGAGGGTCGGCATCGATCGGTCACCAAGGGTCGGTCGGCAGGTGCCGAGAAATGATCGTCCGCTTGTCGGTCGCCAGGAGTCGGTCGCCGAGTACCGAGAGACGATCGTATTTGATGTCGATCGCTCGGCAGCGGGACTTGTCCTGGGACCTTCGGTTGGCCGATTTAGCTTGTCCGCTGGGCTAAGGCTCGGTCGCCTGATCGCTGGTCGGCAGCTCTGCCTCGGCTACTCGGCAGTGGCTAGGCCGCCCGATCTCCGAGGCGATCGCCAGTCGTAGAGTATAATTCTCGACACAACAAAGTTCTTCAAGTTCTTTCAAAAGATTTTTATTGGTTCTTGTTTCTAGGATGATTCTTATGTGTTCTTGGGTTCTTAGATGTTCTTGAGTGGTTTTCCTCGATTCTAGTGTGGTAGAGATCGAATTCTTCAACTATATCATTTCTTATACTCAAAATGCCCGCTAGGTGCTCGATAAAAATCCCCTTAGAGTATGAATTCGAAATCTACGTGTTATTGTGATTTGAATCAGCCGCCCTGATACGAGTCTTGCTATATTGTTCACTGTAGACTTAGAAATTGGGGATTGAGAGCTCCTGCCCGAGTTTTACCAACCTCATTTAATTGTCGAAGTACTCAAGGCAAGTATCTTGCCTATACACTTCATGCTTCGTAACCGTAATAGTTGGTAATTGACTATGTGAGCAATTGGAATGTTTTTAATAGACATCTAAAAGAATTGGTATATTCTCGATAAAGGTTCTCTTTGAAATCTACTTGTGCGTTTGTGAACAAATGTGTTGTTATGAGAATGTGTATTGTGTTGTACATTGGAATATCTTCTTTGCGTATGGTAGCGTTGTGTGTGATTACATCGATAGTGGACTTAAGGTTATGTCTTTTGGCAAGAGGTGTGTGTGTGTGTGTGGACATGTGTGTTATTGGTGAGTATGTGATGTTGTGTGATGTGATTATGTGTCGGATAAAGTGGTCATTCCTAACAAGTACCTTGATTTATATTTAACGTACTTTGGGGGAATGTGTTTTTGGTGAATGTGATTTGTGCCATGTGGTTTTTGAGCTGTATGCGAGCTGAGTAAAACCAGCGAGGGTCCCCTGGAATCTGTTTAGACTTCGAGTTCGGCGGATCACTCGGTTGGGCTATACACCAGGGAGGGACTGACGAGGTATCCCTAAGGTGTGTATCTTGCTCGAGAGGTACAGTGCCAGTATAGCTCGGGAGTTTGTTTTGTGATGATGATTATGGCATGTTGTTGTTTTCGATAATTGTGATATGTCCAGAATATCACAACGCTTTCATTCCCGATGTATGAAGGATCTTGGTACTTGTCTAGAATGGCACCAATATAGTGTCGTATATGATTCGTTTTTTGGTTGAGATATTTTTGACATAAGGATGCGGGCCCTGTGATTGTTTCCGTGCATTGTGGTTTGGTTGTGTATCGAGTGTGACTATTGGGTTATTCACTTGAGTCTGTGATGTGGATGAATGGGTCGTGGACCCTGTGTTTTGTAATCGGATTGGTATTTTTAAATAAAAACAATTCTTTGGCCCATGTCCCTATGTGGTTTTGTCAAGTTGAGGATTCATTAGTCCAGAAATATTTTTTCTAAAAACTTCCGAGAATTTTTAAATGCTTTTCAAAGAGTCTACATGTCTCACTCCAATTTTTTTCGGTTTAAACTATTTTATCCAATGAAATATCTCGGGAAGTCTTCGTTGGGTTGAATTGTGGAATTAATCAAGTTATTATATTCTTGGAGTATGTTGTGTATAGCTCGTATTTGTACTTTATACTTGCACTAGCAAAACAGTGGAGTTTTGCTAACCCCCGAGTATTCGGGGGGTGGATGTCTGTATTGAGTCAAGGTACTTGCAGGTTGCTAGGGATCGAATCACAGGATTGGTATAAAGAATGATGGAAGACGACGATATGAATCACATGAAAACCTGTGTTGAATATTTGGTGAAGTCTTGCTGTTTTGTCTTGCCGTCATGGTATTTTCCATTTTCTGGAAATATTGTTGTATTCTAACCACTGCGTGGGTACGAGTTGTTAGAGAGAGTTAAGTATGTTTGGTGTGTATGTTGTGGTAAAAGACCAAATCGGTCTAGTGTTTCGTTATTAGCCATGTTGGCATGTATCTCTTTGTTGTGTTTTCGGTATTTAGCCTGATAGATCCTCACAGAGAGGGTCTGCGGCGCTGTAATATTCCCGAGTAGTTTGGGGGTGTTACAGAATATGGTATCAGAGCTTACATTGTGGAAACCTAGGTTGTCGGGTCATGTCATGTATTTTTTAATCTTGTCCTGTCGGATTTCATCTGACTGAGTCGTGTCGCGGCGCATCGTTTGTGATGTCAGTCGTGATTAGTATCAAGGTGCAACCATCATCTTCGTGCGACCTGTGGATGCAAGTCTCCCTACTATATCAAGCCTTGAGTGTTACGAGACTTGTGTGATTCTATATTTTGAAGTGGTGTTTAAATATGAATTGTGAATACGTGACCTATGCTTGTCTGATTCTTGTAGTGCACTGGAATAAAGAGTGATGTCGATGTATATGTATATATATATGTATATCTTTGTATACATCGTTTTTACAGGAGTAATGGTTTTGGTGTGGTTATGCAAGGAAAGGTTAACAATGCGATAACTTAAAGTTTTAAATGTTTTTGAGAAGTCACATAAATTTCATTTTAAAACATTCTTCAAGGGAGGAAATCTTTTTTTTTCATATGATGACCTCAAGGCCGAAATTTTTTGAGAATTCAACTAAATGATATTTCATTTTCATCTTGGATTATAGTCTTTCTTTTCAAAACGCGATTCTTTTTAAACTCAAACGAGGTCTACAAATTTACTCAAAACGTGACTCTCGCTTTCACGTTTTTGATTTCCTGATTGTCTGTTCGGAGATATGTAGTGATGATGACATTATTGTTTGGGAAATAATGCTAAAAATTGTGATTAAGTTGGTGGTGTGAACGTTAAGTCGTTCTGGATGCACTTGTTGTGAGAGTCCTCATTACTGAGAGGTAGGATTTCGGTTTTAGATGTTAATTATATTTTGACGGTTGCTTATGTGATACTGTAATTATGTGGACAGATGGTGTTGACGTGTGATTGGATTTGATGGTAAGGGATTGTGTTTGATGAATTGATAAATTATGTCTATTGTGTGTGTGTTCGAAAATGCTTTCGTGAAAATTTCATAAGCTTAAGCAAGTTGTGGAAAATCAATTTTCGAAAAATTATTGATGGTGTAATTAGTCGGCGGCCTCGTGTGGATATTTAAAATCATTTGAAATTGGTGAGCCGGCCTTGAATTTTCTAATGGAACCCTGACGGTATTGAAAGGGTTGTTTTAAAGTACCTTTGGACATTTTGTAAAATTTTACGGTCATTGATTTTTGTGTAGTGTTGAGAGGATTTTCAGAAAAATGATTTTTAATGTATTATTTTATTAATTCGAAATGATTTTCAAAAAAAAAAATCTTTCACATCATAAATTCAATATTTCAAAATCCAATACGACTTTTATTTTCAAAAATATATTGTGAAAGATAAAAAAAAATCTTACTCGATTTAAACTTCAAACTCGGATTTGGAAAAATTTTCTGTATTGAGCCAGTTATCGTACGATGATCTTGAATCACTCCAAAATGATTGTTGATTAGTGGAAATGTTTAGTGCATGTACGAATAGTTTAATGATCTTGCGTGGTTACCTTCTTTGTTATTAACGGTGATGATGATGCGTAGTGACATGGTGATTTTGATAATGCCCGTTGCAAGGAAATATTGTTGTGCAAATAATTTCAAATGAGACGGTTAAAGTCTTTTGTTTACAAGTTTTGATAAAACAGCCGCCCGAGGTATCAAAAATATTTTCAAATTTTATTTCGGAAATATATATATATATATATATATATATAAATTCCAAAGGTTTTCAAATGATATTATCTAAATGGATACCTCGTGGGGATTTGAGAATAACGTTATAAATGGTTAATTATATTGGTGTATAGTGATTTAAGAATTTTGTTGATGTGAATATTTAAATGGTTGGTTATGATAGCAAGTTTCGAGTATCGCAATTGTAAATTTTGTATTCGTGTAATTATCCGGAGTGGGCACTCTTATCGTGTTGCTATTAGATACCTTATGTCGATATGTTGTGCCATCGTATTGAGTGGGTATCCGCTTAGTATGCCGAGGGGCAGAGGACGCGGTCGTGACCGCGGTACAGATGGTCATGGAGATCAGATGCGGGACCAAGAGAATATTGCCGGGAAGGTTGCTATTCTAGCACTTCGTTCTTACTGTTTAGGGTTCGGGGACGAAACCTCTTTTAAAGGTAATATGGTGTAATACCCATATCTTTTGCTTCCGTATTGTTCGACTCAATCGACTCGTTTGTGTTCGCTGATACTTCTGATTTTGTGTTGTTTTTCGCCTTTGTCATTCGAGCGAGTTTTGATATTGTTCCAGACTTATCTATTTATTGTTGTGACCTTTCCAAGTTCGATTTGATTTTCTGTAAACCTTTTGTGAAATTAACACCTCGTGATTCCTACAACTTCTTTTAATGCCTTGAGTTAGGGTGTGAACTTCGGATTTGTTGTTCAATTGTTGTTGTTGTTTTTGTTCGATCATACTTGTTCAATTGTGGCCGATTTGATGTTGGCATTCAATCATTGTTGTTCTACCGTTGTTGCTCGATCGTTATTATCTGATTGTTATCATTTTATTTTATATCGTGATTTCTTCAGCGTTCGGATCACTTCGTAATTTCCTCAAGTTCAGGAAATTGTCCTCGTATTCAATCTTCCAAGCCTTTGGGTTGTTAGAATTTCGTATTTGTTCAGCGATAAACTCGTATTTTGATTGTTGTGCTGATCGGGTTGATCAACCATATTAATTTTTTTGTTCGTTACGGTGTAGCGATATGGATGGTAGCAGTCACGTACAACATGTGGTTCGTTGTTGGTTGTCAGCAGCCGATAACGTGTGTTATCTGAGATTGTCTTGCGTCGATTATTTCATGTTTTAAGTTTCGGGGACGAAACTTCTTTTAAGGGGGGTAGAATGTAATATCCGTACTTACCCGTATCTCAAATCACTATAAGAATAAACGTCAAAGACTTTGGATAATATCTGAAGTAAAAATGTTATAATTACCGAAGTCTATGTTCGTGTAGTAAAAGGTATACTTTAGACTTCGCTTTTTATGCGAAGTCTAATATCCTAATAATCGAAGTCTATCTCGGTTTTTTTCTAATTATAATCCAAATGTGGGGGGTAAGTGAAGTAAAATAATGCCTTTAACTTCGGTTATTCTATAATTGGCGTAGTAAATAAAGAACTTCTAAAATTAACTTCACATTATAATAAATCATCAACTTCACCTTATAACAAAATATAAATCATATTCACAATAGCCCAACAATATAAGAGCCAAAAATAATAACCACTTTCATAAATAATGGCCAATTGCCAATATTATTGTACAAAAAGGACAAGTATCCATACCAACAGTAAACATACATCAACTATCTACAATTTATATCCAATTGCATACAACCAAATATATGCTCTTTTTTATGGCTGATTCTTTCACTGTCAAAAGCAAATGGAGCCGAAAAACCTATATAAAGGAGTTTGTTGGTGACAGCTCGACATATCGGTAAGGCATTGTTTGGCGGGCAGAAATTCGTAGCAGTCACGACAATGGAGCCAGGCAAACACCATGAACCGTCGTTCACACACTTAATCTCGTAGCACGAACCGCAGATCAACCCATTATTGAACAGGGCCGTGCTCAGCGCCGCCGTGGTAGTGTTGTACCCCTGGCAGTACAGATTCCAATACCCACAAGCACCACCTGTTCAAGGACAATTAAGGTATAATTACTAAATCTATCCCCTCAAGTTTAGTCAAATTCCAAGAGAATGATAAATCGATCAATTTTGTAATTAGGATAGAATCCGAGGGTGGTTTTACAATTACTATAAAATAAAAAAAGCATACAAAGAGATCTGATACATGAAGGCACATGTTACTCTTTTTTTTAGTGAAAACTGAAAACTAGTTAAAAACTGAATAAAAATGTATAATTATTAAAGCTACCCCTAAAGTTTAGTATAATTACAGATAATTTATGCACACTCACTTAAGTTGACAATTTAAAATGCATACCTTTCCAAATGATTTGTTTATGCTTTCGTGAAAAGCAAGAGCAAGGTACTCCTTCCACAGAATTCTAAGCCATCCTTTGGTTGCCCAAGCTGGAACCAGATCACACTATCGGGAGGGTGGAGCGGAAGGATATTAAATAAAAAACAAGAAGTTCCTTGCTAAACATTAAAGAACAAAATGCTCCCAAACATATGCAAGTGCTACAGACCTTGTTCAATAGAAGAATCATGTGTTTATGCTTGCAATGCTCCTTCAAATGCCTCTCCAAATGGTAGCATCTTATACCTTGTGGATCCCTGGCATCTAAAACCTGCCATTAAAAATTGATGAAGGCTAAATACCATCACGAAAGACTTGGAAAACGTTGCAAAAACTGAAGTGGAAAAGTTGATAAAAAATTCCCACATTTCTTTTCTTTTGCACATCACAGCAAGTCGGAAATCAAGTTTCTTGTGAAACTTGAAAAAAGAAAAAGAAACTCTAATCCATATTATGTCAGATAGTAATCAAAGTCAAACTAACAAAACCAGATAGCGACATGTATAATAATATCATATCACAGCAAGTAGGAGATCAAGTTTCTTCTGAAACTTTGAAAAAGAAAAGGGAACTCCTATCCAATTTATGCCAGACAGTAAGAGAAGTCAAACTAATGAATCATATAGCAACATGAGTAATAATATATAGTTCAATCATCTGAATGATCAGTTCAAATTTCAATACGTCTCTTCCAAGACAAATGTTTCAAACCCTTAAAAAGCAGAAACTCCCCATGTAACATCTTGAACTGCTTATATCCAGCATCACCGCTGCATGTCATAGTGCAAGTACTCCAGGCTAAAAGCCATTTCATTTAGCCTATTCAGAAAAAGGGCCTGCAGCACTAAAGAATAATTTTAACCTATCGAAGCGGGAGAAAGGATACTAATAATTTCATCTGATTACTTAACGTTTTTCCCCACCCGGAATCACATTGAAATCATAAACAACACACCCCAGTGGATGAGAGTTACTTTTAAGATCAAAAGCCAACAACAGCAGTTAATGTCATACCTTATCATAAGGCATAAGCCAAATTATAAGTCTGAGTTAAGAAAGTGTGCTTCTAATTTACCAAAACAATCAAATTCTAACTACAACACATAAAATCACCACAAGCTAAGAGAAATTTAAGACATTCCCAAACTAAGGCAGCTCTGGTTTGAACAGTATATAAATCAGGGCAATGAATTTTTTTTTTGTTTGGTACCTGGGGATTACAGTAGGTTGTGTCAAGGATGAGAGTATTGACTAAACAAGCTTGCAAAATGGATAGTTCTGTCATTTCCTCACAAAATCGGAAATCTCCAGTGTGTAATACAGGCTGAGTATATGGACAGGGGAATCAATCTTAGAAACACCAACACTCGAAAAAGGGAAAATGAAAGTGTGTTTAGCATGTTTGATACACACCTTACCATTAGGTGGTTCAAATAGGATGATGATCGCACCAGGGCAGTGATTTGCATCAAAGCATGTCACATCAACTCCTGCAATACTAATCTTTTGGTTGAGAGGCAAAACTTGAATTTTGTCCCATGGGATCCCTATCTTCAGATTGACTAGCTTCGCTGTGATTGAGGAACAATATATCATCCCATGACAGAAGGACTTCGTAAGTCCTTGATAATCTGTATAGAAGAGCCATGCAAAATAAATGTGTAAATAACTCCTTTTTATATCCCAAATGCAATAAATAAGGTGATTTTGGGTTGTTGAGAACACAAAGAGTTCTTTCCATCATTTTCAATATTTTTGTTACGGTTATAGACATATTCCATGATATACATATTAAAAATGTCATTGCTTTCCAAGTCTCCAGCATCCAGTCCAACGTAAAAGGGGTATTCAAAACCTCGCTAGTCGCTTCCTTCGGAACTCTGAAACTAAGTCTGAGTTACTATAGTTAAAGCCTACACTAGTTCAAAGATTTTGAGTACCTCATGCTTCTCATTTCTATGTGTATGTGCATGAACTACACGAATTATCGGAATCACAATGCTCGGAAACAAATCTTGACAGTGGCTGAACAAGAACTTAAATACCATCCCTAACCCACCCCACGATTTCCATGATACTTGAAAGTAGAAAAATAACATTGTTCCCATCTCTTCAGAAATGTGTAAATAAGAAATCCTAATGCATTTCTTTTGTATATTGCTTGTATTGTTCATTAAAACTTACAATCCAAATGGAAGTGAGTAAGAAACCAGTGAGAAAAATCCCTCCTCAGATATTTAAAAGCATCCTGCAAAATAGATATGAAATTCAAAAACTGGATTTGAATCCAACCCACAACCTAAATCTGCCTCTGTATCACCGAATAAGCATTTTTTCTTTCCTCGATTGACGGATTTTCATCTTTTCAGCTGTTTTATTAGTTATCAAGCAGCTGATGTATCTATAACCTCTATGACATCCTCAGAGGGAACTTTATTATGGCGATTAAATACATTTATACACACACAGCAACATCTTCCCTAAGAAATGAGAATGACTAACAATATAGAAAATCCATCATTTTTCTTGAATAAAGAGAGCAAGAAAGAGGATAATAGCATGAGAAACAAAGTTACCAACCTCCCATCACAGACCAAAGTCAGTAAAAGCATCTCCCCGGATTTAGCTGAAAACAGAGCAACATCATTTGTTAACCACGTCCCATTGGCGGCATCACGCTCTATAGTGAGACCACATCTATGCATCTCTTGACTGAAGGATACATGCAGTACACATTAAAAATTAATAATAAAAGCAGGATAACAATTTTATTATAGTAGAGGAAGTCCTCATATTATTAAAAATAGAAGACAAACAAGAGGAAAATAGAAAAGCAACACATAAAGCATCAACAGGGAGTAATGAAATCCAATATACCTGAGATGTTAGGAAGATGCGATGTAATGTATCGGCATCATTGTGTGACGCACACATGTCGACTAATCTCGAAACCAGACCGACATCGGATGCGAGAAGGTAGAATTTTGCCTCTAAACTCGAACCAATCATCTTCCTAGTACGAGCAATCTCAAGCACTTTGTTTACCTCAGTTCTCAGCTGTGCAAAGCAGCTCTATGTTAGTATTAAAATTTGATGCCCACTGATAAATAGACATGGACAGGAAAAGGTTAAAAAATATAATAGCAAAAAACCTTTGTTAAACCTGCTATTGAAGTCCCTTGATTCTACTCACAAATCGATAGACATATTTGGGATTTGGGGCCAGGGTTTAAAAATTAAGGGATCTTGAAAATTAAACCTGTCAAAATGGTGGACTGGAAAAGACACTGCAACGGCAGTGGTGGTGAATGGGAGACGATTAGGAGTGGCAGTGGTGGACTTTGGACTGTGGACTTCTTCTCGTATTGCAGACGGCGGACACGAGACCAAACAAATTGATTCGAACAGAAGCGGCACTGGAGAAGCGGGACTTGAGAAGTGGAGGCGTCGGTGGACTGAAGAAGCACTCGGCGACAGGGCGGACGGTAGCAACAGTTGAGGCACGGCGGGGATGAGGTGTGTGACGGTGACAAGTCGAGAGAGGAAGTGAGGAGAGTAAGAGAGAATAAAATAGAGAGAAGATAGAATGGAGCGGCTAGAAGAGAAGTGTTAGAGAGTAGGGTTGACTTGATGGGTTAGTAATAAATATTGGCTAAAATCCCGGTTTTTCTACACTTTGCTATTGTTCAGATTTTTTATTTTGAAATTTTATTTTGGATTTTTTACTTCGGTAATTATCAAATTAGCGAAGTTTTTGTAACTTAAAATTTTTAACTAGCTCCTATTTTTTTGTTTGGTACCATTTACTGAAGTCTATGTGGGTTTTTTACTTCAGTAAATTGAAAAGCGAAGTTATTGCTTGTTTTTACTTTGCTAATATATATTACCGATGTGAGACGTACCGAAGTCTTTGATGTTTATTCTACTAGTGAATCATTGTGAGATAAGTAATATTATAGTTACAAAGTATTAAAGATTTTGACGAGCATTTACTGCTGATAGAGACAACATTTAATGAGGCCGGAGACTGTGGGATACATAGTATTTAATGAAGGCCAAAAGTGTAATACCCGTATTTTTCCATTTTTATATTTTTTTTTCTCGATTATAATGACCTGCTTGTGTTCATTGACACATTTTGGACATGTTTTGTTCAGCACTTTTTGTCATTCAAGTGAGTTTTGATGTTTCTTTGGATTAAACGACATACTATTTCGACCTTTCCACATTTAGGTCCGACTTTGTACATTCACCATAAATTCCAGAAAAATTAAAAAATTATAAAATTTCACAGTGTTGTATAGGATTGAGTTAGATTTCTAATGGTTCAAACGGTGAGCCAATCGGAGTCGAGACGAAGGAGTTATGGTCGAAATAGCAGACTCTAGTGCAGTGGCACGGGCCGTGTCGAACTATTGTGGTTAAGCAAAACTTTCTGGACAGGTGACACGACCCATGACCCGACCGTGGTAAATATAGTATCGTATATGATTCGTTTCTTGGTTGATATATTTTTGACATAAGGATGCGTGCCCTGTGATTGTTTCTGTGCATTGTGATTTGGTTGTGTATCGAGTGTGACCACTGGGTTATTCACTCGAGTATGTGATGTGGATGATTGGGTCGTGGACCCTGTGTTTTGTGACCGGATTGGTATTTAAAAAAAAACAATTCTTTGGCTTGTGTCCCTATGTGGTTTTGTCAAGTTGAGGATTCATTAATCCATAAATGTTTTTTCTAAAAACTCCCGAGAATTTTTAAATGCTTTTCAAATAGTCTACATGTCTCACTCCAATTTTTTTCGGTTTGAACTATTTGATCCAATGAAATATCCCAGGAAGTCTTCGTTGGGTTGAATTGTGGAATCAAGTTATTATATTCTAGGAGTATGTTGTGTATAGCTCGTATTTGTACTTTATACTTGCACTAGCAAAATAGTGGAGTTTTGCTAACCCCCGAGTATTCGGGGGGTGGATATCTGTATTGCGTCTAGGTACTTGCAGGTTGTTGGGGATCGAATCAGGATCAGTACGAAGGATGATGGAAGATGACGATACCAATCACATGAAGACCTGTGTTGAATATTTGGTGAAATCTTGTTGTTTTGTCTTGCCATCGTGGTATTTTCCGTTTTCTGGAAATATTGTTGTATTCTAACCCCTGCGTGGGTACGAGTTGTGAGAGAGAGTTAAGTATGTTTAATGTGTATGTTGTGGTAAAATACCAAATCGGTCTATTGTTTCGTTATTAGCCATGTTGGCATGTATCTCTTTGTTGTGTTTTCGGTATTTAGCCTGTTAGATCCTCACGGAGAGGGTCTGCGGAGCTGTAATATTCCCGAATGGTTTGGGGGTGTTACAAAAAGAATGTCTGAAGCATTTAAGGCCGACAAGATGAATTACTTTAATTCAAACCTTCACCAAGCTACCAATCTGAAGTCTCCACATTACCAAACGACCAACAACTATATTTGTAACAGATCTGTTTTCGAGATTATAAATAGCTTGACCAAAGGAGTTGTTGAGCACACATGAAGCTGAACGGAAAATACTTATCTTACAATATAAGCTATCAAAAGAGCAAACACTCTCTTCATTCCTACAATGATATTCTGCTTCGAATAGATTATAGCAAGTGACTTAACAACCCATTCCTCAACGAAAGAGAACAACACATTATAGCAAGTGACTTAACAACCTACAGCTGCTATTCAAAGACTTGATATTTCCATATTTGACGTTTAGAGTTAGCCCTGTGTGGACTAACAAAACGAGCTTATTCCAACTTGTGCGGAATGAAGAAAGTGTTGGGATTCGGTGCCTAAAATGAAGGCCCAGCGGAAGCGGTAAAACAAAAATTAATTCGATCGGAATCCCTACGAAGATCGATCGAGCTACGTATATACGAATTTAATACGAAAAACAAGAGATACGAGAAAACATACCCTTGTAGTCCGTTGATTAAATGGTATCCTTCTCTTGATCTATTCCCCGAGCTTTGCTTGATCTCTACGAATCCAATCCGCTCCAAGCTCTTGGATGATCCAACGCCGAAAGGATCGCATCTCTACTTGCCACGCGCTGGAAAAACGACTCGAATGATTAAACCTTGTTATCCTCCAAGGATACGGCTAGAACACGGTTGTAGAAGCTTTGGTAATCAAGATTATAACACTCTAAGTGTTTAATCTATATCTCTTAGTATATCCTCACAATCTTTCTCTAAGAAAATTATGAAGAATATGAATGAAGAAGAAAATGGTGATGAAGACCAAGAAAATTAATTCTCTCTCTGTCTTGCTAATGAGCCATGAATGCTAGTTCATTTAGGAGAGTTGGTCTACCCAATATTTATTCTTCAACCCCACTTATCATATCACCCTTTTCAAATCAAAGAGATTTGATATCCCCTTAAGGTCACAAGTCATCTATTATAAAATGGAGACAAAGACCACGAGGGGAGTTGAGGGGGGGGGGCATCTAGAAGGAGTCGGACGAGTTTGGTTCGTTTCGGACTCCCGCGAGTCCAAATAGATAAACTCCAATTCTGTTCCAATGTATTTATATCAATTAATTAATCCAATTAATTAATCATATCAAATACAAAATAATATAATTAATTTCTCCAATAAATAATTACTATGAATTAAATTAATCACCCAATAATTTATTTAATTCATTAGGCAGTAAATTAATTTATCCAATAAATCAATTTAGACATCCAATGTCCCTAAATTAATTAGACATCCAATGTTCAATAAATTAGATATCCAATATCTAATAAAGAGATAATAAGCTCAATTCATTCTGTCGTCAATCCTATTGCGCGATTCGGTAGGTCCGTGTCAGTTAGCAATGGGAGGAACCAAAGAGTAGTAGCGCCACCTAGCCATCCTCGCGGCCTACACTGTACCCCAACTAATAACGAATTATTGGGATCATTCAAGAACCATTCTTTCGTGAATACCAGTATACGTATAAACCCTTCTTTCAAATGTCCCGATGAAGTTATAGGGTCACGGTCAGTCAAACCCTATCTTGTACTTGATACTATGCATGCGTTAATGTAAATTGAGATCATCGAGCTCTTGTGTATCCAATACAACTAGCTCCAATGTTTTGGCCAAAGACTTCTGATCTCATCTTCCAATAATCACATAGGACATATAACCCGCTCACTAACGGGAGAAAGAATTCTATCTTGGTATTCAGTAGGACCTGCTACTTGCCCATCAAGATGCACGTCGAGGTTAACCCCCACCTTTCGGTTTACAGGGTCGAACTATTCTAATGAAAATCTTGACGTCACAAGCACATCCCTACTAAATCCTCAAGTCGAAGGTTCACGAATACCTATCACAACCTTTCTATTCCTTCATTGACTGTCTCGGAGTGAAATCCGTGTGACGAATCGAGGGTGAGTCGGTTCGAGTACACTAATCCAATTAGCATACCTACAACATGTGCTCCCACTAACCATTAGCGTTCGACAGGCACTCTTCATGTCAAAGAACACGTCATACAAGTCTTCATATAAACTTAACGCCCAGTCAAGTTTCATCGACTTTCGAATGATTAAGTAATTGAGCTATAAACCTTTCCAGTGCCGACCCCCTTATCCAATAAGGATTAGAACGTATTGCTCTCAAATATGCAGACTAGTTTCTATATGTATATTTACGAATAAAGAATGCCAGTAACTTCCAGTAAATAAAGAAACATACATTGCCTTATATAAATGATTTACATAATAACAAGTACAATGCCCTCACTCAACATCCTCTGAGTGGCATTCGAGGGCATACTCCTAACAATCTCCCACTTGCACTCAATGCCACACACTATGGTATCTAATACCCATGTTTTCTAGATGACGCTCCAAGCTAATGTGAGAAAGTGGCTTCGTCAGTGGATCAGTGACGTAGTCGGCTGACTCTACTCTATGCAGCACAATGTATCTCTTTGCGATCAAATTCTCTAACGAGATGATACTCTCTCTCAATATGTTTGGTACTATTGTGAAACCTCGGATCCTAGGCCTGTGCTACCACTCTGGCAGTGTAGCACAAGGTGTTACGTGAAGTTTACCCAGTAACTTCTAAATCCTTCCTTTGGAGGCCTTTGAGGCCGCTTTATACTCATCCTAATAGGTGGAATTAGCAGTCGCTCTATACTTGGCATTATGCCAAGATACTGCTCCTCCATTAAGAGTAAATATGTAGCCAGAAGTAGACATCGAATCGTCTTTCTATCCTTGGAAGTCCAATTCAGTGAATCCCATCACATTTAGTTCTCCATCGCCATACATAAGAACCATATCTCTAGTCCTTCTAAAGTACTTGAGAACGTTCTTTTACGGTAGTCTAATGTTCCCTAACTGGGTTATCCCGAAACCTACTTGCCATGCTCCCAGCATGCGCAATGTCATGTCTCGTACACAATAAAGTATATATAAGGCTACCCAAATTCTGAAGCATATGGTATATTACTCATTTCCTTTCATTGTTCCTCACTATGAGGACACATATTCAAGGTGAGTTTTATTCCATGTCGCATCGATAATATCCCTCTTTTAGAATAATCCATCTTAAATCGCTTTAAGATTTTATCTATATAGAGGGCTTGGGAAAAACTTATCATTCTCTATCCCAGTAGAGTCGAATCCCAAGAATATAGGTTTTTTCTCACAAGTCTTTTATGGAGAAATTACTCGTAAGCCAAGCTTTCACAGAACTGAGCATTCCCACATCATTTCCTATCAGTAGAATGTCATCTACATATAGTACTTAGAATGTGATCTTGCTCCCACTAACCCTCCTGTATACACAAGGTTCCTCTTCATTTTGCACAAAGTCAAACTCTTTGACCGTCTAGTCAAAACGAAGGTCCCAACTATATAAAGACTGCTACATTCCATTTCATGGAGTCTACATCCACCATTGCTAGGTCATTTGTCGCGGGTCGGTCTCTTGTTTATCACCTAGAACCTCTTAGAAACCCATTTCCTCCAAATGCATAAAACTATACCTCTCAAGTAAATGAGACACCCTACTAGACCTATGTGGTGGTTGTACTTGTGTTACAAAAGGTTCGGTTCCAATTTTTTGCACAGGTGTCTCCTGAGGAGTTTCGTTGTATTCTTCCAAAGAAATATTTCTACCTGCTCCGCCTTCCTGAATGAACTCATCTTCCAGGAAGTGTGCATGCAAAGCAACAATGATCTTTCGATCTTTGGGCATGTAGAATAGATAAACCATCACCTCAGATGGGAATCCAATGAAATGTTTCCTCATGGACCTCGCTCCCATTTTTTCCACCTTAGTCTTATTGACATAGGCGGGACATCCCCAAATCCTAATGTGATTAAGACATGATTTCCTTCCCTCCCACATCTCATGTGGAGTTTTAGGAACATATTTGGAAGGACATCTGTTCAAGATATAAGCGGCAGTCAGGAGTGTATACCCCCACAGGTAAATCGGTAAGTCAGTATAGCCCAGCATGGAACGGACCATGTTCAACAAGGTCCGGTTCCTTTTTTATGACACACCATTTAACTAAGGCGTACCTGGAGGTGTTAGTTGTGATACTATTCCATATTCCTTTAGGAACTCGTCAAACTCCGCACTCATAAACTCGCCACCTCGATCCGATCGAAGTGATTTGATATGATTTCTAGTCTGATTCTCGACTAGGGCCTTGAATTCCTGGAATTTCTCAAAGGCCTCGGATTTATGTATCATTAAGTATACATAACCATACCTAGTATGATCATCTGTAAATGTAATGAAATATTGATATCCGTCACGTGCTGCTTCCAAAGCACCACATACGTCGGTATGGATTAATCCAAGTTTGTCAGCGACTCTTTCAAAAGTCCCTGTGAAGGGGGACTTAGTCATTTTGCCTTTAAGGCAAGATTCACAAGTAGGAAAGGGATCCGATCCCAATGGACCCATAAGTCCATCTTTTTCCATTTTGTAAACCTTGGTCTGACCAACATGACCAAGTCTAAGATGCCATTTCAAAACTTGATTGGTTTCATCCCTACTAGTCATAGTATTCACAACTACTTTGTTGCTGAGATTTAGATGATATAATCCATTTAACAATGTAGCAGTGCCCACTAGTTTGGTTCTGAAATAAATTTTGCAGGAAGCATCACCAATGAAAAATGAAAAGCCTTTCTGATCCATGACCAGAATGGATACAATGTTCTTATTGTTAGGAATATGCCCTCGAATGCCACTCAGAGGATGAGAGAGTGAGAGCAATTGTATTGTAATTATGAATATTATATTTAATAAGGCAATTATTATTTCTATATTATTGTATATCACTGGCATTGTGATTTGGTATATAGAATAATAGTCCTTGCATTTGAGAGTGAACATTCTACTCCTTATGGAGATAAGGAGATAGGCACTAGAAGTGTTTAGAGCTCGAATGCTTAACTAGTTCGGAAGTCGATAAAACTTAACAGGACATTAAGTTTTAGTAAGACTTGTATAACTGATGCTAGGATGTGTGCACGTCTTGATAGCATAGTTATAAGTATATTGGTGGGACCAGTATACTCGAACATGACTCATACTCGATTCAGTCACATGGTATTCACTCTCGGAGAGTCTATGACGAATCGAAAGGTTGTGATAGTATACGTGGACCTTTGACTTGAGGGTTCAGTAGAAGATGTGTCTGTGACGTTTAGTTTGTCATTAGAGTAGTTAGACTCATTTGCTTAATTCTTTGAGTCGACCTCGAAGTGCGGACTATACGGGCGAGTAGCGATCTTCTTTGAACGCCAAGAAAAATTCTATCTCTGTTAGTGAGCAGGCGAATGTCCTATACGGTTAATGGCAAATAAGATCATAAGTCTTTGGCCAAAGCATTCTGATATAGTCGTATTAGATACACTATTAATCAGTCGGTTTTGATTTGCATTAACACATGTATAGAGTTTAGTCAACAGTAGGGTTTGACTTTACCGTGACCCGAAGACTTGACCGGGACATCTGATGAAGGGTCTATACGTATATAGTATTCACGACATAATGGTTCTGGAATGATTCGTTCATTCGTTCTCAGTCGGGGTTTACAGTGCGGCCCGCTAGGCTGGCTAAGTGCTGCCCGCACTCATTGGTTCCTCCTAATGCTGGCTGAGATGAACCTACGGAGTCGCGCAATAGGATCATTGATGGATAAATGTGAATTAATAATCTCTCTTATAATATTAGATATTAGATATCTATGTTTGATTTATCGGGTAAATCAAATAGCGGTCTTATGAATTGTAAGTAGGTTACTGGGTGATTACTTTAATTCATAAGTTATATTTCTTAGAGAAATATATATTTGTGTTTGATATAATTAATTAATTTTATTAATTAATTAGTCCAAACACATTGGAAATAAAACGGATTCGTTTGACGAACATCCGATACACGAGGGATTCGTTTTGTGAACATCCATGCACGAGCCGAGTAAATTCGACCCGTCTTCTTGGAAATTTCCCTTAAGGCCGTCCCCTCCCTCTCTTGTCTCTTTTAAACTTATTTTATGTCACTAGGTGACATATGTGAGGTGTATTTGATACCCTCAATCATGTGTTAAAGGAAGACTTTCATTTTTTTATAAATAAAAGTCTTTAAAAAGGAGAGAGGACAACTTCTTCTTGTATGAATTCAAAATCACGAATTTGAGTGAGAGAGTAAGCTTTAAAACTTCATCTTGATCTTATAGACAAGATATAAGAAGAATACATTGAGAGAGAAAATTCCAACAAGCTTCCCTAGCCGTATTCTTGAAGAAAGGAAGCTTGTCGATTTTTCCATCAAGTTCCGGCGTGTGAAGTAGAGGCATCTTGATTTAGGTGCTTGGAACGAAGGGCTCTTCATCATCATCATCATCATACGAAGGTTTTTCAGAGACATCATAGGTATGGGACTTTGATTCCTTGATCTTCGTATTTTTCTTTTCCTATATACGTTACTTGATCGATCCTCTTAGGGATTCCGTTATTCTTCCGCTGCGTTTATTTTCTGTGGAATCCCAACAGTGGTATCGGAGCAAGGTCAAATATATCGTATATACGATCATCTTTGCATTTGGAATGTTATTTGATGATGTTTTTGATTTAGAATCATAATAGATATAATCGAAGAAATTTAATCGTTCGTAGTAAGTCAAGTTTCGACTATTTTATGTGAATTATAAATCTGAAAATTTTGATTTTTGTTGATTTATAAGTTCTTCATGAAGTTAAGAAACTTTTTCGTTTTGGAAGCGAGTCGAAAAAATGAGAAAACGGGGTTAAACACGAATACCGCATGCGAAGGCAGCTCATCGGCTCAGCCGCTGGACGGCCGAGAGTGACTCGGTAGGCTATCAGTAGCTGGTCGGCCACTGCCGGCAAATGGCCGAGAGTGACTCGTCCGGGCGATTCTCGGGTTTTCGGCCCGATTTTGAATCGGGCCGTGGGCCCGATCTTTGGATTTTCCGGGACTCCATTTTTGTGTTTATATTTCGTTGTAATAATTTTGAAATTTAAATTGGATTTAATTGGATTTAATAAAATATTTGGAATATCTTTTTATTAAGGAAATTATTAGACAAGAATATTGTTTTGGCGGATTACTTTGAGCGGATTAAAATGACGATTATAAATATTAATTTGATTAATATTGTAGAAATTAAATAGATTAATTTTTATATTAATTGAATTAATATATTAATTGATTATTTAATTTCATTTACCGTTACATGTTGTATGGAATGCCTTATGTGATGGTGATATAGCTCGTGGACTTAGTTGTTGATTTGTTCGATTCGATATGGTTGTAAAGGCCATTTTGAGCCTATTTATTTTTACTAGAAAATATGTATTATAGGACGTATTGTTCAATGATGTAATTATTCATATGGCTATGACGAAGACCGAAGACGACCGACTAGAAGACGAAGAATCAATCGTATTTTTCTTTCTTTATTTGGCTTGGCCCAATACTTAGGAAAAAGTCCATGAGCTATATGTTGGTAGTAACTAGGTTGCTATTTATTGTTTTTCATTTTGAATGATTGACAAAGCACAAACCGCGCTTATAAACGGATTAATGTGCAAAGTGTAACATATAATCGCGTTAATACTCCTACTTACAAACACTAAGTTATAAAGGTTACGAGGTTTCCTACCCTCCGCCAAACTCATGGAAAATTGAAATCTAAACCGGAATATTATTCTTCCGAGTATGTCGGGGTAATATTTTTGGGGAAAGTTGATAAATTCCTAGAGTGTATTAGATGCCTTTGGTTGTGACAAATCAAACCCCTATAAACCGTATGGGTTGCCGGGTAAGATTCAATTTCAGACTAATAGGAGTTGACGGTTTAAACTTAGATAGTTCAGCGAGCCATAGAAACCGAATGGGTTGAGGGCAAGTGAACTAGGGGTAAAAGAAGATCGAATCATCCATTAGATGGGTTGGTATTAGACACCACTTTATAAAGAATAATAGAATATAAACCGTATGGGTTGCCCTCTATTAAACTTTGTAAAGAAATCGATCACCACTATGAAGTCACCCAAGGCTTCCGGATTTAACATGGGAGTGTGTAAATGCCGATAAAATAGTGGGAGCCGAGTTATGAATAAAGAAAGTCCTTAAATTCTTTACTCGGATCATAATTAAACAATCACTAATGAATCTCATATTATTCTCTGCAGTTAACAAAACTCTCAATATGACAATGAACTCACTCGCTATACTACTTGAAAAGAACGTCCTGACTGGTCCGAACTTTGTGGACTGGCTTCGGAACTTGAGGATTGTCCTAACTATGGAAATGCTGGGATACGTCTTGGAGGCGGACATCCCAGCGGCTCCTGCAAGAACCCGAGCCAATCAGGAAGATGTCGTTGCCCATGAGAAATGGGTAAAAGACGACATAAGAGTGCGAGGGTACATGTTAGGCTCAATGACCAATGAGCTTCAACGTGCCCATGAAAAGATTACGTCTTCACGAGCCATCTTAGCGCACCTAGCTGAGCTCTATGGAGAGCATAGCCGAACTGCTAGATATGAGATATCAAAGCAATTATTCGGCGCTAGGATGAAGGAAGGAGAGAAGGTTGGGGACCATGTCCTCAAGATGATCTCGATGATTGAGAGATTGGAAGCTCTTGATTTTCAGATGCATGCATCTCTCCAAACTGACCTTATCCTGCAGTCACTTCCTGACTCCTTTTCCCAATTTGTCATGAACTTCAACTGCAATGAGATTGCATGTAACTTAGCTGGGCTAATGAACAAACTGACGACTGCCCAGTCTCAGATGAAGACAAAGGGAAAGGAAGCTGCACTTGTGATTTCTTCTAAGACTTGGAAGTCCAAGAATAAGAAGAAAAAGAACAAGAAGCAGTTAGGTCCGATAGCCAAGATCGACAAGGAAAGGGGCAAGGCCCCAATGGTTCAAAAGAGCAAAGGGGCCAAGAAAACGGATGTATGCCTCAACTGCGGTGAGCTAGGCCACTGGAAGAGGTATTGTCCAAAGCTTGACCGTAATGCGCCTTCAGGTACGGAACTACTAGTTTTAGAAACAAATTGTTCTGTAACTGTATATTCTACTTCTTGGATACTTGATTCCGGTGCGAGTTCTCACATTTGTACAATGAATCAGGATCTGGAACGAAGTTGGAAGCTGGATTCAGGGGAGGTGATGGTCACCGTCGGAAGTGGGCATAGTGTCGAGGCTTCTGATATCGGATCCCTTATGTTGGATTTAGAATCTGGTTTTATTCTCACTTTAGAAGATGTACTTGTTTTGCCCAAGGGGCACAAGAATATTGTATCAATTCCGGTCATGGACCGAAAGGGATTTCACTTCTTTATTGGAGATGGGTCCTGTCGTATTTATTTCAGAAATAAATTGGTTGGTACTGCTACATTATTAAATGGTTTATACCATTTAAATTTAAAGAATAAGACAAGTGTGAACACTATAACTAGGAAGCGTGGTAGGGATGAAACGAACCAAGCACTTAAGTGGCATCTTAGACTTGATCATATCGGTCAGACCAAGGTTCATAAAATGGAGAAAGATGGGCTTACGGGTCCATTGAGATCAGATCCCTATCCAACTTGTGAATCTTGCCTTCAAGGCAAAATGACTAAGTTACCCTTCGCAGGGACTTTTGAAAGAGGTGCTGAAAAACTTGGATTGATCCATACCGACGTTTGTGGCCCTTTTGAAGTGGCACGAGACGGCTTTCAGTATTTCATTACATTCACTGATGACCATACCAGGTATGGATTCGTGTACTTAATGAAACATAAGTCTGAAGATTTTGATAAATTCAAGGAATTTAAAGCCCTAGTTGAAAATCAAACAGGTAACCGTGTTAAGACTCTTCGGTCAGACCGGGGTGGTGAGTACATGAGTACCGAATTTGATGAGTTCTTAAAAGAACTAGGAATAGTGTCACAATTCACTCCTCCAGCTACTCCACAATTAAATGGTGTATCAGAAAGAAGGAACCGAACCTTGTTGGACATGGTTCGCTCCATGCTTAACTATACTGATCTACCGATTTATCTGTGGGGTTACGCGCTCCTTACTGCTGTGCATATCTTGAACAGATGTCCTTCCAAATCCGTTCCTAAGACTCCCCATGAGATGTGGAGAGGTAGGAAACCAAGTCTTAATCACATTAGGATTTGGGGATGCCCTGCTTATGTCAAGAAGGCTAAAGTAGAGAAATTGGAAACTAGGTCTGTGAAAGGCCGTTTCATAGGATATCCAGGGGATTCCATGGGATATCTATTCTACATGCATGAAGATCATAGGATCATCGTTGCTATACAAGCACACTTCCTGGAAGATTAGTTTATTCAGGAAGGAGAGGCAGGTAGAAATATTTCTTTGGAAGAAATAAAAGAAACACCAAATGAGACACCTATGCAAGATATAAGAACCGAACCTTCTGAAATACAAATACAACCTCGCAAGTCTAGTAGAATTTCTCAATTACCTGAGAGGTATGGCTATCTGCATCAAGAGGAACTGGGTGTCCATGAGATGACAGAAAGTAGTCAAGAGAATGATCCTTCTACATACGACCAAGCGATGGTAGACGTTGACTCCACCAAGTGGCAAGAAGCTATGGAAGTTGAGATAGACTCAGTGCATGCTAATCAGGTCTGGACTTTAGTAGATCGTCCTAAAGGCATAGTGCCTATTGGAAACAAATGGATCTATAAGAGAAAGACTGATGGAGATGGCAAGGTTGATACCTATAAGGCCAGGCTTGTGGCAAAGGGTTATTCCCAAAGAGAAGGAATCGATTACTTCGAGACCTTCTCGCCTGTAGCTATGATTAAGTCTATTCGCATGATGCTTGCTATAGCATCCCACTTAGATTATGAAATATGGCAAATGGATGTGAAAACGGCATTCCTAAATGGATTCCTCGAGGAGGAGATTTATATGGAACATCCTAAGGGATTCATATCTCAAACCAATATTCATAAAGTATGCAAACTTCAGCGTGCCATTTATGGACTGAAGCAAGCTTCACGGAGTTGGAATCTTCGTTTTAACGAGACAGTCAAAGAGTTTGATTTTGTCCAAAACGAAGAAGAGCCCTGTATTTACAAGAAGGTTAGTGGGAGCAAAATTGCGTTCTTAATACTATATGTAGATGACATTCTACTTATAGGAAACGACGTAGGAATGCTCAGTTCTGTGAAAGCTTGCCTTTCTAAAGAGTTCTCAATGAAAGATTTGGGAGAAGCTACCTATATTCTGGTATTCGTCTCTACCGGGATAGAGCGAAAAGAATGTTAGGTCTTTCCCAAGCCCTATACATAGAAAAGATCCTGAAGCAATTTAGGATGGAAGATTCTAAAAGAGAGTTTCTACCTATGCAACATGGTGCAAAACTTTCCTTAGAGATGTGTCCTCAAAGTGAGGAAGATAGAAAGGAAATGAGCAAGGTACCTTATGCTTCGGCAGTAGGTAGCCTTATGTATGCAATGATTTGCACTAGACCGGACATTGCCTATGCTGTGAGCGTAGTAAGTCGGTTTCGTCAAATCCGAGGTGAACATTGGGATCGTTGTAAAGAACATTCTTAAGTACCTAAGGAGGACTAAAGACTTGGTTCTTACATACGGCGGTGGAGAACTAAGAGTGATGGGTTATACGACTGCATTTTCGGGGGACATGGATGCTCAGATGTCCACATCAGGGTATATCTTTACTCTGAATGGTGGGGCAGTTTCTTGGAGAAGTGCCAAGCAAAGTTCGACTGCTATCTCTACATGTCAAGCCGAATATCAGGCAGCCACGGAGGCTGCTAAAGAAGCTTTTTGGATAAAGAAGTTCAATGAGGAACTTCAAGTGGTTCCTAACGCAGAGAAGCCCGTGACACTGTTTTGTGACAACGACGGAGCTGTTGCACAGGCTAAGGAGCCTAGGGCTCACCACAACACCAAACATATTGCGAGAAAATATCATTTTGTTAGAGAAATGGTTCGGGATGGGAATGTTACACTGCAGAGAGTAGACACAGCAAATAACGTTGCTAATCTGCTTACCAAGCCACTATCTCAGAAGGTCTTAGAGAGACATATGGAGAGTATGGGTATTAGATACCATAGTTTGTGGCATTAAGTGCAAGTGGGAGATTGTTAGGAATATGCCCTCGAATGCCACTCAGAGGATGAGAGAGTGAGAGCAATTGTATTGTAATTATGAATATTATATTTAATAAGGCAATTATTATTTCTATATTATTGTATATCACTGGCATTGTGATTTGGTATATAGAATAATAGTCCTTGCATTTGAGAGTGAACATTCTACTCCTTATGGAGATAAGGAGATAGGCACTAGAAGTGTTTAGAGCTCGAATGCTTAACTAGTTCGCAAGTCGATAAAACTTAACAGGACATTAAGTTTTAATAAGACTTGTATAACCGATGCTAGGATGTGTGCACGTCTTGATAGCATAGTTATAAGTATATTGGTGGGACAGATACTCGAACATGACTCATACTCGATTCACCACACGGTATTCACTCTCGGAGAGTCGATGACGAATCGAAAGGTTGTGATAGTATACGTGGACCTTTGACTTGAGGGTTCGAGAAGATGTGTCTGTGACGTTTAGTTTGTCATTAGAGTAGTTAGACTCATTTGCTTAATTCTTGAGTCGACCTCGAAGTGCGGACTATACGGGCGGTAGCGATCTTTGTTGAATGCCAAGAAAGGATTCTATCTCCTGTTAGTGAGCGGCGAATGTCCTATACGGTTAATGGCAAATAAGATCATAAGTCTTTGGCCAAAGCATTACGATATAGTCGTATTAGATACACTATTAATCGATCGGTTTTGATTTGCATTAACACATGTATAGAGTTTAGTCAATGAGGGTTTGACTTTACCGTGACCGAAGACTTGACTAGGACATCGATGAAGGGTCTATACGTATATAGTATTCACGACATAATGGTTACGGAATGATTCGTTCATTCGTTCTCGATCGGGGTTTACGGTGCGGCCCGCTAGTGGCTAAGTCTTGCCCGCACTCATTAGTTCCTCCCAATGCCGGCCGAGACGAACCTACGGAGTCGCCAATAGGATCATTGATGGATAAATGTGAACTAATAATCTCTCTTATAATATTAGATATTAGATATCTAAGTTTGATTTATCGGATAAATCAAATAGCGGTCTTATGAATTGTAAGTAGGTTATTGGGTGATTACTTTAATTCATAAATTATATTTCTTAGAGAAATATATATTTGTGTTTGATATAATTAATTAATTGGATTAATTAATTAGTCCAAACACATTGGAAATAAAACGGATTCGTTTGACGAACATCCGATACACGAGGGATTCGTTTTGACGAACATCCAGTACACGAGCCGAGTAAATTCGACCCGTCTTCTTGGAAATTTCCCTTAAGGCCGTCCCCCTCCCTCTCTTGTCTCTTTTAAACTTATTTTATGTCACTAGGTGACATATGTGAGGTGTATTTGATACCCTCAATCATGTGTTAAAGGAAGACTTTCATTTTTTTATAAATAAAAGTCTTTAAAAAGGAGAGAGGACAACTTCTTCTTGTATGAACTCAAAATCACGAATTTGAGTGAGAGAGTAAGCTTTAAAACTTCATCTTGATCTTAGAGACAAGATATAAGAAGAATACATTGAGAGAGAAAATTCCAACAAGCTTCCCTAGCCGCATTCTTGAAGAAAGGAAGCTTGTCGATTTTTCCATCAAGTTCCGGCGTGTGAAGTAGAGGCATCTTGCTTTAGGTGCTTGGAACGAAGGGCTCTTCATCATCATCATCATCATAGGAAGGTTTTTCAGAGACATCATAGGTATGGGACTTTGATTCCTTGATCTTCGTATTTTTCTTTTCGTATATACGTTACTTCATCGATTCTCTTAGGGATTCCGTTATTCTTCCGCTGCGTTTATTTTCTGTGGAATCCCAACACTTATTCCCCTTGAGCAAAATAAGTACATCTTCTAAAGTCAGAACAAAACCCGATTCTAAACCTAAAAGAAGTGATCCTATGTCGGTTGCCTTGACACTATGCCCGCTTCCGACAGTGACCATTACATCCCCAGCTCCAAGCTTCCTACTTTGTTCCAGATCCTGATTCACGATACAAATATGAGAACTAGCACCAGAATCTAGTATCCAAGAAGTAGAAAATACAGTAGCAGAACAATTTGTTTCCAAAACTAAAAGTTATGTACCTGAAGCACCATGAAGAATCGGATAGTCTCTTGTCCAGTGGCCCAGCTCACCGCAATTGAGACAAGCGTCTTCTTGCTCTTGGGAACCATCGGGGCCTTGCCCTTACCCTTAAGGTCCTTGACTTGTGGTCTCGTCCGCTTCTTGGTCCTTTTCTTCTTATTCTTAGACCTCTAAGGTCCAGAAGAAATAACAAGGGCTGACTCCTTCATCCGCGGAGTCTTCATCTGAGACTGAGCGGTCACGAGTTTATTCATTAGCCCAGCTAAGTTACATGCAATCGCATTGCAGTTGAAGTTCATAACAAACTGTGAGAAGGAATCAGGGAGAGACTGTAGGATAAGGTCGGTTTGAAGAGAAGTATTCATCTTAAAATCAAGAGCCTCCAACCTCTCGATCATAGATATCATTTTGAGGACGTGGTCCCCAACCTTCTCATCTTCCTTCATCCTTGCACCGAACAGTTGCTTGGATATCTCTTATCTAGCAGTTCGACTATGCTCACCATAAAGCTCGGTTAAGTGAGATAGAATCTGCCTAGCAGAAGTCATTTTCTCATGATCTCTCTGAAGCTCATTAGACATAGAATCCATCATGTATGCACGGACTTTTACGTCATCCTTAACCCACTTTTCATGGTTTTCAATGTCTTCTTGATTGGCTGTGGACCGCACCGGAGGCGCCAGAATGTACGTCTCCAAGACGTATCCTAGTGCCTCTATATTGTGGACTATCATGAGATTGTAGAGCCAATACACAAAGTTAGGTCCGATCAAGGTGTTCTTTTCGAGTAAAATTGCGAGTGGATTCATTGTCATATTGAGAGTTATGTCTGCATTAAGTACTACAGATTAATTAGTGACTTGTTTAATTATGATCTGAGTATAGAATTAAGGTCTTTTCTATTCTTGTTACCCAGCTCCCACTATTTTTATCGGTATAACACACTCCCATGTGAAATCCAGAAGTATCGTCGCTCTACTTCATAGTGGTGATCGAGTTCTTTATAAATCTTAATAGAGGGCAACCGAATAGGTTTCTAGTCTATTAATTTTCATAAAGTGGTGTCCAACACCAACCCATCTAATGGATGACTCGATTTTCTTCTTCCCCTTGTTCACTCCCCTCAACCTATACGGTTTCTATGGTTCGTGAACAAGTTAAGTTTATACCATCGACGCAAATCAGTTTCACAATTGAATCTTATCCGCCAACCTATCAGGTTTCTAGGGATAAAATTTGCTCCAACCGAAGGCTTCCAATGCGCTTCCGGTAATTTATCCATCCTCCCCGAATGACTATCCTGATAACTCGGAAGCATAGCACATCCGGTTTGGATTTCAATTTCCCGAAAGCTCGATGGAGGGAAGGAAAACCTTGAAACCTTATAAACTTAATAATTTTTCGTGGGAGAATTTTCGTGATTAATGTTACACTTTGCACATTAATTCATTTAAGCGCGTTTGTGGCATTTATACAATATGAAACAACCATTCACAGCCTAGTTGCTACCAACATGTGGTTCATGGACCGTTCCTAGAAAACAAAAACTCCATAATCTAATTAAAAGTCTTCGTCTTGAATCTTCGTCTTCATGAAACGGATCTTCCTCCGGTCTTCGTCATTACATATTTTACATTGGAAATTGCATCCTAGATACAAATATTTCTAGTAAAATAAATAGGCTCACAACGGCCTTTACAACCCAGTCGAATAAAACAAACGATTCAAAGCTAAGTCCACGAACCACATCCCCATTCAAAAGCATTCATTAAATAAATACTATATAAATGGAAAGCGTAGAGATACATTGATCCAATCAACAATACGAAGCGATCAAATCGATTCACATAATCGTTCAAAAGAATTTGGTCGATCACAAGTATTCCAATAAATCAATTTTCCCTTATAAAATGAAATACCATATATCATTTTAATCAGATTAAATGCAATTTAAAATGCGGGAGATTAATTTTCAAGAATACATGAAAAAATCGAGCCGGGGCGAAACTGGCCTGCCATGGCCGAGACACTTCCGGCAGCCTGCCGGCTGGACACGGCCCATGCCGAATGGCACGGTCGGGTAGTGCCGGCAGTGTCCTAGACCTTCTTGCCAGACACGGCCGTGTCAAATGACACGTTCGAGTCACCTCCGGCAGCCTTCCGGCCAGACACGGCCCGTGTCGCCTGACACGGTCGGGTCATCCCGACAGTCTGCCGAGACTGGCCGGATGGCACGGCCCGTGTCGCCTGACACAGTCGGGTCGTCCCGACAGTCTGCTGAGACTGGACGGATGGCACGTCCCATGTCGCCTGACATGGTCGGGTCAGCCCGGCAGCTTCCTGCTCGTTGTCCGAAAAGTCGTCCGACGACGATTCGGACTCAATTTTCGACCGGATATCCAATATCAATATTTTTCAACATTCATATTATCTTAAATATAAATCATATTTCCCAGAAATTAAAGATTTCTATTTAGATAAACTTACGAAAAATACAACTATTACGCACGAAAAACATATACTATGATTATGACTATAAATGATTCCAAATCATTCACCATCTAATCAAGAATTCCAAATGCCAATATCGTATATACGATCGCAAGACCTACTCTCCGATACCACTGTTGGGATTTGGTGCCTAAAACGAAGGCCCAGTGGAAGCGGTAAAATGAAAATTAATTCGATCTAAATCCCTACGTGGATCGATCGAGCTACGTATATACGAATATAATACGAAACACAAGAGATACTAGAAAACATACCCTTGTAGTCCGTTGATTAAATGGTATCCTTCTCTTGAGCTATTCCCCGAGCTTTGCTTGATCTCTACGAACCCAATCCGCTCCAAGCTCTTGGATGATCCTGTAACACCCTAATAAGGCGGCTATTACAGTGCTGTGGACCCCACACTGGGACCCACCAGGCGATATCCAGATACATAATAAATACACAATACATGTGATACCGAACCACAGAACATAGTACTTACTCCGATTTGGAGTTTACAGCAGTATGGCCTATGGCGTTAATATACACAGGATCCAAAACATAAGTATAATCCATATGGAGATGGAATATACCTTAAATAACAATACATTTGTTCATATTTAAAATAAAGCGGAAAGATAACATTACACGGTACGAACATGACCGGACTCAAAAGACTTCGGGCCCCCGAACTAGTATCCTTCGAACCCTTCGTCATCACCCTGATCTTCCCGTGCCTTGCCCTTTCCTCGACCTAAAATACAACACAAGTATTTCGCCCAACACAGGGTCAGATATACATGATAAATGATTCTCAAGATATTATACAATTCACATATATATAAGATTTCAAGGATAACAACCCGACTAACGAACATACCCCTCGGGCGTATGAACGCTTAGTAACAAAACGTCGAACACATCCAAATATAAGAATGGACTATGAACGACTAAGATAGTAAGGCTCAAGAGGGACATCACAGTACGCCCGATCCGAATATGTGTCAGTGCACATGTCCACCCCGTATACGGTATCCAGGATATACGTGGGATAATGTACCTAATTAGCCTCAACGAACTACGTCTCGTGTGCACAGCCCAACACGGAAAATATTCACGCATGACTATATATGTGCCTGGCTAAAAATCCTACACAATATCCAATCGGAACATAGATATGACTCCAGATATGTCACGATGCAACATGACAATAAATTCAATAATTCATAAATCCGATTAAGGACCGAGGACTCACCGAAATGACGACAAGATCAACAATAACAAGGGTTCGGAAGTGATGAACTTGGGAATACAATCCCATGATGAAAACGGGACATCATTAAGAACAACCTCAAATCACAAGACACAAGTTTATAAGTGTTTCATATACACGAAATGCATAATCATCATAAGAATCCACACATCATTATAACCAAGCAAGATCATTTGCCTCAATACGGAGGCGAGAATAGTCCTTCATTGTCGAACGAACAGCCGGCCCTCGATTCAAAATCGGTTACTCGGAAAATCAACCTTGAATGAAGTATATTTTACTCAATAATACGTTTATATGATCATCTATTCCAAACTTCAATGAGACAACATCCTAATTCTCATTTGAGTAGTTCAACTTTTTAAGATGTTGAAGTGTTACTTCAAGAACCTTATTAATACCATTCTCTTCTTACAATTGATTACAAGATGTTACCAAATGTTTGCTGGATTAAGAATTGATCCATAATGTGTTAAACAATAATCTCCTACCCTTTAAACTTATCAAGAACATCTCAATTGATTAAAAGTAAAATATGCACTTCAATCAATTACTTATGTTGAGTTAACTAGTTACAAATCCATATTATGATCATGAAGACTACCTCAAGTTTAACACCATCCTTATAATCTTCTAATTAACTTGGAGATTCGAATATTATTCCTCTGAATTCACTTAGCTTAGGTTCAAGAAGGTCATTTCATTCTTTTAATGATCAACAAGGGTTTCTTAAAATATTTTATGGTAATTATTCCAACAAGTTATTTGCATTATAATGAAACAAGGACTATTATTATTCCAATGGTGTTATTAGTCTAGCAAGGAGAGTGTGGTTTCACTAAACATGATCATCATCATTCAAAACACCAAGAACACATCATTACAAAACCCTTAATCATCATATTCATCATTAAGTTTGTTGGAAGCTTAACTATAAACATGTTTAGCTTGATTAATTCATCACTAGGTGGAGTATACTTAATCACTATCATTATAATTACGAGATTATAGGGTTAAATTGTATAACATACCTTCATAATCGAATAACAATACACCAAAACCACAGGAACACAATCTAAGCTTCAAGAATGACTCCAACTTCCAATCAACAAGCTCCAAAATCAAAATGTAAAGCTCAAACACAAGTTGGAAGAAGGTAATTTTGATCTAGGGATGAAGGGAGATGATTATATGGGTGAAAAATTAGAGGTTGGACGTGCAAAATGAAAGACACAAGTTGTCTTTTTATAACAGCACAGTTCGTTACGTACGTTATCACAACAGGATAACGTACGTTAACAACTTTACGTACGCTATGCAAAAAGTGTTACGTACGTAAGCTAAGTCCAGAGACTACTGGACTGAAATTCGAAAATCATTACGTACGTTACCGCTTGAAGCATTACGTACGTAATGTAGGTCAACTAGGTTGCCTCCAAAAGATCAGATATTCGAATCCCGTCCGGCCCTACACGCCGAAAGTTGAGATCGGATACGATTACACTGGTTACGTACGTAACATGTCCCTTTTTATGTACGTAAGGGCCTCAAAATAGCGTACGCTATGCCTAAGGATTAGCGTACGTTAGACTCAGGTTTAATAGCTCAAAAATGTACTTATCTATACAACGTTGAGAATTCAATCATAGTGCGAGTGATCGTTATTATTATGTCTATTTATTATATATTCCAACATCAATAAACATTACACAATTGCAACAAGACTACAATAGTAAGTAAGAATTATCCGAATAATACAATAGTAAGTAGGAATTTCCGTCGGATATTACATCATCCCCCCCTTAAAAGGGGTTTCGTCCTCGAAACTAAGGGGAAACAATTCAGGATACCTCTCTCAAATGCTCCTCTCCGTCTCCCACGTGGCCTCATCGACCCCATGTCGTGACCACTGAATCTTCAGTAGGGGAATCGTCTTGTTCCGCAATTGTTTGATCCTCCTCTCAAGTATTCGTACGGGGCGCTCCTCATACGAATGATCCTCCGCTAAATCGATCTCATCGAACTGAAGTACATGACTCGGATCAGCAACGTATTTCCTTAACTGGGAGACATGGAACACGTTATGAATCCGGCTCAGGGCTGGTGGTAAAGCCAGGCGATAGGCTAAATTGCCTACTCGTTCCAAAACCTCAAACGGCCCGATATACCTCGGCCTTAGGTTGCCTCTCTTCCCAAAACGAAAAACTCCTCGAGTAGGGGACACCTTCATTAGTACATGGTCTCCGACCTCGAACTCAAGCGGTCCCCGGCGGTTGTCTGTGTAGGACTTCTGTCGGCTTTGAGCCGTCAACAAACGACTCCTAATTAGAGCGATCTTCTCACGGGTTGCTAACAACATATTGGGTTCCGTACCCAAGGTTTCAGATGGATCGTCCCAACACAAAGGGGATCTACAACGACGGCCATACAACGCTTCATAAGGTGCCATCTGGATCGAAGTGTGCCAGATGTTATTATAAGTGAATTCCACCAAAGGTAGTTGGGCCTCCCAATCATCCTTCCAATCGAGAACGCACGCCCTCAGCATATCCTCTAAAGTTTGGATAGTCCTCTCAGTCTGACCATCCGTCTGCGGGTGAAATGCTGTGCTGAAGTTCAATTGCGTACCCATCGCACGATGAACTGCTTTCCAAAAATGTGACACGAATCGCCCGTCACGATCTGATACAATACTCTTAGGGGTACCATGTAACCTTACAATTTCTTTGATAAATAGTTGGGCCAATCTCTCGGGTCCCCAAGTGTCTTTAATCTCCAGAAAGTGGGCTGATTTGGTCAGACGATCCACAATCACCCAAATCGCATTCATCCCTCGACGACTTGTCGGCAAGCTGGTGATAAAATCCATCGATATGTGCTCCCATTTCCACTCGGGAATCGGAAGCGGTTTCAGCATTCCTGCGGGTCACTGGTGCTCAATCTTAACTTGTTGACAGGTTAGACACCTAGAAACGAACTCCGCAACTTCACGTTTCATACTTCCCCACCAATAATATTGTTTCAAATCCTTATACATTTTGCTAGACCCCGGGTGAATAGCGTACGGGGTAGCATGAGCTTCTCTCAGGATAGAATTCCTTAATTCATCATCTGTGGGTACACAAACTCGGTTCCTGAAGCGTATCAACCCATCCTCGTGTATCACAAAGCCAGGAGCTTTCCCTTGAGTCACTTCATTCCGGACTCGAGATAAGAATGGCTCCGTAACTTGCTTCGATCTAATTATATCCTCAAGGGACGATGAAATCTCAAGTGTACAGAGTTGTCCTTGAATACGCTGTAACCAGACTTCAATTTCCAGCCTCACCAATTCTAACTGCAATTCCCTCTGAGTTGTTAGGCAAGCAAGCATCCGCTCCTGTACTGTTTTACGACTCAAAGCGTCAGCAACTACATTTGCTTTGACCGGATGATAAAGGATCTCTATATCATAGTCTTTGATGAGTTCTAGCCACCTTCTCTGCCTCATGTTTAACTCCTTCTGAGTAAAAATGTACTTCAGGCTCTTGTGATCAGTAAAAATCTGACAGGTAACTCCATACAGATAATGACGCCAGATTTTTAAAGCGAACACCACGGCTGCAAGCTCTAAATCATGGGTGGGGTAGTTAACCTCGTAGGGTCGTAGCTGTCTCGATGCATAGGAGATCACCTCCCCATTTTGCATTAGTACACACCCAAAGCCCTGTTTAGATGCATCACTATACACTACAAACCCTTCCGTTCCTTTCGGTAGGACTAAAATAGGTGCCGAAATCAAACGACTCTTAAGTTCATCAAAACTCCACTGACATACCTCTAACCATAAATACTTCTTATCCTTCCTCAGCAAATTAGTCATTGGTTGGGAAATTTTGGAAAAACCTTCCACGAACCGTCGGTAATAACCTGCTACTCCCAAGAAACTGCGTACTTCCTTAAAATTTTTAATGGTAGCCAGTCTCGGATAGCATCTGTCTTCTGTGGGTCTACTCACACCCCATCAGCTGATATCACGTGTCCGAGAAAGATAACTTCATTCATCCAGAACTCACATTTAGAAAACTTTCCATAAAGCTGCTCCCGCCTTAACGCCTCGAGAACCAGATGGAGATGACACTCGTGCTCTTCATGGTCACGAGAATAGATCAGAATGTCGTCAATAAAAACGACTACAAAGCGATCTAGATAATTAATAAAGACTCGATTCATCAGTTCCATGAATTTTGCCAGTTCATTCGTCAGTCCAAAAGGCATCACTACGAACTCATAATGCCCATAGCGAGTACGGAAAGCGGTCTTCGAAATATCAGACTCACGAATCCTCAACTGATGGTAACCAGACCTCAAGTCGATCTTAGAAAACACGGCCCCTTGGCGATCCAATAAATCATCAATACGCGGCAATGGATATTTGTTCTTAATGGTTACCCTGTTCAGCTCACGATAATCAATACACAGACGTAGGGATCCGTCCTTCTTCCGTACAAATAGTACTGGTTCTCCCCAAGGGGACGCGCTAGGTCTAATGTAGCCCTTCTCAGTCAAATCCTCAAGTTGGCTCTTCAGCTCCTGCATCTCAGTCGGAGCCATGCGATATGGTGTTTTTGAAAGCGGGGACGTACCAGGCTCTAGCTCAATATTGAATTCTACATCACGATGTGGAGGTAAGCTTGGCAACTCATCTGGAAATACGTCTGGGTAGTCTCGGACTACCGGAATATCGATCAATTCAATTGGTCGATCCGTTGTCTTGGTCATGTAACCCCAATAGCCAATACATCCTTGATTAAGCAGTTTTACTATTTTCATAGCGCTGATGATTCTCCCGGAACGGCTGGGATTGTCACCCTGGAAGGTACACTCAACACCATCGTCAGATGTGACGGCGGACACTAATTATGGCATCATGACGGTCCATCCAATCGATACCCAAGATCACATCATCTTTAGGTAAATCGACCATAATTAAATTTGACAACCACTCACGGTCGTTCATACGAATCGAGCAGTCATGAACTTCACGATTCCCAACAATTCTTCTACCATCAGGTAGTCCAATTATATAAGGTTCACAATTGATAACATGCTCTAATTGCAAACGACTCAAACAGGAAATAGATATAAAGGAATGTGAAGCACCGGTATCAAAAAGAATACAGACAGGCTGAGATTGGATCTCGAGAGTACCTGCAATCATGCTGGCTTCGGGATCTTCAGCCTTCTTCATCTCGTAGACTCTGGGTTTTGCAGCCCGGCACGAGTACGGCTTGATTTCACGCCCCATCCCTTTGTTTGCCCGGTAGTCGATAAGAAGCGGACGGAGTTACAGTCTGAATCGAAGACTGTACTGGAGCATGAGGTGCTGTGGGAGTACGTCCTGGTCCACTCCTGCAATAACGAGCACGATGTCCATTTTTCCCACAAGTATGGCATGACACGGCTGGCCTTGGGCATTTTGAATTGATGTGCCCCTGGTCCCCACAGTTATAGCACACAACAGATAAGCTGACCGCTCGAGGTTGCGATCCGATTGGCTTCGACGCCGTAGGTTGTCGTTCAGAAGGATTTAGCACTGGTTGGGGTCTCTTGAATGTTCCCGGTTCTTTGTCTGCAGTTACTGTTTTACGAATTTCTTGTTGTTAGACTGCGGTTGCTTCTTCGAAATTTCTTTCACGGTCAATTCGTACTCCAGAGCTTTCTCAATGAACTCCGGTAGGGTCGCACAATGATGGTTCAACAGCTGCATTCTCATTCGGGGTTTAAGCCTTTTGAGAAAGTATTTGATCTTATCAGCCTCTGTTTGGACAATCGTCGCGGCAAAAGGAAGAAGGGCCTGGAATTTCTCGGCGATAGATAGTACGTCATCATCTTTGGACAGTTCCGGATTCAGCAATTCTGATAGTTTGGCCTCGCGGAGAGGACCTGGATAGTAACGATCTAGCATGAGATTTTTAAATTCTTCCCAAGTACATACGCCATCAGCTGGCCTCACCTAAAGCCACCAAGTGTGGGCGCCCTTGCCCAAGTAGTAAGCTGCTACGGAGAGGCGATTCTCTACTAGACAGTCTACTATATCGAACAATTTCTCGAAGTGTTCGATCCAATGCACGATATCAGCCGGCTCAGAGGAAGCTTCAAAAATCGGGGGTCGCTGGAGAGAGATGTCGCTGATGATCCGACTCACCGGTCCGCCATGTACAGGGGGTGGCCCCTGATGCTGGTCGGTAGCAGCTCTCTGCATAGTTTCCATTAACTGACCCATTTGGGTCATCTGAGCCATTATGCCCTGCATCACAGTGTAAGGATCGACACGAGCAACCTCGCGTCCATTGTGGTGCGATTGGTCCCTAGAAGGCAAACCACTGCCTGCGGAACTATGCTCTGCATTCGTACGCCTGTTGGCTCGTGGTATCGGGATTCAGCCCCTTCCGCGGCCTCGTCCCCCTCTGCTACGGCCTCTCAAATTTATTTCCATACTGAAAGAATCAATTCGTAAAGATAACCATAAGTACAGTTCATGATACCAATCAGAATTCATGCTAAGTTAATGGCAGTAAGAAATTACATATTCAAGAAAACAGTTCGTAATGAGTTATCGTCACTACGAGGGTCACACAGAATATCATATCGACGTTTGAGTCGAATGATTTCAATCATATAATCAATCCAGAATTTTATTTGTATCATCAATCAGATAATTCCTGCCACAAACCCTTAAAATGCCAAGATCAACAAAGAGATCCATTCAGATATCAATATCAAGTCAGTAATTTAATCATGGTTCATAAAGTACGTACCGCATTTGGCTAGTAGGATCAGGAGCTCGCACGGGTCACACATGACACGAAGGTCTCTTGATACTAGTTCAATACACAAAGACTAAAAAAAATGACAGTGCTGCTCTGATACCATCTTCTGTAACACCCCAATAAGGCAGCTATTACAGTGCCGTGGACCCCACACTGGGACCCACCAGGCGATATCCAAAATACAAATTAAATACACAATACATGTGATACCGAACCACAGAACATAGTACTTACTCCGATTTGGAGTTTACAGCAGTATGGCCTACGGCCTTAATATACACAGGATCCAAAACATAAGTATAATCCATATGGAGATGGAATATACCTTAAATAACAATACATTTGTTCATATTTAAAATAAAGCGGAAAGATAACATTACACGGTACGAACATGACCGGACTCAAAAGACTTGGGGCCCCCGAACTAGTATCCTTCGAACCGTTCGTCATCACCCTGGTCTTCTCGTGCCTTGCCCTTTTCTCGACCTAAAATACAACACAAGTATTTCGCCCAACACAGGGTCAGATATACATGATAAATGATTCTCAAGATATTATACAATTCACATATATATAAGATTTCAAGGATAACAACCCGACTAACGAACATACCCCTCGGCCGTATGAACGCTTAGTCACAAAACGTTGAACACATCCAAATATAAGAATGGACTATGAACGACTAAGATAGAACGGCTCAAGAGGGACATCATTGTACGCCCGATCTGAATATGTGTCAGTGCACATGTCCACCCCGTATACGGAATCCAGGATATACGTTGGACAATGTACCTAATTAGCCTCAACGAACTACGTCTCGTGTGCACAGCCCAACACGGAAAATATTCACGCATGACTATATATGTGCCCGGCTAAAAATCCTACACAATATCCAATCGAAACGTAGATATGAATCCAGATATGTCACGTTGCAACATGACAACGAATTCAATAATTCACAAATCCGATTAAGGACCGAGGACTCACCGAAATGACGACAAGATCAACAATAACAAGGGTTCGGAAGTGATGAACTTGGGAATACAATCCCATGATGAAAATGGGACATCATTAAGAACAACCTCAAATCACAAGACACAAGTTTATAAGTGTTTTATATACACGAAATGCATAATCATCATAAGAATCCACACATCATTATAACCAAGCAAGATCACTTGCTTCAATACGGAGGCGAGAATAGTCCTTCTTTGTCGAACGAACAGCTGGCCCTCGATTCAAAATCGGTTACTCGGACAATCAACCTTGAGTGAAGTATATTTTACTCAATAATACGTTCATATGATCATCTATTCCAAACTTCAACGAGACAACATCCTAATTCTCATTTGAGTAGTTCAACTTTTTAAGATGTTGAAGTGTTACTTCAAGAACCTTATTAATACCATTCTCTTCTTACAATTGATTACAAGATGTTACCAAATGTTTGCTGGATTAAGAATTGATCCATAATGTGTTAAACAATAATCTCCTACCCTTTAAACTTATCAAGAACATCTCAATTGATTAAAAGTAAAATCTGCACTTCAATCAATTACTTATGTTGAGTTAACTAGTTACAAATCCATATTATGATCATGAAGACTACCTCAAGTTTAACACCATCCTTATAATATTCTAATTAACTTGGAGATTCGAATATTATTCCTCTGAATTCACTTAGCTTAGGTTCAAGAAGGTCATTTCATTCTTTTAATGAACAACAAGGGTTTCTTAAAATATTTTATGGTAATTATTCCAACAAGTTATTTGCATTATAATGAAACAAGGACTATTATTATTTCAATGGTGTTATTAGTCTAGCAAGGAGAGTGTGGTTTCACTAAACATGATCATCATCATTCAAAACACCAAGAACACATCATTACAAAACCCTTAATCATCATATTCATCATTATGTTTGTTGGAAGCTTAGCTATAAACATGTTTAGCTTGATTAATTCATCACTTGGTGGAGTATACATAATCACTATCATTATAATTACGAGATTATAGGGTTAAATCGTATAACATACCTTCAGAATTGAAGAACAATACACCAAAACCACAAGAACACAATATAAGCTTCAAGAATGACTCCAACTTCCAATCAGCAAGCTCCAAAATCAAAATGTAAAGCTCAAACACAAGTTGGAAGAAGGTAATTTTGATCTAGGGATGAAGGGGAATGATTATATGGGAGAAACATTAGAGGTTGGACGTGCAAAATGAAAGACACAAGTTGTCTTTTTATAACTGCACAGTTCGTTACGTACGTTATCACAACAGGATAACGTACGTTAACAACTTTACGTACGCTATGCAAAAAGTGTTACGTACGTAAGCTAAGTCCAGAGACTACTGGACTAAAATTCGAAAATCATTACGTACGTTACCGCTTGAAGCATTACGTACGTAATGTAGGTCAACTAGGTTGCCTCCAAAAGATCAGATATTCGAATCCCGTCCGGCCCTACACACCGAAAGTTGAGATCGGATATGATTACACTGGTTACGTACGTAACATGTCCCTCTTTACGTACGTAAGGGCCTCAAAATAGCGTACGCTATGCCTAAGGATTAGCGTACGTTAGGCTCAGGTTTAACAGCTCAAAAATGTACTTATCTATACAACGTTGAGAATTCAATCATAGTGCGAGTGATCGTTATTATTATGTCTATTTATGATATATTCCAACATCAATAAACATTACACAATTGCAACAAGACTACAACAGTAAGTAAGAATTATCCGAATAATACAATAGTAAGTAGGAATTTCCGTCGGATATTACATCCTCCCCCCCTTAAAAGGGGTTTCGTCCTCGAAACTAAGGGGAAACAATTCAGGATACCTCTTGACACGTTTTTAGTGTAACTATCGCAAGTGCACGATATCGTATCAAGTAGTAAAGTGGACTTTTTGAGTCCGGTTTATCGATCCCACAAGGAAGTTTGGTTATAATTTGAATGATACACTATTAGTCTATTTTTATAGATACTTAAGATGAGTGAAACAAATAATTAAAAAGTTTGATTTAATAATTGCAAAGAAATTGCAATAATAGTTCTAATATTATAAGGAAATAAAAAGATAGCAATAATAATAGATTGATTATCGATAAAATGAAATAGTTGGGATTACAAACTTAGTTCGTCATTAGTTATAAAAGATGTATTGGAGATCATAAGATTAATTTACTTATTATGTTGTGTAGATTCGATTTTCCTTAAAACGACGGTTTTTCTTTCGAACTATAAAACGCCCCTTACATATTGAATCAATCCACTATATGTAATATCCGACTGTAACTTTTCATTTTTACCTGTAGTTGTATTATTCGGATAATATGATTATCATAAATCGTTGCATTTAGTATTATGTTGAGGTATTATAGATTTGAATATCATATCGTTGTTATTTCATTTCATATGTGATGATTCGATGTTAATTAGAGAGTTGCATTTCGAATTTTTCTGTTCATGTAGCGTACGCTACACAGTACGATTAACGTACGCTAATCCTGTGCCTTAGCGTGCGTAAGGTTTCCTCTGTTGCGTACGCTAAGAGGGAATCTGGCATCAGTTGACTTCAGCACGTGAACTCCTTAGCCGTTAGTATGCATGTGATCAAGGTCTGAGCTGTCGTGTCGGTGAGAATCTACTTTTATTAGCGTGCGTAACCCATTTCTCATTAGTGTGCGCTAACGGCCTGCGATAATTCAAGACAGTAGCCACTGTAAGCCGCTTATGTACGTAATATCGACCGGATATCGTACTTAAGTGCATTAGCGTACGCTAAACTGTTCCGATAGCGTGCGCTAAGTCTGCACAGTCTATTTATAGGACCAGCAAATTTTTCATTTCTTCACAACCCCAAACCGAATTTCTCTCTTCACATATCATACCTCTGCACTACCAAAACGATATCAACCTTCACTAACTTGTTTCTAAGCCTTAAATCTTCGAGTGGAGTTCATTTCCTTGGAGACTAGGAGTTGTTCTTGAGCTTGGAGTATATTTTCTCATAGCATTGAAGTTGTTCTTCATTTCTGGAGGTAGGTGTACTTTCCTCTCTGCATTATTTTCTTATGTTGATGTTAATGACGAATTATGCTTCACCTAGAGTTAGATTAATCAAGTAAAACATAGTTTTAATCCAACCTTTTTAACACTTTTGATGAATATGATAAATGAGGGTTTAGATTAGATGAGTTCTTGATGTTGTAGTGATGGTAACCATGTTTATAGTTATCATTACTCATCTTACTGGACGAATTTAACTCAGTAGAACATTGTTGGATCGGTTAGCTTCATCATAGCTGGATTTAATCAAGAACTTGATATCATAGAGTGTTTAAACACCATTTTAGGTATTTAATTACCTTGGGAAGAACTTGATAATGTTAAAGATAGGATTTGATGATCTTGTTCAAAAATCTTAGAAGCTTTAAATCATTATGGTTCAGCTTCACAAGTCTTTGAAGAATGATAAGGATCTTGATAAGTACAACAATAACTTTTCATTAATCTAATGTGTTGATAACTTAGAATGTGGTTCATCATCATGCTAAATAGATAGTGTTCTTAAGAAGATGATGCTGTTTATGAACAATATTGTCATGGTAGATTGAGTATCAAATTCATTATGACTATCCTTTTATAATAGTAGTTGTTGTAGAACATGAGAATTTGATTTAAACCCATTTTATTGGCAAATTGAAGATGTTTTGTTCATAGAATAACAAGAGAATTAAAGGACACTTTTGGTGTGGTAATCCGATTTTGGAAGATGAATTAGATGTATTGAAACCTTTCATTAATCGTAAAGATATTCATTAGGGTGGAATGAATTATTCGAGTAGGTTGCGGGCGTCGTTTCCTACGAATTGATATTAATATTATGTGAATATGTTATTGAATGAATTACGTTTCATTCAAGGTTGCTTGTTCGATTGAGTGTTTAACCGAGGATACCGTCCGTTTGATCATTTGGAGAAGGACTATCTTTCGCTTACGGATTTGAGGCAAGTTATCTTGCTTGGTTATAATGATGATTAGATCCTTGTGATGGTTATATATTTTATATGTATGAGTTGTTCATGTAATGTTTGTCGTGATTTGACATTGTCCTTGACGTTATTCCGTCTTCTTCATGGGGTTGCATTTCCAAGTAAGTCGCTTTGAATCTTTGATCTCGTTGGTCTTATTTTCACTTCGGTGAGTTTTTCTGGATTCTTAATCGGATGTGTGATTTATTGAATTCGATGTCATGTTGTATCGTGACATATCCGGAATCATATCTGCGTTCCGATTGATCATTGTGTAGGATTTTTAGCCAGGCACATATATAGTCATGCGTGGATATTATTCTGCATTGGACTGTGCACACGGGACGTAGTTTCGTGAGGCTAATTAGGTACATCGTCCCACATATATTCTGGATTCCGTATACGGGGCGGACATGTACACGGACACATTTCCGGATCGGTCGTACTGTGATGTCCATCTTGAGCCATACTGTTAAATCGTCCATAGTATTGGATGCTTGTGACTGACCGTTTCATACGCCCGAGGGGTATGATTGATAGTCGGAATGATTTCTTTGAAATCTATATATATGTGAATTGTATAATGTCAGAAGAATTGATTATCATGTATATCTGACCCTGTGTTGGGCGAAATACTTGTATTTTATTTTAGGTCGAGGCAAAGGCAAGACACGGGAAGAGCATGTCGACGGCGAAGGTTTCGAAGGATACTAGTTCGGGGGCCCCACATCTTTGTTGTCCGGTTATGTTAAACCGTGTTATGTTATTTCCTGCTTCATTTAAATTGTTATTTGGTTGTATTTGACATTTGAAGTATTTTCCATCCCCATATGATTTATACTTGTTTTTTTTCGGATCCTGTGTATTGTAAGGCCGTTGGCCATATTTTAATAAACTCCCAATCGGAGTAATAACTATTCATTGTGGTTCGGTATCACAAATAATATTTGTTTAATCTGTTTTGAATATCGCTTGGTGGGTCCCAGTGTGGGATTCACGGCACTGTAATAGCCGCCTTTTTGGGGCGTTACAGAAGATGGTATCAGAGAGTTGTTTCCTTTTTATGAGTCATTGAGAAATGAACTAGTATCAAGAGACATTCGTGTCACGTGTGACCTGTGCAAGCGCCTGACCCTACGAGCCAAATATGGTATGTACTTTATGAGCCATGATTTAATTACTGGCATGATATTGATATCAGTATGGGTCTCCTTGTTGATCATGTTATTTCGAGGAATTATGACAGGATTTAACCGATTGATAATCCGAGGTAAATGCTGAATTGATTATACACTTGAAAATTGTTTGACTTGACACCGATATGATATTCGGTGCGACATTTGTGGTATCGATAACCGTTTTCCTTGAATATGTGATTCCTTGTTGCTATTAACTTAGCATGAATTTTAGTATCTTGAATTGTACTTATGATTATCACTATGATTTATTCTTTCAGTATGGAAAGAAACCTGAGAGGTCGTGGCGAGAGGACGAGGCGCGGTAGGGGCGAATCCGATACCTCGAGCCAACGAGCCAGCGAGTCGGATCAGAGTTCCGCAGACAGTGGTTCACCTTCTAGGGAACAATCGCACCACAGTGGGCGCGGGGATGCGCGTGTCGATCCTTACGTCGTAATGCAGGGCATGATGACACAGATGACCCAGATGGGTCAACTAATGGAAGCTATACAGAGGGCCGCTACTGGCCAGCAACAGGGGGCTCATCCTCCTCCTGTGATTGGCGGACCCGTGAGTCGGATTATCAGCGACATTTCTCGCCAGCGACCACCGACTTTTGAAGGCTCCTCTGAGCCTGCTGACATTGTGCATTGGATCGAGCATTTTGAGAAACTTTTTCAGATGGTGGACTGCCCGGAAGAGAATCGCGTTTCGGTAGCCGCGTATTACCTTGGCAAAGGCGCTCACACCTGGTGGCTTTCAGTAAGGCCAGCTGATGGTGTTTACACTTGGGATGAATTTAAAAACCTCATGCTAGACCGTTACTATCCAGGGCCACTCCGTGAGGACAAACTGTCGGAACTATTGAACCCCGGCCCGTCTGAAGACGATGATGTATTATCTGTTGCTGAGAAATTCCAGGCACTCCTTCCTTTTGCCACGACAATTATCCGATCAAAGGCCGATAAGATCAAATACTTTCTCAAGAGGCTTAAACCCCGAATGAGAATGCAGTTGTTGAATCACCACTGTACTACCTTACCGGAGTTCATCGAGAAGGCTTTGGAGTACTAACTCACCGCGAAGGAGATTTCCAAGAAACAACCACAGTCCAACAACAAAAGGTCCAAGAAGGCAGGCAGGCCGAGAGTAATCGGGGACATTCAGAAGCCCGGTCATTGCCAAACCCTTCTGATCAACCACCCTTGGCGTCAAAGCCCGCCGGATCGCACTCTCGAGCGGTTCCCTCTTCCGTGGTGTGCCATAACTGTGGGGGCCAGGGGCATATCAACTTCAAATGCCCAAAGCCTGCCATCACATGCCATACTTGTGGGAAGAATGGTCACCGTGATCGTTTTTGCGAGTGGGCCGGACATGATCGATGGCGTCTCATGCTCGGTTCAATCCTCTGTCGAGCCGGACGCCTCCGTCCGCTTCCTATCAGACCAAGGCGAATAGGGGAATAGGCCGTGGGAATCAAAGTGGTACACAGTGCGAGCTGAAACCCGAGATTTACGAGATGAAGAAAGGCGATGATCCGAGGCCGGCATGATTTCGTATACTCGAGATCCACTCCCAGCCTGTATGTGTTCTTTTTGATACCGGTGCTTCACACTCCTTTATATCTTCTTCTTGTTTAAGTCGTTTGCCTCTAGACCATGTTATCGATTATGAGCCCTACGTGATTGGACTACCTGAATGAAGAAGAAATATTGGGAATAGTGAAGTCCAGGATCGTCCGATTCGTTTGTTCGACCATGAGTGGTTGTCAAATCTGATTGTAGTCGATCTACCTAAGGATGATATATTCTTGGGTATCGTTTGGATGGATCGTCTTGATGCATTACTCAGTGTCCGCAAGCGGATGGTTTCCGTCACTTGATGATGGATTGAGTGTATTTTTCGAGGTGATAATCCCGATCGTTAGGAGAGTCATCGATCTTGAAAGCGGTGGAAACGCTTAATCAAGGGTGTATTGGTTATTGGTGCTACATGACCAAAACAACCGATCGACCCGATTGAATTGGCCGACATTCGGTAGTCCGAGACTACCGGATGTATTTCCAAACGAGTTGCCGTGCTTACCTCCTCATCGTGACGTGGAGTTTATTATTGAGTTAGAACCCAGTGCGTCCCGCTCTCAAAAGCACCGTGCCGTATGGCTCGATCGAGATGCAAGGATTGAAGAACCACTTGAGGAGTTGGTGACAAAGGCTATATTCGACCTAGTGCGTCCCCTTGGGAGCACCGGTGTTATTAAATGCGGAAGAAAGATGGATCTCTACGCTTATGTATTGATTACCGTGAGCTGAACAGGGTAACCATCAAGAACAAGTATCCCTTGCCTCGTATTGATGATTTATTGGACCAACTTCAGGGAGCTGCCGTGTTTTCTAAGATCGACTTGAGATCTGGTTATCATCAGTTGAGGATTCGAGAGTCTGACATTTCGAAGACAGCATTCCGTACTCGCTATGGGCATTATGAGTTCGTGGTGATGCCATTTGGACTGACTAATGCACCGGCAGTATTCATGGAGTTGATGAATCGAGTTTTTATTAACTATCTGGATCGCTTTGTAGTCGTTTTCATTGACGACATTCTGATTTACTCTCGCGACCACGAGGAGCACGAGCGTCACCACCACCAAGTTCTCGATACATTGAGGCAGGAACAACTTTATGGGAAATTTTCTAAGTGTGAATTCTGGATGCCTGAGGTTGTCTTTCTCGGGCATGTGATATCAGCCGAGGGGTGAGAGTGGACCCACAAAAGACGGAAGCCATTCGAGATTGGCTACCACCGAAGAACGTGAAAGAAGTTCGTAGTTTCCTCGGCCTAGCAGGTTACTACCGGCGATTCGTAGAAGGATTCTCTAAAATTGCGCAACCAATGACTAACTTACTGCGAAAGGACAAGAAGTATTTGTGGTCAGAAACATGTCAGCAAAGTTTTGAAGAGCTCAAGAGTCGATTGATTTCGGCACCTGTTTTGGTCTTACCAAAGGGAACGGAAGGATTTGTGGTGTATAGTGACGCGTCGAGACAGGGTCTGGGATGTGTACTAATGCAGGAAGGGAAAGTAATCGCCTATGCATCGAGACAATTGCGACCCTATGAAGTTAACTATCCAACCCATGACTTGGAGTTAGCAGCCGTGGTGTTTGCTTTGAAAATCTGGCGTCACTATCTTTATGGAGTTACCTGCCAGATCTTTACAGACCACAAGAGCCTAAAGTACATTTTTACTCAGAAAGAGTTGAACATGAGGCAGAGAAGGTGGCTAGAATTAATCAAGGACTATGATATCGAGATCCTTTATCATCCGGGTAAAGCAAATGTGGTTGCCGACGCATTGAGCCGTAAGACAGTGCGAGAGCGAATCTTGAGCCGTTTGACAACACGAGGGAGTTGCGGTTGGATCTTATGAGGCCAGAATTGAAGTTTGGTTACGGCGTGTTCGGGGACAACTTTGCACCCTTGAGATTTCTTCGTCTCTTGATGATATGATCAAGTCGAAACAAATTACGGACCCATTCTTATATCGAGTTCGGGATGAAGTAACTCAGGGGATAGCCCCTGGATTCGTGATCCACGAGGATGGATTGATACGATTTAGAAATCGAGTTTGTGTACCGTGACGAAGAATTGAGGAACTCTATCATGAGGAAGCTCATGCTACCCGTACTCTATTCACCGGGCTCTAGCAAGATGTATAAGGATTTGAAGCGAGAATTATTGGTGGGGAATATGAAACGTGAGGTTGCGAATTCGTTTGAGGTGTTTGACACTGTCGGCGGAGTTAAGATTGAGCACGGCGACCGCAGAATCTTTGAAACCGCTCCCGATTCCTGAGTGGAAATGGGAGGACATATCTATGGATTTTATCACTAGCTTGCCGACGAGTCGTCGAGGAATGAATACGATTTGGGTGATTGTGGACCGTCTGACCAAATCAGCCCATTTCTTGGAGATTAAAGACACGTGGGGCCCCGAGAGATTGGCCCAGCTATTTATTAAGGAAATTGTGAGACTACACGGTACCCCCAAGAGCATTGTATCAGACCGTGACGGGCGATTTGTGTCACACTTCTGGACGGCAGTTCATTGTGTGATGGGCACGCAGTTGAATTTCAGTACGGCTTTTCATCCACAGACCGATGGTCAGTCGGAGAGAACCATCCAGACTCTAGAGGATATGTTGAGAGCATGTGCTCTTGATTGGAAGAACGATTGGGAAGCCCAGCTGCCTTTGGTAGAATTCACTTATAATAATAGTTGGCACGCTTCGATTCAGATGGCACCGTATGAGGCATTGTATGGCCGTCGCTGTAGGTCCCCTTTGTGTTGGGACGAACTGTCAGAATCTCTGGGTACGGAACCCGATATGTTGTTAGCCGCCCGTGAGAAGATCACTTTGATTAGGAGTCGGTTGTTAACGGCTCAAAGTCGACAGAAGTCTTATGATGACCACCGCCAACGACCGCTTGAGTTCGAGGTTGGTGACCATGTGTTAATGAAGGTGTCTCCTACTCGAGGTGTTTTTCGTTTCGGGAAGAGGGGCAAGCTGAGCCCAAGGTACATTGGGCTGTTTGAGGTTCTGGAGCGTGTAGGTGATCTGGCCTATCGACTAGCCTTGCCACCGACCTTGAGTAAGATTCACAATGTGTTTCATGTCTCCCAGTTGAGGAAATATGTTGCTGATCTGAGCCATGTACTTCAATTCGAAGAGATTGAATTAGCAGAGGATCATTCGTACGAGGAGCATCCTGTACGGATACTCGAGAGGAGGATCAAGCAGTTGCGGAACAAGACGATTCCCCTACTAAAAGTTCAGTGGTCACGACACAGAGTCAAGGAGGCTACGTGGGAGACCGAGGATAGTATGCGAGTGAGATACCCCGAGTTATTTACCCCTTAGTTTCGAGGACGAAACTCCTTTTAAGGGGGGAGTATGTAATATCCGACTGTAACTTTTCATTTTTACCTGTCGTTGTATTATTCGGATAATCTGATTATCATAAATCGTTGCATTTAGTATTATGTTGAGGTATTATAGATTTGAATATCATATCGTTGTTATTTCATTTCATATGTGATTATTCTATGTTAATTAGAGAGTTGCATTTCGAATTTTTCTATTGATGTAGCGTACGCTACACAGTACGATTAACGTACGCTAATCATGTGTCTTAGCGTGCGTAAGGTTTCCTCTGTTGCGTATGCTAAGAGGGAATCTGGCATCAGTTGACTTCAGCACGTGAACTCCTTAGCCGTTAGCATGCATGTGATCAAGGTCTGAGCTGTCGTGTCGGTGAGAATCTACTTTTATTAGCGTGCGTAACCCATTTCTCATTAGCGTGCGCTAACGGCTTGCGATAATTCAAGACAGTAGCCACTGTAAGCCGCTTACGTACGTAATATCGACCGGATAGCGTACGTAAGTGCATTAGCGTACGCTAAACTATTCCGATAGCGTGCGCTAAGTCTGCACAGTCTATTTATAGGACCAGCCTGTTTTTCATTTCTTCACAACCCCAAACCGAATTTCTCTCTTCACATATCATACCTCTGCACTACCAAAACGATATCAACCTTCAGCAACTTGTTTCTAAGCCTTAAATCTTGGAGTGGAGTTCATTTCCTTGGAGACTAGGAGTTGTTCTTGAGCTTGGAGTATATTTTCTCATAGCATTGAAGTTGTTCTTCATTTCTGGAGGTAGGTGTACTTTCCTCTCTGCATTATTTTCTTATGTTGATGTTAATAACGAATTATACTTCACCTAGAGTTAGATTAATCAATTAAAACATAGTTTTAATCCAACCTTTTTAACACTTTTGATGAATATGATAAATGAGGGTTTAGATTAGATGAGTTCTTGATGTTGTAGTAATGGTAACGATGTTTATAGTTATCATTACTCATCCTACTGGACGAATTTAACTCAGTAGAACATTGTTGGATCGGTTAGCTTCATCATAGCTGGATTTAATCAAGAACTTGATATCATAGAGTGTTTAAACACCATTTTAGGTATTTAATTACCTTGGGAAGAACTTGATAATGTTAAAGATAGGATTAGATGATCTTGTTCAGAAATCTTAGAAGCTTTAAATCATTATGGTTCAGCTTCACAAGTCTTTGAAGAATCATAAGGATCTTGATAACTACAACAATAACTTTTTATTAATCTAATGTGTTGATAACTTAGAATGTGGTTCATCATCATGCTAAATAGATAGTGTTCTTAAGAAGATGATGCTGTTTATGAACAATATTGTCATGGTGGATTGAGTATCAAATTCATTATGACTATCCTTTTATAATAGTAGTTGTTGTAGAACATGAGAATTTGATTTAAACCCATTTTATTGGCAAATTGAAGATGTTTTGTTCATAGAATAACAAGAGAATTAAAGGACACTTTTGGTGTGGTAATCCGATTTTGGAAGATGAATTAGATGTATTGAAACCTTTCATTAATCGTTAAGATATTCATTAGGGTGGAATGAATTATTCGAGTAGGTTGCGGGCGTCATTTCCTACGAATTGATATTAATATTATGTGAATATGTTATTGAATGAATTACGTTTCATTCAAGATTGCTTGTTCGATTGAGTGTTTAACCGAGGATACCGTCCGTTTGATCATTTGGAGAAGGACTATCTTTCGCTTACGGATTTGAGGCAAGTTATCTTGCTTGGTTATAATGATGATTAGATCCTTGTGATGGTTATATATTTTATATGTATGAATTGTTCATGTAATGTTTGTCGTGATTTGACATTGTCCTTGACGTTATTCCATTTTCTTCATGGGGTTGCATTCCCAAGTACGTCGCTTTGAATCGTTGATCTCGTTGGTCTTATTTTCACTTCGGTGAGTTTTTCTGGATTCTTAATCGGATGTGTGATTTATTGAATTCGATGTCATGTTGTATCGTGACATATCCGGGATCATATCTGCGTTCCGATTGGTCATTGTGTATGATTTTTAGCCAGGCACATACATAGTCATGCGTGGATATTATTCCGCATTGGACTGTGCACACGGGACGTAGTTTCGTGAGGCTAATTAGGTACATCGTCCCACGTATATTCTGGATTCCGTATACGGGGCGGACATGTACACGGACACATTTCCGGATCGGTCGTACTGTGATGTCCATCTTGAGCCATACTGTTAAATCGTCCATAGTATTGGATGCTTGTGACTGATCGTTTCATACGCCCGAGGGGTATGATTGATAGTCGGAATGATTTCTTTGAAATCTATATATATGTGAATTGTATAATGTCAGAAGAATTGATTATCATGTATATCTGACCCTGTGTTGGGCGAAATATTTGTATTGTATTTTAGGTCGAGGCAAAGGCAAGGCATGGGAAGAGCATGTCGACGGCGAAGGGTTCGAAGGATACTAGTTCGGGGGCCCCACATCTTTGTTGTCCGGTTATGTTAAACCGTGTTATGTTATTTCCTGCTTCATTTAAATTGTTATTTGGTTGTATTTGACATTTGAAGTATTTTCCATCCCCATATGGTTTATACTTGTTTTTTTTCGGATACTGTGTATTGTAAGGCCGTTGGCCATATTTTAATAAACTCCTAATCGGAGTAATAACTATTCATTGAGGTTCGGTATCACAAATAATATTTATTTAATCTGTTTTGAATATCGCTTGGTGGGTCCCAGTGTGGGATTCACGGCACTGTAATAGCCGCCTTTTTGGGGCGTTACACTATATTTCTATGTTGATTGGCTTCAATACATAGCGTTAGGATTTATGAAAATAACTCAAAGAATCATCTAAGGACTAGGGGTATATTTCTATCCCCTAGAACAACTTAGAGTAAAGATCATTTGATCTAATCAAACATATTTTCTTTCGAAACATATGAAGACCATAAATATCCTCATTTATTGGCCAAATAAATAAAGATTGTTAAAACAATGAAAATCACACACAATAATAAGTGATTCATAATAGATCTTTTATACAAACACAAACAACATAACTAACCTTGTTTATAATCCCAACTAAAGGTTACTTAGCCCATGAAGGGTTTATTACACATGTTACAAGCTTTGGTGGTCATTTTTAGTTGAATCAAGAGAAAGAATTGATCCTAACTCCCTTAGTAGATAAAGGAGATAGAAGCAATAAACTCTCTGAACAACATATACTATACCACACTTACAAAGATCACTCAAGAACACAAGTGTGTTCTTCACACAAAAAGAAAAGTTTACAAAAAATGGAAAATTATAAGATGAATGATGAATGATGAAGGATCTAGGGGTCTATTTATACACCTAAAGTCATCTAATAGCTCCAAAACTCAGCATTATTACATTAGATCGGATCAATGCGATCATCCCCTCAATAATACACAAAAGTATAAAAAATTAGACAAATCATAGCAATTTGTCAAGAGTTCTGGCCGTAACATTCGGGAGTTACTGGCCGTAACATTCGATAGTTACTGGCCGTAACAAGGGTGACTTACGGCCGTAACTCCACGAATGTTACGGCCGTAACAGCTTCGTAAATTTGTTCACCGGTTGCTTTGAAAGTTACGTTTTCAGCCCGAATTTCTCGGACTTTACGTTTTTGCCCCGCATCTTCTTCGGATAATAACTTTTGATATATAACTCGATTTTGAATCGGAAAAGTGCCGAATTCGTCTCGGAAAGCCCTACAACATGAATATATCAAAATTCAATAAAGAGAATATTTATTAAACATGTTGTTTCTTGAGTAATTCAGTTATTTAATCCGATCATCATCCGATAAAAATAAAATTATTAAAACTAATAAATTAAAAGCAAAAAACGAGTAGACTAGCTCAATTATGGGTGAATTTTATCAATACAAACCATGTATAAGTGTACAAAACTGACACTTATCACACCCCCAAACTTGAATTCTTGCTAGTCCCGAGCAAGACTCTTTATTATTCATACTCCAAAAATAAAAATAAGAAAAATTAATACACACATAAATTAAAATATAAAAAGAGAAAAGGAGATCAAAATGTCATTAATAAATAACAACCAGCTTTATACAGTAGATAGAAATGAATCAAGATTCAAAATAAATCTACTAATGTTTTTGAAGTTAAAACACGGTTTTTATTTTGTAATTCTAAAATGTAAGGTTTCCCCCCAATAGGTTGATTATTTCTTTCCCACTCGTGATACACACGACTCCCTTTAATGGTTGCTCTCGATCACTCGTTTATTTATCGACTCAATATGAAGAATAATTTTATTGGCGTCATTAAATATTGTGATTTTCACAAAATTGAGTGTATTGAAATCCAGCCGCTAATTAATTCAAATCTGCTCATAAACTACATCCCTTTTAGTGATAGCTTTCACACCGTTATTTGCTAACGTGTAGCTCTTTTCACTAACACAATTTCTATTTCATTTTTTTTTAAAAGGTGATAGCTTTCACATCGTTATTTGCTAAAGTGTAGCTCTTTTCACCAATTTTTCTGAGACGGCAGCTACGCACCAACAATGGTTAGTCCTTTATTTTTCGCAAAATTTAAGACCCCCAAAATTAGGCAGCTGTTGCTGCTCAACACTTCTCCTTTTCGTCATTTTTTTTTAGATGATAGCTTTCACACCGTTATTTGCTAACGTGTAGCTCTTTTCACCAATGACTCCTTTTTTTTTAGGGAATAGAATTTTTGCAGAAAATCATTTTTTAGTTAAGCATGAAAAATCAAAAACTCCACAATTAAGTAAATTTCAGTTCTATTTTTCATCAACCGACTGATTCTTCTTTTCTCAAGGTAACGAATGACTCGATTTTATATGATAATTACTAGGCTTGGAAAGAGAGATTAAGGCTCAAAAATTTTGGAATATACCAAAAAAAAAAAAAAAAATTACCGGTTAAAACGATTTAGAAGCTTGTATATAGCTAATTTATTGGTGTTATGGCCAGATCTAGAAATCTCATAAATCAAAATATTATAAATATATATATATATATAATAAAAAAAATTAAGGCAAATAACCAAATCAATCAAAACACACCAAAATTACAACACACCAAATACTAAAACAAACCACCCCCAAACTTGAAAATAAAACTGTCCTCAGTTTTTTAGAATAAAAAATAAAATAAAATAAAAATCAATGCAGAAAAACAGAATACTCCCTGTTAAGAAAGTTGATGTCTGAGCTAACGCCTTTTAGAATCTGCAAGAGAATAAATATACGAGGCACACAACAAAAGAAAATAAAATATACTCGTAAGTATAACACAATTTTTAAGATGCGCATCAAGAAAGTCCGAAGAGTCGCCCTATGCTGCCATCAAAGTTTTATAAAAGCAAAACACGAAATAAAAATTACAGAAATACATAAATCGCGAATAGGTGCGCGTCAAGAGATCAAGAAGAAACTCCTTAAGCTGCCATCATTTAGCACGATTATTACACACGACAGAAAGTAAAAATACAAGAGGTCCGACATGGGTTATCAAAGGGAGAGGAATGAATCCACTTTTCGTTTTCTCACGGTAAAATCTTCTACCCAGACAATTTTAGCTAGAGCTGGATCTGGTTGAGGGACAAATTCATTGAGTTTTTTGATTAGTTCTTCTGGTGTTGTTGCAACGACTATGATTCGTTTTGCACGCTCGGAAATAAAGCCCTTTTCAGCAGAGTAGTCGATGAAAGACAGTAAACCATCAAAGAAACCATTGACATTAAGCACACCTATTGGTTTTTGATGAACATTTAGCTGGGCTCTGGTAACCACATGAAAAAGTTCCTCAAGGGTGCCAAAACCACCGGGAAGGGTGATAAAGGCGCCAGAATTATTTATCATGTGAGTTATGCGATATTGCATATTCACAGATCTAAACTCATCTCCAATAGTTGACCCGGTGATTTTACTTTCAACCAGAGGTTTTGGGATTATTCCCAACACTCTTACTCCTTCCATATAGGCAGAAGCAGCAGCTCGTCCCATTAATCCTAGACTTTTTCCTCCGTAAACTACATGAATGCATTTTTCTCCTAAGGTGCGACCCAAGTTGTGGGCTGCTTCAGTAAAGCATGCCTCTTTTCCAGAACTAGCTCCACCAAAAATGCATACTGTGTTAAATTTTTTTGTTGAAGATGATGACTCCATTTTTGAAAAGAAAAATTTTTTTAGAGAGAAACAGAGAAAAGTGCAAGTTTGAGGGATGAATGAAAGAAACCAGTAGAAAGTTTATTTATAGAAGAAAAAGAAGGTAAAAATTGTTCAACAAGTTTGTGATTGCGTTTGATTGTGCTTCAACTACTCAATAGAATAATGAAAGCATTTATCACGTATCACATTTTTTATTCAGAAAATCTCACCGCACGACAAAAATAAAAGATACTTACACGTATGTACAGTAGTTGTGATTGTGGCTCACATCTTCCTCTGATTTTACGTTCAGAAACGGCCTAAACGCCTTCTATGAGTCGGGGAGAAGCTTCCAATCCAATTTTCTTACAAATTGGCAAACAGGGTCTTTTAACGTCAGATTCCCAAGACGTTGTTCATATTCTGGTTGGAATTTATTCCACAAACATCGAATTCCGTAATATAAAAGTCCACTAGGATGCGTGTTAAGAAAAATTTCGATATTATCTAAATTCTCTTTATTCAGACCATCATTAATGAACTGAATTTTATCTTCTCTGTTTGTAGATGGAATTCCTAAAGATCGACATTTTAAATTATAGTTCCATCTAGCACATTTATAGCAAACGGCTAGCATCTTTGCTCGTCGTTTCTTCGCATATGAACTTTTTCCTAGTCCTGGTAAAAATCTAGTCGGTGTTTCTGTGAATTCACCCTCTATTCTTACTTTGGCTTCAATTATGAATCTTATGTCAAAAGGTATGCTTTTATTCATAAGCAACCTCATCCTTTCAAGTCTTGTCTTATAAATCTTTAAAATGACATTTTTGCTTAGAAAGGGAAATCTTTTTTCGATTTTAAACAAAGTTTCTTCCATGATAAAAAAAATAAAAAAGTAAAAAAAAAATGCAAATAATTGAAGAAAATATCTACAAATATCAGTTGTTGTGGGAAACTGAAAAATCCGACTTTAATAGTCACGGAGTACCGTTATCCGCCACTTGACCGGACATACACAATTGAGTAGTAAGTTACAATGTCGAGAAATTTATACCTATAAAAATAGTTTATAATGTAAGATTTCAAATATAACTTATACTTCACCGGCAACGGCGCCAAAAACTTGACAGGTTTTTAGTGTAACTATCGCAAGTGCACGATGTCGTATCAAGTAGTAAGATGGACTTTTTGAGTCCGGTTTATCGATCCCACAAGGAGGTTTGGTTATAATTTGAATGATACACTATTAGTCTATTTTTATAGATACTTAAGATGAGTGAAACACACAATTAAAAAGTTTGGTTTAATAATTGCAAAGAAATTGCAATAATAGTTCTAATATTATAAGGAAATAAAAAGATAGCAATAATAATAGATTGATTATCGATAAAATGAAATAGTTGGGATTACAAACTTAGTTCGTCATTAGTTATAAAAGATGTATTGGAGATCATAAGATGAATTTACTTATTATGTTGTGTAGATTCGATTTTTTCTCTTTCGAACTATAAAACGCCCCTTACATATTGAATCAATTCACTATATTTCTATGTTGATTGGCTTCAATACATAACATTAGGATTTATGAAAATAACTCAAAGAATCATCTAAGGACTAGGGGTATATTTCTATCCCCTAGAACAACTTAGAGTGAAGATCATTTGACCTAATCAAACATATTTTCTTTCTAAACATATGAAGACCATAAATATCCTCATTTATTGGCCAAATAAATAAAGATTGTTAAAACAATGAAAATCACACACAATAATAAGTAATTCATAATAGATCTTTTATACAAATATAAACAACATAACTAACCTTGTCTATAATCCCAACTAAAGGTTACTTAGCCCATGAAGGGTTTATTACACATGTTACAAGCTTTGGTGGTCATTTTTAGTTGAATCAAGAGAAAGAATTGATCCTAACTCCCTTAGTAGATAAAGGAGATAGAAGCAATAAACTCTCTGAACAACATATACTATACCACACTTACAAAGATCACTCAAGAACACAAGTGTGTTCTTCACACAAAAAGAAAAGTTTACAAAAAATGGAAAATTATAAGATAAATGATGAATGATGAAGGATCTAGGGGGTCTATTTATACACCTAAAGTCATCTAATAGCTCCAAAACTCCAGCATTATTACATTAGATCGGATCAATGCCAGCCATCCCCTCAATAATACACAAAAAGTATAAAAAATTAGACAAATCATAGCGATCTGTCAAGAGTTACGGCCGTAACATTCAGGAGTTACGGCCGTAACAAGGGTGACTTACGGCCGTAACTCCTGAATGTTACGGCCGTAACTTGGCTTCGTAAATTTGTTCACTGGTTGCTTTGAAAGTTACGTTTTCAGCCCAGAATTTCTCAGACTTTGCGTGTTTGCCCCAGATCTTCTTCGGATGATAACTTTTGATATATAACTCTGATTTTGAATCCGGAAAGACTGCCGAATTCGTCTCGGAAAGACCTACAACATGAATATATCAAAATTCAATAAAGAGAATATTTATTAAACATGTTGTTTCTTGAGTAATTCAGTTATTTAATCCGATCATCATCCGATAAAAATAAATTTATTAAAACTAATAAATTAAAAGCAAAAAACGAGTAGACTAGCTCAATTATGGGTGAATTTTATCAATACAAACCATGGATAAGTGTACAAAACTGACACTTATCACCTCTCTCGAATGCTCCTCTCCGTCTCCCACGTGGCCTCCTCGACCCCATGTCGTGACCAGTGAATCTTCAGTAGGGGAATCGTCTTGTTTCGCAATTGTTTGATCCTCCTCTCAAGTATCCATACGGGGCGCTCCTCATACGAATGATCCTCCACTAAATCGATCTCATCGAACTGAAGTACATGACTCGGATCAGCAACGTATTTCCTTAACTGGGAGACATGGAACACGTTATGAATCCGGCTCAGGGCTGGTGGTAAAGCCAGGCGATAGGCTAAATCGCCTACTCATTCCAAAACCTCAAACGGCCCGATATACCTCGGACTCAGCTTGCCTCTCTTCCCAAAACGAAAAACTCTTCGAATAGGGGACACCTTCATTAGTACATGGTTGCCGAACTCGAACTCAAGTGGTCGCCGGCGGTTGTCTGCGTAGGACTTCTGTCGGCTTTGAGCCGTCAACAAACGACTCCTAATCAGAGCGATCTTCTCACGGGCTGCTAACAACATATCGGGTTCCGTACCCAAGGTTTCAGATGGATCGTCCCAACACAAAGGGGATCTACAACGACGGCCATACAACGCTTCATAAGGTGCCATCTGTATCGAAGTGTGCCAGTTGTTATTATAAGTGAATTCCACCAAAGGTAGTTGGGCCTCCCAATCATCCTTCCAATCGAGAATGTACGCCCTCAGCATATCCTCTAAAGTTTGAATAGTCCTCTCAGTCTGACCATCCGTCTGCGGGTGAAATACTGTGCTGAAGTTCAATTGTGTTCCCATCGCACGATGAACTGCTTTCCAAAAATGTGACACGAATCGCCCGTCACGATCTGATACAATACTCTTAGGGGTACCATGTAACCTTACAATTTCTTTGATAAATAGTTGGGCCAATCTCTCGGGTCCCCAAGTGTCTTTAATCTCCAGAAAGTGAGCTGATTTGGTCAGACGATCCACAATCACCCAAATCGCATTCATCCCTCGACGACTTGTCGGCAAGCTGGTGATAAAATCCATCGATATGTCCTCCCATTTCCACTCGGGAATCGGAAGCGGTTTCAGCATTCCTGCGGGTCGCTGGTGCTCAATCTTAACTTGTTGACAGGTTAGACACCTCGAAACGAACTCCGCAACTTCACGTTTTATACTTCCCCACCAATAATATTGTTTCAAATCCTTATACATTTTGCTAGACCCCGAGTGAATAGCGTACGGGGTAGCATGAGCTTCTCTCAGGATAGAATTCCTTAATTCATCATCTGCGGGTACACAAACTCGGTTCCTGAAGCGTATCAATCCATCCTCGTGTATCACAAAGCCAGGAGCTTTCCCTTGAGTCACTTCATTCCGGACTCGAGATAAGAATGGGTCCGTAACTTGCTTTGATCTAATTATTGTTGGGATTCGGTAAATAAAATCGAATTACGCAGCGGAAAATAAAACGGTCCAACCGGATAAAACCAAACCCCAAAAACGGACCGATCAAGCATCATATAAACGAATATAAATAATGAGAAAGATAATCAAATAATACTTACCCTCGTAGTCCTTTGATGATATAATCTTCGAAGGAAAAACCCGAACAAGCTTTCTCCGGTTACCGACACGAACACAAATCTAATTCGTTTTAGCTTGTTGAATGATCCAATACCGAAATTGCCGAATGTCTCTACGTTATTACGCGTCGGATATTGATCGGAAAAATAAAATATCAATTCGTTCTCAAAGAACACGGCTAGGAATTGATACGGTATTTTTCTTCTCTTCTCTTCTTCCTTTTCTTTCTCTCAAAGATGAACTAGAAAATGAAAGAAAAATTTTCTCCCTTCTATTTTGGAACTCACGGCTGAATCCCCTTTGAATTGTTGAGTGTGTATCTTTGTTATATCAAGTCCACCCATAATGTGAAGATATTTACATTATATAATGGAGATGATATCAAAATGATGAGATATGAAATCTCATCCTTTTGTCTTCAACCCATTAAACAATTAAACACACAACACACACCACATGGAAGGAAGGGAGGAAAATGAGGGGGGCGGCCCACTAGATTTTAGGTGAGAAAATGAGCCGAGCCACTCGGTTCATGTACCGGACGTTCGCGTGTCTAGTCCGTTAAATACACTTCGTTTTATCCCAAATGTATTTATACTTAATTAATTAATCCAATTAATTAATTTTATCAAATACAAAATTATAATAATATATTTCCAAGAAATAATTATTTATGAATTAAATTAATTACCCAAAGAATTAATTTCAATTCACTAGACCGCATGATTTATCAAATAAATCAAATTAGATATCTAATATCCAATATTAATGAAGAGATAATAAATACATATTTATCCATCAAATATCCTTGTGCGCGACTCCGTAGGTCCGTCTTAGTCGGCAATGGGAGGAACCAAGGAGTACGGATAACACATAGCCAGTCTAGTGCTTCGTACCGTAACCCAACTAAGAACGAATGATCGGATCATTCCAAAACCATTATGTCGTGAATACCGTATACGTATAAACCCTTCAATCATATGTCCCGGTCAAGTATTAGGGTCACGGAAAAGTCAAACCCTACTGTAACTTGACACTATGCTTTCTGTTAATGCAAACTGAGATCGTCGAGCTCTCGTGTATCAAATACAACTAGCTCTAAATGCTTTGGCCAAAGACTTATAATCTCATTTGCCATTAACCGCATAGGACATTTACCTGCTCACTTACAGGAGAACGAATTCTAACTTGGTATTCAGTAGAGACTGCTACTTGACCACTAAGTTGCATTTCGAGGTTTACCCCACCCACCGGCGATTGGATCGAACTACTCTAATGACTAACTTAATGTCACAAGCACATCTCCTACTGAAACCTAAAGTCAAATGTCCACGTATACCTATCACAACCTTTCGATCCAGTCATTGACAATCCCTGAGTGATATCCATGTGACCGAATCGAGGTGAGTCGTGTTCGAGTATACTAATCTCACTAGCATACCTATTGTTGGGATTCGGTGCCTAAAACGAAGGCCCAGCGGAAGCGGTAAAACGAAAATTAATTCGATCCGAATCCCTACGAGGATCGATCGAGCTACGTATATACGAATATATAAACGAAAAGCAAGAGTCGTAAGAAACTAACCCTCGAAGTCCGTTGATTAAATGGTAACCTTCTCTTGAGCTATTCCCCAAGCTCTTGAACGATCCAACGCCGAAAGCACCGCGTCTCTACTTGCCACGCGCCGGAGAAACAACCGGAACGACAATCACCTTGCTATCCTCCGAGGATACGGCTAGAGCTAAGTGATGAAGCTTCCAATATGAAATTATAACACTCTAAGTGTATAACTCAGAATCTCTCTTTTATTTCTCAATTTTCTTCCAAGAAAAATCAAGAACTTGATGAATAAAGAGGAAGATGATGAAGAAGACTTGGAGAAGTCTTTTCTCTCTCTCTACACTCTTGCAACCTCACGTTGGAATCAAAGTATCATGAGGTGAGAAGTCTTCCTCTTTTATTCTATTTCCACTCACATGATACATCTCATTATTATGAGAATCAAAGCCCCACAAAGTCATCTTTTTCATATAAAATGAAAACAACAAGACAAGAGGAAAGTGGGTGGAAATTAGGGGCGGCTACCATGCGTAAACGGATGAGTTCGGTTCGTTTCGGACTCCGTGAGTCCAAACAGATAAACTACGATTCCGTTCCGATGTATTTGTATCGATTAATTAATCCAATTAATTAAACATATCGAATACAAAATAACATAATTAATTTCTCCAAGAAATAATTATATTCATGAATTAAATTAATCACCCAGTGATATATTTAATCCATTAAGCCGTAAATCAATTTATCCGATAAATCGATTTAAACATCCAATGTCCCAAATTAGATATCAAATATCTAATATTCATAATGAGAGAATTAGCTTAATTCATTCCGTCGTCAATCCTAATGCGCGACTCGGTAGGTCCGTCTAGATCGGAATGGGAGGAACCAAAGAGTAGTAGCACCACCTAGCCACCTGGGTGCCTACACTGCACTCGATCGAGAACGAATGATTGGGATCATTCAAGAACCATTCTGTCGTGAATACCAGTATACGTATAAAACCCTTCTTTCAAATGTCCCGATCAAGTTATAGGGTCACGGTCAGTCAAACCCTATCTGTACTTGACGCTATGCATGTGTTAATGCAAATCGAGATCATCGAGCTCTCGTGTATCTAATACAGCTAGCTCCAATGCTTTGGCCAAAGACTTATGATCTCATCTGCCAATAACCGCATAGGACATATAACCCGTTCACTAACAGGAGAAAGAATTCTATCTTGGTATTCAGTAGGACCTGCTACTTACCCGTCAAGATGCACGTCGAGGTTGACCCCCGCCTTCCGGTTTACAGGGTCGAACTACTCTAATGAAAATCTTGACGTCACAAGTGTAACACCCCCAAATCCTTTTGGGTTATTACAGTGCCGTGGACCCCACGCCAGGAGATCCACCAGGCGAACATGACTAAAATACGTTAAATTAAACAACAAGGGAAAACCATAGTCCCTACCATGATATCCAACACAATATTCCGATAGGGAATTTCAACGACAAAAGTGGCCTACATGGCCAAAATGAAATACAACAGCATCCACGAACATCTGTTCGGGTAATACAACACGACAACAACTGACAAGACTGAGTACACTCCAACCGATCACCAACGATGAACAACTCGGACTAGTATCGCTCGAATGCCTCGCCGCCATCATCATGCCCCCGTGTCTCAACTCTCTCCTCGCAAGCACCTAAAACATGAAAACATGTTCCGCCCCACGGTCGATCATCCGATAATGGATATCAAATACATGTATAACATGATATGCATCCAAAGCGTAATGAAAGCAGTACAATGATAATAATACGAGATGCTCACAAACCAATGTAAGAATCGAGCATTCGTGGAATATTATGCCCACGGCATACGATCAATACCTGCTCAATAGGTTAGAACATAATTGCCCAACGGCGAAACATCAATATAGAACACAACAATACATTATCCGAAGGTAAATCAATCCAACGCTGAAATAAATAAGGATCACAATGCCCGAAGGCTCCACCAGGAATACCGATACATCACAATGGCCTTAACAGCCGAACATCCCGAAGCTGTTTATCATCATAATACCCTGAATGTCACTCAGCCGAAGCTGTCAATCACCACAATGGCCCGAAGCCAAAACAGCCAAGTCAGATCAATGAGGGCGAAGCCACGGCACGAAGCCGTATCACAATGAGGGCGAAGCCACGCACGGCCGTATCACAATGAGATCATCCAATGACCGTGACTGCTGAATTGCAGTCTTTGGGAAACCAACCGCGAAGGTTCAAGCCCCGAGACTTACCCATAATGAGATCACCCGGTGGACCGTGACCTCTTGAATCGTAGGTGTTGGGAAACCAACCGCGAAGGTTCAAGCCCCAAGCTTACCCATAATGAGATCATTAACATGACCGTGACCCTCTTGATCAGTAGGTGTTGGGAAACCAACCGCGAAGGTTCAAGCCCCAAGCTTACCCATCGAGCACTAGCCGAGACTAGCCTCCAGAACATAATTAATCACAACAGTAACAATCCCAAGATTTCCAAACTCACAAGAGTAACAGCATGCTGCCTTGAGTCGGCCAACACGACAACAATAACTCACGGATGGGCCCCGTCCATGGCGGTCCCAAATTAACACCTCGATTGCCTTAAAACGGCCAACCAACAACAATGATGCAGCGGATGATTCAATACCTCGATTGCCTAAAACGGTCAATCGACAACAATGATACCATAAATGATTGAACACTTGATTTGCACGAGCGCCAATCGATAACAATGACACGATGAATGAGTGAATACCTCGATTGCCTTAGAAAGGTCAATCGATAACAATGATGCGATGAATGATTCAATACCTCGATTGCCTAAAGCGGTCAATCGACAACAATGATACCATAAATGATTGAACACTTGATTTGCACGAGAACGCCAATCGATAACAATGACACGATGAATGAGTGAATACCTCGATTGCCTTAGAAAGGTCAATCGATAACAATGATGCGATGAATGATTGAACATTTCGATTTGCACGAGAATGGCCAATCGATAACAATGATACGATGAATGAGTGAATACCTAGATTGCCTTAGAAAGGTCAATCGATAACAATGATTTAGTGAATGATTGAACATTTCGATTTACCTGAGAACGGCAATTCGATAACAATGATATGAAGGATGCCTCGGCACCTTTAATCGGTTCTGCAAGCAGCGAAGGCGAGAGATGAATAAGCCAATGCCTTTAATCGGCACATGCTTTTAATTACAATCAAAACATGAATAACAATGATCTCAACGATGTCTTAAATTGACATCTATATTAACAACAATCGATACATCGATACCGCGAACCTGCTATCGACAATGACATTAATAATGAGTATCACAATGCCTTGAACCGGCCGTTAACGAACAACAATAAACATTTGGCAAAATTGCCGAAAGGTATCGTATCGAACGATCTCTTGATATCAATGAATTCATGAAGAGACTAAGTCTCGGAATGATACAACACATTCATACACATATATGATAACATTAATCTCATTGACTAGTACAAGTATAAAACTTGCCTCAAACCGAAGGCGATGAAATCCCTCCACGAACAACGAACGGCGTCCTCCGGTAAACACAAGTACTCGAACCACCTTGAATGAAATACAATTCATTCAATAACACAATATCAATCGAAATCAACATAACGACCGAAAGAAACTCTTTGAGGCATTTAATCGAACACTAAATGTTCAAAGTTCCTCAAGACCCTAAAAATCATCAATCGGGTTGAATGAATCGAAAATATGGATATACAATCCATAGAACATGATTAATAATGTTTACTAACATCAACCGATTCATCAAAATCGGATTAGAAACGAAGTCAAGAACAATTCTCCAAAAAGTCAACTTGAAAGAAAATCAAGAAATATACCTTGATTCGACGAAATACTCGGATTAGATGATGATATAATCAACAAGGATCTTCCAAAATGCCGTGGAAATGATTAGAATCGGCCAAGAACTCGATTTCCCGAGCCTCCCGTCGCCAGACGTCGAAAAAGGAAGAAAAATCGCGTTGAAATGAAATCTGGCCGAGCCAGGCTATATATAGCCGGCAGGGTTACGGCCAGAACCGAGCCTTACGGCCGTAACTCGGACACCTTACGGCCGTACTCGGCAGCCTTACGGCCAGAATCGCACTGCCGAAATCGCCAAAGACCAATGGACACTTACGGCCGTAACTCGCACACCTTACGGCCAGAATCGCCTTCGTCAAATCCGCCTGCCAGACGGCAGCATTCGATCACGCTTACGGCCGTAACTCGACACCTTACGGCCGTAACCGCACCTTACGGCCGTAACTCGCCAGCCAGCCACCTGCCCGCCGTGACTCGGCCGTGGCCACTCCGACGGCCGGACGACCCCGAAACCCGAACCTGAGTAAAAATCGAAGATACGGTTACGAAGTACTCGCAAAGACGAATCCAAGCACTAAGAGAACACACGATTCCGACCATCCGATGTGTCGGAATTCGACAACGGAAATAATTACCCCAGACTTTGGGAAATTACAAAAATAGCCCAAAACGTCCGAAAATCACGATACGTGATCGAAACACCGAACCAAAGCTCGCAACATGAATAATAACATTAAATGAACTTGTGAGAAACTCAAACAACAGCTTGACGAGATTCGCAAGAATCGAACTCGAAAGTGGAAAAGCCGCTTAAGAACACGGAACTAAACAAAACGATACCGAAACGAACTCGGATGACAAAAAGAGAATTAAATATTCTCGGAATGACAAACGGTCATGAGCGAAGTCGTCAAAACAGACTTCCGTCGAAAAAGAAAATTACCGAAAATCAAATTGCGGATATTACATACTACCCCTTAAAAGAAGTTTCGTCCCGAAACTTAAAACAAGTAGGAGAAGCAATATCCCGCCAGAAAATCGACGTGATACACACGAACAAGAATGATCACAATGAATGATAATGAATCGAAATCTAACAAGGATCAAGAATGACTCACCGGGTGAAATGATAACGTAATGAGTGATAGCTCAAATGAAATGATTGGAAACATAGTTTCTGTGAAGTGAATGATTAGTTTGATAATTATAAATCTCAACGTGATTGATATATGATGAATGAATTATTTGAATGAATGAGCGACAATCGAAATGAATGATTATACTATTACCGAACAAGAATTAACTTGCTCAAAACCGGTGATGAATGTCCTATCAGTATCACGCTTAAAGCAACAACAATCGAACTCGTCGTCGTCCGAGATGAAGATGCTCTCCCAGACGAAGACGACTAGAAAACGATCTCTTGGACGTGGAGTCCGATGTCCTCTCGATGCCTCTTCCCATATCGAGGCAGGAAAGTCACGTGATAATTTCAGATCTCATATGAAGATCGCATTATGATTACGAGACAGAACGATAACAATGGGCATACACGCTCTAACACAATGAATGCATTAATAATTCAATGAAATGATCGTCGACATGATGTCGGGATATGATAAGATCGCATGAAAGATCAAGTGAGGTAACATGATTATCTGATGAAATTCCTGAAATGATTACCTTGCACAAGTTAACAAGGTTGAAAATTCGATCCGTAAGATCAACAACTAAACCGTGAGATGGGCTGGATGATTAATGAATTAATTGAACAATGAGATTGACTGAGTGATAATGAATTAACTGAGCAATGAGATTGACTGAGTGATGAATGAATTGACTGAACAATGAGATTGACTGAGTGATGAATAAATTGACTGATCAATGAGATTGACTGAGTGATTAATGAATTAATCTAGTGATGAATGAATTATCTGAGTAATGATATTGACTGAGTGATGAACGAATTAACTGAGTGATGAATGAATTATCTGAGTAATGATAGTGACTGAGTGATGAACGAATTAACTGAGTGATGAATGATATTGACTGAGTGATGAATGAATTAACCGAGTAATGATAGTGACTGAGTGATGGACGAATTAACTGAGTGATGAATGATATTGACTGAGTGATGAACGAATTAACTGAGTGATGAATGATATTGACTGAGTGATGAATGAATTAACTGAGTGATGAGATCAAAATGATGATTGAAAATTATTAACTGATAAATGAGTTGATCCTTAATGCTTACACAAGTCACACGTGCTCCAAAACAATTAATCATGAGTCAATCATAGCACTAATATCACATATAGGTTTCAGCAAAGCATGAACGATTAATGACATGATGGATGTATGAACACAAAGAGAATCGAGTCCTTACACAGGTCATACGAAGCTTCGAGGTCTCGCGATACTAGTCTTCACTGACGACGACTCGATGAATGAATGACTCGTGCAGTCGCACTAATATTACGACTCACAAAACCTGACTGACTAGATTGTCATAACCTGACAATCCCACTACTACCGCGTCGGTAGGACCACACAACTCACATCTCAGGGTATTTCACAACCCAACTCTCTGATACCATTTCTGTAACACCCCCAAATCCTTTTGGGTTATTACAGTGCCGTGGACCCCACGCCAGGAGATCCACCAGGCGAACATGACTAAAATACGTTAAATTAAACAACAAGGGAAAACCATAGTCCCTACCATGATATCCAACACAATATTCCGATAGGGAATTTCAACGACAAAAGTGGCCTACATGGCCAAAATGAAATACAACAGCATCCACGAACATCTGTTCGGGTAATACAACACGACAACAACTGACAAGACTGGAGTACACTCCAACTGACTGACCAACGATGAACAACTCGGACTAGTATCGCTCGAATGCCTCGTCGCCATCATCATGCCCCTGTGTCTCAACTCTCTCCTCGCAAGCACCTAAAACATGAAAACATGTTCCGCCCCCACGGGGTCAGTCATCCAGATAATGGATATCAAATACATGTATAACATGATATGCATCCAAAGGCAGAATGAAACGGTACAATGATAATAATACGAGATGCTCACAAACCAATGTAAGAATCGAGCATTCGTGGAATATTATGCCCACGGCATACGATCAATACCTGCTCAATAGGTTAGAACATAATTGCCCAACGGCGAAACATCAATATAGAACACAACAATACATTATCCGAAGGTAAATCAATCCAACGCTGAAATAAATAAGGATCACAATGCCCGAAGGCTCCACCAGGAATACCGATACATCACAATGGCCTTAACAGCCGAACATCCCGAAGCTGTTTATCATCATAATACCCTGAATGTCACTCAGCCGAAGCTGTCAATCACCACAATGGCCCGAAGCCAAAAGCGGCCCATTTGTATCAATGAGGGCGAAGCCACGGCCCGAAGCCGTATCACACTGAGGGCCGACGCCACGGCACGACGCCGTATCACAATGAGATCATCCAATGACCGTGACTGCTGAATTGCAGTGCCGGGAAACCAACCGCGAAGGTTCAAGCCCCGAACTTACCCATAATGAGATCACCCGGTGGCCGTGACCCTCTTGAATCAGTAGGTGTTGGGAAACCAACCGCGAAGGTTCAAGCCCCAAGCTTACCCATAATGAGATCATTAACATGACCGTGACCTCTTGAATCAGTAGGTGTTGGGAAACCAACCGCGAAGGTTCAAGCCCCAAGCTTACCCATCGAGCACTAGCCGAGACTAGCCTCCAGAACATAATTAATCACAACAGTAACAATCCCAAGATTTCCAAACTCACAAGAGTAACAGCATGCTGCCTTGAGTCGGCCAACACGACAACAATAACTCACGGATGGGCCCCGTCCATGGCGGTCCCAAATTAACACCTCGATTGCCTTAAAACGGCCAACCGACAACAATGATGCAGCGGATGATTCAATACCTCGATTGCCTAAAACGGTCAATCGACAACAATGATACCATAAATGATTGAACACTTCGATTTGCCTGAGAACGTCCAATCGATAACAATGACACGATGAATGAGTGAATACCTCGATTGCCTTAGAAAGGTCAATCGATAACAATGATGCAGTGAATGATTCAATACCTCGATTGCCTAAAACGGTCAATCGACAACAATGATACCATAAATGATTGAACACTTCGATTTGCCTGAGAACGGCCAATCGATAACAATGACACGATGAATGAGTGAATACCTCGATTGCCTTAGAAAGGTCAATCGATAACAATGATGCAAAGAATGATTGAACATTTCGATTTGCATGAGAATGGCCAATCGATAACAATGATACGATGAATGAGTGAATAACTAGATTGCCTTAGAAAGGTCAATATATAACAATGATTTAGTGAATGATAGAACATAAACATTTAAAAGAGAAAGGCAAATCGATAACAATGATATGAATGATGCCTCGGCACCTTTAATCGATTCTGCAAACGAAGGCGAGAGATGAATAAGCCAATGCCTTTAATCGGCTGCATGCTTTTAATGACAATCCAAACAGAATAACAATGATCTCAACGATGTCTTTAATTGACATCTATATTAACAACAATCGATACATCGATACCGCGAACCGGCTATCGACAATGACATTAATAATGAGTATCACAATGCCTTGAACCGGCCGTTAACGAACAACAATAAACATTTGGCAAAATTGCCGAAAGGTATCGTATCGAACGATCTCTTGATATCAATGAATTCATGAAGAGACTAAGTCTCGGAATGATACAACACATTCATACACATATATGATAACATTAATCTCATTGACTAGTACAAGTATAAAACTTGCCTCAAACCGAAGGCGATGAAATCCCTCCACGAACAACGAACGGCGTCCTCCGGTAAACACAAGTACTCGAACCACCTTGAATGAAATACAATTCATTCAATAACACAATATCAATCGAAATCAACATAACGACCGAAAGAAACTCTTTGAGGCATTTAATCGAACACTAAATGTTCAAAGTTCCTCAAGACCCTAAAAATCATCAATCGGGTTGAACGAATCGAAAATATGGATATACAATCCATAGAACATGATTAATAATGTTTACTAACATCAACCGATTCATCAAAATCGGATTAGAAACGAAGTCAAGAACAATTCTCCAAAAAGTCAACTTGAAAGAAAATCAAGAAATATACCTTGATTCGACGAAATACTCGGATTAGATGATGATATAATCAACAAGGATCTTCCAAAATGCCGTGGAAATGATTAGAATCGGCCAAGAACTCGATTTCCCGAGCCTCCCGTCGCCAGACGTCGAAAAAGGAAGAAAAATCGCGTTGAAATGAAATCTGGCCGAGCCAGGCTATATATAGCCGGCAGGGTTACGGCCAGAATCGGCAGCCTTACGGCCGTAACTCGGACACCTTACGGCCGTACTCGGCAGCCTTACGGCCGTAATCGGCACTCGTCGAAATCGCCAAAGACCAGCCGGACACTTACGGCCGTAACTCGCACACCTTACGGCCGTAACCGGCCTTCGTCGAAATCCGCCCAGCGCTCGTACGGCCGTACCCGATCACGCTTACGGCCGTAACTCGGACACCTTACGGCCGTAACCGGCACCTTACGGCCGTAACTCGGCCAGGCCAGGCCCTGCTCCGGCCGTGACTCGGCCGTGGCCACTCCGACGGCCCGGACGACCCCGAAACCCGAACCTGAGTAAAAATCGAAGATACGGTTACGAAGTACTCGCAAAGACGAATCCAAGCACTAAGAGAACACACGATTCCGACCATCCGATGTGTCGGAATTCGACAACGGAAATAATTACCCCAGACTTTGGGAAATTACAAAAATAGCCCAAAACGTCCGAAAATCACGATACGTGATCGAAACACCGAACCAAAGCTCGCAACATGAATAATAACATTAAATGAACTTGTGAGAAACTCGAAACAACAGTTTCGGACGAGATTCGCAAGAATCGAACTCGAGTGCGGAAAAGCCGTTTAAGAACACGGAACTAAACAAAACGATACCGAAACGAACTCGGATGACAAAAAGAGCAGAATTAAATATTCTCGGAATGACGAAACGGTCATGAGCGAGTCGTCAAAACAGACTTCCGTCGAAAAAAGAAAATTACCGAAAAATCGAAATTGCGGATATTACAACAAGCACATCCCTACTAAATCCTCAAGTCGAAGGTTCACGAATACCTATCACAACCTTTCGATTCCGTCATTGACTGTCCCGGAGTGAAATCCGTGTGACGAATCGAGGGTGAGTCGGTTCGAGTAGACTAATCTAATTAGCATACCTATAACGTGTGCTCCCACTAACCATTAGTGTTCGACAGGCACTCTCCATGTCAAAGAACACGTCATACAAGTCTTCACATAAACTTAACGCCCAGTCAAGTTTCATCGACTTGCGAACGATTAAGTATTTGAGCTATAAACCTTTCCAAAGGTGCGACCCCTTATCCAATAAGGAGTGGAACGTTTTGCTCTCAAATACGGACTAGTTTCTATATGTTTATTTACGAGTTAGGAATGCAAGAACTACCCGTAAATAAAGAACCATTCAGTTGCCTTATATAAATGGTTTACATAATTACAAGTACAATGCCCTCACTCAACAACCTCCGAGTGGCATTCGAGGGCATACTCCTAACAATCTCCCACTTGCACTCAATGCCACACACTATGGTATCTAATACCCATGTTCTCCGGATGACGCTCCAAGCTAGTCCGAGATAGTGGCTTGGTCGGTGGATCGCGACGTTGTCGGCCGAGTCTACTCTATGCAAAGACAATGTATCCCTTGCGAACAAATTCTCTTACGAGATGATACTTCCTCTCAATATGTTTGGTCTGTTGTGAAACATCGGCTCCTTGGCACGTGCTCTGACTCTCGTCGTTGTCGCGATGCAGTAGACAGCAAACGGCACATGGTATCATTTGAAGTTCTCCTAGAAACTTCTTAATCGAACCCTTCCTTGGAAGCCTCCGAGGCCGCTTGATACTCGGCTGACAGTGGAATCGTGTCGCGCTTTGCTTGGCACTACGCCAAGATACTGCTCCTCCATTAAGAGTAAATATGTAGCCAGAAGTGGACATCGAGTCGTCCTTCAGTCCTTGGAAGTCCGAATCAGTGAATCCCACCACATCCAAATCTCCACCGCCATACATAAGAACCATATCTCTAGTTCTTCTCAAGTACTTGAGAACGTTCTTTACAAAGCACCCAATGTTCCCTACCTGGGTTTGCCTGAAACCTACTCACCACGCTTACAGCATGCGCGATGTCAGGTCTTGTACACAACATAGCATACATAAGGCTACCCATGGCTGAAGCATATGGTATATTACTCATTTCCTTGCGTTGTTCCTCACTTTGAGGACACATCTTCAAGGTGAGTTTTATTCCATGTTGCATCGGTAGGAACCCTCTTTTAGAATCATCCATCTTAAATCGCTTTAAGATCTTATCTATATAGAGGGCTTGGGAAAGGCCTATTGTTCTCTTCGCTCTATCCCGGTAGAGCCGAATACCAAGAATATAGGTTGCTTCTCCCAAGTCTTTCATGGAGAAATTACTCGAAAGCCAAGCTTTCACAGAACTAAGCATTCCCACATCATTTCCTATTAGTAGAATGTCATCTACATATAGTACTAAGAATGCGATATTGCTCCCACTAACTTTCTTATATACACAAGGTTCCTCTTCATTTTGCACGAAGTCAAACTCTTTGACCGCCTCGTCAAAACGAAGGTTCCAACTACGCGACGCTTGCTTCAGTCCATAAATGGAACGCTGAAGATTGCACACTTTCTGAATATCGACTTCAGACACAAAGCCTTTAGGCTGCTCCATATAGATTTCCTCCTCGAGGAATCCATTAAGGAAAGCCATCTTTACGTCCATTTGCCATATCTCATAATCGTGGTAGGCAGCTATATCAAGCATCATGCGAATAGACTTGATCATGGCTACGGGCGAGAAGTTATCGTCGTAATCGATCCCTTCCTTCTGGGTATAACCCTTTGCCACAAGCCTGGCTTTATAGGCGTCAACCTTGCCATCACCATCAGTCTTTCTCTTGTAGATCCACTTGTTCCCAATAGGCACTATGCCCTTGGGGCGGTCTACTAGAGTCCAGACCTGATTGACATGCATCGAGTCTATCTTAGCTTACATAGCTTCACGCCATTTCGCGGAGTCTACATCCACCATCGCTTGGTCATAGGTCGTCGGGTCGGTCTCTTGGCTATCACTTGGAACCTCATGAAGACCTAGCTCCTCCAAGTGCACAAGCCCATACCTCTCAGGTAAATGAGACACCCTACTAGACCTACGAGGTGGTTATACTTGTGTTTCAGAAAGTTCGGTTCCAGTTTCTTGCACATGTGTCTCTCGAGGAGTTTCATTGTATTCTTCTAAAGAAATACTTGTACCTGCTCCGCCTTCCTGAATGAACTCATCTTCCAGGAAGTGTGCTTGTAAAGCAACAATGATCCTTCGATCTTCGGGCATGTAGAATAGATATCCCATCATCCCAGACGGGAATCCAATGAAACGTCCCTTCGCAGACCTAGCTTCCAACTTTTCCACCTTAGTCTTCTTGACATAAGCGGGACATCCCCAAATCCTAATATGATTAAGACTTGGTTTCCTTCCTTCCCACATCTCATGTGGAGTTTTAGGAACGGATTTAGAAGGACATCTGTTCACGATATACACGGCAGTCAGGAGTGCATACCCCCACAGGTAAATCGGCAAGTCAGTATAGCCCAGCATGGAACGGACCATGTTCAACAGGGTTCGGTTCCTTCTTTCTGACACACCATTTAACTGAGGAGTACCTGGAGGTGTTAGTTGTGAAACTATTCCATGTTCCTTAAGGAACTCGTCAAACTCCATACTCATATACTCGCCACCTTGGTCCGACCGAAGTGCTTTGATATGATTACCATTTTGTTTCTCGACTAGGGCCTTGAATTCCTGGAATTTCTCAAAGGCCTCGGATTTATGTTTCATTAAGTATACATAACCATACCTAGTATGATCATCTGTAAACGTAATGAAATATTGATATCCGTCACGTGCTGCTTCCAAAGCTCCACATACATCGGTATGGATTAATCCCAGTTTATCAGCGGCTCTTTGAAATGTCCCTGTGAAGGGGGACTTAGTCATTTTGCCTTTAAGGCAAGATTCACAAGTAGGAAAGGGATCCGATCCCAATTGACCCTAAGTCCATCTTTTTCCATCTTGTAAACCTTGGTCTGACCAACATGACCAAGTATAAGATGCCATTTCAAAACTTGATTGGTTTCATCCCTACCACGTTTTCTAGTTATAGTATTCACAACTACTTTGTTGCTGAGATTTAGATGATACAATCCATTCAACAATGTAGCAGTACCCACTAGTTTATTTCTAAAATAAATTTTGCAGGAACCATCACCAATCAAAAATGAAAAGCCTTTTCGGTCCATGACCGGAATGGATACAATGTTTTTGTGCCCCTTGGGCAAAACAAGTACATCTTCTAAAGTCAAAACAAAGCCGGATTCTAAACCCAAAAGAAGTGATCCTATGTCGGTCGCCTCGACACTATGCCCGCTTCCGACTGTGATCATAACTTCTCCAGCTCCACGCTTCCTACTTTGTTCTAGATCCTGATTCACGGTACAAATATGAGAACTAGCACCGTAATCCAAGATCCAGAAGTAGAAAATACAAGAGCGAACAATTTGTTTCCAAAACTAAAAGTTACAGACTAAGTGCCATGAAGAATCGGACAGTCTCTAGCCCAGTGGCCCACCACCGCACTTGAGACAAGCATCCTTCTTCTTCTTGTTCTTTGGAACCATCGGGGCCTTGCCCTTACCCTTAAGGTCCTTAACTTGTGGTCCAGTTTGCTTCTTGGTCTTTTTCTTCTTGTTCTTAGACCTCCGAGGTCCGTAAGAAATCACAAGAGCAGACTCCTTCATCTGCGAGTCTTCATCCGAGGCGAGCGGTCACAAGTTTGTTCATTAGCCCGACTAAATTACATGCAATCTCATTGCGGTTGAAGTTCATAACAAAGCGTGAGAAAGAATCGGGAGAGACTGTAGGATAAGGTCGGTTTGGAGAGAAGTATCCATTTTAAAATCAAGAGCCTCCAATCTCTCAATCATGGATATCATTCTGAGGACGTGTTCCCCAACCTTCTCACCTTCCTTCATCCTTGCACCGAACAGTTGCTTGGATATCTCATATCTAGCAGTTCTGCTGTGCTCACCATAAAGCTCGGTTAAGTGAGATAGAATCTGCCTAGCAGAAGTCATTTTCTCATGAGCTCTCTGAAGCTCATTAGACATGGAAGCCATCATATAATCACGGACTTTCACGTCATCCTTAACCCACTTTTCGTGGTTTTCAATCTCTTCCTGATTTGCTCGGGTCCGCACAGGAGGCGCCGGAATGTCCATCTCCAAGACGTATCCCAGTGCCTCTATACTGAGGACAATCATCAGATTGCGGAGCCAATCCACAAAGTTAGGTCCCATTAAGGTGTTCTTTTCGAGTAGAATTGCGAGTGGATTCATTGTCATATTGAGTTATGTCTGCATTAAGTATAACAGATTAATTAGTGACTTATTATATTATGTTCTGAGTATAGAATTAAGGTCTTTTCTATTCTTGTTACCCAGCTCCCACTATTTTTATCGGAATAACACACTCCCATGTGAAAACCGGAAGTATCGTCGCTCTACTTCATAGTGGTGATCGAGTTCTTTATAAATCTTAATAGAGGGCAACCGAACAGGTTTCTAGTCTATTAATTTTCATAAAGTGGTGTCCAACACCAACCCATCTAATGGATGATTCGATCTTCTTTTTCCCCTTGATCATTCCCCTCAACCTATACGGTTTCTATGGTTCGTGAACAAGTTAAGTTTATACCATCGACGCAAATCAGTTTCACAATTGAATCTTATCCGGCAACCTATCAGGTTTCTAGGGATAAGATTTGCTCCAACCGAAGGCATCCAATGCGCTCCCGGTAATTTATCCGTCCTCCCCGAACGACTACCCCGATAACTCGGAAGCATAGCACATCCGGTTTGGATTTCAATTTCCCAGAAACTCGATGGAGGGAAGGAAAACCTTGAAACCTTATAAACTTAATTATTTGTTGTGGGAGAATTATCGCGATTAACGTTACACTTTGCACATTAATCGTTTAAGCGCGTTTGTGGCATTCATACAATATGAAATAACCATTCACAACCTAGTTGCTACCAACATGTGGTTCATGGACCGTTCCTAGAAAACAAAAACTCCGTAATCTAATTACAAGTCTTCGTCTTGAATCTTCGTCTTCTCTAAATGGATCTTCCTCCGGTCTTCGTCATTACATATAAATTTTACATTGAAAATTGCATCCTAGATACAAATTTTTCTAGTAAAATAAATAGGCTCAAAATGGCCTTTACAACCCAATCGAATAAAACGAACGATTCAAAAACTAAGTCCACGAACCACATCCCCATTCAAAAGCATTCATTCAATAAATACTAAATAAATGGAAAACGTAGAGATACATTGATCCAATCAACAATACGAACCGATCCAATCGATTCACACAATCGGTAATATGATAACGTTCAAAATAATTCGGTCGACCATAAATATTCCAATTAATCAAATTTCCCTTATAAAATGAAATACTATAAATCATTTTAATCATATTAAATCCAATTTAACATGCGGGAGATTAATTTTCAAGAATACACGTAAAAATCGAGCCGGGGCGAAATTGGCCTGCCATGGCCGAGTCACTGCCGGCAGCGTGCCGGCACACATGCCTGGCATGGCCGATCACGCTCGGCGTGCCGGCGCACGGCCCGTGTCTCCCGACACGGTCGGGTCTGCTGGCGATGGGCCGGGATCGCCGACACGGCCCGTGTCACGGACACGGCCGAGTCACCTGGCGAGAACGCCTTTGTCCGAAAAATCGTCCGACGACGATTCGAGCTCGATTTTTATCGATATCCAATATCAATATTTTTCAACATTCATATCTTCAATATAAATCATATTTCCAAGAAATTAAGATTTATATTTAGACATAAACTTACGAAAAATATAACTACAACGAACGTAAAAATATATACCACGATTATGACTAAAATGATTCCAAATCATTCACCATCTAATCAAGCATTCCAAATGCCAATATCGTATATACGATCGCAAGACCTACGCTCCGATACCACTATTGGGATTTGGTGCCTAAAACGAAGGCCCAGCGGAAGCGGTAAAACGAAAATTAATTCGATCCGAATCCCTACGAGGATCGATCGAGCTACGTATATACGAATATATAAACGAAAAGCAAGAGTCGTAAGAAACTAACCCTCGAAGTCCGTTGATTAAATGGTAACCTTCTCTTGAGCTATTCCCCAAGCTCTTGAACGATCCAACGCCGAAAGCACCGCGTCTCTACTTGCCACGCGCCGGGGAAACAACCGGAACGACAATCACCTTGCTATCCTCCGAGGATACGGCTAGAGCTAAGTGATGAAGCTTCCAATATGAAATTATAACACTCTAAGTGTATAACTCACAATCTCTCTTTTATTTCTCAATTTTCTTCCAAGAAAAATCAAGAACTTGATGAATAAAGAGGAAGATGATGAAGAAGACTTGGAGAAGTCTTCTCTCTCTACACTCTTGCAACCTCACGTTGGAATCAAAGTATCATGAGGTGAGAAGTCTTCCTCTTTTTATTCTATTTCCACTCACATGATACATCTCATTATTATGAGAATCAAAGCCCCACAAAGTCATCTTTTTCATATAAAATGAAAACAACAAGACAAGAGGAAAGTGGGTGGAAATTAGGGGGGCGGCTACCATGCAGAAATGGATGAGTTCGGTTCGTTTCGGACTCCCGTGAGTCCAAACAGATAAACTACGATTCCGTTACGATGTATTTGTATCGATTAATTAATCCAATTAATTAAACATATCGAATACAAAATAACATAATTAATTTCTCCAAGAAATAATTATATTCATGAATTAAATTAATCACCCAGTGATATATTTAATCCATTAAGCCGTAAATCAATTTATCCGATAAATCGATTTAAACATCCAATGTCCCAAATTAGATATCAAATATCTAATATTCATAATGAGAGAATTAGCTTAATTCATTCCGTCGTCAATCCTAATGCGCGACTCGGTAGGTCCGTCTCAGTCAGCAATGGGAGGAACCAAAGAGTAGTAGCACCACCTAGCCAGCCTGGTGGCCTACACTGCACTTCGATCGAGAACGAATGATTGGGATCATTCAAGAACCATTCTGTCGTGAATACCAGTATACGTATAAAACCCTTCTTTCAAATGTCCCGATCAAGTTATAGGGTCACGGTCAGTCAAACCCTATCTGTACTTGACGCTATGCATGCGTTAATGCAAATCGAGATCATCGAGCTCTCGTGTATCTAATACAGCTAGCTCCAATGCTTTGGCCAAAGACTTATGATCTCATCTGCCAATAACCGCATAGGACATATAACCCGTTCACTAACAGGAGAAAGAATTCTATCTTGGTATTCAGTAGGACCTGCTACTTACCCGTCAAGATGCACGTCGAGGTTGACCCCCGCCTTCCGGTTTACAGGGTCGAACTACTCTAATGAAAATCTTGACGTCACAAGCACATCCCTACTAAATCCTCAAGTCGAAGGTTCACGAATACCTATCACAACCTTTCGATTCCGTCATTGACTGTCCCGGAGTGAAATCCGTGTGACGAATCGAGGGTGAGTCGGTTCGAGTAGACTAATCTAATTAGCATACCTATAACGTGTGCTCCCACTAACCATTAGTGTTCGACAGGCACTCTCCATGTCAAAGAACACGTCATACAAGTCTTCACATAAACTTAACGCCCAGTCAAGTTTCATCGACTTGCGAACGATTAAGTATTTGAGCTATAAACCTTTCCAGTGCCGACCCCCTTATCCAATAAGGAGTGGAACGTTTTTGCTCTCAAATACACGGACTAGTTTCTATATGTTTATTTACGAGTTAGGAATGCCAGTAACTACCAGTAAATAAAGAAACATTCATTTGCCTTATATAAATGGTTTACATAATTACAAGTACAATGCCCTCACTCAACAACCTCTGAGTGGCATTCGAGGCCATACTCCTAACACCTATAACGTGTGCTCCCACTAACCCTTAGTGAATACCGGCACTCTACATGTCAAAGTACACATTATACAAGTCTTGTCTAAACTTATTGCCCAGTTAAGTTTTATCGACTTGCGAACGAGTTAAGCATTCGAGCTCTAAACACTTCCAGTGCTTATCTCCTTATCTCCATAAGGAGTAGAATGTTTGCTCTCAAATGCAAGGACTATTATTCTATATATCAAATCACAATGCCAGTCATATACAATAATATAGAAATAATTATTGCCTTGTTAAATTTTCATAATTACAATACATATGCTCTCACTCTCTCATCCTCTGAGTGGCATTCGAGGGCATATCTCTAACAATTATATCCTCAAGGGACGATGAAATCTCAAGTGTACAGAGTTGTCCTTGAATACGCTGTAACCAGACTTCAATTTCCGGCCTCACCAATTCTAAATGCAATTCCCTCTGAGTTGTTAGGCGAGCAAGCATCCGCTCATGTACTGTTTTACGACTCAAAGCGTCAGCAACTACATTTGCTTTACCCGGATGATAAAGGATCTCTATATCATAGTCTTTGATGAGTTCTAGCCACCTTCTCTGCCTCATGTTTAACTCCTTCTGAGTAAAAATGTACTTCAGGCTCTTGTGATCAGTAAAAATCTGACAGGTAACTCCATACAGATAATGACGCCAGATTTTTAAAGCGAACACCACGGCTGCAAGCTCTAAATCATGGGTGGGGTAGTTGACCTCGTAGGGTCGTAGCTGTCTCGATGCATAGGATATCACCTTCCCGTTCTGCATTAGTACACACCCAAGGCCCTGTTTAGATGCATCACTATACACTACAAGCCCTTCCGTTCCTTTCGGTAGGACTAAAATAGGTGCCGAAATCAAATGACTCTTAAGTTCATCAAAACTCCGCTGACATACCTCTGACCATAAATACTTCTTATCCTTCCTCAGCAAATTAGTCATTGGTTGGGCAATTTTGGAAAAACCTTCCACGAACCGTCGGTAATAACCTGCTAGTCCCAAGAAACTGCGTACTTCCTTAACATTCTTAGGTGGTATCCAGTCTCGGATAGCTTCTGTCTTCTGTGGGTCTACTCGCACCCCATCAGCTGATATCACGTGTCCGAGAAAGATAACTTCATTCATCCAGAACTCACATTTAGAAAACTTTCCATAAAGCTGCTCCCGCCTTAACGCCTCGAGAACCAGATGGAGATTACACTCGTGCTCTTCATGGTCACGAGAATAGATCAGAATGTCGTCAATAAAAACGACTACAAAGCGATCTAGATAATTAATAAAGACTCGATTCATCAGTTCCATGAATACTGCCGGTGCATTCGTCAGTCCAAAAGGCATCACTACGAACTCATATTGCCCATAGCGAGTACGGAAAGCGGTCTTCGAAATATCAGACTCACGAATCCTCAACTGATGGTAACCAGACCTCAAGTTGATCTTAGAAAACACAGCAGCCCCTTGAAGCTGATCCAATAAATCATCAATACGCGGCAATGGATATTTGTTCTTAATGGTTACCCTGTTCAGCTCACGATAATCAATACACAGACGTAGGGATCCGTCCTTCTTCCGTACAAATAGTACTGGTTCTCCCCAAGGGGACGCGCTAGGTCTAATGTAGCCCTTCTCGGTCAAATCCTCAAGTTGGCTCTTCAGCTCCTGCATCTGAGTCGGAGCCATGCGATACGGTGCTTTTGAAAGCGGGGACGTACCAGGCTCTAGCTCAATATTGAATTCTACATCACGATGTGGAGGTAAGCCTGGCAACTCATCTGGAAATACGTCTGGGTAGTCTCGGACTACCGGAATATCGATCAATTCAACTGGTGGATCTGTTGTCTTGGTCATGTAACCCCAATAGCCAATACATCCTTGATTAAGCGGGTTTTACTATTTTCATAGCGCTGATGATTCTCCCGGAACGGCTGGGATTGTCACCCTGGAAGGTACACTCAACACCATCGTCAGATGTGACGGTCACTGTTCGCTTGCGGACACTAATTATGGCATCATGACGGTCCATCCAATCGATACACAAGATCACATCATCTTTAGGTAAATCGACCACAATTAAATTTGACAACCACTCATGGTCGTTCATACGAATCGAGCAGTCATGAACTTCACGATTCCCAACAATTCTTCTACCATCAGGTAGTCCAATTATATAAGGTTCGCAATTGATAACATGCTCTAATTGCAAACGACTCAAATAGGAAATAGATATAAAGGAATGTGAAGCACCGGTATCAAAAAGAACACAGACAGGCTGAGATTGGATCTTGAGAGTACCTGCAATCATGCTGGCTTCGGGATCTTCAGCCTTCTTCATCTCGTAGACTCTGGGTTTTGCAGCCCGGCACTGCAGGTACCGGCTTGATTTCCACGCCCCATCCCTTTGTTTGCCCGGTAGTCGATAAGAAGCGGACGGAGTTACAGTCTGGCCCGAAGGCATCTTTGGAGCATGAGGTGCTGTTGGAGTACGTCCTGGTCCACTCCTGCAATAACGAGCACGATGTCTATTTTTCCCACAAGTATGGCATGACACGGATGGCCTTGGGCATTCCGAATTGATGTGCCCCTGGTCCCCACAGTTATAGCACACAACAGATAAGCTGACCGCTCGAGGTTGCGATCCGATTGGCTTCGATGCCGTAGGTTGTCGTTCAAAAGTATTTGGCACTGGTTGGGGTCTCTTGAATGTTCCCCGGTTGCTGTCTGTCTGGTTCTGTTTTCTGAATTTCTTGTTGTTAGACTGCGGTTGCTTCTTGGAAATTTCTTTCACGGTCAATTCGTACTCCAGAGCTTTCTCAATGAACTCCGGTAGGGTCGCACAATGATGGTTCAACAGCTGCATTCTCATTCGGGGTTTAAGCCTTTTGAGAAAGTATTTGATCTTATCAGCCTCTGTTTGGACAATCGTCGCGACAAAAGGAAGAAGTGCCTGGAATTTCTCGGCGATAGATAGTACGTCATCATCTTCGGACAGTTCCGGATTCAGCAATTCTGATAGTTTGGCCTCACGGAGAGGACCTGGATAGTAACGATCTAGCATGAGATTTTTAAATTCTTCCCAAGTACATACGCCATCAGCTGGCCTCACTGAAAGCCACCAAGTGTGGGCGCCCTTGCCCAAGTAGTAAGCTTCTACGGAGACGCGATTCTCTACTGGACAGTCTACTATATCGAACAATTTCTCGAAGTGTTCGATCCAATGCACGTTATCAGCCGGCTCAGAGGAACCTTCAAAAATCGGGGGCCGCTGGCGAGAGATGTCGCTGATGATCCGACTCACCGGTCCACCATGTACAGGGGGTGGCCCCTGAAGCTGGTCGGTAGCAGCTCTCTGCATAGTTTCCATTAACTGACCCATTTGGGTCATCTGAGCCATTATGCCCTGCATCACAGTGTAAGGATCGACACGAGCATCCTAGCGTCCATTGCGGTGCGATTGGTCCCTAGAAGGCGAACCACTGCCTGTGGAACTATGCTCTGCATTCGTACGCCTGTTGGCTCGTGGTATCGGGATTCGGCCCCTTCCGCGGCCTCGTCCCCCTCTGCTACGGCCTCTCAAATTTCTTTCCATACTGAAAGAATCAATTCGTAAAGATAACCATAAGTACAGTTCATGATACCAATCAGAATTCATGCTAAGTTAATGGCAGTAAGAAATTACATATTCAAGAAAACAGTTCGTAATGGGTTATCGTCACTACGAGGGTCACACAGAATATCATATCGACGTTTGAGTCGAATGATTTCAATCATATAATCAATCCAGAATTTTATTTGTATCATCAATCAGATAATTCCTGCCACAAACCCTTAAAATGCCAAGATCAACAAAGAGATCCATTCAGATATCAATATCATGTCAGTAATTTAATCATGGTTCATAAAGTACGTACCGCATTTGGCTCGTAGGATCAGGCGCTCGCACGGGTCACACGTGACACGAAGGTCTCTTGATACTAGTTCAATACACAAAGACTAAAAAAAATGACAGTGCCGCTCTGATACCATCTTCTGTAACACCCCAATAAGGCGGCTATTACAGTGCCGTGGACCCCACACTGGGACCCACCAGGCGATATCCAAAATACAGATTAAATACACAATACATGTGATACCGAACCACAGAACATAGTACTTACTCCGATTTGGAGTTTACAGCAGTATGGCTTACGGCCTTAATATACACAGGATCCAAAACATAAGTATAATCCATATGGAGATGGAATATACCTTAAATAACAATACATTTGTTCATATTTAAAATAAAGCGGAAAGATAACATTACACGGTACGAACATGACCGGACTCAAAAGACTTGGGTCCCCCGAACTAGTATCCTTCGAACCCTTCGTCATCACCCTGATCTTCCCGTGCCTTGCCCTTTCCTCGACCTAAAATACAACACAAGTATTTCGCCCAACACAGGGTCAGATATACATGATAAATGATTCTCAAGATATTATACAATTCACATATATATAAGATTTCAAGGATAACAACCCGACTAACGAACATACCCCTCGGGCGTATGAACGCTTAGTCACAAAACGTCGAACACATCCAAATATAAGAATGGACTATGAACGACTAAGATAGTACGGCTCAAGAGGGACATCACAGTACGCCCGATCCGAATATGTGTCAGTGCACATGTCCACCCCGTATACGGAATCCAGGATATACGTGGGACAATGTACCTAATTAGCCTCAACGAACTACATCTCGTGTGCACAGCCCAACACGGAAAATATTCACGCATGACTATAAATGTGCCCGGCTAAAAATCCTACACAATATCCAATCGGAACGTAGATATGACTCCAGATATGTCACGATGCAACATGACAACGAATTCAATAATTCACAAATCCGATTAAAGACCGAGGACTCACCGGAATGACGACAAGATCAACAATAACAAGGGTTTGGAAGTGATGAACTTGGGAATACAATCCCATGATGAAAATGGGACATCATTAACAACAACCTCAAATCACAAGACACAAGTTTATAAGTGTTTCGTATACACGAAATGCATAATCATCATAAGAATCCACACATCATTATAACTAAGGAAGATCACACTAGTAGAAAAAACATCAAAGACTTCGGTACGTCTCACTTTGGTAATGTATATTAGTGAAGTAAAAACAAACAACAACTTCGCTTTTCAATTTAGGGAAGTAAACTACACACATAGACTTCAGTAAATGGTATCAAATAGAAAGGCAGGAGATAGTTAGAAATTTTAAGTTCCAAAGACTTCGCTAATTGTATAATTCTTGAAGTAAAAGTGTGAATTTTTTTTTGATGCAATATTTTTACAACGGTGAAGTATATTATTAAATTTGAACACATGTCGCAACTATTCAGACTCCCAAAATTTTTCACCGTCCAAAAAACCCTCCTCCTTCGCCCGCTCATTTCCTCCAATATTTCCTCCCAAAAATTTTTCCCGCTCCAGTAAAAAAACCCTCTTCGCCCGCGATTAAGCTTCTTGTGGAGACCGATTATTAGGGTTCTTTCATCGGCCCTTCAAGGTTTTTCAGTTTCATCGAATTTTTTGGGGATATTTTCAATCCAGCTTTTATTATAGTTTTTAGTCACACATTTTCTTTTGTTCTTCTCATAATCGAATGTCTGCTGGCGAAATTGCTCATAATCGGACGACTGGTGGTGACATTGTACGAATTGGCTAGGTAAGGTCTTTCTTCGGGTTTTTATTCTTCACAGTATATGTGTGGTGGGGTTTCTGTATGTGTTTGTTTCTGTATGTATGTGAATATTGTGTTTCTGAATTTCTCAGGTCTTTCTTTGGGGTTTTTCTTTGCGGATTCTGAAAAAAGGTTTTTTCTATGGATTGATTTTGGGTTTTGTGGAATATATGTGTATTGTTTGAGTGTATTGATTGGGCGGTTTTCGTTGGGGGTTCAAGGTATATGTTGTTTCCGCATATATGTTAATTAGGGGCCATGTTTGGGTTATGTTAATTGCGTTTTTGTATAGTGTGTTTGAGTGATGTTAGTCTTAATCGGGGTCTGCGTGAGTGATGTTAATTTGTGATCATGTTTCTGTATATTGTCTTTGTTGATAGTGTTGGTGGTGATTCTGTTTGAGTTTGTTTAGTGTGTATGTATGTGAGTATTGTGCAAGATTTGATGCAAGTTTTAGTGTGTTTGTTAATTAGCAAGATTGTTGGCAAGATTTGATGCATGATTTGTAGAGTGCTTGATTGATGTGATAAAATTTTATATTTGGTTGTCAATGCATGAGCTGAAGAGTATTGCATGATCAGATTGAAGAGAATGTATCATTGATTATCATAAATGTATCCCTTGGAGCTAAGTAGATTATTTACTCATATTAATTTTGGTTCGATCTAACTGGTTTCAAAATTTATTTATGTAGATTTTCTTCCTTGCTGAAAGAAAGATCTCTGACTACTTTGCAGAAGACAAGATCAGTGGTAAGAGCACGTAATTTGCCGAGCTGCTGTTAGAATTCAGTAGTTAGTAATGGATAGATCTTGGATTAAATCAGATAGGAGGAGTGCAGTATATGGGGAAGGTGTCGAAAAGTTCATTAGAGATTGTTTAGAGAATTCAAAAATTGATCAGAACTTCATTCCTTGTCCGTGTTGCAAGTGCAACAATATGAAAAAAGGGTCGGTGAAGATGTTGCGAGAGCATCTTTATTTCAACGGTTTTAGTCCAATTTACACCAATTGGATTTGGCATGGGGATCAGAGCCTGAATGATGGTGAGAGTGTCAACCAAGATCCATTTGATGGTGACATGAATGAAGAAGTGGGTGATATGTGTGAGGCAGCCTTTGAGAAGTTCTCAGAAGATCCTGAAGAGTTTGTCAAATTTGTCGAGGAAGCAGAAAAACCCTTGTATAAAGGCTGTCGACAGTATACAAAGTTGAGTGCGCTTGTAAAACTCTACAATACAAAAGCAAGACATGGGATGATAGATGCACTTTTTTCAGATCTACTAGCCGATTTCGGGGATATGTTACCAGAGAACCACAACCTACCATCCTCAATGTACGAAGCTAAGAAGACTTTGAGTTGTTTGGGGTTGAAGCACGAGAAAATACACGCATGCTCCAACGATTGTATCTTATATAGGAAACAATATGCAGATCATACCCGCTGCCCAAAATGTGATGTGTCCAGGTGGAAACTAACTAAGAACAAGAAGGAGAAGATCGGCATCCCGGCCAAGGTTGTTTGGTATTTTCCTCCCATTCCAAGATTCAAAACAATGTTCAAATCTTTGGAGACTTCAAAGAACCTAACCTGGCATGCTGATACTCCAAAAGTTGCTGGTCAATTACGACATCCATGCGATTCTCCCGCATGGAAGTTGGTTGACCATAAGTGAAAGGATTTTGAGGAAGAGTCAAGAAATCTTCGTCTGGCGCTGCCATCGATGGAATTAATCCTCATAGTACTATGAGCAGTAGACACAGTTGTTGGCCTGTAATGTTAGTCACGTATAACTTGCCTCCAGAGATGTGCATGAAGAGGAAATTCATCATGTTAACAATGCTTATATCTAGTCCAAAGCAGCCGGGAAATGATATAGATGTCTACCTTGAGTTGTTAGTTGAGGACTTGCAGTTGTTGTGGGAGGGAGTTGATGGTGTGTATGATGCATATAGAGACCAACTTTTCAAATTGAGAGCAGTTCTGCTATGGACAATTAACGACTTCCCTGCATACGGAAATCTTAGTGGATGTGCTACACATGGATACTTCGCGTGTCCAATATGTGGAGTAAATACACATGCAAAGCACTTGACCAAGGGGAAGAAAATGTCGCTTATGGCCATAAACAGCTTCTTAAAGAGTCTCATCCATATCGAAGACTCGACGAAGGAGTTTAATGGCATGGAAGAACTTGGAGAAGCACCCAAACCATTATCCGGAATAAAATTGTTCGAGAAACCGCCGCACATCAAGTTTCGCTTGGTAAGAAGGTCAATGTCGGAGCTAAAAGAAAGAAAAAAGAAGTGAGCAGATAGAGGAAGACGACGAGCAGACTGTAGAAGATGCTAAGTTCAAAAAATGCTGGAAGAAGAAGTCTATCTTTTTCGTTCTTCCTTATTGGAAGCACTTGCACGTGAGGCACTGTTTGGATGTTATGCATATTGAGAAGAACGTCTTGGAGTCCTTGATGAATACTCTGATGAATATCAATGGCAAGACTAAAGATAATGTAGAGGCAAGGCTAGACTTTGTGGAGATGGGGATCAGGCCAGAACTAGCACCCGAAGTTGGGGAGAAGAGAACATTTATTCCTCTTAGCGCATGCTCGTTCACGAAAAAAGAAAAGCTGCAATTCTGCACATCATTGATGGATATAAAAGTGCCGGAGGGCTTCTCTTCAAACATGAAAAGTATTGCTTGCCTCGATGAGTTGAAGCTGTCGGGCCTAAAATCACATGATTATCATGTGCTAATGCAACATTTCCTGCCTATACTTATACGTGATGCTCTGCCAAAGCATGTGAGATATGCTGTTATGAGATTTTGCTTCTTCTTCAAAGATCTTTGTTCGAAAGTCGTCGACGTACTCATGCTAGATAAGCTGCAATCTGACTTGATTGAGACCATTTGCCTGTTGGAGCAATACTTTCCACTCTCTTTCTTCGATATCATGGTTCACCTTACAGTCCACCTTGTTCGAGAAGTCCGGTTATGTGGACCAGTTCACTTTAGGTGGATGTATCCATTCGAAAGGTGCATGAAGGTGTATAAAGGATATGTGGCAAGTCGAAAACACCCCGAAGGCTGCATTGTTCAACGATATGCCGCGTAAGAGGTCCGAGTTTTGTTCTAATACATGAAAGATCTCGATCTGTTGGGATACCTATTTCGCTTAGAGACCTCAATACCACAACTCCCGGTTTCCTAGACGGACGGCCGCTAAACCGGTGGAAGAAGTTGACTTGCATAGGGCACACAAAATTGTGTTAGAAAACCGTGAAGAAGTGTCTCCCTTCATCATGTAAGCCTAATTCAATTTTCAAAATTACACATTCATTGTTTATAATTTTCTATACATACTATATATGGTGTTGCTTTGAACTAATAATGTGATGTATATACACTTCTACAAAGGAGCATAAGGCCCATTTGAAAGTGTGAATCCAAAGAAAGCGAAAGATGACAAGTGGATACAAGATATTCACAACAAGCGATTCACCGGGTGGTTCAAAAGGAAGGTGGCCGAGGAAATAAATAGTTGCAATGGGGGACGACGTCAACATTAACATGGTTGGCACATGGGCCACGTGCGCGAGTCATTAAGTACAAGAGCTATGTCATAAACGGTAGTTTGTACCAAACAAAGGCCCGAGATGATGAAAGAGTTTGTCAAAACAAAGTGGGGTGTCTCAAGTGGCGAACACGATGCTTGTTAGCAAGGTAAAAGATAAGAACCCCTTGTTTGCGGATGTCTCGCTACTATGGAGTAATCGAGGAGATATGGGAGTTAAACTATCATCGCCTCAAATTCCTGTTTTCAAGTGCGCATGGGTTCCAAATGATAAGGGAATAATCACGAATGACGAATGTGGATTCACCTTAGTCAATTTGAACAAACGGGGTCATAGAAAAGAAGAGTTTGTGCTAGCAAGTCAAGTTAGTCAGGTTTTTTACATTGATGACCCGTTAAGAAAAGGATGGTCAGTGGTTCTACCAATTCATAAGAATAATAGTGAGGGGGAGAATGAGGAAGTGACTACCATTCCACTTTCTCGTCCTTTAGATGACTTGGCAACTCATTGTATTCCTACTCATCAACGATATGTTAGGCCGGGTAGTAAGGATGGTAGTAAGGGTGAGGGTGTTTGGGTGGTGAAAAAGAAAAAATGATGTAACAGTTTGTTATGTATTGCTTAAAGTGATGAACATCAATTTATGTTATTATCTTTTTCTTGTACATGTTATGATTGATATGTGTTCCTGTTACGTTATAATGTTTTATGTGCTTTTTCAGCTTTATTATTTATTTTTATCTGAATTATGAAAAACTTATATGATGTATTTTATGGGTTATTGCAGGAAAAAAGCAGATGTCTCCTAAGAAAACAAAGAAAAGGAGTGTTCAGAAAAGCAAGAAGATGGTTAATGCTTCTGAGAAGCGGGCACCTGAACATGAGGAGGCTAAGCATCCTGTAGCTAAAGATGAAGAAGTACCTGTTCACGAGCAAAAAAGAACCAAACGGGGTCCATCATCTATGTGGAAGTTGGTTAAGCTGAGGGCAAGAGGGAATAAGGTTAAGGTCCATTACGATAGCCTTGGGCGGGCTTTGTATGAGGATAATAAGGCCTTGCAGTCATACATTGGACATGTTGCAAGATCCATGGTTCCATGCAACATAGACAACTGGAGGTTCGTTCCAAAGGATATCAAAGATAAGATCTGGGAAGAGATACTGGTAAGACTAAATGTTGCAATGTTATATATGTGTTTTATATGATATCAGATATTTGTTGATGGTTTATTCTAATATTAACAATTTTTTGATAATTGGCAGAATGTATTTGAATTAGCGCCACAAACTAAGAAGACGGTGCTGGCTTCCGCGAACCAGAAATGGCGTGACTGGAAGACTAAAATGACTAAGAAGTTTGTGTGGCCATTTCGCAAAAATCCTGCTCAGTGCGATCTTCTCCACCCACTGAATATCACATCTCAGCTGAAGTTTGGAAAGAGTTTGTGGATAAGAGAATGGACCCTTCGTGGAAGGTATTAAAAGTTGATATTTTTCCATTTAAATCTCTCAAATATGTACTTATTTGGGAATCATCCATATTACACACAAGGAGCAGAAGGATCGGACTAAACAGATCAAATATCATCACAAGGCATCTCGAAAGGGTTATTGCGGTCTGGAAGCTGAGCTAGTAAGAAAATTATTTAATCACCGTATTTAGATTTTTATAAAGCTGTTGTCGTGTGACCCTTCCCCGGACTTGCCCTTTTTGTATTCAGATATTTATAAACCTTTGGGTGACGTAATAGTTTTTTATCGTTGAAAAACAGAGAAAGAAGGGATTACTTGGTGAGGATGATGAAATCGATAGATCGCTGCTTTGGATCTTAGCCCGCCAAAATGACAAAGGTCATATAGCAGATGAGGAGACAGCGGTGATGGTAGCAGATATTGTGAGTATTTTTAACTAATTAGGCTCTTTAATTTAAATTCAAATACTTTTGCTCTATTTGTCTTATCTTATTATCTAAACACTTTCTTTTACATGTATGGCGTGTGGATTGTTCTAGGAGGAAGTCTTGAAGAAACAAGCTAAGGGAGATTTTATTCCACAAGGATCTCATGATGCTTTAACTGAAGCATTGGGAACAAACGAGAAATATGGAAGAGTAAGAGGCATAGGAGGGTTCGTCAAACCACAAGTTTATTTCGGAACTGCACGAAAGACGAGAGAACCAATTTCAAAGGCCTTGGTTGAGAACCTAAAAGAAAAGATCAAGAAGTGTCTAGTTTGAGGGCTGAAGTGACAGATTGAAAGTCGAACTTGCCGCGTAAAAGGAAGCAAAATCCCGACTACTTCATCAAAGAAATCGTCAAACATGGCCAATCCAAAGGCCGGACACAAACCAAGTGGGACTGGATGACTGTGATGCTCCAAAGCCAATGGTAATTCACCGTTATACCCTTTAGGATGACGATATATTTTGTTAATTTGGTAAAATGGCCTAAAAATTGATCTTAAACATAATTTTAAGAAGGCAAAAAGCAACTTGATGGAAGACTTTCTCCGTGAAGGAATTTCTGGATTGCTGAAGGTTATTTATTTAAAATATTACACCACTGCATTCCTGTATGTATGTAGGCACTTGTATACATTCTTTCTTCCTCTTGCCGTTTTAATTGCATACATTCTTGACAGAGGAAACAAATCATTGAAGTCGCCGAGATATATGTGGGGAAAGATGGAGTGGTTGGCGGTCCAAAGGCGAAGGTTACTTATAATTTTAATTACTTAAAGACTTTCAACATTTCATTCACTTTATAGATCATCTGATTTTAATCAACATATTTTTGTCAATAGAAGGGTAGGAAGTCCAAGGTCCTCCCGGACAAAAAGATGTTGAAGAAGCAGCTCCAGATCCTAAGGTCATTTGACTTTCTTATAAATATTAAGTCGATATATTATTTCCTCATATGTACATCAAAGCTAATTCTTACCTTATTGTTCTTTCAAGGGGAAAAAGAACAAGCTGAAAGTAAGACAACCTATTAGAAAATTAGATGAGGTCGATCCACGTGAAATAGAGGTTTTCAACTCTAGAATTTTCATTATCCATGCCATTTTTTATTATATGATCCTATGTTTAATTCTCATCGTATGATACTGTTTAGGGGAGATCGTGCACTCTGGCCAAAGGACAAGTTGACCATATTATTGCATATGGGACAGTAGTGTCGGTTGGAGGGCCGCATGTGTTGATCCATACTGTACCAATTGGCAAAGACAACTGGAAAGTGTCTATTGACGGTGTCGTCGAGGATGGGTATGATGAGGATCTCCCTATTCCCATTAAAAATGGTCCACTAACTATTGCGGATGCCCTTGGCGCTATCATTGCTTGGCCAAAAGACATGGTAATTCTAGCCAGTTCAGAGGTAATTCTCTCGTATAATGGGTATATAGATGTTTTGTATATTAAGAATAGATAGTTAGAACATTATGGCTTACATTAATTAAATATTGTGCATGAGAAGGTTGATTCTCCCCAGAAAGAAGAAGCTGCTCATGCGCTCATCGATCTAACTAATGCTCATGAAGATCCACTTGAGTTGAATCAGGTTGGGAAGAAAATCAAGTCGGGAAAGAAGGATGATGATGTTGTTCGATCGAAGTTGAAGGAAATAGAGAGATCATTACCCTTGGCTTGCAAGTTTGTATATTCTCACGCTGATAGATTCATGACCAATGATACTTCCTTGCGCGTTGTACTTGATGAGGCAATGTTTGGAGGGAAAAAAATAGTCTGGCTGTCGAGAAATCAAATCTTTGACTTCATGGAAATGAAAGCAATTGGTGGTATGCATATATTGGCTTATATGGGGTAAGATCTGTATAAGATAATACAATTGCATCTTATGTTTTTTCCTCTCTTATTATGTATCTCTGGTAGACCTATGGCCTTGATACAATTGTAATCGTATGGCCTAATGCAGTAAGCTCTTCAATAACTTGAATGCGAAAAATCATCCGTATTCTTTTTGCTTCGTGGATCCTGGGTGCGTGGATCATGCTTTAGAGAAGAGTGTGCAGGAAAAACACATCATTGCTCGCTTGAAGGCATCACCGAGGGACTGCATTTGGCTTATCCCATATAACAATGGGTAAATAATACTATTTCTGTTATGATAATGGAAATCATATTATCATGTGACATTATTAATGCTTCTTTACCAATTACGCAGTAACCATTGGATCCTGACTGTGGTCAATGATGACAAGAACATGGTCTACCTGATTGATCCCCTTGGCAATAGAACTCGATTAGATGGTTGGAAGAATACTGTGATCACGTATATATATATATATATATAAGTAGCAGGCTAGCAGCATATATGCTGATTCTTTTCTTGAAGATTCATTAATGTTCCAAAGGTATAATTCTTCTATTTTTAAATGTAGCGCTGTGAAAACCATCAATGCATCCAGAGGATATAATAAGGCTATTATAAGCAAATCACTGTAAGTGTATGGAGATATCATTTTGCGAACTATATATATTCATACAAAACCTAAGGGTCTAATTGTAATATTTCTGGATATTTGCTGTAATTACCCTAAACCTCAGGGGTACTTTTTATTATTTTTAATCTTTTCTGAAAAGCAGCCATATATATAAGGAAACCCCACTTCTGACCTTATTCCGTCAACTGGAAATAACCAGAAAAAAAAAAAAGTTATTTGGATATTATGTTCATTCCAAGTTTGCAGCATATGACATACTCGGAAGAAAAAAAAAATGACAATAAAATGCAACTTACACAACTTTTCGCACGAGTGAATATATATATATATATATATATATATAAAAATTTGACATCTGATTCATGGCTTTTAAATTTTATAGGGCAATCTGAAACAAGAACTATCCTCCCTTCACTGCGGATTTTGTGTCCTCCGCTACATCAAAGAGATCGTTGAGCGAAGATCCACACTTGAGAAGATGGTAATTTTCATTCTGTCATCCTTTTCTATTATATGATTTCCAGAAGATGGTAATTTCCACATCTAGTCTGTTTTGGTACTGAAATTTTTTGATGTTGATGCATCTTTTATGAATGTACTTAATCTATTTTTTTTTGTTTCAATGTGATTTGATTAGTATCCTGGTTCAGTCAAAGACCAATACTACACTCAGGAGCAGTATGATGAAGTCAGGAACGAGTGGAGCGAGTTTGTCTACACATTTGTTGATGGTGCTTAGGCTCGCTTCATTGTCAGGAAGTTCTTTGTCTAGTTTCAGTTCAGTACTATATATGTATGGTCTTGGTTGCAACACTACTGGTACTCAGGTGATGATGGTGAATGTCTGTTGGTATAGTTAGATCAGAACATGTCGTTTCATCGGGTAAATATGGTGAATGTTTGGTTGATGTATGCAATCTATTACCTGTAACACCCTCAAGATATTCGAGGTATATTACAGCGTCGTGAATCCCTATATGGGACCCACCAGGCTGAACAGCATCTTACTCATCGACTCACATAAACGACAAAACAACACCATATCATAAAGACGCAAAACAGAATAATCCACCCGGTTCAACCGGTCAAACATAACATCATCAATCAACACAAACATATCGGCAACAATACAATCCGGACGAACTAGAACTCTTAAGTACTCGAGTACAACTTATTAGTTCAAAAGTCACAAAAGATGAAAAGACAAAAAGACATTAAGACGTCACTTATGCACAATCATCACGCATGGCCATCATCCGTGTACTGGTCCAGCGCCCGCTCGTCCCGATGAACCTGACCTGAAATTCATAAAACGAATTTCCCCAAAACGGGTCCCCAGAGGGGTTAGCAATTATGCTAGTACAAGTAACCAGATGAACAACTTACATCTTACACATATAGTAAATGCATGCAATAAAGAAAACCATTCGAAAGCACTCATTTCCGGAAATGCCAATATCAAATCACATTTGTAAAATTTCACCACAATTAACCGTCGATCCACGTCTCTGTGGACCCCTACCGAGACCCCGTCGGATCTAACCCGTAGTGGTTAAAAGCAAGCTCGTCGATCCACGTCTCTTGTGGACCCCTACCGAGACCCCGTCGGATCTAACCCGTAGTGAGCATACACACACACACCATTTCTCATACAATACTACTATGTCAAGATTGTAAGTTCATAGGGATACTTGCCTCGATTAAATAGACGATGACACGAACGGAACGGAAGAGTTGAACACGACCGCAAGGAACCGGCGGAAATGAACCTAACGATTCGAATAACACAATCACAACCAACTCTAGACGATTACGGAAATGGAATACACCCGAAACCCGCTACGATTCATGTATATTCGTACCAAAAATAACAACGAGGGCGGACCACAACCAAACCCTCTCGATTCCGTAAAACCGCAAAATATCCATGAATCCGTAGGAAAACTAAAGATACTAACAATATTAATCGTATTCATCATGAATCCATCAACAAAACGGAACGAATCGGAAGTAAAACCCAAAACCCCAAATTAATCGAAAATAGGGTTCTAGAAATATTACCTTTGAAGATTCAAGTACTAAGATCCGTAGAACACGCGTTAGATTGATTATCCGAGCCTCACAACCGAAGGGAAATGATGAAAATCGACCGGATGAAGAATGCTTGAGAAGTTCTCCTCCTAGGTCTCTCTCTCTCTCTCGCAGTGAAATGAAGGAGAAGACGGCCGATCTCGTCTAATAAGGACGAGATTGCACAGTTGACCGCTTTGTGTGCCGCGGCACACCAAGTGTGCCGCGGCACAGCCAAAAATTTACTCCTGTGTTTCGCAAAGGTGCCGGCAAGATACCGCGCAGCCGCGCACCCAGATACTGGGTTTTGGTCGCAGAAGACACACGAGTGTGCCGCGGCACTGGCCTGGCACTGTGCCGCGGCACCGGATGGGTGTGCCGCGGCACACAATACAGTTTGTTCGACCAACAACTGAAGGAATTTGTGTGCCGCGGCACGCACATCTTGTGCCGCGGCCCACACCCCCTATTGGGTTCCAAAATGATAAAAATGATCCGGAAAGAGAATAAAACGATAGGAATCAATATTTGGGAACCAACAACACGAAATGGATCCACGGCAACCCCGAAACGGCGGTTCCGCACAACAATAACGAGAATACAGTTCAACAGTTTGACAGGAAGGACACGCTGAAAAGTACACGAGGCTCACTACGATCGAGAAATACACCAAAAACAAAAATACAAGGGAAAGAAAAAATACGGATATTACATTCTACCCCTCTAAAAATAAGTTTCGTCCCGAAACTTAAGAAACAAACAACTCCGGGTACCTAGCACGCATGCTATCCTCAGTTTCCCAAGTTGCCTCCTCGACACCGTGTCTCGACCACTGCACCTTGACCAAAGGTATGGTCTTATGCCTCAATCGTTTCTCACGATGCTCCAAAATCTTCAAAGAACGCTCTTCAAAAGTAACATCCTCGGCGACATCAATCTCACCATAATCGATGACGTGACTAGGATCCGGGACATATTTCCACAGCTGGGAAACATGATAATCGCTATGAACATGACTCAAGGCCGGAGGTAACGCCAAACGGTATGCCAACCCACCGACTCGCTCGAGGATCTCAAAGGGGCCGATAAATCTCGGACTCAACTTCCCTTTCTTCCCGAAACGAAAAACTCCCTTCGTCGGCGACACCTTTAGTAAAACGTGGTCTCCCACCTCGAATTCCAAAGGTCGGCGGCGGACGTCGGCATACGACTTCTGTCGACTCTGGGCAGTCAACATCCGTTCTCGAATTACTTCTATCTTCCGCCTCGTCTCTAAAACGACATCCGGCTCGGTCCCGACCAAATCGGACGCCTTATTCCAACAAATCGGTGATCGACATCGCCGCCCATAAAGTGCCTCATACGGTGCCATCCGAATCGACGCGTGCCAACTGTTGTTGTACGTGAATTCGATCAGCGGCAAATGTTCCTCCCAGTCACTACTCCAATCGAGAGCACAGGCACGCAACAAGTCCTCGAACGTCTGGATAGTGCGTTCCGACTGTCCATCTGACTGGGGATGAAAAGAGGTACTCAAATGCAGCCGGGTACCCAACGCCTTATGCACCGCCTGCCAGAAGTGCGATACGAAACGGCCATCACGATCTGAAACAATAGACTTCGGAGTACCGTGAAGTCTCACAATCTGTGCGATAAACACACGAGCCAACTTCTTCGGGCCCCAAGTGTCCTTGATGCCCAGAAAATGTGCCGACATGGTCAGACGATCAACAATCACCCAAACCATATTCATGCCCGATCTCGATCTCGGCAAACTCGTAATGAAATCCATCGATATATCTTCCCATTTCCATTCCAGAACGGGAAGTGACTGCAAAAGCCCAGCTGGTCGCTGATGCTCGATTTTGACTTGCTGGCAAGTCAAACACCTTGCTACAAACTGCGCGACCTCCTCCTTCATGTCATTCCACCAGAAGTTCCTTCTCAAGTCCTTGTACATCTTACTCGAACCAGGATGAACGGAGTAAGGTGTAGCATGGGCCTCCCGCAAAATACGCTGTTTCATCTCTGAGTCGTTCGGCACACAAAGTCGACTCTGGAATCTCAAAATACCATCCTCGTGAATCACAAACCCAGGAGACTTTCCCTTAAGAACGTTCTCTCGGATTTGAGTAATCATCGGATCCTCTCGATCGCTTCTTGACTTAATTTCATCGATCAAAGATGACGAAATCTCTAAAGCACATAGTTGCCCGACGGCTCCGTGCAATAAGACTTCAACATCCGACTCGATCAAAGCCCTTCAAGCTCGACCGAGACGTAAGGATCTCAAGCATTCGCAACGCCACCGGCTTCCGACTCAAGGCGTCACCACGACGTCGCCTTGCCTTGATGATAAAGGATTTCGAGGTCATAATCCTTAATCAACTCTAACCACCTCCTCTGCCTCATATTCAACTCTCGCTGGGTAAATATGTATTTCAGACTTTTATGATCGGTAAAAATCTGACATGCAGAGCCGAAAAGATAATGACGCCAAATATTGAGCGCAAAAACGACTGCCGCTAACTCCAAATCATGAGTAGGGTAGTTCAGCTCATACGGCCTCAACTGTCTCGACGCAAAGGCAATGGTCTTGCCGTGCTGCATTAATACGCACCCAAGACCCTGACCCGAAGCATCGCTATAAACGGCAAAACCCTCGTTGCCACATGGCAACGCTAAAACCGGGGCTGAAGTCAAACGCTTCTTCAGTTCCTCAAAACTCAACTGCCTCTCGTCATTCCGCATTTAACTTCTCGGATTTCGGAGCAATCGTGCAAGTGGTCGAGCCGCCGAGAAACCCTCGACGAACCTACGGTAGTAGCCACCAAACCCAAGAAACTTCTGAGCTCTCTCACGTTTCGGCGGTGCCCAATCCAATACCGCCTCGATCTTCTCGCGGATCTACACGAACCCCTTTCTGAAATCACCTGACCCAAAAACATCACTTCCTTCAAATGTAACTCACATTTCGAGAACTTCGCATAAAGTTGCTCGGCCCTCAAAATGTCTAACACTATCCGCAAATGATGGGCATGCTCTTCCTCATTCCTTGAGTAAATAAGAATATCGTCTATGAAGACGATTTACACACTTATCCAGATACTCGATAAAAACTTTGTTCATCAATCGCATGAACACACGCGCGTTAGTTAACCCGAAAGGCATGACTACGAACTCATAATGTCCGTACCTCGTCCAAAAAGTCAAGCTGCACATCGGACTCTCTCACCCTGAGCCGATAGTACCCGATTTCAAATCAATTTTCGAGAATACCGCAGCTCCCTGCAACTGGTCGAATAAGTCGTCAATTCTCGGCAAAGGATACTTGTTCTTGATGGTCACCTTGTTTAGTTCGCGATAGTCGATACACAAACGTAGTGAGCCATCCTTCTTCCGCACAAACAGGACCGGTGCGCCCCAAGGCGAGGCACTCGGTCGAACATACCCCAACTCAAGAAGCTCACTCAACTGCTTCTTCAACTCTGCCATCTCTGAAGGTGCCATGCGATACGGCGCCTTCGAAATCGGAGCCGCGCCTGGCTCTAACTCTATAGCAAACTCAACCTCACGATCCGGTGGCAATCCCGGTAACTCGTCAGGAAATACATCCGGAAACTCATTAACGACTGGAATCGACGAAAGCTCGACTCCACCATCCTCCGCCTTCAAGGCATAGAACCAATAACCAGTACATCCCTTTCGCAGGAGCTCATCGCCTTCAAGGCATTAATGACGAATTTCTGGTTTCCCCTCTTTCGCCTCGCGAAAGAGTGCTCGGTGCCGTCCTCGGCTAACATAGTGATGATTCTCGTGCGGTAGTTCATGATCGCACCATGCCGCTCGAGCCAATCATCACCAAGAATCAAATCCTCACCCTCGATACTCACAACAATAAGATTAGAGGGCCAAGTCCTCTCACAAATAAGTACAGAACAGTCTCGAACCTCCTGATCACCAACGATCTCCAAGTCCTCTCACAAATAAGTACAGAACAGTCTCGAACCTCCTGATCACCAACGATCTTATCGCCGCTAGGAAGCTTAACGATGAAGGGTTCACAAGGCATCAAACAGTCGAGACTCAGACGGCGCACACAATCCAAAGATATGAACGAATGCGTAGCACCGGAATCGAAAAGCACACTGACAGGATGAGAAAGAATATAAACGGTACCTGTCGCCACGGTAGCCGCTGGGTCATCGGCTTTCCGCATCTCATAGACACGCGGGTGGGCTGAACCGACACTGGAAGCTCCCCCCTTAGAGGGCTGACCCCGACCTCTTCCCCGACTAGCACTCGGCGGAGATTGAGGAGCAAACGATCCCTGATTCACACTTGGTTCCCTAGGCGCTGGAATGGAAGCCCGGGCACCAAGAATTCTCTCCCTCTCAGCACAGAAAGCTGCCTTGTGGCCCGGCTGGCCACACTGATTACACGTCAGCAAAGGGCTCAAACAAGTACGACTGACGTGGCCTGTACGACCACAATTGAAACACTTCACATCGCGGAAAGGAGCACTGGTAGTTCCACGAGGACCCCAGTGAACGAGCCGGACCACCGCCAGGGGAAGTTAGCGATTGGGATCTCTGACCCCCACTCTTGTGGCCCGAAAAGTTCCCTGGACTTCGCTTACTCTCGCGGGCCGCCTCACTCGCCGTCACGGACATATCATAAGCAAGGGCCCCGCTCTGTAATCTTTCAAGGTAGTGCATACGAGCCCCGACATATAGTCCCGAATCGGCAACTTCATCCGTCTGGAGAAATGGAAAATCTTGTCACTCTCTCGACAACTTGGGTCTTCACATAACCCAACTCCTTGTTAAAATCAGCAATAGCTTGAGATACGGGATATCCCGCGGTTGAGCATCATAAAAGCATGTACCCGAGCCTCGTCTGATCGCCACGGCAATATTCGATCTCCATCAACTCTTGAAACTCAGCCCACGAAGCAAAGATGGTCTTTGGGCCCAACGGCCTCCCACCGATCAGAAGGCCCCTAGTGAGAAAATATTGAGCAATAGGGACTTTACGGTCCCTGGGACGATTAGTGGCAACGAAGACCTTAGATATCTCCTTGATCCACCCTTCCCACCAATCGGGTCCGAAGCTCCCGAAACCGAGGAGGATGCATCTTGATAACATCTTGGAGCCATCGATCCGCTCCGCCCGATTAGCGTGGGCCTCGATCCGGGTACGAATCGCCCGAGCTATTGCCGCCATTTGGTTCACCATTTGTTGCATAATGCCGCAATACCAAGGTCAGCGCCTCCCGAGAAGAAGCATGGCCGTGGCGGTCGCCATCGCCGGCCTCAAGATCGCGACGTGGCCGCCCCACCGGCCGCCCACGTCCCGCCGCGTCCACGACCACGACCGCGACCACGACCTCTTCCAAAGATCCATACTGGAGTTAAATAAGTAGCAAAAGCCATACGAGGGTAAGTACGAGAAAAGAACAATCACAAGTCGAGAATCAAGGTACGATACAAGGAAATAATGAACAGAGGAAGGAAAACTTACGGACACTGGTAGTACCGGAATCATGGCAGCGTGACGATGATGTGCAAAACAAAACACCACAAGACCCAATAAACCGACAAGCCTAGGTATCCATAAACCTAGAGCTCTGATACCATTTTCTGTAACACCCTCAAGATATTCGAGGTATATTACAGCGTCGTGAATCCCTATATGGGACCCACCAGGCTGAACAGCATCATACTCATCGACTCACATAAACGACAAAACAACACCATGTCATAAAGACGCAAAACAGAATAATCCACCCGGTTCAACCGGTCAAACATAACATCATCAATCAACACAAACATATCGGCAACAATACAATCCGGACGAACAAGAACTCTTAAGTACTTGAGTACAACTTATTAGTTCAAAAGTCACAAAAGATGAAAAGACAAAAAGACATTAAGACGTCACTTATGCACAATCATCACGCATGGCCATCATCCGTGTACTGGTCCAGCGCCCGCTCGTCCCGATGAACCTGACCTGAAATTCATAAAACGAATTTCCCCAAAACGGGTCCCCAGAGGGGTTAGCAATTATGCTAGTACAAGTAACCAGATGAACAACTTACATCTTACACATATAGTAAATGCACGCAATAAAGAAAACCGTTCGAAAGCACTCATTTCCGGAAATGCCAATATCAAATCACATTTGTAAAATTTCACCACAATTAACCGTCGATCCACGTCTCTGTGGACCCCTACCGAGACCCCGTCGGATCTAACCCGTAGTGGTTAAAAGCAAGCTCGTCGATCCACGTCTCTTGTGGACCCCTACCGAGACCCCGTCGGATCTAACCCGTAGTGAGCATACACACACACACCATTTCTCATACAATACTACTATGTCAAGATTGTAAGTTCATAGGGATACTTGCCTCGATTAAATAGACGATGACACGAACGGAATGGAAGAGTTGAACACGACCGCAAGGAACCGGCGGAAATGAACCTAACGATTCGAATAACACAATCATAACCAACTCTAGACGATTACGGAAATGGAATACACCCGGAAACCCGCTTACGATTCATGTATATTCGTACCAAAAATAACAACGAGGGCGGACCACAACCAAACCCTCTCGATTCCGTAAAAACCGCAAAATATCCATGAATCCGTAGGAAAAACTAAAGATACTAACAATATTAATCGTATTCATCATGAATCCATCAACAAAACAGAACGAATCGGAAGTAAAACCCAAAACCCCCAAATTAATCGAAAATAGGGTTCTAGAAATATTACCTTTGAAGATTCAAGTACTAAGATCCGTAGAACACGCGTTAGATTGATTATCCGAGCCTCACAACCGAAGGGAAATGATGAAAATCGACCCCCGGATGAAGAATGCTTGAGAAGTTCTCCTCCTAGGTCTCTCTCTCTCTCGCAGTGAAATGAAGGAGAAGACGGTCGATCTCGTCTAATAAGGACGAGATTGCACATTGACCGCTTTGTGTGCCGCGGCACACCAAGTGTGCCGCGCACGTGCCAAAAATTTACTCCTGTGTTTCGGCGGTGCCGCAAGATACCACGGCAGCCGCGGCACCCGCAGATTGGGTTTTGGTCGCAGAAGACACACGAGTGTGCCGCGCACCGACAGTGTGCCGCGCACTGCTCGCACCGTGCCGCGGCACCGATGGGTGTACCGCGGCACGCATGCTTTGTTCGACCAACAACTGAAGGAATTTGTGTGCCGCGGAACGCACATCTTGTGTCGCGGCCCACACCCCCTATTGGGTTCCAAAATGATAAAAATGATCCGGAAAGAGAATAAAACGAAAGGAATCAATATTTGGGAACCAACAACACGAAATGGATCCACGGCAACCCCGAAACGGCGGTTCCGCACAACAATAACGAGAATACAGTTCAACAGTTTGACAGGAAGGACATGCTGAAAAGTACACGAGGGTCACTACGATCGAGAAATACACCAAAAACGAAAATACAAGGGAAAGAAAAAATACGGATATTACATTACCTAGACCTATGCATGTGTCTCGTAGACATTATGGAAGTTTATTTGATGTTGGCATATTATAGTTATGCCCAATGCAAACTTGTGAATCACGCGAATCTGAATATTTGGCATTTTTGTACGACAATCCGCCGTTTATAGATGAAAGTGTGGTTTATTACTATTATCAATGCTTATAATCTTGTGTTATTGAATTGGGATCTTGTGATTTGAGTTTGTTGGATTTTTAATGAGGTTGATTGATGTATTTGAGGTTGTGTTGTTGAGATCTTGTGAATTGAGGTTTTTTATTGGATGGATCATTTTTTTGTACAACAGGGATTCTATATTTACAAATTGAAAAGAAATATGCAATGTGGTTATTTACTTCGGATAAAAAACGAAGTCAGAGATATATAATTAGCGACACAAAATAGAATAAGCGAAGTAAAAAGGAGTGTAATCCTTCGGCTAAATAAATAAAAGTGAAGTAAATGTGGTATCTTTAACTTCGTTACCTATTAATAGGCGAAGTCGATAACATCATTTCACTTCATCTGTATATATTTTGCCGAAGTGAATAGGAAATATACACTTCAGCGATTATAAAATAAGTGAAGTGGAAGGACCTTTTTTACTTCGCAAACCCCCATATTCGGGTTCTAAAAACCGATATAGACTTCGGTTATTACGATATTAGACTTTGCCTAATCAGCGAAGTTTAAAGTATACCTTTAACTACACGAACATAGACTTCGGTAATTATAACATTTTTACTTCGGATATTATCCGAAATCTTTGACGTTTATTCTTATAGTGTCACTTACCTCAATACGGAGGCGAGAATAGTCCTTCTTTGTCGAACGAACAGCCGGCCCTCGATTTAAAATTGCTTACTCGGACAATCAACCTTGAATGAAGTATATTTTACTCAATAATACATTCATATGATCATCTATTCCAAACTTCAACGAGACAACATCCTAATTCTCATTTGAGTAGTTCAACTTTTTAAGATGTTGAAGTGTTACTTCAAGAACCTTATTAATACCATTCTCTTCTTACAATTGATTACAAGATGTTACCAAATGTTTGCTGGATTAAGAATTGATCCATAATGTGTTAAATAATAATCTCCTACCCTTTAAACTTATCAAGAATATCTCAATTGATTAAAAGTAAAATTTGCACTTCAATCAATTACTTATGTTGAGTTAACTAGTTACAAATCCATATTATGATCATGAAGACTACCTCAAGTTTAACACCATCCTTATAATCTTCTACTTAACTTGGAGATTCGAATATTATTCCTCTGAATTCACTTAGCTTAGGTTCAAGAAGGTCATTTCATTCTTTTAATGATCAACAAGGGTTTCTTAAAACATTTTATGGTAATTATTCCAACAAGTTATTTGCATTATAATGAAACAAGGACTATTATTATTCCAATGGTGTTATTAGTCTAGCAAGGAGAGTGTGGTTTCACTAAACATGATCATCATCATTCAAAACACCAAGAACACATCATTACAAAACCCTTAATCATCAAATTCATCATTAAGTTTGTTGGAAGCTTAACTATAAACATGTTTAGCTTGATTAATTCATCACTAGGTGGAGTATACTTAATCACTATCATTATAATTACGAGATTATATGGTTAAATCGTATAACATATCTTCAGAATTGAAGAACAATACACCAAAACCACAGGAACACAATCTAAGCTTCAAGAATGACTCCAACTTCCAATCAACAAGCTCCAAAATCAAAATGTAATGCTCAAACACAAGTTGGAAGAAGGTAATTTTGATCTAGGGATGAAGGGGGATGATTATATGGGTGAAAAATTAGAGGTTGGACGTGCAAAATGAAAGACACAAGTTGTCTTTCTATAACAGCACAGTTCGTTACGTACGTTATCACAACAGGATAACGTACGTTAACAACTTTACGTACGCTATGCAAAAAGTGTTACGTACGTAAGCTAAGTCTAGAGACTACTGGACTGAAATTCGAGAATCATTACGTACGTTAACGCTTGAAGCATTACGTACGTAATGTAGGTCAACTAGGTTGCCTCCAAAAGATCAGATATTCGAATCCCGTCCGGCCCTACACGCCGAAAGTTGAGATTGGATATGATTACACTGGTTACGTACGTAACATGTCCCTCTTTACGTACGTAAGGGCCTCAAAATAGCGTACGCTATGCCTAAGGATTAGCGTACGTTAGGCTCAGGTTTAATAGCTCAAAAATGTACTTATCTATACAACGTAGAGAATTCAATCATAGTGTGAGTGATCGTTATTATTATGTCTATTTATGATATATTCCAACATCAATAAACATTACACAATTGCAACAAGACTACAACAGTAAGTAAGAATTATCCGAATATTACAATAGTAAGTAGGAATTTCCGTCGGATATTATAGATCCAACGCCGAAAGGACCGCGTCTCTACTTGCCACGCGTCGGAAAAACGACCGGAATGACTAAACCTCGTTATCCTTCAAGGATACGGCTAGAACAAGGTTGTAGAAGCTTTGCTAATCAAGATTATAACACTCTAAGTGTTTAATCTATATCTCTCAATATATCCTCACAATCTTTCTCTAAGAAAATTATGAAGAATATGAATGAAGAAGAAAATGGTGATGAAGACCAAGAAAATTAATTCTCTATCTATCTTGCTAATGAGCCGTGAATGCAAGTTCATTTAGGAGAGTTGGTCTACCCAATATTTATTCTTTAACCCCACTTATCATATCACCCTTTTCATATCAAAGAGATTTGATATCCCCTTAAGGTCACAAGTCATCCATTATAAAATGAAGACAAAGACCAAGAAGGGAGTAGGTGAGGGGGGCATCTTGAATGAGTCGGATGAGTTCGGTTCGTTTCGGACTCCCGCGAGTCTAAACAGATAAACTCTAATTCCGTTCCAATGTATTTATATCAATTAATTAATCCAATCAATTAATCATATCAAATACAAAATAATATAATTAATTTCTCCAAGAAATAATTATGTCTATAAATTAAATTAATCACCTAGTAATTTATTTAATTCATTAGGCCGTAAATTAATTTATCCAATAAATCAGTTTAGACATCCAATGTCCCTAAATTAATTAGACATTCAATGTCCAATAAATTAGATATCCAATATCTAATAAAGATATAATAAGCTCGATTCATTCCGTCGTCAATCCTATTGCGCGACTCGATAGGTCCGTCTCAGTTAGCAATGGGAGAAACCAAAGAGTAGTAGTACCACCTAGCCAGCCTGGCGGCCTACACTGTACCCTAACTGAGAACGAATGATTGGGATCATTCAAGAACCATTCTGTCGTGAATACCAGTATACGTATAAACTCTTCTTTCAAATGTCCCGATCAAGTTATAGAGTCATGGTCAGTCAAACCCTAACTTGTACTTGATGATATGCATGCGTTAATGCAAATCGAGATCATCGACCTCTCGTGTATCCAATACAACTAGCTCCAATGTTTTGGCCAAAGAATTTTGATCTCATCTGCCAATAACCGCATAGGATATATAACCCGCTCACTAACGGGAGAAAGAATTCTATCTTGGTATTTAGTAGGACCTGCTACTTACCCGTCAAGATGCACTTCGAGGTTGACCCCCACCTTCTGGTTTACAGGGTCGAACTATTCTAATGAAAATCTTGACGTCACAAGCATATCCCTACTAAATCCTCAAGTCGAAGGTTCACGAATACCTATCACAACCTTTCGATTCCGTCATTGACTGTCCCGGAGTGAAATTCGTGTGACGAGTCGAGGATGAGTCGGTTCGAGTACACTAATCCAATTAGCATACCTACAGCGTGTGCTCCCACCAACCATTAGCGTTCGACAGGCACTCTTCATGTCAAAGAACACGTCATACAAGTCTTCACATAAACTTAACGCCCAGTCAAGTTTCATTGACTTGCGAACGATTAAGTATTTGAGCTATAAGTCTTTCCAGTGCCGACCCCCTTATCCAATAAGAAGTAGAACGTATTGCTCTCAAATACACGGACTAGTTTCTATATGTATATTTATGAGTTAGGTATGCCAGTAACTTCCAGTAAATAAAGAAACATTCATTGCCTTATATAAATGATTCACATAATAACAAGTACAATGCCCTCACTCAACATTCTCTGAGTGGCATTCAAGGGCATACTCCTAACAGAAAGTTTAGGAGAATGAAGCTTCAATCTGTGTGAGAAGAAATAAGTCAGAACTTAAATAATAATGATTTTGCACACAAGCAAGAAATGCAAACCGAGCAACTAATGAAAACATTGTCCGACTCAAGTTGAAAAATGCTTCAGTTTCAGATACAAAACGGAACGCTACATCATGTTATAAAGAAGTTATATAATGAAAATTTAATTTGAAGTAGGCATCCATTTTCACGTCCTCCGATGCAAAGAAACATAGAAGGAACTCTCCCAAAATTGTGAGTGTATTTAATAACATAAACGAAAATCTAACACTTAAAAAACTTAGGGACACCGGACCAGACATGTGCAGGCATGTAGACAGTTACATCTTTTCCTCGTGTGTAGTTAGACCTCACTGAATTCTTAACATAGAAAAAAGAAATAACCTCCGGAATAGAAACACACAAAGCATACAACAAACTCAACCTTTAATGTATATGCATGTCAAGATTAAGAATCCCCAACTCTGGCCCCAAATCTCCAGAGTGTAACATAGATCATCAAATGCTTGGTTCCATCTTTCTTCGCACAAGTGATCAAAATATATGACATATATGATCGTTTTGATTATCTTACAATATAATGGTGTAAAAAATTGTTGGGAGAATGTTTTTACACCTATATCAGCTACAAGTTATCATATGGGTATAGTTTAGACCTTCTATGTTGACTGCAACACAAAAAAGACAAATAAAGAAGACACTATCAACCGTCTAAATCAAGAACTTTGCTGAGATGAGTGGAAATCATATAAGAGTAGGCATACAAAGTTTCCCCATACGTAGGTATTAACACACCGGATCCATCATTAATATGTCGTCTAACATACACATTATCCAAATCCATAATCGCAAACTAAAATTGCAAATTTTGAAAATATATCTGCTTTTTCTTTTTTTTTCCACCGATATTTTGGAGATGAACAATAAAGAATTACAGTAGTAATCAATCAGCAAACAAACAATCACTTTCATTGGTTGACATCAATAGAAAGAACATTTTTTTTAATGATTAATGCATGTCATTAAATAATTCTTAGGCGCCTTGCACACTGCAAAAACTAAACTCACTTTGTTCCACTTGAAAATTTCCCGCTGAAGAGACTTACTTCAGTAATTAAGTTTGTCCTAATAGAAGAGTCCGCTTCAAATAAAACTCTAATATCTAATTAAAATTAATGTAATATTTCTTAAATTAATTTGTTATTGTTATATAAATAAGAATATTATTTATTGGACAAAAAAATATATGGGAATATACATTTAAAGAAGAGTTGTACTTTTATTAAAATGACTAAAACAAGTTGTGCATCTATTAAAGTGGACTCTTCAACTGTGGCAGAAGTAGCAATAATAATACGATACAAGAAAGACATCCCACCGTTGCAAGAATACCGTGTACCTTTTTTTTCCAACAACCAAAAGATTAATGATAATCTCTAACTCCATTATATGAATACCACCAATCAATCACTAAATTACCTAACAAAGCCAAAAAGCAATTAAAGTCATTTTGGGGTTGCTTGGCTGAGCTTTTTTAAGCTCTTTAAAAACATCTTATAAGATCTTTAAGAGCTTATAAGGTCTGAAACTAAGTTTGGTATTTTTTTGTTTTTTCCAAAAAGAGCTTATAAGCTCTTCAAACAAGATGTCAGAGAGCTTATAAGCACCTAGAGAATTTACCTCAACTCCACCGTTTTTAAAGGAGCTTATAAGCTCCATAGTTTTGAACATTTAAAGGACCACGATACACTTAATAATTTCATACTATTCCAAATTTAACCATGAATCACCAAAAAACTGCATCACCAACCATATGCAGAAGGCCATCACAAAGAATTTGCGAGGTAAATAATTTCAGGTCAGTGAAACAGCATAATACAGAAGACCGTTAAATGTTATATTAAACATTGCTTGATTACCTTACTACGAAGATAACGTTTCACAAATAGATGACTAGGACTTGATAACAATGGGATCGATTTCCAGCTGGATAGGTTGATCTTTTGGGTAGGATGGTAAGTGCAGAATGATAAATAGAATGCAGCGCTTCCGTTTGATAATGAAGATAAATACATTTCGATAAGAAGATACAAGTAAAATCGATTTTCTTACCATTATCATTAAAAAAAAGAAGCAATGCCTCGAAGAACTATTACACAAGTAACAGCCCTTTTGTTTTCATAGAGTCACCCAACCATCATAATCATTAGCAAAAAAGTCGCCTGAGAACTTCAGGTAGCTTTTTTACGAGAAATCTTTCAAACTCTACAATATGCCAACATTTGCCATTCACAAACATTGGGTTCCTCCAAGATGTTTAATCTTGCTCTTGGATTAAATGAATTCATCTTCTCTGCCAAAATATAAACTGGCCAGAAAAATCCAGATTCTGGATACAAAATTGGTGCAAATTTAACTGTACAATCTACCAATAATCCTTACAAGAACAAGCTCCATCTCTAAAATGATGAAATCGACTGCAATCTCTAACAACAATCTCCCGTTCAAAAATTTTTGATAGTAATTTAATCACGAGGTGGCAATCTGCACAAACCCTTAAGTTCTTCACAATCCTAATCAGAGTCCCAGTTGGTGTATTAATCAATGCAAATGCTATTGCAATCTTCTCACTGTGATAAGACAATGCAGTCTCCTTTTCTTCTTCCTCTATGTCGGCGAGCACGTTTGATGTATGAGGTGCATAGCCTTCGAGTCTCAGCAGCCTCGTCATCTCCAAAAGCATTGCATATATACCCTCAGTTTGAGGGTGCGATTTATCCCCCATCACGAACTCATGCGTGCAGCTTCCTAATTCGACAAGACTGTGGCCTGGGACTTTCCTCACTCCTTCATTAAGCATTGTCTTCCTCACCTTATGAACATCCGACCAACGCCTTTCAGATGCATACAGGTTGGAAAGAAGCACGTAATCTCCACAATGTTTAGGTTCTAACTTATTAAGTTCATTTCTAGCAAGCTCCCCTATTATTATATTCCCATTAATTGTACATGCACCAAGTAAAGTTCTCCAAATTACAGCATTAGGTTCTATAGGCATTTTGCAGATAAATTCATACGCCTTCTTCACTAAACCCGCCCTGCCCATTAAATCAACCATACAACCATAATGCTCTATCTTCGGCACAATACCAAATTCCTTTGTCATCCTATCGAAATAAGAAAACCCTTCATCCACCATTCCACAATGACTACAGGCATACAGCACACCAATAAAAGTAATTTCACTAGGAACCAAACTCCTTAACTCCATCTCCTGGAAATGTTGAATTGCTTCCTCACCAAACCCATTGACAGCCAACCCAACTATGAACGAAGTCCACGATACCACACTCCTCTCCTCCAATCCATCAAACACCTCCTTTGCCTCCATGATATTACCACATTTCGCATAAAGAATCAAAAGTGCATTTGCAGCATGTAAATTCCTATTCAACCCGACCTTTGTCATGTACACGTGTGCCCTCCTGCCCAAAGCCAATGCACCAAGTTCAGCACATGCAGTGAGCAAACTAACCAATGTGAACCCATCTGGTTTAAAATACTCCAAGCACATTTTTCTATATAAGGCCAGTGACTCGTTAGGCATACCATTCAGAGCATACACATTAATTACCGAGTTCCAAGCCACAAGATCCTTCTCAGGCATTTTATCAAACAATTGGAGAGCACTCGCTGCCTGCTGACAGGCACCATAAAAATGAACCAAAGCATTCTGAACAAACATCAACGACTCAAACCCATCTTTTAATGCAGCGCAGTGCAATTTCTCGCCTTCTCTCAGCATCACGAGCTTAGCAACAGCTTTGAGAAGGAAGGGATATGTATGTGTATCAGGCTGCACCAAACTCACACGCAATTGCCGGTATATATTCAAAGCTGGAGCTGGGTCTTCACTCTCAGCGTATCCTCTAATCATCGTATCCCAGGTGAAAATATTTGGTTGGAGAATCTGTTCGAACATTTTGTGGGCATAGCGCATAGGCCCAGAAAGGGAAACGAGCCCGAAGATCAAGTGTTTCCCCAGGTCCGGGCTGGAAAAAGGGACGCCATGCCTGATGGAAAAGGCGTGGACCTGCCTCAATTTGGGGATAGAGGAGGCGCAGGAGTGCAATAGAGCAATGCATTTCTTGAGAATATATGATTTCTTGGATTCCGTAGCTGCCGAAATGATAGCGGAGCTGGCTAGTTTGTTGTTTGGAAACAATGGGTTTGATGAGGAACTGTGAGAAGATGTTTTTTCGGACAGAAATTGTTGCAGTGGCTGCATGTTAATGCATATTTCTTGGTTGCAGACGATTTACGGGATGGTTTTACATTTAGACAATAACAATCACATACAAATCTCGAGCACCACGTTGTCCCTTTTATGTTGTGGGGCTGCTTATAGTATGGCCGGGATTTTGGGCTCGAAAATCCGAATTCTCATGGAAAACGTTTGGGACTGAATCGGAACCGTGAAGAAAAAGGGTTCGGATCAAATCTGGTCCGCAAGAAGAATTTTCCGGCCGAGCCCGCATCTCAATGTTAGAAAGTATTTATAGGTCTTGTGATACTTTTTTGAACATGTTCTTAAAAGAATCCGAAAAGAAGTCGGAAATAGCTCGAAAAGGCCCTGATAATTCCAAAGAAGCCTAACCAGAAAGAAAACAAAGAAAACGGAAAAAGTAGTGTGTGAGATATTTTTTTGAACATGCAATTTACACTAATCTTATTTTAAAAAAATCTGAAAAAGCTCGAAGTTCGGATGGGACTTGGACGAGCCGAGCTCACTCCGAGTTTACATCTTAGAAATGTTCGACCCAATTCAGCCTGAAGATTTTGGTCTCAAGTTTGGTCCTAAAAAACTTTGGCTCCCTCTCAGCCTATGTATGAAAGTTATTATTTGTAAAGTTAATTCAACACATTGTTGTGTCAAGAATTACACTCTCCGACCGGCGATCGCCTCGGAGATCGGGCGACCTAGCCACTACCGAGCAGCCGAGGCTGAACTGTCGACCAGCGACCAGGCGGCCAAGCCTTAGCCCCGCGGGCAAGACAAATCGGCCAACCGAAGGTCCCAGGACAAGTCCCGGTGCCGAGCGATCGACATCAAATACGATCGTCTCTCGGTACTCGGCGACCGACTCCTGGCGACCGACTAGCGGACGATCCTCTCTCGGCACCTGCCGACCGACCCTTGGTGACCGACCGACCCTTGGTGACCGACCGATGCCGACCCTCAGCGACTGGCCGATGACGACCCTCAGTGGCCAGTTAGATACGACCGCATCATGCCGATAGTCATCCGGTCGGCAAAGACCAAGCCTCAGGACAGACACCACGTGCAAGATCCGAGACAAGATCCGCATATCACGGATCGTTGACCACAGCCTGGCAGAATCTTTCCACCAGCCGACAAGCCGCCGAAAGTTGTCAGTAGGGCCGCATGTGACAGTGAGTCACCAAAGGCTGTCGGTAGGGCCGCATGTGATGATGACTCGGGCCAGCGTCGGCTCCTCATTGACCGCCCGGTGGCGCGGCACTACCTTGGACTTTAGCCCGGCCGGGTGATCGCCCCATTATAATATTCGCCGGCAGGCGATCGCCCCATTATTATAATGGCCGGAAGGCGATCGCCCGCCAAAGGACAAGACTCGGCTGCCACTATAAATACACGGCTCCCTACACTTGTCCAGGGAGACCGAGATTTTGGCTCACAAAACACTCTCTGCAATATCGCGATTTCAGCATACAGAATCAATACCCAGCACTTGGCTATCTCCAACTCTTGGCAACAGCTATCATTCGGTTCTTACTTCTCCCGACCTCTCTCATCAAGAAGACGATCGGTAGGGACGAAGAACACCGAGCTTCGCTCAAGAGCCGGATTAACAGAGTCTTTTTACACTCATTGTATCTAGATTTCTCACATTAATACTTGTATCCACGAATATTTGTATTAATAACATCTCGCGAGAGCATTCAAGCCCGGGCCTAACAAACCCGGCAAATCTTGTATTATTTATCTTCTCTCGGAAGTGCTCCCGCAAATTGTTGTTTGTTGTCCGTCTTCCAGCAGTATTAATCTTCGGATAAATATTTTGGGCAACAACAATTGGCGCTAGAGGAAGGGGCATCTAACCCTCAAATTTTTATACCTACCGTCCCGAAGAACACTCACTGTTCTCGGGGCATATACTTGAAGTGACACTCACTGCACTTCAAAGAAATCTTTCAGAAATCATATCTTCCGCCTCCGCGTCGAAGAAAGCCGCTGACCAGCCGGCCAGACCCCCCGTTCCGTCCCAGTCCGAGCCGCAGCCGATGGTGGAAGGTGTAATACCCGAGATTTCGATTATGTAATTGGAACTTGTGATATTGTAATGATTGTACTTTTGTCTGAGTGCTATTCTCCGTATTTCATAATCCGATGTTGTCGAGCGTATAATTTCGTATATGTGATATAAAGATTGAAATTCTGTGCATGTAGCGCACGCTACAGGCTTCGTGTAGCGTACGCTAACAGGGATTCATAGCGCACGCTACAGGGGATCATTAGCGCATGCTATGCGTGGTCAAAATGATTGAGACGTGCGGTAGGTGAGATCTGGCCGGGGGACCCCTGTCGGATCGTGTCGAGATGAACCTGGACGGCTTTCGGGAAAAGCCAAGTCAACGCCTTAGCGCACGCTATAGGCATAAGCGTAGCGCACGCTAAGTGCTGACTTCAGTTAAGTCAGACAGCCGTTAGCGCACGCTACGAGCAGGGACTAGCGCGCGCTAACAGCCACTTATTATAAATAGGACAGCATCCTATTCGTGATTTCAGTTCTTTCTCCTCCCATAACCCGAACTCTTACACTTAGAACATAACTCCCTTCGTCCTAAACACTTCGTATCAACCTCCTAGTTCGAGATTGAAGATCGTATATCATTGGAGATTGGTGTTCAAGCCTTCGGTGTTGGATTGCTTCATTTTCCTCCGTGTTCTTCACTACTTTGAGGTAGGTGATTCTTCACCGATGTTAGTAACGTTCCTAAGGAAGTTTGAATCATGTTTGGATAGCAAGTATTTCGTTTTAATCGGTCATCACATGTTAGAAGAATACTTTTGACGTATCGGCACTATATATCGTATGAACCTTTGAACCATCTTATTATAAGGACTCCTAAGCATGTTCAAATCGATTTATGATCGATGTCGGATATTACCCAGTTGCTACGTTGTACACGTTGGAATCTTGTGTTTTGGAACGTAAGACGATCGGAACTTAGATTATTTCTTGAAGATCGTAGATGGATTATGATATTGAGATGACTATCCGTATATTTGTATTTCATAATCATAAAACTTCCACAAACCTTATTAGCATGATATGCCCGAGGATAACTTGTATTATCACGGTAGAATTCATGAGTTCTTCACCATTCAACCCAGTTTTCGGTTTGCAGTATTTTGCCATGCAAGATTAGCGCACGCTAACATGTGTGAGTTAACGTGCACTATCGGGGTTCAGTTAACGCACGAAACGTACGTAGCGTACGTTATGAGACCAGCCGAGTCAGACTGCCAGTCCGTGGCTAGCGCACGGTAGTCTTATACGATAGCGTACGCTAACAGTCCGGCTTAGCGCACGTTACGTAGAGTACGTAGCGCGCGCTAAGCAATCCAGACAGCTTGTTTATTTTGACTTTTCGGCCGTAGGCCGAATTGTTAGGCCTTTGTTCGACTTGAGATGATTTGTATATCATTCCTTTTGTTAAGGTTCGAGCTTGCTACGTTGATCGAAGGAGGCGACCTTCGAGTGGGTTGAGATCATTGAAGTATATCGTTCTTGCCATCTTCGAGGCAAGTATCGTGATATGTTAATATTGATATTTTTGGAGCATGTGTATGATTATTCATGATGTTGAACATGATATTTACTTCGTTGATTTGCCATGGTATTCGTTATATAGTGTTTATATGTTCATGCTGATGAACATAATGATTTGGCATATGTGTATGCATGAGTTGTGTTTGTATACGTTGTACGATCTATGCTGAGGGCGCTGGATCGGATGTCCACCTCGTGTTGGTCCGACGGGATCATCTTGGGATCTAGCCGAGGGCGCTGGATCATTGGGACGGGTTATTTCCACCTCGTGTTGGTCCGACGGGATCATCTTGGGATCTATCCGAGGCGCTGGATCATTGGAATACCCATGCCGTGTAATAGAATCTTGTAGATTCGCATTGTCGGATTCCGTAGCGGAAGTCCGTGTGGTGTATCTTGTTATGTATTGTTGATGCATATTCGAATTGTTTAATATGATACTTGTACTAGCATCGTTTTGCTAACCCCTTCGGGAGTGGACATTTGTTTTGATGTTCGGGTAGCCGAGGAGCGGGGAAAGCACCCACGGTGCAAGCGTGGCACGAAGGGGTTGATGATGTTTATTGTTATTGGAGATTTGTTTTCTTGGTTTGGTTTTACGTACTCGAGTACGCGTGTCTTATTGATATTAATTCGATATGGTTGTATTAATTACTCGTTGAACCGGTTATGCGTTTTCACAAACTTGAATTTCAGATATTGATGTCTTAGATTTACTTTCCTTTTTAATTAGCCTTGTAAATCCTTACTTAAAGGGTTTACGGCGTGTAATTATTCGAATATCTCGGGGTGTTACGAGAATATGGTATCGGAGCTAAGATTCATGGATATCTTGGCGATCGGGTTTTAGTTGGGTGCTTACGTTATTTGATTTACGGGTCGTTTGTAACATCACTTTGTTCACCAAGTCGTCATGTGGACCGTGGTTGTAAGTCTCTTAATCTCTTATACTACCGTTTTACTTAATTCTTGTTTTGTGAGTATTGACGGACTTTATTTCGAAAAATTTTGTTCGGATATTGAGAAATTGCGTTTACGATATGTTGAGAGGAGGACGTGGGACGCGGGCCGCGGTCGTGGACGCGGACGTGGTAACATGAGACTTGAGGATTCCGCAACTACCCCGAAATATCGGCTAGTCGAACCGATTCCCATTACGGAGGCGGCAAGGATCGGCGAATGATGACGCAAATCCTAACATGCCGGAGTGCTTCAATGTGGTGGCGCAGATAAACCCGGTTCGCTCAGTCGTTGATCGCATGCAGACGGCGATGGGACAGCGACACCACGAGGATAACAGGAGACAGATGGCTTCTTGAGGTGGTTAAATTGCACCGCCAAAATTTGTGGATCTGTGAGGCACTTACTTGGGATCACCGGCTCAAGGAGTTGGAGAAGATATTCGCGGGTCTTAAGCATCCCGAGGACCGGAAGGTTCCCATTGCCAGATTTTACATTTGGGAGGCCTTTGATTGGTGGGAGGCTATTCGACCCGAGGATCATAATGCGGATTGGACGGAATTCAAACTAATGATGGAAGCACGATTGTCCTCGTCCAGTTAGAGAGGCAAAGATCCGAGAGTTTTCTCACCACAGAGTTCGGAGGCATCTGACAGATGTAATTAAAACTTTTAATCATCAGCTGACTTGTGTGCGACACTTGGTCAGAACGGAGGCAGAAAAGATTTTTCATTTTGATATGCGGATGAAGCCGGAGATTCAGCAGTACATGTCCGGATTCGAGTGTACTACGTTGCGACAGTATCAAGACAAAGCGCTGGCCTACGACATGAAAGAGGCGGCGGTGGAGAAATCAGTAGAGGCAAAGAAGCAGAAGGTGACCGGCAGCTTTGCAGAAAACAAGAGTGGTGGGGCCCGCAAGGGCCAGTCTTCCTTTTATTCGGCTAGAAACCTCCACATCCTTCTAAAGGCGGAAAGAAGTTAGGACAACATCAATGATTTCGGACGCATCAAGGAAATGCTACAATTGTGGTCGAGCAGGGCATATTCGACGTGATTGCCCCGCATCTTCTGTGACTTGTTACGATTGTGGGCAAGAAGGGCACCGTGCGGCCTTCTGTGGAGCCGCTACTAGATCTTTTGGTACTCGCACTCCGGCGCGATTCGAAGGAAACAAGTGTGAACGATCGCGTGAGTGGATTTCAGCAGCGAACGTTGGGAAGAGAGAGACATCCGATCTTTGGGTCCGTTCCTCCGCGCCTGTATGAAATGAGGAGATCGACGATCGAACACTGCTGTTGCATCAGTGCGATTCAGATCCTTTTGCAACCAGTTAGTGTTTTATTCGATTCCGGAGCTACACATTCTTTTGTATCATTGAACTGTGTAAATCGTTTAAAAATCTCGTGCTTAATTGATTGTGAACCGTATGTTGTGGGATTGCCGAGTGGAGAGAGTGGGAACCCTAGAGGCTAGAGATTTTCCAGTATCTATAGGAGGGATAGATTGGCCGTCGAATCTCATTGTTGTTGACATCTACGGTGACGATTTAATTCTCGGAGACGATTGGCTCAACCGTTATGGAGCTATCCTGAATTACCGAGAGAGAGTCATTTCTATCATTGCTGATGACGGGTCTGAACACTTATTCCGAGGATGGAGACCGGGAAGCTCGGGAAAATTGATCAAAGCAATGAAAGCCGTAAAATTGCTGAAACAGGGATGTCATGGACTTTGGTGTTATGCCATGAGGAAAGAGGAAGGAGTAGAGCTCTCGTCTATTTCAGTTGTGAATGAGTTCTCAGATGTATTTCCTGACGAGCTACCAGGGTTACCTCCGCAAAGAGAAGTGGAATTCACCATCGAATTAGAGCCTGGAGCAGCCCCTATTTCCAGGGCACCATACCGCATGGCGCCAACCGAGATGTATGAACTCAAGAAGCAACTGGAGGAATTGTTACAGAAGGGCTATATTCAACCTAGCGTTTCTCCTTGGGGAGCGCCCGTTCTCTTTGTCCGGAAGAAAGACGGATCCCTCCGGCTGTGTATTGATTACAGGGAGCTTAACAAAATGACGATCAAGAATAAGTATCCTATACCTCGGATCGACGACTTGTTTGATCAACTGCAAGGGGCAAGGGTATTCTCGAAGATTGACTTGCGATCAGGATACCATTAGTTGAGAATTAAGGAATCGAATATACCGAAATCTGCTTTCAGATCCCGGTACGGGCATTATGAATTTGTAGTGATGCCATTTGGACTTACCAATGCTCCTGCGGTATTCATGCAATTGATGAATCGGGTATTCTTGGAGTACTTGGATAAATTTGTGGTCGTGACGACATCTTGATATATTCGAGGGACGCAGAGGAACATGCTGAACATTTACGTGTGGTTTTGAGCATCTTGAGAAAGGAACAGCTGTATGCTAAGCTTTCTAAATGCGAATTCTGGATTAAGGAAGTAACCTTCCTTGGGCATGTGATATCATCCGACGGAGTTCAGGTGGACCCGAAGAAAGTCGAAGCAATCTTGGAGTGGGAAGCTCCTAAAAACGTGAAAGAAGTCCGAAGCTTCTTAGGACTTGCTGGATATTATCGCCGCTTTGTAGAGGGATTTTCCAAAATTGCTCGTCCGCTCACTCAGCTGTTACAGAAAACTCAAAAGTTCACGTGGAATGAGAAATGCCGTGCTAGTTTTGTGAACTTAAGAGGAGACTGGCGACACCTATATTAGCACTGCCAGAGGGAACTGATGGATTCATGGTATACAGCGACGCTTCAAATCAGGGTTTGGGTTGTGTGTTGATGCAGAAGGATAAAGTGATTGCTTATGCTTCTCGGCAATTGAAACCGTACGAAGTTAATTATCCGACTCATGATCTGGAGCTAGCAGCTGTGGTCTTTGCCTTGAAAATTTGGCGACATTATTTGTACGACACTCATTGTCAGATCTTTACAGATCATAAGAGCCTCAAATACATTTTCAGTCAGAAAGAATTAAACATGAGGCAGAGAAGGTGGCTGGAATTGATCAAGGATTACGACTTGGAGGTTCTCTATCATCCGGGGAAAGCAAATGTAGTAGCCGATGCTTTGAGCCGAAAACCCGTTTCTCTTCGAGTGTTGGAAGCACTTACATCCCAAACCAGTATTCAACGGTAACTGATCCGCGAGGATTGAAGTATGGGCACCAGGAATCCAAGGACAACTTTATGTGATGGAACTGACTTCATCACTAGTCGAGGGGATCAAGTCTAAGCAGTTGGACGATTCTCTGATCCTTCGATTATGTGATGAAGTAAAGAAAGGAAAAGCCCCAGGATTCGTGATACAAGATGATGGAGTTCGAGATTTGAGTCGACTTTGCGTTCCCGATGATGATGATTTGAGACGGACTATTCTCAAGGAAGCTCACAAAGCGTCCTATTCTATTCACCCGGGAAGCAGTAAGATGTATAAGGATTTAAAACAAAATTTCTGGTGGGGGAATATGAAGAATGACGTAGCAGAGTACGTTTCGAAGTGCTTGACTTGTCATCAAGTTAAGATCGAACATCAGCGACCTGCCGGAATGTTAAGGCCGCTTCCGATCCCTGAATGGAAGTGGGAGGACATCTCGATGGATTTCATCACCAGTATGCCAAGGACTAGAATGGGAATGAACATGATTTGGGTTATAGTTGATCGACTAACCAAGTCGGCTCATTTCCTAGGGATCAAAGATACATGGGGACCCGAAAGATTGGCGCGAGTATTTATTACGGAGATAGTCAGATTGCATGGGACGCCGAAGACCATTATCTCGGATCGAGATGGTCGTTTCGTGTCGCACTTCTGGAAAGCAGTTCACAAGGCTTTAGGGACTGAGCTCAACTTTAGCACAGCTTATCATCCCCAAACAGACGGTCAGTCCGAAAGAACTATTCAAACTGTAGAAGACATGCTAAGAGCCTGTGCTTTGGATTGGTCAACTGATTAGGAAGTTCATTTGCCATTAGTTGAATTCACCTACAATAATAGTGGGCATGCTTCAATTAAGATGGCACCATTTGAAGCTTTGTACGGGAGAAGATGCCGATCACCCCTGAGTTGGGATGATTCTTCGGATTTGATCGGGACGGAACCGGAATTGATTATTCAGACTCAAGAGAAGATAGCTTTGATTCGAGAGAGACTGTTGACTGCCCAGAGTCGACAGAAGTCTTATGCCGATGTACGTCGTCGCCCTCTAGAGTTCGACGCTGGGGACCACGTACTATTGAAGGTGTCTCCTACACGAGGGATTTTCCGTTTTGGGAGAAGAGGCAAGCTTAGTCCGAGAGATATCGGACCATTTGAGATCCTAGAGAGAGTTGGGGATTTAGCATACAGGTTGGCCTTACCGCCATCGCTGAGTCATGTTCACAATGTATTTCACGTATCCCAATCGGAAATATGTAGGACCCCGATCACGTCATTGATTTCCACGAGATCGAGATAGCTAATGATGGCACCTTCAAGAGAGACCAATCAAGATACTTGAGAGCCGGATCAAACAATTGAGGAATAAACCAATACATTTGGTTAAAAATCTGATGGTCACGACATGGAGTCGAAGAGGCCACTTGGGAAACGGAGGACGGTATGAAGGCTACATATCCGGAGTTGTTTTCATCCTAAGTTTCGGGACGAAACTTCTTTTTAGGGAGGAAGGATGTAATACCCGAGATTTCGGTTATGTAATTGGAACTTGTGATATTGTAATGATTGTACTTTTGTCTGAGTACTATTCTCCGTATTTCATAATCCGATGTTGTCGAGCATATAATTTCATATATGTGATATAAAGATTGAAATTCTGTGCATGTAGCGCACGCTACAGGCTTCGTGTAGCGTACGCTAACAGGGATTCATAGTGCACGCTACAGGAGATCATTAGCGCACGCTATGCGTGGTCAAAATGATTGAGACGTGCGGTAGGTGAGATCTGGCCGGGGGACCCCTGTCGGATCGTGTCGGGATGAACCTGGACGGCTTTCGGGAAAAGCCAAGTCAACGCCTTAGCGCACGCTATAGGCATAAGCGTAGCGCACGCTAAGTGCTGACTTCAGTTAAGTCAGACAGCCGTTAGCGCACGCTACGAGCAGGGACTAGCGCGCGCTAACAGCCACTTATTATAAATAGAATGACATCCTTTTCGTGATTTCAGTTCTTTCTCCTCCCATAACCCGAACTCTTACACTTAGAACATAACTCCCTTCGTCCTAAACACTTCGTATCAACCTCCTAGTTCGAGATTGAAGATCGTATATCATTGGAGATTGGTGTTCAAGCCTTCGGTGTTGGATTGCTTCATTTTCCTCCGTGTTCTTCACTACTTTGAGGTAGGTGATTCTTCACCGATGTTAGTAACGTTCCTAAGGAAGTTTGAATCATGTTTGGATAGCAAGTATTTCGTTTTAATCGGTCATCACATGTTTGAAGAATACTTTTGACGTATCGGCACTATATATCGTATGAACCTTTGAACCATCTTATTATAAGGACTCCTAAGCATGTTCAAATCGATTTATGATCAGTAATCGGATATTACCCAGTTGCTACGTTGTACACATTGGAATCTTGTGTTTTGGAACGTAAGACGATCGGAACTTAGATTATTTCTTGAAGATCGTAGATGGATTATGATATTGAGATGACTATCCGTATATTTGTATTTCATAATCATAAAACTTCCACAAACCTTATTAGCATGATATGCCCGAGGAAAACTTGTATTATCACGGTAGAATTCATGAGTTCTTCACCATTCAACCCAGTTTTCGGTTTGCAGTATTCTGCCATGCAAGATTAGCGCACGCTAACATGTGTGAGTTAACGTGCGCTATCGGGGTTCAGTTAACGCACGAAACGTACGTAGCGTACGTTATGAGACGGCCGATTAATCGCCCGGTCGTGGCTAGCGCACGCTAGTCTTATACGATAGCGTCGCTAACGGTCCGGCTTAGCGCACGTTACGTAGAGTACGTAGCGCGCTAAGCAATCCAGACAGCTTGTTTATTTTGAGCTTTTGGCCGTAGGCCGAATTGTTAAACCATTGTTCGACTTGAGATGATTTGTATATCATTCCTTTTGTTAAGGTTCGAGCTTGCTACGTTGATCGAAGGAGGCGACCTTCGAGTGGGTTGAGATCATTGAAGTATATCGTTCTTGCCATCTTGAGGCAAGTATCGTGATATGTTAATATTGGTATTTTTGGAGCATGCGTATGATTATTCATGATGTTGAACATGATATTTACTTCGTTGATTTGCCATGGTATTCGTTATATAGTGTTTATATGTTCATGTTGATGAACATAATGATTTGGCATATGTGTATGCATGAGTTGTGTTTGTATACGTTGTACGATCTATGCCGAGGCGCTGGATCGGATGTCCACCTCGTGTTGGTCCGACGGGATCATCTTGGGATCTAGAGTGAGGCTGGATCATTGGGCCGGGTTATTTCCACCTCGTGTTGGTCCGACGGGATCATCTTGGGATCTATCTTTGAGGGCGCTGGATCATTGGAATACCCATGCTGTGTAATGGAATCTTGTAGATTCGCATTGTCGGATTCCGGTAGCGGAAGTCCGTGTGGTGTATCTTGTTATGTATTGTTGATGCATATTCGAATTGTTTAATATGATACTTGTACTAGCATCGTTTTGCTAACCCCTTCGGGGGTGGACATTTGTTTTGATGTTCAGGTAGCCGAGGAGCAGGGAAATAGCCACAGTACCGACGTGACGACGAAGGGGTTCAGTGATGTTTATTGTTATTGGAGATTTGTTTTCTTGGTTTGGTTTCTGTACTCGAGTACGCGTGTCATATTGATATTAATTCGATATGGTTGTATTAATTACTCGTTGAACCAGTTGTATGTTTTCACAAACTTGAATTTCCGCAGTATTGATGTCTTAGATTTACTTTCCTTTTTAATTAGCCTTGTAAATCCTTACTTAAAGGGTTTACGGCGCTGTAATTATTCCGAATATCTCGGGGTGTTACAGAAGGTACCCGCCGCGGTCAGAGACGCTCGATCCTGTCCCTGGACGGCGGCCCGAGCCTCTCGCTCGATCAGCTCCGAACCAAGGAACAGATCGACGAGGTCATGGTCGTCCTACAGGAGCGACGGAGTGCTCTCGACGCGCCTCCTGCTATCACCCCCTCGGCCGCTCGCCGGAAATCCAAGCGGAAGCTCAAGGCGTTACTCTCCGAGCGATCGCCAGGAGGCTCTCGTCCGCAAGAAGAGGCGCTCGGCAGCCGGGGCACCTCTGTCTTCGATCGCCTGGGCAGTGACCCGACTCAGCGGCCAGGGCGATCCGGCCCCGGCCTACGAGGCAGCGGAGTTTGAGTCCGTCACCGGGAGCTCGGCCTACCCGGCTCCCGAGCGGCCAGCCGTCTGGCTCCCCCTCGCCAAATTGCCGAGGTCGGCAGCAGCGGAGTCCGGAGATCGGTACACGATCGCCTCGGCTCCCGCTCCCAAAGCCGATCAGCAAGCAACCGAGCCACGGCGATTGCCGCATTACAACGTCATCTCGACGACGTGAAAGCGCTCCTAGAATCCAGGGCAGGCGCCATGAAGACGATCGCCGAGCCAAGCGAGCCGCTCGCGATCGACATCGAGCTCGCCCCCGTGCAGCACAAGATCGCTCCTCCGCAAACTCCTTTGTACGAGGGGCAATCGGACCCCCAAACACACCTGAGCAAGTTAAACATCTACATGACCGGGTGTGGGGCATCAGACGCGACCCGGTGCCGAATGTTCCCTCTGACGCTGGACGACCTCGCCCACCGGTGGTACACCTTATTGCCACCTCGGTCCATTGGCTCCTTTAACCAGCTGGCGCACGTCTTCACGGAGTACTTCGCCACCAGGGTCGTTCGGCCAGAAGGTCCCCTTCGCATGATGCAAATCAAGCAGGGAGAAGGAGAGTCCGACTCGGACTACATCGACCGGGTAGACGTGATCATCCTCAACGGCGAGCCCGTAAGCGATGAGACCGCCCTCTACGCGGTCCTAGGAGGGTTTCAGGGCTTTTCGCCTATGTTCAGGCATCTCACGAAGAACCAACCTACGACCTACGCAGCCTTCAGGGCCAGAGCCGCAGATTTTCTGGCCAGGCAAAGGTTCCTTCTTAGCCTGTGAGCAGTGCGATCGGCGCCCGGACGACGATCTCCCGCCCGATCGCCGATATCGACCTACGAATAAAGCGATCGGCAGCCGAGCGACGATCGCCACTCTTCCAGCCCGATCGCCGATCATCACGCTACATCATCAGCAACCCGGAGGACACGATCGCCATCTACAGTCCAGCATTTAACATGAGGGACTAAGCTGCCCGATCGCCTCCACCGCACATCATAAAGCCATGGTCCTGGTAGTCGATGGAACCGGCTACTTCGGCCATGCAAGGTCTCTTTCGGCCGAGATCGCCCGCCCTTCATGATACGAATTCTCGATCGGTACAGCGGAAGACTATTTCACGTGCGGTAGCGAACAGCACTCAGCCGAAATGAATCAAACAGCTCAGGCTGTAATTGAAGGCAACAACCCGTCGACAAAGCAATAACGGACAGCAACCACCCGTAATCAAACAGTGACCGAACGAACAAGGACGAACAGCAACACGCCCCGCTACAACAGTTCCGAACAGCAGCACTCGCTCGACACAGCTTGATTACGAGCAGCGACAACGCGTCGATAAAGACTTCCGAACAGCAACAACTCGTCGATACGGAATAACGGACAAGAAGGTTTGCTCGTCAAAGACTTCCGAACAGCAACAACAACTCGTCGATACAAAGAATAACGGACAGCAAGGTTTGCTCGATACAGCACTTCCGAACAGCAACAACTCGTCGATACAGCAATAACGGACAGCAAGGTTTGCTCGATACAGCACTTCCGAACAGCAACAACTCGTCGATACAGCAGTTCCGAACAGCAGTAATGCGTCGATACAGCGATTCGAACAGCGATGTCGTCGTCTGCACTTCCGAACAGCAGCGGCGAACAAAGAGAATCCCTACAGCGACAACGAACAAGATGATTCCGAACTATTCTGGAGAACGAACAACACTTATGACAGGAAATCCCGATCGGATACAAGCATGTATCGCGTGTAAGGGAAATGTCTTTTGTGAACAGGAAACACGAACAATAAATCTAAGTGTGGAACAATGTAAGAATCGTCCGAAAGTATGGAAATTCGGGCGAATAAGAACAAGCACAAGGCGTTTATCAAATTAGATCCGACTTCTGATCGGAATATGTATGTGATCTCGATCGGAATAGATATGTATATAGCGGAAGTAAAATTCACGGGTGAAAAGAAAAAAAAGTGGAATATGATAAATCGAACGTATGAATATGGAGGTAATATCGGATGTAGTAACAATATCGGACAAGAATAAAATTATATCGAAAACAAGAAGAATATCGAAACAGGACAGGAACAGTTGTTTTATCGAATTAGACCTATAATTCGATAAAGTGATTTCTTCTCAAGACCTATTGAGAATCAATCGGATTAATACTCGAAAACGCGTCGAATAAAAATCAGGTTTCGATGAAAAGCATTCACCAAGAGAAAACACAAAGTGTATTCTTATTTCTTTTACGTTCCAATCTGTTTCATTACAACTCTACTGCCACTATTTATAGGTAAAAGTAGCCTGACAGGATAATCTAAACTATTACAAGCTGGTTCTAAAATAATGAAAAGATAATAAAAAGGTTCCTTATGTCACTTGCTGACAAAAGCAAAAGCTGGGTCTTGTCTCCAAGTTGAAGTTGACAGCCGTTTTTTTCATACAACAAGTTGCCAAGAATCCTGCTGCCTTTATAATAAACAAATGCTGAAAATTCTTTGTTTTGCTACCACTTGGACAAAGAAAATAAAGGGATAAAATCTTCATGATATTGGACCAAATCTGATGCTGTCGATTTTGTCATTTTTGGGATCCAATGGTTCCGAATTTGGTCTTATGGTCTTGATAAGATTTGTAGCTCTCTTTCTTAGCTTTCCATGGACACTTGAATCACCTGAATCGGATATCGGACGAGTAAGTTATGGCCAAATACTAAAACTGCTATGAAGTCGTCGTGCGCGCGAGAATTGGTAATTTGCCCGTGTATTTTTCATGAGGATTTTATGTACGCCTGCGACTCAATCAAGCTTGGTCGGATAATCTTCTTTTTGTACTTGATGATGTTGACCGATTCGTATCATACCCTCCCCCTTTCAAAGGATTTGACCTCAAATCCAGATTTTGAACTTTAAGACTTGACTTGTAGTTCATTGGATGCTCGGTTTTGATCACATCATTCCCTTCTTTTTCAAGAAGATTCATTCTTGATTCTAATGCCCGAAAGAAGGGTTGGTACTCCGGATATAGTTGCACTCCTCCTGGTTTGAAGATGTAATTTTCGTCCATAATGTTGACTTTAACCTGTGATTGCGTATCCAAAAGGACAACATGCAAAATGGAAACAAACGACGTACCTAGGAGTCTTCCATTCCCCTTAATAGAATCCCGAAAAGATGATTTATGGCTTAACGGAGTAATTTCCAACTCATGTGCCAAGTGAACACAAATCGCATCCTCACTCCCTTCAATAATGAATTCTTCCCTTACTATTTTCTGATTATACGCAGCCACGCTGCTTTCACGTTGGTCGGTGTCAGGAACCGGATCAATGAGAACAATTGGATTGGGATCCTCCAATTTTTTAACAATAATAGAAATAACCTCATAGAAATTTTGGGGAACAATCACCTTGTCCTCAATCTCTTCATCTTCTGTAGCTCGGGAAATGGACGGTTGTGTAGAACTAAAAGGTATACTTGTGAGTTCCTCACTCGTTAACTCGTCCTGATGCTCCAAATCATTTGAAACCGATTTGGTTTCTAAAGTACGAAGAACTAAGTCTGTATCATAATCGGGAGCATCGTAAACTACACATTCTTCTTCTCCTTCGTCCTCTATATCAAACTTGAGAATGTCGCCTAGTCTTTCTTGTTCTTCCTCGGCTATTAACTCATCTCGGGTAGCAAGAGTCGGGCAAACATCTTGCACATGATCGAACCCTTGGCCAATGAAACAACTCACCTCCAGAAAACTCGTCTCATTAGGCAAGTCGAGAGCTTTAGAAACCGAGTTGGGGGCTGATGGTGTTACGATTTTGAGAGCCGAACTCGAGCCGAAAGGTACGTATCTCTTGCGAAGTTTTCTTTTCAACGACTCCCACGAGCGGATCTTTTTTTCCAAAGACGAGTCCTTTGCTTCTTCTTACATTCGAACCAATCTGAAGCGCCTTTAACCAACTTGATAATTGCATATTTGCAACGCTTCTCATCGTTAAGATCTTTAAACTCGAACAAGCGATCCATCTTACGTTCCCATTCCAAATAAATTTCGGATCGGTACCTCCGATGAACTTCGGAAGTTCGTTCAACTCGAACTCGTTAGTATGGCGTGGGGAACATAGGCCTTCTCCTCCTCGTCGAGGTTCCGGTAAGTCATGTAAGGCATCACGTAGCTTTACCAAGAATTCGGTATTGGAAAAGTCCATCTCTTCTAATGATCAAGAAATCGAACAGAAAATTTGCCAAGAAATCCGTGAAGAATAAACCAGGAATATGATCAAAGAATCTGATCTCCACCGTTCAGACTGTAGTTCAATGAGTTGGCTTACCTTTGTCAAAATTTCGTGACGATCCAACGGTCGAATCCACGGGAAACTTTGTTTTCTTCCGACTGCGCTAATCTGCCAATGTTATGGGAAAATTTTGAAGAAACCGTGAAGAACAACCCAAGAAGGTGACTAAATACCTCAACTAAAAATTCGTTGAAAAAATCGCCCAAGGAGATGACATTGGGCTCCGATACCACTTATGATACGAATTCTCGATCGGTACAGCGGAAGACTATTTCACGTGCGGTAGCGAACAGCACTCAGCCGAAATGAATCAAACAGCTCAGGCTGTAATTGAAGGCAACAACCCGTCGACACAGCAATAACGGACAGCAACCACCCGTAATCAAACAGTGACCGAACGAACAAGGACGAACAGCAACACGCCCCGCTACAACAGTTCCGAACAGCAGCACTCGCTCGACACAGCTTACGAGCAAGAAGCAGCGTCGATACAGACTTCCGAACAGCAACAACTCGTCGATACAGCAATAACGGACAGCAAGGTTTGCTCGATACAGCACTTCCGAACAGCAACAACTCGTCGATACAGCAATAACGGACAGCAAGGTTTGCTCGATACAGCACTTCCGAACAGCAACAACTCGTCGATACAGCAATAACGGACAGCAAGGTTTGCTCGATACAGCACTTCCGAACAGCAACAACTCGTCGATACAGCAGTTCCGAACAGCAGTAATGCGTCGATACAGCAGTTCCGAACAGCAGTAATGCGTCGATACAGCACTTCCGAACAGCAGCGGCGAACAAAGAGAATCCCTACAGCGACAACGAACAAGATGATTCCGAACTATTCTGGAGAACGAACAACACTTATGACAGGAAATCCCGATCGGATACAAGCATGTATCGCGTGTAAGGGAAATGTCTTTTGTGAACAGGAAACACGAACAATAAATCTAAGTGTGGAACAATGTAAGAATCGTCCGAAAGTATGGAAATTCGGGCGAATAAGAACAAGCACAAGGCGTTTATCAAATTAGATCCGACTTCTGATCGGAATATGTATGTGATCTCGATCGGAATAGATATGTATATAGCGGAAGTAAAATTCACGGGTGAAAAGAAAAACAAGTGGAATATGATAAATCGAACGTATGAATATGGAGGTAATATCGGATGTAGTAACAATATCGGACAAGAATAAAATTGTATCGAAAACAAGAAGAATATCGAAACAGGACAGGAACAGTTGTTTTATCGAATTAGACCTATAATTCGATAAAGTGATTTCTTCTCAAGACCTATTGAGATCAATCGGATTAATACTCAAAAACGCGTCGAATAAAAATCAGGTTTCGATGAAAAGCATTCACCAAGAGAAAACACAAAGTGTATTCTTATTTCTTTTATGTTCCAATCTGTTTCATTACAACTCTACTGCCACTATTTATAGGTAAAAGTAGCCTGACAGGATAATCTAAACTATTACAAGCTGGTTCTAAAATAATGAAAAGATAATAAAAAGGTTCCTTATGTCACTTGCTGACAAAAGCAAAAGCTGGGTCTTGTCTCCAAGTTGAAGTTGACAGCCGTTTTTTTTCATACAACAAGTTGCCAAGAATCCTGCTGCCTTTATAATAAACAAATGCTGAAAATTCATTGTTTTGCTACCACTTGGACAAAGAAAATAAAGGGATAAAATCTTCATGATATTGGACCAAATCTGATGCTGTCGGTTTTGTTATTTTTGGGATCCAATGGTTCCGAATTTGGTCCTATGGTCTTGATAAGATTTGTAGCTCTCTTTCTTAGCTTTCCATGGCCACTTGAATCACCTGAATCGGATATCGGACGAGTAAGTTATGGCCAAATACTAAAACTGCTATGAAGTCGTCGTGCGCACGAGAATTGGTAATTTGCCCGTGTATTTTTCATGAGGATTTTATGTACGCCTGCGACTCAATCAAGCTTGGTCGGATAATCTTCTTTTTGTACTTGATGATGTTGACCGATTCGTATCACTTCATTTAAATACGAGGCCGGCGTAGTCTGAGGGCTCTCCAAAATTATTCAGTGGACACGTGCCACTACCCCCGTATCAACGTACACCGTCGAGGTTCGTCATCTCCATGGCGGGCCGAGGTGGAAGCAGAGCTAAACAAGCCGCGGGCGTGGAGTTGATTCATCCGACGCTGCCCCGCGCAAGGACTCCTCTAGACCAAGACCGCACGCCCTTCGTTTAGATACGAGGCGAGGCGCAGCCTAACAGAGGACCCTCATAATAAAGTGAGTCACGAGATACTCAATGTCTTCGTGCACCAAGACACGGTCATGGAGTCGGTCCAACGAATTCCGCGACTGTGCACGATTCCTCAAACAAGCGAAACCATCAAGGTTCCAAGGGGGATCGGCCAATGTTGTTTTTTGCAGGTACAAGACCGAAAGATAGCTAGCCAATCGACCATGATAGCCCAAGTCCGAATCCTAAGTCAGCTCAGCAAGATCGCCCGTCCTCATCTTACACGATCGCCAGCAAGAACCACCTCGCCCCATGTCTTCAACATAGGAGCAAGCTGGGGGGCAATTGTTGTGTCAAGAATTACACTCTCCGACCGGCGATCGCCTCGGAGATCGGGCGACCTAGCCACTGCCGAGCAGCCGAGGCTGAACTGCCGACCAGCGACCAGGCGGCCAAGCCTTAGCCCCGCGGGCAAGACAAATCGGCCAACCGAAGGTCCCAGGACAAGTCCCGGTGCCGAGCGATCGACATCAAATACGATCGTCTCTCGGTACCCGGCGACCGACTCCTGGCGACCGACTAGCGGACGATCCTCTCTCGGCACCTGCCGACCGACCCTTGGTGACCGATCGATGCCGACCGACCCTTGGTGACCGACCGATGCCGACCCTCAGCGACTGGCCGATGACGACCCTCAGTGGCCAGTTAGATACGACCGCATCATGCCGATAGTCATCCAGTCGGCAAAGACCAAGCCTCAGGACAGACACCACGTGCAAGATCCGAGACAAGATCCGCATATCACGGATCGTTGACCACAGCCTGGCAGAATCTTTCCACCAGCCGACAAGCCGCCGAAAGTTGTCAGTAGGGCCGCATTCGACAGTGAGTCCGCCGAAAGCTGTCAGTAGGGCCGCATGTGACAGTGACTCTGGACGCGTGCTGGCTCCTCATTGGACCGCCCAGCTGGCGCCAGCACCTACCTTGGACTTTAGCCCGACAGCCCGGGTGATCGCTCCATTATAATATTGGCCGGCAGGCGATCGCCCCATTATTATAATGGCCGGAAGGCGATCGCCCGCCAGAGGACAAGACTCGGCTGCCACTATAAATACACGGCTCCCTACACTTGTCCAGGGAGACCGAGATTTTGGCTCACAAAACACTCTCTGCAATATCGCGATTTCAGCATACAGAATCAATACCCAGCACTTGGCTATCTCCAACTCTTGGCAACAGCTATCATTCGGTTCTTACTTCTCCCGGCCTCTCTCATCAAGAAGACGATCGGTAGGGACGAAGAACACCGAGCTTCGCTCAAGAGCCGGATTAACAGAGTCTTTTTACACTCATTGTATCTAGATTTCTCACATTAATACTTGTATCCACGAATATTTGTATTAATAACATCTCGCGAGAGCATTCAAGCCCGGGCCTAACAAACCCGGCAAATCTTGTATTATTTATCTTCTCTCGGAAGTGCTCCCGCAAATTGTTGTTTGTTGTCCGTCTTCCAGCAGTATTAATCTTCGGATAAATATTTTGGGCAACAACACACATATCACTCAATTAGGTTATTAATAATTTATGGTCCAATTAAAATTACTTCATACTTATACTAATATCATATATGTCATGTATTTATTTTGTATAAAAATCAATCATTTCCACAATTAAGAGGCTGTTTCCACCATTTCTCTAATTATATGTAATGTATAATATAATACATATCGAATATTATAAATCGAATCTAAGAGAGAAAATTACGAGTTTTTTTTATTATTAAGAGCGATGTTTAAAAATGCGTCCAAAACCATGCATTAGGTGCTTTGAGCCAAAAAAACGAGTCGAAGCTTCTAGAGAAAAGCGAACTGCATATCAGACTTACATTTCTTAGGTATAGGCGTTTAGGGATTAATTTTTATATATTTATTTTAGGCATACAGAAGCATTCAAAAAAGAGGGAAAATGCATTTTTTAGAATACGTGGTTCAAACTCTTTTATCGCAACGAGTGTTCTAAAGTGATAAATTAATTTTTAAACCATCTCTATATTAACACAGTGGTAGGAAGAGTGCCATGATGAGTCTAGACTTTAAACGATTTGCTTTAACAAATATTATTAATTAAAACTTCAAAAGGGAGAGAGAGGTGGAAGAATGGTTGATGCTGAGTAAAACAAAATAATGCTTGCGAGTTTCTTCATTCTTTTATATATATATATATATATATATATATATATATGCAATACTAATATTAGATGCATTACTTTACATTACTAATTTATGCATGAGTTTTGTACTAATTATGCATGAAATATATGCATTTCGTGCATCAAAATTTTAATGCATTAATTCTCACAAAAAATTGATGCATATAATCTAATATTTAATGCATCGATATTTTGATGCAAATATTGCATATTTTAATGCATTTAAATTTTGATGTACGAATATATATATATATATATATATATATATATATATATGAAAAAAGATGAGGATGGAAAAGGCAGTTGTATATTATGTTAAAGAACGTATGCTTATTCTTAAAGGAAGGGTTGTTAGTTTTGAGGATAAAATGATCTTTCTAGTCTTGGTTGCATATAAGTATTCATAAAATATTATATAATAAATTACACAAGACCACATAACATTTATTTATTTTGCACTTACCTCTCAAAAACAAAATATAATAGTAGAATAGCATATAAAACTATTTTTATGAGGTTAATTATTTCTTCTTTTTATTACCATGCATAAAAAACTTATGCCATGTCGCATTGAGGCTTATGCCTCGTCATTCGACAAGCAAACACCCAGGTTTATGCCTCGCCTTTGGGCGGATCCACATGTAACATGGTGGTGTGCACCATCAAATTTTTTTGAGAATAAGATCCCCTTCCCCGATAATATTTAATATTATTTTTCTCGTTATTATATTTTGGCAATAATTGAATTATTGAGGAGTTTAATTATTTTTTACTCTCGAAGTTTAATAGGTAAAGTCATATATACCTATTAAATATATTTTTTGATTTGACGTAATATGTTTTGATCAAGGCGATATTAATTAAAGTGTTTAAAATTGTTTATTCAACCTTAAAGTATTTTGCAAACACTTGCTTCTTTTGAAGAATATTTATTGTAATATGATGAAAAAATTAAGATGTACCCTTAATACAAAACTAGCCGAAGGGTTTCAGTTAACCAAATATTAGAAATTACTTTTGAAAGAAATGTTGATTTTGCTCGTAACAACTGCAAGTGTTGAACGACTCTTCTCAACTATGAAGTATGTAAAGAGTGAGTTATGTAGTAAGATGAGTGATCAATTGTTAAATAATCGTCTTGTAATATTTATAGAAAAATATGTACTTAAAACTATTAGTAATGATGTTATTTTAGCACATTTTCAGGAAATGGACAGTAAATGTAGGCGATTTTCTTTGTAAATGTACGGATCCTTTATTTTTTTTGTTTTTTTTCCACACACGCACACGAGGGGGATCGTTCCCTGTCCTGAATACCCCCAAGTGTAACACCCCCAATCCGCTCAGGGATATTACACGCCGTAGAACCTTTCCTCAAGGATCTACCAGGCTGGTAACGACACATAACAACTCAACCATGCCTTTCAGGCTAAAATGACTCAGTAGACCGATTTGGTCTTTCCACAATTACATACAACTCATGCCCACGCAGGGGACAAAATACAACCACACCCGCATAACGGAACAATATAGCAATGGAAAATAAAGTACAATCGAACCAACACACGATGTACGGTTCCTCATGTGATTAGTATCGATCATCTTTCATCATCCTTCGTGCCGACCACGTGTTATGCTCCAAAACTGAATGCAAAAACAGACATCCACCCCCGAATACTCGGGGTTAGCAAAACTCCACCTGTTTTGCTAGTGCAAGAACAAAGTGCAAATACGAGCCATACAATTCACATTCCACGAATAACAATAACCGAGGATCCTCAAAGATCAAAGCAAACGAAAAGTACTTCCGAGGCAAGGGTTTGAGAAAACATTTCAAAATCGAAATATCATAAATCAATGGAAGTAATTTATAAAACGGTTTAGAATGCCATCGGGAGTTTTAATAGAAGACAATTTAGGATTATCAAATCCTACTTTTCAAAATCCAAAAGACAAAAGGGGTCACCGCCCCAAAGGTTTACTTTCCAAAAAAATGACGTTTACCAAACCGTTGGGATTTTAGCCCCAAATCCGTAAAACGACTTTATAAAAACATTGGGATTTTAGCCCCAAATCTCATCAACTCACAGTACACGAGAACGACAACAAGGTTCGTCTTCCAACATCAAAATCCACCATTAAAGGATTTAACACAAACAACAAAATATTCCATAGCCATCCTAGCCAAGTAGGCCAAACGAACAACTTACCTCTTACACACTTAGTCAATGCATGCAATCATGAAAACCGTTCAAAAGCGCTCATTTCCGAAAATGCCATAAATAAGTCACATTTGAAAAATGCACCACGATTAACCGTCGATCCACACCTCCGTGGACCCCTACCGAGACCCCGTCGGATCTAACCCGTAGTGGTTAAAAGCAAAGCTCGTCGATCCACACCTCCGTGGACCCCTACCGAGACCCCGTCGGATCTAACCCGTAGTGAGCATACACACACACACGTTACTCATGCAATACTAATATGCTAAGAATGTAAGTTCATTAAGAATACTCACTAGAGATGGCCATTAACTCGACACCATTATCAAACTCTTCAAAACACAATAACAAGATTAAATACGGAATACACGATTCCATAACTTTAAACAATAGGAGTATCATCATCAAATCCTTCAACGTTCAACATAATCAAATCATAATAAATTCCCAAAACACAACGCGTTCACAAAACACACGCGTTTTGAAAGAGAGCCTTTAACGAGGCCAAATCAAATCTTTTGAAACTTCATTTCAAATAACCAAACAAACGCATCAAGGCGACCACCGATCATCATATCCATAAAGCGAGAAAAGTATGGGCAAGGTACTTGCCTCGAATAAGAACAACGCGGAGAATCGACCAAAGTAGGTTGGCGAACCGACTACGAACCCGCCGACTCCACCAAACGCCAACTCACGTTCATAAACTACGAAGGACAAATAATAACAATGAAATGAATTCCATAACACGACTCAAAGCCGTTGAATTCAAAGAACGAATGACGAAAGTTCACGGATTTCCCAAAACGGCCAAGAACACGATTCGTTCCACAAAACCCAGCGGAATTCCAAGTTGAAATATGGATATACAATCCATAGAATATGTTTAACAACATCATTTAACCATAATCGATCCATCGAAACGGATGAAAAAGCGAGATCGGGGACAAATCCCCCAAAAAGTCAACTCGAAGGAAATCAAGAAATATACTTGATTCGACGAAGAACAATGGATTAAATGATGTTAAACACAACAATACTACCAAGATTAATCATACCCATCATGAATTAATCAACAACACGGAACGAATCGAGGCGAAATTGCAAAAATCCCCAAATTCACGAAATTAGGGTTCTAAGGAAGATTACCTTGATTCATTTGGATCAAAGGATGATAACGGACGATTGATTGATGTTATGGACTCGAACTTCATGGTTTTGTTGTTAAACAACATGGCTTCGTCGCCCATGAATCGCCATTCGCGGACGGAGAAGGCAGAAATGAAAAGCAGTGAAATGTGATTGCTCGACCATATTTATCTTGGGCCAGACTAGCGTGCGCTAGCCTTCCCGGACTAGCGTGCGCTATCGGCGGCTCGGCCGAGTACCCTCGGCGGGGCCCACACGACCGGCATCACCGACCAACCACTGCCGACCAAACTGTCGGCCGACTCCGCTAGCGTGCGCTACGGCCGGAAGCTGCGCGCGCTTAGCCGGCCCGAGAGCCCGGATGAATTGCCGGCAGTAACGTCGCTAGCCGGCCGACGGCGTGCGCTACGCTGCCGACTAACGCGCTACGCTCGGCGTAGCGTGCGCTACTACCCGATCGACCGAGTCAGAACCTCGAAACCCCATCTGTGCCCGGGCGACAGACGCTGAGCCACCGGCGGCGTCGCTACACTGCCGATTAGCGCGCGCGCGCCTTCCGGCCGTGGCGTGCGCTCGCCGGTTCTGCCGCACCGTCCGGCGGTGCCCGCAATCGTTCGGCCGATCCACCGTCCGGCCATCCGCCAGCGAGCTCGGCGACCCGATTTAAACGTGCGGAGCGAACACGGCGAAAAGTTCGCGGACAAAATAAACGACTCGAAATGAAAGCGTAAAACCATAAATAGTCATACGCGACCAAGAAACGGGTCGAGACAACAAATACAGATACGGATACCCGAAACATTAAATAAATTACAAAATTTACCAAAACGCCAGGAAATACCGATACGTGATCGAATAACCAAACCGAAGTTCACAACACGTCTAACAAAGTTAAACGGACTTACGGGAAACTCGAAGCAATGATTTGACGAGATTCGCAAGAATTGAACTCAAGTGCGGAAAAGTCGCTAAAAGCACGAGAACTCAACAAAAGCGACTCAAGCGAACTCGGATGTCAAAAAGTGTAGAATTAATCATTCTCGGAATGACGAAAGCGGTCATGAGCGAGTCGTCAAAACGGACTCGACCGAAAAAAGAAATTTACGAAAATCGAAAATTGCGGATATTACATTCTACCCTCCTTAAAAGAAGTTTCGTCCCGAAACTTAAAACAAGTAGGAGAAGAAATATTCCGCCAAAAACTCAACGAGATACACAAGAATGCGTAACTAACGCCCAACGGCGAAATGCTACAAACAACGCAAAGGAGTAAACGGCGTGAAAACACGCTCCACGGCGACCAACACAACGTCGCCGTTAGGGATATAATAAAAACCAACAAGTGACAAGCGTCATCAAACGGATAATATAGCCAAGTCAATTATCCGACAATCACAAAACACAACGAACGAAAATCAATATGATTGACCAACCCAACGGTACATCAATCAAAACGCGAGTCAACCGCTGAACAAACACGGAATCCCACCGCCTAAGGGATGGAAGATCGAAAACGAAACTAATTTCCCGAACTGAAGGGAATTACGAAGGAGTCTGAATGCTCAATAATCACGAAACGAGAACAAAAACCGAACAAACAAATGATCGAGACAACAAAAATCGAACAATCATGTCCCAAACACGAAGGATAATAAAATTCAAACAACAACTCCAAGGTTCACATCTCGACTCGAGACAATATATGATCCGGTGAAAACAACAGGATGTGCATTCACATAAGATCCACAGGAAAGGGAATAGCAATTAAAAAGTCACAACGACAAACGAGTTATTCCGAAACAATACCACACTCGTTCGATAAACAAAAACAAGGGGTAGGACAAGCTCAGAAATGTCAACGAACATAAATGAGTCGACAGAGTCGAAAACATAAGAGTTCCAAATCCGATCCACTTCGAATAAAAGAACTAATAGAACCAGATGATGTCACTCCCGAACAAGGTTCACAAGAATCGAACTGAACCCGAAAAAGTCACAACGATAACCAGATCAACTCAAAACAAGATCACAGTTCGTTCGGACGATGAAACCGAAATACAAAACAAGTTCATAAAGTACCAACGAACATGAGCGAATCGATAGACTGGAGAAAGAGAAAATACAGAAGTCAAAATAGTACGGGCATTACCTCCGACCTCGTCCACGAAATTCACAAAGACGGGAGCAAGGTAACAAGACATTAAACAACCGACACATAACGGAACGATCACCAATGCACACGGTCATACCAAACCAAGCTCTAACAGCTCGCACATGCGCGACAACGCAGGAATCACTACGAGGCGATAATATTCAACACCAACACCCCGCCTCTCACAGGGGGCTAACACAACAAATGTGTGGAAAGCGACTCAACGCTCACACCGCCAATTCAATCATACTCGGGAGAAAGTATCAAAATGACAACTCGAACATCACACATACATACCCAGCCCTCAAACGGGAATGGATAGGTTTAAAAAAAAATGAAAAACCTCATTTTGAAAATAATTTGAAGAACACCGATTGATCTTGAGTATCATCTTTCAAAAAGTACAAACTTGAAACATCGTTATCGAGACATTGGAGAACCATTTCGCATTTGATAAAAATGAGGACACTTTCTCTTAGTGAAAACTTTCAAAATATTCGACCCTCGGGTCTAAATAAAAGTGTTTCTAAAACATTGAAAATATCTCAAAGCATTTTGGTCCTCGAGGTAGAAATTTTTTGAAATGTATTGTGGCACCTTGGATGTACCACAAGAAAATAACTCATTTGAAAAGTATGTCTCGAAATTTATTTTTCTAAGATACTCAAGGTTTTCAAAAATTCAATAGGCCAGAATGCCCAAAACTCACACATACCGACGTTCACTAAAACAACTCCTAGCACACGCATCAAAAAGTTTAAAATCAAGACAATACATGTCTTTAAACGGAAATAAACGATAACATACCACATTCAGAACAAAACCACTGATAAAATACCCTCCCGCACTGGCTAGTGAACAAGTTGAACGCGTATAAGCACAAAGCTTCCACAATAGAACTTGTAAAATGTGCAAATCGATTCGAAAATCATCAGCAACGGATAAAAACAACAATAAAAAGACATCACAAGCGACGACACTCCTCGTATAAATCAAATACGAGAGTCGACTAAATACATATCATGAAATCAAAATCCACATAAGGATTCCACCACTTAACAAATAATCATAAAAATAGCTCGTGTCACACGAGGCACAACACAAAGAAGGGAGACTTACTTCCACAGGTCGCACGAAGATGATGATCGCCCCACGATACTAATCACGACCAACGAACTCAAACGACGCGTCGCGACATTCGACTCGGACAAAATCGACAATACAAGACTCAACAACACATAACTCGACCCGACACCTAGGTTTCCTCAACCTAAGCTCGATACCATTTATGTAACACCCCAATCCGCTCAGGGATATTACACGCCGTAGAACCTTTCCTCAAGGATCTACCAGCCGGTAACGACACATAACAACTCAACCATGCCTTTCGAGGCTAAAATGACTCGATGACCGATTTGGTCTTTCCACAATTACATACATATATAATACAACTCATGCCCACGCAGGGACAAAATACAACCACACCCGTCTGCATAACGGAACAATATAAGCGGAAAATAAAGTACAATCGAACCAACACACGATGTACGGTTCCTCATGTGATTAGTATCGATCATCTTTCATCATCCTTCGTGCCGACCACGTGTTATGCTCCAAAACCTGAATGCAAAAACAGACATCCACCCCCCGAATACTCGGGGGTTAGCAAAACTCCACTGTTTTGCTAGTGCAAGAACAAAGTGCAAATACGAGCCATACAATTCACATTCCACGAATAACAATAACCGAGGATCCTCAAAGATCCAAACGAAACGAAAAGTACTTCCCGAGGCAAGGGTTTGAGAAAACATTTCAAAATCGAAATATCATAAATCAATGGAAGTAATTTATAAAACGGTTTAGAATGCCATCGGGAGTTTTAATAGAAGACAATTTAGGATTATCAAATCCTACTTTTCAAAATCCAAAAGACAAAAGGGGTCACCGCCCCAAAGGTTTACTTTCCAAAAAAATGACGTTTACCAAACCGTTGGGATTTTAGCCCCAAATCCGTAAAACGACTTTATAAAACCATTGGGATTTTAGCCCCAAATCTCATCAACTCACAGTACACGAGAACGACAACAAGGTTCATCTTCCAACATCAAAATCCACAATTAAAGGATTTAACACAAACAACAAAATATTCCACAGCCATCCTAGCCAAGTAGGCCAAACGAACAACTTACCTCTTACACACTTAGTCAATGCATGCAATCATGAAAACCGTTCAAAAGCGCTCATTTCCGGAAATGCCATAAATAAGTCACATTTGAAAAATGCACCACAATTAACCGTCGATCCACACCTCCGTGGACCCCTACCGAGACCCCGTCGGATCTAACCCGTAGTGGTTAAAAGCAAAGCTCGTCGATCCACACCTCCGTGGACCCCTACCGAGACCCCGTCGGATCTAACCCGTAGTGAGCATACATACACACACGTTACTCATGCAATACTAATATGCTAAGAATGTAAGTTCATTAAGAATACTCACTAGAGATGGCCATTAACTCGACACCATTATCAAACTCTTCAAAACACAATAACAAGATTAAATACGGAATACACGATTCCATAACTTTAAACAATAGGAGTATCATCATCAAATCCTTCAACGTTCAACATAATCAAATCATAATAAATTCCCAAAACACAACGTTCACAAAACACACACGCGTTTTGAAAGAGAGCCTTTAACGAGGCCAAACCGAAATCTTTTGAAACTTCATTTCAAATAACCAAACAAACGCATCAAGACGACCACCGATCATCATATCCATAAAACGAGAAAAGTATGGGCAAGGTACTTGCCTCGAATAAGAACAACGCGGAGAAACGACCGAAGTAGGTTGGCCCGAACCGACTACGAACCCGCCGACTCCACCGAATGCCAACTCACGTTCATAAACTACGAAGGACAAATAATAACAATGAAATGAATTCCATAACACGACTCAAAGCCGTTGAATTCAAAGAACGAATGACGAAAGTTCACGGATTTCCCCTAAAACAGCCAAGAACACGATTCGTTCCGTCAAAACCCGAAAACGGAATTCCAAGTTGAAATATGGATATACAATCCATAGAATATGTTTAACAACATCATTTAACCATAATCGATCCATCGAAAACGGATGAAAAACGAGATCGGGGACAAATCCCCCAAAAAGTCAACTCGAAGGAAATCAAGAAATATACTTCGATTCGACGAAGAACAATGGATTAAATGATGTTAAACACAACAATACTACCAAGATTAATCATACCCATCATGAATTAATCAACAACACGGAACGAATCGGACGAAATTGCAAAAATCCCCAAATTCACGAAATTAGGGTTCTAAGGAAGATTACCTTGATTCGCTGGATCAAAGGATGATAACGGACGATTGATTGATGTTATGGACTCCAGAACTTCATGGTTTTGTTGTTAAACAACATGGCTTCGTCGCCCATGAATCGCCATTCGCGGACGGAGAAGGCAGGAAATGAAAAACGAAGTGAAATGTGATCGGCCATATTTATATCGGGCCGGACTAGCGTGCGCTAGCCTTCCGGACTAGCGTGCGCTATCGGCCAGACGGCCGAGTACCCTCGGCCAGGCCCACACGACCCGGCATCACCGACCAACCTGCCGACCAAACCTGTCGACCCGACTCCGCTAAGCGTGCGCTACGGCCGGAAGCTGCGCGCGCTTAATTGGCCCGATAGCCACCGGGTGAATTGCCGGCCAGTAACGTCGCTAGCCGGCCGACAGCGTCGCTTCGCTGCCGACTAACGTGCGCTACGCTCGGCGTAGCGTGCACTACCTGCCGATCCTGACCGAGTCGTAACCTCGAAACCCCATTTGCCCGGGCGATAGCGTACGCTAGGCCACCCGGCAGCGTGCGCTACACCTGCCGGTTAGCGCGCGCAGCCTTCCGGCCGTAGCGTGCGCTACGCCGGTTCCTGCCGCACCCGTCCGGCCGGTGCCCGCAATCGTTCGGCCAGTCCCGCCACCGCCAGGGCTCGACGACCCGATTTCCGAAAACGTACGGAACGAACACGACGAAAAGTTCGTGGACAACATAAACGACTCGAAATGAAAGCGTAATACCATAATTAGTCATACGCGACCAAGAAACGGGTCGAGACAACAATTACAGATACGGATACCCGTAACTTTCAAGAAATTACAAAATGGCCCAAAACGCCCGGAAATCACGATACGTGATCGAATAACCAAACCGAAGTTCACAACACGTCTAACAAAGTTAAACGGACTTACGGGAAACTCGAAACAGCAGTTTCGGACGAGATTCGCAAGAATTGAACTCAAGTGCGGAAAAGTCGCTAAAAAGCACAGAACTCAACAAAACGACTCCGAAACGAACTCGGATGTCAAAAAGTGTAGAATTAATCATTCTCAGAATGACGAAACGGTCATGAGCGAGTCGTCAAAACGGACTCCGACCGAAAAAAAGAAATTTACCGAAAATCGAAAATTGCGGATATTACACCAAGAGGCTCGACCTCACCCCGATCTAGAGGTAAATTTTCCAGCATGACATGTTCGCCTCCCCCGCTTTATTATTACTGACATGTTCACCTCATTGTCCCCCCCAAGAGGCTCGACACGCTTTTGTCCCCCGTCTCGTTGTTTTTCGTGGGATAGTCGGTGCACCAGTGATTTTTCGGTCCTTAATCCGCCTATTGGACAAACAAATACCTAAGCTTACCCCTCGTCTTTGGACAACTAAACACCTAAACATTAAGTGGTAGTATAATTTTCTTCGCATTATACCGCTGCATTCATCCCTCCCCGTCAATCTAACAGTAGTATTGGATTTTAGCTGTCTGTTTTGCAGGTTTCCCAGACTGATTTTCAAACTGCCCGAAATCCGCCCGTGCTGCTCCCAGACGTCGCCAGCCTCTTCCCGTGCCGTGTCCGTTTCCGTGTTTTGCAGTGTGTTGTTTAGGAGCCATTCGGTTTCCAGCTCCCGCGGCTTCTCCTCCCTCGTTTCCAAGGCGTGTCGAAGTCTGGTATCATTGTACTTTTCTATTGAATTTCATACCTACTGTGATTTGTTTGCGGTTTGCTTGCTTTTAAATTGTCTTTCTCATTCTCATCATATTTTCATTTTTGTCTTCACTACCACATTTTATTTATTTTTATTTTTTCGTAGTGCGTTTGGGTTTTGTGTTGGTCGTGTCGCGCTGTTTGCGGGTTGGTAGTTGGAATTTAGGTACCCTGTCGGGTAAGCTTTTGGAGCTTGTGGATGTTTTGGGTAAGAGAAGGGTTGATGTGGCTTGTATTCAGGAGACTAGGTGGAAGGGGGCGCAGTCCAGGGAGGTGAACGGTTATAAATTGTGATATTCAGGTCTTGCTAACTCGAATAATGGTGTGGGCATTCTTTTGTCTAAGGAGCTTAAGGACAATGTCGTGGAAGTGAAGAGGTGTAATGATAGGATTATGTCCGTTAGAGTGGTGGTTGGGGAGAAGGTGGTTAACGTGGTTTGTGCGTATGCCCCACATGTTGGTTTGGGTGTGCTTGTTAATAAAGCTTTTTGGGTCTGTTTGGATGAGTTGGTCGGGTGTATTCCGGACGATCAATTTATTATTTTGGGAGGCGATTTCAATGGGCACATTGGTGAGGGGGTGGATGGTTACCATAGTGCGCATGGAGGTTTCGGCTTCGGAGTTAGGAATGCAGGAGGTTCCACATTGTTGGAGTTTGCCACTGCGCATGAGTTGGTTATTGCTAACTCTGTTTTTCAGAAGAGAGTTGAGCACCTCATCACCTTCAGTAGTGGGGGCCACAACACGCAAATTGACTACCTTCTTTTGCGCAGTCGTGATGCTAGGGCATGCGTGGACTGCAAGGTGTTTCGGAGCGAGGCATGTGCTTCTCAACACCGGCTGCTGGCTATGGATTTATCCATGGGAGGTCATGTTGTTAACAGGACTAGAGAAGCTAGGCCTAGGATTCTCTCGAAGGATCTGAAGGGTGAGAAGGCGGCAGTATTCAAGGAGTCCCTGACCCGCGAAGGAGGTTTTTTGCAGGGGGGCGATGCTAACCTCATGTGGACCAGCATGGCCAATGCTATTAGGAGGGTGGGCGAGAAGGTGGTAGGGGTTTCTTCGGGCAGGTCTAGTGGACCTAGGGAGGCATGGTGGTGGAATGAGGAGGTCCAAAAGAAGGTTAAGGCAAAACAAGCGCTATTTAAGGAGCTTTTGTCGGTTAGTGCTGGGGAGGAGAGAATCTTGAAGATTGTAGCGTACAAGGTGGCGAAAAGAGAGGCTAAGAAGGCAGTGGCTAAGGCTAAAGGTGAGGCTTACGAGGAGATGTACAAGCGCCTAGACACCAAAGAAGGAGCAAATGCTATTTTTAAACTAGCGAAAGCTAGGGAAAGAGGGCGGCGCGACCTGGGTCCCGTTAAGTTTATTAAGGATGATTTGGGACAAGTGTTAGTGAAAGATGTGGCTATTAAGGAGAGGTGGAATAGGTATTTTTTCGAACTTTTCAATGAGGCTAGGGGTAGTGACTCGGTGGTGCAAGGAGTTAGTCTATCTTCTGCTTGTTCGTTTAGTTCCTGTGAGAGCATCAGCAAGGAGGAAGTGAAGGGTGCCTTAATGAAAATGGGGAGAGCTAAGGCTGTAGGCCCGGATCAGATCCCTATTGAGGTGTGGCATTGTCTGGGGGAAGTCGGAGTTCAGTGGCTAGCAGAGCTGTTCAACATCCTCCTCAGAGGTTCTAAGATGCCGACGGAGTGGAGGCATAGTATTGTCGTGCCATTTTTCAAGAACAAAGGCGATGCTCAGAGTTGTAGTAACTATAGGGGTATTAAATTCCTCAGTCATACTATGAAACTTTGGGAAAGAGTGGTGGAATGCAGGGTTAGAAGAGAAGTTGAGATCTTAGAGAACCAATTTGGCTTCATGCCGGGGAGGTCCACGACTGAGGCCATTCATCTCGTCAGACGCCTTATGGAGAAGTTTAGAGAGCGGCGTAAGGACCTCCATATGGTGTTCATAGATCTAGAGAAGGCTTATGATAGCATTCCGCGCGATGTTATTTGGAGGAGCCTAATAGAGAGGAGGGTGTCGTTACCGTTCGTTAGGGCGATCCAAGACATGTACTCCCAAGCTAGGACGTGCGTAAGGACCCCAGTTGGTGACACCCAGTTTTTTTCGGTTGAGATAGGGCTACACCAGGGGTCGGCGCTTAGCCCTCTTCTCTTCGCTCTAATTCTTGACGTCATTTCGCGGGGGATACAAGATGGCATCCCGTGGTGCATGCTTTTTGCTGACGATATTGTGTTAGTGGCGGAGTCGAGGAGGGAGGTGAACTCGAAGTTGGAGCTATGGAGGTCTAAGTTAGAATCTCAGGGCTTGTGTGTGAGCCGGTCTAAGACCGAGTATCTCTGGTGTAACTTTAGTGGTGAGGCCAACGAGGAAGATGTAGAGGTTATAATTGCGGATCATATCGTACCCCGTATAAATAAGTTCAAGTATTTGGGTTCGATCATTCAGAAGGAAGGTGAGTTTGAAGATGATGTCACTCATCGCATCAAGGCGGGGTGGCTAAGGTGGAGAGCAGCGACAGTGGTCCTGTGCGACAAGAAAGTCCCTCTAAAGTTGAAGGGTAAATTCTATAGAGCGGCAATCCGACCTGCAATGTTGTATGGCTCCGAGTGTTGGGCGATGAAGAAGTCGCTTGAGATCAAGTTGGAAGTGGCTGAAATGAGAATGTTACGTTGGTTTTGTGGTCGCACAATGTTAGATAGAATCGCGAACGGGGTTTTCAGGATCGCGCTGGAAATGGCGCCTATTTCAGCAAAAGTTAGGGAAGGGAGATTGAGATGGTTTGGACATGTCCGCAGGAGGCAGGCATCTGCTCCGGTGAGGAGGGTCGAGAGTTTATTGGTTGTCGGGGAGAGGAGGAGAGGCAGACCGAGGAGGACGTGGAAGGAGCAGCTGAGATTAGATTTGAAGGCCTTAAACCTTTCCGAGACCATGACTGTTGATAGGTGCGCTTGGAGGCGCCAGATCAGAGTTGTGGATTCTTTTGTTGGGAGCGGTGCTGTAGTTGAGAGGCTTAGGGTTGGGTTGTCTCGGTTAGCTTTGACCTAGAGCATTGTATTATTTTACTTTTATTGTTTATTTTATCCTATTGTCTTTGCGTGTGGTGTATTTTTGACGGAGCTGTGCGCTGAGCCAACCTCTCTTCTGTTAGAGCAACGCTCATCGGGAGTGAAGTAGCCAAATTCCGCTTAGGTAAGTCCCATGTGGATTAAGCCATGGGCTCAGGTATGGTATCGAGCTTTTTAGAAGCATTTTTTATCACTCTATATTCTGCTGTGCACTAAGCTGGGGGTCTTCACGGAAACAACCTCCCTACCGTAATAAGTAGGGGCATGGTCTGCGTACATCTTACCCTTCCCAGACCCTGCTCTGAGCGGGATATACTGGGTATATTTGGTTTGGTTTGGTTTGGTTTATAATTTTCTTAGCAAAGCCGAGAAGTGTATTTTTGTTAAAGAAATTTTTTACTAAATTAAATTTTCTAATCTTTTGACAAGAGAGAATTTATTTCTCCTTGTATATTAGTTTTCGTGTTTTCGAAAGTAAACATAGTCTTAACCAAAGCATCATTCTTCAACCTTGATTTTATGAATTCCGTGTTTGAGGTTGAAGCAGAAACCAAAAAAGATTTAGAGTTAGATCAAAATAAGTAGCAGGAAATAATAACTGCTAGCTAATTTTTAGATTGTTCCAATATTTTACAACTCCTTGATGAGATTTTAGATTGTTCCAATTGTACAACTCCTCAAACTTGCATTCAAACTTGATTGTAGTAGCTTCTTAAGTTTTATTCTTTGCCTGCAAAAGGAATAATGTAAAGTATTGTTCAGTAAATATTTTTCGCTAATCGCAAGTGTACGGTGTAGCTATAGTATCATAGCGACTCAAAGTCATATTCCTCAGCTAATATTCTCAAAATAAAACAAGTATAAATAAAATAAGTATGGAAAAATTTAAGAAATAAGATAGATCTTAGGATATGCTTTTCTTCAGCTAATATTCATGGCTTTCAATTGTATACCTAAACCCTTTTTAATCTCAATGCTGATAGGAAATTCTCAAAAATATTTTAATTTTTTTTGAACAAGTTAAAATATGAATTAATCCCCATACTTAATCTTTTGAATCTAAATACTGAAAATCAATCATAATAAAAATACATGATTATGCTTCCTCACAAACATCCTCTATTCATTTGAAGTTAGTTTCCGTTTGCGTCTGGGATTTGACTCATCTATGATCAACTATCTTCTTTTAGATCTCAAGTTAATCAAAAGGGATGCATAAGTACTGGCAATTTATTCATACATGAATTAAATAATAAAATAATAAACACAATTTTCACACGTTAGTTGGGGTTATTTTGCTTCGCGTTTAGAAATAATCCGTGCCTAAACTTGACATTTTGCATAGAAATTCATTATGTTTTTTATGATAGGTGTTTTATTTTATTTGTGCTTGAAACAGGTAAAAATATGTAAAAAAAGTGTGTTAGGACATGTGAGGAGAGTCAAGAAAATGAAGAGTATGAACTGCCAGGGCTGATTACCCACACGGCCATGTCGTAGGTCACATACAGCCAACAGGTCCAGTGTCGAAATGCGCAGAATCAGTTGGAACATCCGACATGGTTGTGTCGCATGTCTGGTACCTCTGACACGGTCGTGTCATAATCTTTGACCAATTTGGAAGTTTCTTTTCATGCAATACTCCTACTCTAATTGAATCAGGACACTATTTTCCTATTGGACCCTTTGGCTGTGATTTTCAGCATCTTTTATCATTAAGAGACTCAAGAATACACAAGAAGAAGGAGCAACCAAGGATCAAGGATCAAGATCAAAGCGTAGACTAAGTTTTTTTCCACAATTTCCCCTTTTTTTGGGTTTTGCTTGTAGTTATTTTTAGGCTATTAATATCTTGAATTCTAGAATTGTTATAATATAACACGAAAGTGACGTTTCAATTACCCCTTTGTTTTTATATAGTGTGAATGACTATTATGCCCCTGATGTAAATATGTAATTACGATTGTGCCATCTGAAGTTTTCCTATAAATAGGACTTTAGTTATTAATGAAAATCACACTTGAGAATCATTCTCTATTCTCTCTCTCTAAATTCTCTCTCTATAATATTCTGATTTCATAACACGTTATCAGCACGACTCTAACCATTTGAGTAATATCACAAGAGTATGCTCTACAGTTGCATCTTATAGATGACCCTCTGTATCAGAAATTTGATTATTACTAGTTACCAACTCTATGATCTATTCAACCTTTGTGAGCGATTTATCACCTGGATTGTTGAGTTCATCAAAAACTCCAACACCGTAATCCATCTCAAGCTATAATCATGCTTTGTGGTACAATTAGATCTACCCACTATGTCCAGATTATACATATTGGGTACAAGAGAGTTTGCCAATCACGTGGCCTACCAACTCCCTCCTCAAGCATATTCAGCAAATTATTAAGCAAGATCTTTGTGAATTGAGTTTTGCTGGTGGAGAGAGAAATAAGATAACACTTCATCAACTCAATTAATTTTATTGCTCATACCCAGTATCAGTCCCATCGTACCCAGCCTGAGCCACCTCATGGCTACCATGTGAGGAAGGGGAAGCTGCCTACAGCACCGCTTGTGCGGTATCCACCGTCCCCACTGTGATCGCGGTGGTAATTTAGAATAGAAGCAGCTAGGGTGCTAATATTCACAATCGGCGATCGTCACAAGCTATATCCTGAACTTTATTTGTCAACTTGCTGGTTCTGGAGAAACCCAACAAGGAGGTGGTGCTCAAGTGGAAGAAAGGAGATGAAGAATCTGGTAAGTTCTGTAATTTTTTATTTAAGATGTCAATTCTACCCTTTCATGCAGAACAGATCAATGAATAAAGTAAGAAAAAAAAAAGCGGACGGCTGACAAAGGAGGAGCAGATTGTTCTGTGCAAAAAAGAATAAAATAATGGAATAAAAAAAGAAAAAAAGTAGAAAATGAATAGGAAAGAGAGCCACCGACACGTTGAAGAAGAAAATGTCAAATGAGTTGAATGAAATCGTAAGTAAAGAAAAATGAAATATATAAGAATAAAATATTGTTTTAATTTATTAAGTTATAAATCTGGTTTATCTTATATATAAGATTAATATTGTAACGCACTGGCTTTCTTAATTAAAAAGAACGTTACACGACTCAATTTTTCCTTAAAAATTTTATATAAATCCAGAGTATTTGCGGAAGCATTTTAGTAAGTAAATCTTCAATAAGAGTCGTTTAATCAATCATCAGTACAATTTTACAAAAACATGGGGAATCAAATATTCGGACATAGTCCGTTGAAATTATATTCGTTGAAGAACATCAAGTGTTTCGTAAAAATAATAACAATTACGGCGACAACATCTTTTATTCTTTAGAACTTCATCATGTTGGGAATATGTATTCATCTTCTGCTTGTCCCGTTCGTCGATTCCTTAGCCTGAAAAACATAATCGATGAGGTGTGAGTACGCGAGCATACTCAGTGAGATTAAACCCTTATAAATCGTCAAAATTATGTTGTGTAATGAACATAAAACATTCTTATCTGTGTGAGACTCATCTCGGATTTCTTTCATTATTTCGACCCCTCGCGGGTCGTCATGTTACACGACACAACAATGACCGTAACATATTAAAACAGTATAACCTCACCTCGTTTGCTGAAATCTTGAAATATCTTCGTTTGAATTTGGCTCGGTTGTCCTTCTTGGATCCTGGATACGCTTCTCCTAGCACTTGAAAATAGTTTTTCATATTTCCGGTCATAAATTCTTGGTGTAAAATCTAAAATCTCTTTGAGGACTTTTATCAAACACCTTTGAAAAACTGTCAGATTTGAGCTATCTGGTTGATCGGGATTTTTGTGGCTTTTATAATTTTTGGAAGAAAAATATGTTTCGGGCGTTTTAAAGTAGAGGTTCATAGCTTCACAATGAAATATGATATGTACAAAAACACGTCAGGGAACATGTATAAATAAGGGTTCAAAGTCGGTTGAAAATCAACCTTACCCGGACAGCTGGAAGCCTTATCCGGACAGATGGCCGAGAAGCACATCGGTCGTGGCCGACCTTATCCCGGACAATTTGGGACGGCCTTATCCGGATAGTGGTCGAGAAGCTTCGCCGGTCGTGACCGACCTTTTCCTGACAGTGGACGGCCTTATCCGGATAGTGGCCTAGAAGCTTCTCGGCCATGACCGTGATTGTCGATCGGCGTGTCCGTGGTGGCCGGCAGATGTCCATAAACTTGGCTCGGCGGTTCGACCCCTTCCCGATGTCCAAATTCGATTTTCCGACCTGTTCGGACTAAATCGCGATTAAATCTTGATATGCTCGGAACGTATTTTCGATAACAATAATAAAATAATTTAATATTATTTTTGCAAGATAAGTGTTATGTAATGAAAATTCTATCGTATCAAAATCGTCGGAACTTTTCGAAATCGCATTCATAAATTCTAAAAATGACCCTTATAATTTATTTTGAAATCTTTTCTTTTCTAAATCCTTCATTTTATGCTAGGAACGTATCGGTCCAAGTATCGGACAACCTGTAAATATTAAAAAAATCAAAATCTATGATCGTTAGCATTTAAATAAGTATTGTGGCGTTACAATCCTCACCCCTTTAAAAAATTCCGTCCTCGAAATTAAGCTTCGTAAAGAACTTTGAAAATCTGTATCAAACTTTGTATGAGTATTTTCATCAATAATTTTAAAAATATTGTGCCAGCAAAATCACTTTGAAACCTTTCTTTGAAATCATATTTTGTCCCTTTCGGACAACATTTAAACTTTCACATATCCTTTCAAATCTTTTGCCGACACAATCATTCTATACTCATACCATATTTAAGTTTTCATAAAAGAGTGAATACTTGAAAACATTACCTCAGAGTCGACGTTGGGCAGCAGCGATGAACCACATATTCTCCCGAAAATATAATCATGCCGTAATTATTCGTTATACTTTTAAAAATAAGAAAGTTTTGAAATATCTTGTTTTGTATAAGTAAACCTTTTTAAACCTCCTTAACTGTATAGTCCCATACTTATACAGTCTTGTAATACCTCTCGTTCTGGTAAGAATTCGGTTCAGTCATGTCCGCCTCCGCCTAGAAGCCTTGTCAGGAGCCGCTCATTGTCCGTGCCCTTTTTCTTATTGCACCGGCGATCACTCCCCTTTCTCGGAGCCGCTCATTGTCCGTGCCCTTTTCTATTGCACCGGCGATCACTCCCCGCCCTCGTCGGCCCCGGGTGTCACATGTTCACCAGCTTCCGCTTGGTTCATCCCCAAATATCACCGTACTGAGAGAGGCCTTGCTCCGATACCATTCTGTAACGCCCTGGCTTTCTTAATTAAAAAGAACGTTACACGGCTCAATTTTTCCTTAAAAATTTTATATAAATCCGGAGTATTTGCGGAAGCATTTTAGTAAGTAAATCTTCAATAAGAGTCGTTTAATCAAACATCAGTACAATTTTACAAAAACATGGGGAATCAAATATTCGGACATAGTCCATTGAAATTATATTCGTTGAAGAACATCAAGTGTTTCGTAAAAATAATAACAATTACGGCGACAACATCTTTTATTCTTTAGAACTTCATCGTGTTGGGAATATGTATTCATCTTCTGCTTGTCCGTTAAATCGATTCCTTAGCCTGAAAAACATAATCGATGAGGTGTGAGTACGCGAGCATACTCAGTGAGATTAAACCCTTATAAATCGTCAAAATCATGTTGTGTAATGAACATAAAACATTCTTATCTGTGTGAGACTCGTCTCGGATTTCTTTCATTCTTTCGACCCCTCGCGGGTCGTCATGTTACACGACACAACGATGACCGTAACATATTAAAACAGTATAACCTCACCTCGTTTGCTGAAATCTTGAAATATCTTCGTTTGAATTTGGCTCGGTTGTCCTTCTTGGATCCTGGATACGCTTCTCCTAGCACTTGAAAATAGTTTTTCATATTTCCGGTCATAAATTCTTGGTGTAAAATCTGAAATCTCTTTGAGGACTTTTATCAAACACCTTTGAAAAACTGTCAGATTTGAGCTATCTGGTTGATCGGGATTTTTGTGGCTTTTATAATTTTTGGAAGGAAAATATGTTTCGGGCGTTTTAAAGTAGAGGTTCATAGCTTCAAAATGAAATATGATATGTACAAAAACACGTCAGGGAACATGTATAAATAAGGGCTCAAAGTCGGTTGAAAATCAACCTTACCCGGACAGCTGGAAGCCTTATCCAGACAGATGGCCGAGAAGCTTCTGTCGGTCGTGACCGACCTTATCCGGACCGGGCGACCTTATCCGGATAGTGGTCGAGAAGCTTCGTGGTCGTGGCCGACCTTTTCGAACATTGGACAACCTTATCCGGATAGTGGCACAGAAGCTTCGCCGGCCATGACCGGCGATTGTCGATCAGCGTGTCCCGTGGTGGTAGCGAGATGTCCATAAACTTGGCTCGGCCGGTTCGACCCCTTCCCGATGTCCAAATTCGATTTTCCGACCTGTTCCGGACTCGTCGGAGTTAAATTTTCGATATGCTCGGAACGTATTTTCGATAATAATAATAAAATAATTTAATATTATTTTTGCAATATAAGTGTTATGTAATGAAAATTCTATCATATCAAAATCGTCGGAACTTTTCGAAATCGCATTCATAAATTCTAAAAATGACCCTTATAATTTATTTTGAAATCTTTTCTTTTTTAAATCCTTCATTTTATGCTAGGAACGTATCGGTCCAAGTATCGGATGTAACACCCCCAAGTTATTCAGGGAATATTACAGCGCCGTAAGCCCCGCCGTGGGACCCACAAGGCTAACATACGCGGAACTACAAATTTTGACCGAGAAGGTCTAAACACAATGGAATGAAAAACAATACAAAGGTATTCAAAACATAACCAATGTATCTACAGACATCACAACACGAATCAATACCTCGGCAAACACAGGCCGGAACGTCAAGGAAAATGGAAAACAATACTCGAGTATTCAAAAGCCAATCTAGTACAACAACACTGAATGGAAAACTCGGAATATAACTGGAAGAAAAACACAGTATCACACTTGCCCACCATCTTCATGCCGAACCGATACCTGCCTGTCCGCTCTCTTGGAACCTGAAATACATAAAACGTATTTCCCCCATAAAGGGGTTAGCCGTCGAATAGCTAGTGCAAGTATATCAAGTATGAAACACAATACTCCTCGACAATAAAGTAAATGTAAATGTACATATAAATGTAACCGTCAATTCATCAATTCAAGATTAGTATTCCAGAATAACTAAATCTCATAGCATCACATCAATACATATATGAATACCGTGGAACCGCACCAGAGGCTACGGAACCCTCAGAGGACCCGTCGGTCCGTCCCGGAGTGGTTAATTCATATTATCCATGGAATCGCACCAGAGGCTACGAAACCCTCAGAGGACCCGTCGGCCCGTCCCGGAGTGGATATACATAATCATGCCATTAATATTTCTTACTTTCAAAGTCGAGAACGCACATTCATAAATATATACTTGCCTTTGAGACATCGAGAAATCGAATGGAAAAACGGTATGAGTTCGGTAGGTCCAAGAACGCGCTTCCGGCACCTAAACGATTCGCAAGGAATATGATAGTCAAATATCCATACTCAAATTACATGAAGAAATCCCCGAATCCCGTCTACGATTCACGAAAAATACACGGGTAAACAATAAGAGGTTGGAAAATCGTTCAAACTCCCAAAAGTCCGAAAAATTGTAGGAAAAGCACGTATACGGTATAGATACATCATAATCTCAAGGTTCTCAAGCTTCAAATCGGATAAATCGGACGAATCTACGAAAAACCCCAAAATCCAACACAAAATCCAAAGTGCTCTTGAATAATTTTTCAATAATCCGATGAATACTCAAACATGCCCATAATCATACATATATCACTTCATACACCATGATTTTAACATCCAAAACGTCAATACCCAATACAAAATCGAGAACCAAGATGTTGAAGAAATTACCTCTTGAATATCCAAGCTCTATGGTCCGAGGAATACGCGTTAGATCGATTATCCGGGCTTCCCAACCGAATGAAAATGGTAAAAATCCAACACACAAGTGATAGATGGTGAAAAGCTCCTCCCCTCAAGCTCTCTCTCTCGCAGGTAGAAGAAGGAAATGGAGAAATGAGCTCCATCTCGCTCAAAAAGCACAAATAATGCAGTTGACCGCATTGTGTGCCGCGGCTCACTTAGGTGTGCCGCGGCACAGGTCCAAAAATTGCTCCCAGGGCTCGGCAGTGTGCCGCGGCTCAGCCCAGGTGTGCCGCGGCACCGGGTACAGTCGGTTTTTGGCTGAGGATGCAACACAAGTGTGCCGCGGCCCTGCCGGCATGTGCCGCGGCACTCGGTACAGTCCGCTCGGCCAGGTCTAGAAAATGTGTGTGCCGCGGCGCACATTCCTTGTGCCGCGGCCCACACCCTCCTCGGGTCCTAAAATGATGAAAAATGACCCGGGAAGAGAACAAAAGTAATAGGACTCAATATCGGGGAAACAATAACACGAAATGGAAGTACGGAAACCCCAAAACGGTGGTTCCAAGCAACGATTTCAAAGGTTCGCCCAACAAAAACACGATTCGCAAAATGAAGAGATTTTAAATGACATGAATTTCAACTGGGTATTACATTCTCCCCCTCTAAAAAGGAGTTTCGTCCCGAAACTTAAGAAATAAATAGTTCGGGGAATTCCACCCGCATCTTCTCTTCCGTCTCCCAAGTTGCCTCCTCGACCCCATGCCTCGACCATTGCACTTTAACCAGTGGAATGGTCTTATGCCGAAGTTGTTTCTCGCGGCGCTCAAGAATCTTCACGGGTTTCTCTGGAAAGGTAATATCCTCGGCTACGTCAATCTCACTGTAGTTGATAATGTGGCTCGGATCCGGTACGTACTTTCTCAACTGAGACACATGAAAAACACTGTGGACGTGGCTCAAAGATGGAGGCAACGCCAAGCGATAAGCTAAATCTCTAACTCTGTCCAGAATCTCGAAGGGTCCGATGTACCTCGGACTAAGTTTCCCCTTTTTCCCGAAGCGGAAAACTCCTCTGGTCGGCGACACCTTGAGCAAGACATGTGTAATACCCGGTTGTAATTCATTCATTTTCATTCAGTAATTATCAGTATGTAATTGTCACTCAGTAATTTTCACTAATTAATAATCACTCATCATTCATGAATCATTCATTTACGTTCTCTGTTGGCATGTCGTAATCGTATACCAGTTACTGATCATCATTTCATCTCCGTTTATAGACCGAGACGGGAGTATTATCATTTTCATTGTGATTGATAGCCTTGTACTGGGAGTATCATCTTTGGCTTGTGTTAGACTTGTTCACTTTCACATTCGTATGATATGTCGGATCATTCATCAGTCGTAGCGAGGAATTGGAGTTATCGGATTTTTCACCTTGGCCAGCATTGAGTTACGGCCGTAAGGACTTTGGGTTACGGCCGTAACAAGGGTTCTTTTATTTCAGGCCATTCTGGACGAACGGGACTTACGGCCGTAAGGTTTCGGAATACGGCCGTAAGTTGAGTAGGTACGGCCGTAAGGCTGGCCGGTTACGGCCGTACGTGTCCAGCAGGCTGCCCAGGCATTTTTGGCCGAAGGCGAGTTACGGCCGTAAGAAGGGGAGGATATGGCCGTAAGTGGTGTTCGTAAATTTCAGGTGTTGTCGGGCAAGGGGGGACTTACGGCCGTAAGGGTTGCGGCATACGGCCGTAAGTCGAGGAAGGTACCGTCGTAAGGCTTGGCCGGATACGGCCGTACGCTGCAGGCAGGGTGCCTGGTCATTTTCGACGAAGGGGGCTTACGCCCGTAAGTTCGGCCGGATACGGCCGTATCATCCGAGTTACGCCCGTAAGGTGTGCGGGTACGGTCGTAAGGTGTCGGCAGTTGTTTTTGACGAAGGCGGGTTACGCCCGTAACTCAGGAGCGGTTACGGCCGTAAGTCTGTCGGCTGGCTATCGGACGAAGCCGAGTTACGGCCGTACGAGTTGGCTGGTTATGGCCGTAAGGCCGTTGACCTGGAATGTTACAGCCGTAAGAGGGCCGAGTTACGGCCGTAACTTCCGGCAGTATATAAGGATTTGGCCGGGACATTTTTCCTCATTTCTTAATTTCTCCAACTTTATCCGAGAAAGAGGGTTGAGGGAGAGATTTTGCCATCATCAATCATTTGAGTGTGTATTTTTCATCATCTTCATTCATTTGGGAAGCTTGGATACTGGATTTAACTCGTGTTCTTCGGATCGAAGTGGTTGGATCTTCAAGAGGTAATTTCTTCAACATCTTGGATTTCGATTTTGTGTTGGGATATGATGTTTTGGACGTTATAATCATGTTATATGAAGGGATATGTATATGATTATGAGTTTGTATAAGGATTCATTGGATTATTGAGGGATTATTCTAGAACACTTTGAATATCGAGTTGAAATTGGGGGTTTTCGATTAATTGTTGTTATAATCACGTTTTTGGATATTCATAACGGATTATTGATCGTATTGAAGATGTTTTGTTGGTTTGAAACACTTCTTGGGGATTTGAGGTTGGTATTATTGAGGTTTAGTTGTAATCAATTGAAGTTGGCCACAAAGTGTTCGATATAATGCCCCAATGAACTTGGTTTAATCGTATCGACGTGTTGAGTTCGTTATATTCGTGTTTAATTCGTATATTGAACGGGTTGTTGGTAATTGTATTGAATTAAGGTTGTTCGAGCGACCGACACTTCATTTAGGACATTGTTCGTGGAAGGACATTCTTCATCGGTATTGTGTAAGTTAATTCTTACTCGGTTAAAAGGATATTCATTCCTTTTGTTGTTGATCATTCATAATCATAACTCATTCATCATTGTATTAATCATATTGAGACTTGTAATTGTCGAATAATCACTTCATTAGCAAGGAACGGCGGTTCCAATCATTTCATTGAAACTATCAATCACTTCGTTATCACTTTCATATCGGTGAGTCATTTTTGACTTTGTCAGATTATTATTATTCATTGATATTCATTATGGTCATTCTCGTTCATATGACCTTCTGGGTTCATATTGCGTGGTCGGGTGCGGATGTGTGGAATTTTTAGTCGGGCACATGATGTGTAATACCCGGTTGTAATTCAGTCATTATCATTCAGTAATTATCAGTCTGTAATTGTCACTCAGTGTATTTTCACTCAATTATAATCATTCATCAATCATGTTCTTTCACCGTGTTCACCGTTCGGAAAAACTTCGAGTTGTGTATCGTTATTGTTCATTGTTCCAACTTTCCTCATATGAGTTCGACTTTGTTAGATCCCCATTAATTTTTGGTAATTCCAAAAATTCTAAATCTTTGTAATATTATAGAGCATCGAGTTAGCTTTCCAATGGTTCAAACGGTGAGTCAATCGGAGTCCGGACGAGAGAGTTATGGTCGTTTTAACTCAACCGCTCATTTTTCAGTATTGGCCGATCACTGCCGAACGAACTCGGCCGTGTCGTCCGACACGGCCCGTGCCGTACTCGTCCGGACAGTGCGGCGTCGCCTCGGGACCCGACCGTGTCGTGCAGCGCGGCAGTCGAGCTCTTCGGATTAGCTCAGCGGCGCCAAGAGGCCCGACCGTGTTCCGGGACACGGTCGAGTCATTGTCGAGCGCCGCGGACGGGTCACTGTCGGTAGGCCCCTTCGCGCCTCGACCGTGTCAAGCAGGACACGGTCGAGTCCCTGCCGGCCGGCTGCGCGCCACGACCGTGTCAGGCGGGCACGGTCGAGCCTGTTGGCCGAGTCAACCCCTATAAATTCTTTTTTTGAGCATTTTGAGCTCATTTCTCCCATTTTTTTCCATCTTCTTCACCTGCAACCGAGAGAGAAATACTTGAGGGAGAGATTTCTTCATCAATTATCATTTGAGAGTATATTTTTCATCACCTTCAATCATTCGGGAAGCTTGGATACTCGATTAAACTCGTGTTCTTCGGATCGAATTGGTTGGATATTCAAGAGGTAATTTCTTCAACACTTTGGACTTCGATTTTGTGTTGAGATATGATGTTTTGGACGTTATAATCATGTTATATGAAGGGATATGTATATGATTATGAGTTTGTATAAGGATTCATTGGATTATTGAGGGATTATTCAAGAACACCTTGAATATCGAGTTGGAATTGGAGATTTTCGACTAATTGTTGTTATAATCACATTTTTGGATATTCATAACGGATTATTGATCGTATTGGAGATGTTTTGTTGGTTTGAAACACTTCTTGGGGACTTTGATATTGATATATCGAGGTTTGATTGTAAACAATCGGAGTTTGGATACAACGTGTTTGATTTAATGCCTCAATGGACTTAGTTTTATCGTATCGACGTTTTGAGTTCGTTATATTCGTGCTTGATTCGTATATTGATCGGATTGTCGGTAATTGTATTGAATTAAGGTTGTTCGTGCGATCGACACTTCATTTAGGACATTTGTTCGTGGAAGGACTTTCTTCATCGGTATTTAGTAAGTTAATTCTTACTCGGTTAAAAGGATATTCATACCTTTTGTTGTTGATCATTCATAATCATAACTCATTCATCATTGTATTAATCATATTAAAACTTGTTATTGTCAATTAATCACTTCAGTCATAAGGAACGACGGTTCCAATCATTTCATTGAGCTGTCATTTACTTCACTACTATTTTCATCTCGGTGAGTCATTCTTGACCTTGTCTAATTATTATTCATTGATATTCATCATGGTCATTCTCGTTCATGTGACCTTCCGGGTTCATATTGCGTGGCCGGGTGTGGCTGTGTGGAATTTTTAGTCGGGCACACGATGGTCATGTATTGGGTTCACCGATACATTGGACCGTGCACACGGTAACGCTTACCTCCGTGAGACTAATTAGGTACAAGGACGGGTGTGTCCGGTCATTCGTCTTGTACACTTGCACAGAACATTACGGGCGTACTATGATACTCCTCTATAGCGTAATTCATAATTAAGAATATTTCATAACTTCAGTTAATTCATGATTGTGTAATTTCAACCCTTGAGGATTGTTGTTCACGTAAATCGACCGTTGGGGATTTTGTTTTCAGGTCACGGCAAGGCAAAGGCACGGGAAGAGCATGTTGACGGCGACGAGTCCCAGTGATACTAGTAGGGGGCCCCAGTCATTCCGTTTATTTCAGTCATTTCAGTCATTTCCGTCATTTGTATTTTCCGCTGCAAATTCCGTTTGAGATGCTTATTTATTCAGGGTGGTGTATTTTATCTCCATATAAAATATACTAGTATTCTGTTTTGTCCTGGTGTAATGTACTTAAACTCCTCATCGGAGTACTTGGTAATATAATGTGGTTCGGTACTACAATTATATTATTTAATTCATCATTTTCATTTGCCTGGTGGGTCCCAGTCGGGGGTCCACGACACTGTAATATCCGCCTAGCTTGGGGTGTTACAGAGTTGGTATCGGAGCGTGGTTTTGAATACTACCCTCCAAGTCATGTCTCATTTGAAATCATCGTCATCGGACTAGTATCATTGGACTTTCGCGTCACGTGTGACCTGTGCAAATGCCGAGCCAATCAGACCAAGAACTGTAAGATTTCTAATGCCATGGTATAATTTCTGGCATTAATCATTCATTCATAATTCATCAGTTAACAATCCTCAATCATCATTGTCATTTTGGCCGACATCGAGTTAACTCATTAATCACCAATTCATTTCATTGTTCGATTGTTGATCGGAAGATCGGATCATTAATCTTGTTAACTCATCCAAGATAATCATTTCAAGATAACTTCATCGAGATAATCATGTCACGTCAATCAATCATTCATGTAATCGTTTGTATTTGAGCGCGTATGCTCATTTTCATCATTTCATAATATAATCATAATGTGATACTCATGCGAGATGTATAATCATCACATGACTTTCCACTTCGCATGGAAAGGGCTGGCAGAGGACGTGGAGGACGAGGCCGTGGAGCGGGCCGAATCCGAGAACTCGTGCGAATACCGTGCAAATGCCAGAATAATGCGACTCATCGAGCGGCGACGCCGCCACTCATTCACTGGACGCGATCATTCACTATCGAGAGTCGTGCAGGACACGGCTCGGTCGAGAGGGTGTCCGGTTGACTCACTCGCTTTATGCGTGGCATGATGGCCCAAATGACCGGATGGCTCGATTGATGGAGACGATGCATAACTCCGTCAATCGAGAATCGGCAGCTCCTCGCCGCCACCTCGGAGGCAAGAGAGGAATGTGAGTAACATCATCGGCGATATCTCTCGCCAGAGGCCACCTACTTTTGAGGGCTCGTCTGAGCCGGCAGATATCATTCATTGGCTCGAGCATTTCGAGAAGCTGTTTGCTATGGTAGAGTGTCCCGAGGGACACAAAGTTTCTGTTGCGGCTTACTACCTTGGTAAAAGCGCACATTCTTGGTGGTTGTCGTTGAAGCCCACCGAAGGATCTTGTACTTGGGATCAGTTCAAGACTCTCATGATGGAGAGGTATTATCCGGCCCCACTCAGAGAGGCCAAGCTATCGAATTGCTCACCCCAGACCCTCGGCAGACGAGGATGTTCTCGCCATTGCAGAAATTTGAACTTCTTCCTTTCGCCTCATCCATCATTCATTCGGAGGCGAGATAAGATCAAGTATTTCAAAGAAGGTGAAACCTCGTATGAGACTTCATTACTTAATCATAATTGCACCACGTTGGCGAATTCATTGAGAAAGCTCTCACCTACGAGCTTATCGCTAAGGAAATTGCTAAGCGGCAACCTTCATCGCTAGCAAGAAATCGAAGAATCGTAATCGATCAAGGCGGTCGGACAACCTTCAAGAAACCCCGTGCGGGCTCTGCTTTTCGAGCGACCTCCGGTGTCGTCTAAACCCGCGGAATCTCGATCACGAGCGGCGGTTCGGCCATCACCTGTACAACCGTGGGGATCTTGGTCATGTCGGCACTAAGTGTCCGAGATCATCACGTGTCATAACTGTGGAATTGTGGGACATAAGGCCCGTTTTGCCGTAGGGACTCCAAACCTACTCAGACGTCATCTCGTGCACCTAAGCGACACCGCTCGTAATCGGACCACTCAATCAGCGTCGTTTAAAACGACGGGAGCGACTAAAGGTGGAGCTTTTAGCCATCAGACGGGAGCGTCCGGTGCCGGGACTAGCAAACCCCGGATTTATGAGATGAAGAAGACCGATGATCCCGAGGCCCAAATGATCTCAGGTACACTTGATATTCTATCTCAACCTGTGTGTACCCTTTTTGATACTGGTGTATCGCATTCATTCATTTCCGAATCATGTTTGAGTAGACTACGTCTGGGTAGTGCTACTAGTTGTGAGCCTTATGTCATTGGTCTACCTGATGGTAGACGAATTATCGGCAACCGTGAGATTCAGAATTGTCCGATTCAGTTTCATGGTCGTGTATGGCCAGCGGACCTAATCGTGGTAGATTTGCCGAGAGACGACGTCATCTTGGGTATTGATTGGATGGATCGTCATAATGCCATCATTAGTGTCCGTAAGCGTATGGTCACTATCATTTCAGACGATGGGGTTGAATGTGTGTTTCAGGGAGGTAATCCCATTGCAGTAAGGTCATTAATTTGATGAAAGCAGAAGATTACTCAATCGGGGATGTGTCGGTTATTGGTGCTATATGGCCAAAAAGAGAAGTCGCGATAATGTTGACGGATATTCGGTGGTGAGGGAATATGCCGATGTTTTTCCGCACGAGTTACTGGTTTGCCTCCACGAGGGATGTGGAATTCACGATTGAGTTGGAGCCCGGTACGTCCCGATATCGAAGGCACCGTGCCGAATGGCCCCGACCGAAATGCGAGAGTTGAAGAGTCAACTTGAGGAATTGTTCGAGAAAGGTTATATCCGACCGAGTGCGTCCCGTGGGGAGCACCGTCTTTGTTCGTCAAAAAGAAGGATGGTTCTTTTCGCTTGTGTATCGATTATCGGGAGTTGAATAAGGTGACAATCAAGAATAAGTATCCTTTACCCCGTATCGATGACCTTTTGGATCAACTTCAGGGAGATTCAGTATTTTCCAAGATCGACTTAAGATCTGGATATCATCAGTTGCGGATTCGAGAGTCGGATATCGCTAGGACGGCGTTTCGAACACGTTATGGTCATTATGAGTTTGTGGTTATGCCGTTCGGATTGACTAATGCACCTGCGGTATTCATGGAGTTAATGAATCGGGTCTTCATCGACTTTTTGGATCGGTTTGTTGTTGTCTTCATCGATGACATTTTGATTTATTCTCGTAACCGAGAGGAACACGAGATTCATCTTCACCAAGTTCTCGATGTGTTGAGACGAGAGCAACTCTATGGAAAGTTTTCCAAATGCGAGTTCTGGATGTCCGAAGTGACTTTTCTCGGACATGTAATTTCATCAGATGGAGTGCGTGTTGATCCTCAGAAGACGGAGGCTATCCAGAATTGGTTACCTCCGAAGAATGTTAAGGAAATCCGAAGCTTTCTCGGATTAGCCGGTTATTATCGGAGGTTTGTGGAAGGATTTTCCAAAATTGCTCAACCATTGACGAACCTTTTGCGGAAGGATAAGAAATACACGTGGTCCGACGCGTGTCGTGAGTTTTGAGGAACTCAAGAGCCTGTTAATGTCGGACTGTACTTTCCTTGCCGCAGGGGACGGAGGGATTTGTGGTTTATAGTGATGCGTCCGGACAGGGTCTCGGATGTGTACTCATGCAGAACGGGAAGGTTATTGCCTATGCTTCACGGCAGTTGAGACCTTACGAGGTTAATTATCCGACCCACGACCTGGAGCTAGCAGCCGCGGTGTTCGCTTTGAAGATTTGGCGTCATTACCTTTATGGCGTCACCTGTCAGATATTCACCGATCATAAGAGTTTAAAGTATATATTTACTCAGAAGGAATTAAATATGCGACAGAGGCGGTGGTTAGAACTAATCAAAGATTATGATATCGAGATCCTCTATCACCCGGGCAAGGCGAACGTCGTCGCCGATGCCTTGAGTCGTAAGTCCGTTCAGGAGCAGATTCTTGCCCGTTTAACAGTTCAGAAGGAGCTTCAGCAGGAATTCCTTAGACCCGAGATCGAGGTCTGGCTTCAGCGAGTTCAGGGGCAGCTTTGTATGTTAGAGATTTCATCGTCACTAGAGGAGACAATTCGAGAGAATCAGGGTTCGGACCCATCATTGTTACGCATCCGTGAGGATGTGGCTCAGGGGAAAGCCCCTGGATTTGTGGTCCACGAGGATGGACTTTTGAGGTTTAAGAACCGGTTGTGCGTGCCGGCGAATGACGAGTTGAAAAACTCGATTTTGAGAGAAGCTCATGCTACCCCTTATTCTGTTCATCCGGGGTCTAGCAAGATGTATAAGGACTTGAAACAAAATTACTGGTGGAGTAATATGAAGCGAGAAGTCGCAGAATTTGTTTCGAGATGCTTAACTCACAACAAGTTAAGATTGAACATCGGGCCGTGGGTATCTTTGAAACCTCTTCCTATTCCCGAATGGAAGTGGGAAGACATTTCTATGGATTTCATCACGAGTTTGCCGACGAGTCGTCGTGGCATGAATACGATCTGGGTGATCGTGGACCGCTTAACTAAATCAGCTCATTTCCTTGAGATCAAGGATACGTGGGGTCCCGAGAGACTTGCCCAACTTTTCATCAAAGAGATAGTGAGACTGCACGGTACTCCTAAGAGTATCGTTTCTGATCGTGACGGACGGTTTGTGTCGCATTTTTGGAAATCAGTTCATCGTGCTATGGGAACCCAGCTTAATCTCAGTACCGCTTTTCATCCTCAGTCCGACGGACAATCAGAGAGGACCATTCAGACATTAGAGGACATGTTGAGGGCATGCGTCCTCGATTGGAAGGACGATTGGGAAGCCCAACTACCATTGATCGAGTTCCCGTATAATAATAGTTGGCATGCTTCCATTAAAATGGCACCTTACGAGGCCTTGTACGGTCGTCGTTGTCGATCTCCCTTGTGTTGGGATGACTTGTCAGAATCAATCGGCACCGAACCCGATATGCTTATAGCCGCCCGGGAAAAGGTAGCTTTGATCAAGAGTCGTATGTTGACAGCTCAGAGTCGACAGAAATCATATGCAGATAATCGTCGTTGACCACTAGAGTTCGAGACGGGTGACCACGTCTTGGTCAAGGTATCCCCGAGTCGTGGTATCTTCCGTTTCGGGAAGAGGGGGAAGTTGAGTCCGAGATTCATTGGACCGTTCGAGATTTTGGATCGAGTGGGCGAGTTAGCTTATCGTTTGGCTTTACCTCCGGCGTTGAGCCGAATTCATAATGTGTTTCATGTCTCTCAGTTGCGGAAGTATGTTGCCGACCCGAGTCACATACTTCAGTTCGATGAGATCGAGATCGCCGACGATCATTCATATGAGGAGCGTCCTGTGCGAGTTTTAGAGCGGCGAATCAAACAGTTGAGGAATAAGACGATTCCTTTGGTTAAAATTCAGTGGTCTAGACACGGAGTCGAAGAGGCTACTTGGGAAACCGAGGATAGTATGCGGGAGAGTTATCCCGAGTTGTTTGACCCTTAGTTTCGGGGACGAAACTCTTTTAAGGGGGGGTGTATGTAATACCCGGTTGTAATTCAGTCATTATCATTCAGTAATTATCAGTCTGTAATTGTCACTCAGTGTATTTTCACTCAATTATAATCATTCATCAATCATGTTCTTTCATCGTGTTCACCGTTCGGAAAAACTTCGAGTTGTGTATCGTTATTGTTCATTGTTCCAACTTTCCTCATATGAGTTCGACTTTGTTAGATCCCCATTAATTTTTGGTAATTCCAAAAATTCTAAATCTTTGTAATATTATAGAGCGTCGAGTTAGCTTTCCAATGGTTCAAACGGTGAGTCAATCGGAGTCCGGACGAGAGAGTTATGGTCGTTTTAGCTCAACCGCTCATTTTTCAGTATTGGCCGATCACGCGAACGAACTTCGGCCGTGTCGTCCGACACGGCCCGTGCCGTACTCGTCCGGAAAGTGCCGGCGTCTACCTCAGACCCGACCGTGTCGTCAGCACGGCCGAGTCGAGCTCTTCCGGATTAGCCTATAGCGACGCCTGCAGGCCCGACCGTGTTCGGGACACGGTCGAGTCATTGTCGAGCGCCGCGGGTCATCTGTCGGTAGGCCCCTTCGCGCTCGACCGTGTCAAGCGGGACACGGTCGAGTCCCTGCCGGCTGCCGCGCGCCACGACCGTGTCGGCGGGCACGGTCGAGCCTGTTGGCCGTCAACCCCCTAAAATTCTTTTTTGAGCATTTTGAGCTCATTTCTCCCATTTTTTCCATCTTCTTCCTCAACCGAGAGAGAAATACTTGAGGGAGAGATTTCTTCATCAATTATCATTTGAGAGTATATTTTTCATCACCTTCAATCATTCGGGAAGCTTGGATACTCGATTAAACTCGTGTTCTTCGGATCGAATTGGTTGGATATTCAAGAGGTAATTTCTTCAACACTTTGGACTTCGATTTTGTGTTGAGATATGATGTTTTGGACGTTATAATCATGTTATATGAAGGGATATGTATATGATTATGAGTTTGTATAAGGATTCATTGGATTATTGAGGGATTATTCAAGAACACCTTGAATATCGAGTTGGAATTGGAGATTTTCGACTAATTGTTGTTATAATCACATTTTGGATATTCATAACGGATTATTGATCGTATTGGAGATGTTTTGTTGGTTTGAAACACTTCTTGGGGACTTTGATATTGATATATCGAGGTTTGATTGTAAACAATCGGAGTTTGGATACAACGTGTTTGATTTAATGCCTCAATGGACTTAGTTTTATCGTATCGACGTTTTGAGTTCGTTATATTCGTGCTTGATTCGTATATTGATCGGATTGTCGGTAATTGTATTGAATTAAGGTTGTTCGTGCGACCGACACTTCATTTAGGACATTTGTTCGTGGAAGGACTTTCTTCATCGGTATTTAGTAAGTTAATTCTTACTCGGTTAAAAGGATATTCATACCTTTTGTTGTTGATCATTCATAATCATAACTCATTCATCATTGTATTAATCATATTAAAACTTGTTATTGTCAATTAATCACTTCAGTCATAAGGAACGACGGTTCCAATCATTTCATTGAGCTGTCATTTACTTCACTACTATTTTCATCTCGGTGAGTCATTCTTGACCTTGTCTAATTATTATTCATTGATATTCATCATGGTCATTCTCGTTCATGTGACCTTCCGGGTTCATATTGCGTGGCCGGGTGTGGCTGTGTGGAATTTTTAGTCGGGCACACGATGGTCATGTATTGGGTTCACCGATACATTGGACCGTGCACACAGTAACGCTTACCTCCGTGAGACTAATTAGGTACAAGGACGGGTGTGTCCGGTCATTCGTCTTGTACACTTGCACAGAACATTACGGGCGTACTATGATACTCCTCTTCAGCGTAATTCATAATTAAGAATATTTCATAACTTCAGTTAATTCATGATTGTGTAATTTCAACCCTTGAGGATTGTTGTTACGTATGGCGACCCGTTGGGGGATTTTGTTTTCAGGTCACGGCAAGGCAAAGGCACGGGAAGAGCATGTTGACGGCGACGAGTCCCAGTGATACTAGTAGGGGGCCCCAGTCATTCCGTTTATTTCAGTCATTTCCGTCATTTGTATTTTCCGCTGCAAATTCCGTTTGAGATGCTTATTTGTTCAGGGTGGTGTATTTTATCTCCATATAAAATATACTAGTATTCTGTTTTGTCCTGGTGTAATGTACTTAAACTCCTCATCGGAGTACTTGGTAATATAATGTGGTTCGGTACTACAATTATATTATTTAATTCATCATTTTCATTTGCCTGGTGGGTCCCAGTCGGGGGTCCACGGCACTGTAATATCCGCCTAGCTTGGGGTGTTACATGATGGCCATGTATTGGGAGTGATACATTGGACTGTGCACACGGTAACGATTACCTCCGTGAGACTAATTAGGTACAAGGACGGGTGTGTCCGGTCATCCGTCTTGTACACTTGCACAGAACACTACGGGCATACTATGGTACTCCTCTTCAGCGTAATTCATAACTAAGGATATTTCATAACTTCAGATATATCATGATTGTGTAATTTCAACCCTTGAGGATTGTTGTTACGTATGGCGGCCCGTTTGGGGAATTTTGGGTTTTCAGGTCACGGCAAGGCAAAGGCACGGGAAGAACATGCTGACGGCGAGGAGTCCTAGTGATACTAGTAGGGGGCCTCAGTTATTCCATTTGTTTCAGTCATTTCAGTCATTTCCGTCATATGTATTTTCCGCTGCAAATTCCGTTTGAGATGTTTAATTGTTCAGAGTGGTGTATTTTATCCCCATATAAAATATAATAGTATTCGGTTTTGTCCTGGTGTGTTGTACTTAAACTCCTCATCGGAGTACTTGGTAATATAATGTGGTTCGGTACTACAATTATATTATTTTAATTCATCATTTTTATTTGCCTGGTAGGTCCCAGTCGGGGATTCACGGCACTGTAATATCCGCCTAGTTTGGGGTGTTACAGAGTTGGTATCAGAGCGTGGTCTTGAATACTACCCTCCAAGTCATGTCTCATTTGAAATCATCGTCATCGGACCAGTATCATTGGACTTTCGCGTCACGTGTGACCTGTGCAAATGCCGAGCCAATCAGACCAAGAACTGTAAGATTTCTAACGCCATGGTATAATTTCTGGCAAGAATCATTCATTCATAATTCATCAGTTAACAATCCTCAACCATCATTTTCATTTGACCAGGACGGTCATGTTAACTCGTTAATCACTCAATTCATTTCATTATTCAGTTGTTGATCAGGAAGATCAAATCATTAATTATGTTAACTTGTTCAAAATAATCATGTCGGACTCAGTTAATCACTCATGTAATCACTGTGTTAGAGCGCGTATGCTCATTTTCATCATCTCATGTCATAATCATAACGTGATATTCATGCGGGAAATATAATCATGTGACTTTCCTACTTCAGTATGGAAAGAGCTGGCAGAGGACGAGGAGGACGAGGCCGTGGAGCGGGCCGAATCCCGAGAGCTCGTGTGAATACACGTGCAAACGCGAGAAATAATGCTAATTCATCGAGCAATGACGCGCCACTCATTCACCTGGACGCGATCATTCACTAACGGGGAGTCGTACCCGGGACACGGCTCAGTCAGAAGGTGTCCGGGTTGACCCACTCGCTTTTATGCAGGGCATGATGGCCCAAATGACCCAGATGGCACAGCTGATGGAGAAGATGCACAACTCTGTCAATCAAAATCAACAGGCTCCTCCGCCGCCACCTCAGAGGCAATAGAGGAATGTGAGCAATATCATCGGCGACATCTCTCGCCAGAGGCCACCTACTTTCGAGGGCTCGTCTGAGCCGGCAGATATTATTCATTGGCTCGAGCATTTCGAGAAGTTGTTTGCTATGGTAGAGTGTCCCGAAGGACATAAAGTTTCATTGCGACTACTACAGGCAAGAGCGCACATTCTTGGTGGTTGTCGTTGAAGCCCACCGAAGGATCATGTACTTGGGATCGATTCAAAACTCTCATGATGGAGAGGTATTATCCGGCCCCGCTCGGAGAGGCCAAACTGTCAATTACTCACCCCCGACCCTCGCCAGACGAGGATGTTCTCGCCATTGCCGAGAAATTTCAGGAACTTCTTCCGTTCGCCTCATCTATCATTCATTCCGAGGCAGATAAGATTAAGTATTTCAGCAAGAGGCTGAAACCTCGTATGAGACTACAGTTGCTTAATCATAATTGCACCACGTTGGCTGAATTCATTGAGAAAGCTCTTACCTATGAGCTTACTGCTAAGGAGATTGCTAAGCAGCAACCTTCATCTGCTAGCAAGAAGTCCAAGAACCGTAACGAGTCTGACGGCAGTCAGGCCACTTTCAAGAAACCTCGTGCGGGCTCGGCTTTTTCTAAGCGACCTCCTGTGATGTCTAAACCCGCGGAATCTCAGTCACGAGCGGCCAGCTCGGCCATCACCTGTTATAACTGTGGGGATCTTGGTCATGTCAGCACCAAGTGTCCGAGACAGTCTGTCACGTGTCATAACTGTGGAATTGTTGGGCATAAGGCCCGTTTTTGCCGTAGGGACTCCAAACCTACTCAGACGTCATCTCAAGCCCCTAAGCAGTCAGCCATTCAGAATCAGGCCACTCAATCAGCGTCGTTTAAAACGACAGGAGCGACTAAAGGTGGAGCCTATAGCCAGCAGACGGGAGCGTCCGGTGCCGGGACTAGCAAGCCCCGAATTTATGAGATGAAGAAGACCGATGATCCCGAGGCCTGAATGATCTCAGGTACACTCGATATTCTATCTCAACCTGTGTGTACCATTTTGATACTGGTGCATCGCATTCATTGATTTCCGAGTCATGTTTGAGTAGACTACGTCTGGGTAGTGCTATTAGTTGTGAGCCTTATGTCATTGGCCTACCTGATGGTAGACGAATTATCGGTAATCGTGAGATTCAGAATTGTCCAATTCAGTTTCATGGTCGTGTATGGCCAGCGGACCTAATCGTAGTAGATTTGCCGAGGGAGGACGTCATCTTGGGTATTGATTGGATGGATCGTCATGATGCCATCATTAGTGTCCGTAAGCATATGATCACTATCATTTCGATTTATGGGGTGGAATGTGTGTTTCGTGGAGGTAATCCCACTGTTCGTAAGGTCATTAATTTGATGAAAGCGGTGCGATTACTCGATCGGGGATGTGTTGGTTATTGGTGCTACATGACCAAAACCGAGAAATCATCGATAATGTTGACGGATATTCCGGTAGTGAGGAGTATGCCGCGTTTTCCATACGAGTTACGGTTTGCCTCCACGAGAGAGATGTGGAATTCACGATTGAGTTGGAGCACGGTACGCCTCCGATATCGAAGGCACCGTGCGGATGGCCCACCGAAATGCAGGAATTAAAGAACCAACTTGAGGAGTTGTTCGAGAAGGGTTATATACGACCGAGTGCGTCTCCGTGGGGAGCACCGGTGTTGTTTGTCAAGAAGAAGGATGGTTCGTTTCGTTTGTGTATTGATTATCGGGAGTTGAACAGGGTGACAATCAAGAATAAGTATCCCTTACCCCGTATTGATGATCTCCTAGATCAACTTCAGGGAGCTTCAGTATTTTCCAAGATCGACTTAAGATCTGGATATCACCAGTTGCGGATTCGAGAGTCGGATATCGCGAGGACGGCGTTTCGGACACGCTATGGTCATTATGAGTTCGTAGTTATGCCGTTCGGGCTAACTAATGCACCTGCGGTATTCATGGAGTTAATGAATCGGGTTTTCATCGACTTTTTAGATCAGTTTGTTGTTGTCTTCATTGATGACATTTTGATTTATTCTCGTAGCCGAGAGGAACACGAGGTTCATCTTCATCAGGTTCTCGACGTGTTGAGACGAGAGCAACTTTATGGAAAGTTTTCCAAATGTGAGTTCTGGATGTCCGAAGTGACTTTTCTCGGACATGTAATTTCATCAGATGGAGTTCGTGTTGACCCTCAGAAGACGGAGGCTATCCGAGATTGGTTACCTCTGAAGAATGTTAAGGAAATCCGAAGTTTTCTCGGATTAGCGGGCTATTATCGGCGATTTGTGGAGGGATTTTCTAGAATCGCTCAACCCTTGACGAACCTTTTGCGAAAGGATAAGAAATACACGTGGACCGACGCGTGTCAGCGGAGTTTTGAGGAACTCAATAGCCGGTTAATGTCAGCACCTGTACTTTCCTTGCCGCAAGGGACGGAGGGATTTGTGGTTTATAGTGATGCGTCCGGACAGGGTCTCGGATGTGTACTCATGCAGAATGGGAAGGTTATTTCTTATGCTTCACGGCAATTGAGACATTACGAGGTTAATTATCCGACTCACGACCTGGAGCTAGCAGCCGTGGTGTACGCATTGAAGATTTGGCGTCATTATCTTTATGGCGTTACTTGTCAGATATTCACCGATCATTAGAGTTTAAAGTATATATTTACCCAGAAGGAGTTAAATATGCGACAGAGGCGGTGGTTAGAACTAATCAAAGATTATGATATCGAGATCCTTTACCACCCGGGCAAGGCGAACGTTGTCGCCGACGCCTTGAGTCGTAAGTCCGTTCAGGAGCAGATGCTTGCTCGTTTAACAGTTCAGAAGGAGCTTCAGCAGGAATTCCTTAGACCCGAGATCGAGGTCTGGCTTCAGCGAGTTCAGGGACAGCTTTGTATGTTAGAGATTTCATCGTCACTTGAGGAGGAAATCAGGGAGAATCAAGGTTCTGACCCAGCATTGTTGCGCATCCGTGAGGATATGGCTCAGGGGAAAGCCCCTGGATTCGTGGTTCACGAGGATGGACTTTTGAGATTTAAGAATCGGTTGTGCGTACCGGCGAATGTCGAGTTGAAAAACTCTATTTTGAGAGAAGCTCATGCTACCCCTTATTCTGTTCATCCGGGGTCCAGCAAGATGTACAAGGACTTGAAACAAAATTACTGGTGGAGTAATATGAAGCGAGAAGTCGCAGAATTTGTTTCGAGATGCTTAACCTGTCAACAAGTCAAGATTGAACATCAGCGACCGGCGGGTATGCTGAAACCTCTCCCTATTCCAGAGTGGAAGTGGGAATACATTTCTATAGATTTCATCACGATTTTGCCGACGAGTCGTCGTGGCATGAATACGATCTGGGTGATTGTGGACCGCTTAACTAAATCAGCTCATTTCCTTGAGATCAAGGATACGTGGGGTCCTGAGAGACTGGCTCAGTTGTTCATCAAGGAGATAGTGAGACTGCACGGTACTCCTAAGAGTATCATTTCCGATCGTGACGGACGATTTGTGTCTCATTTTTGGAAATCAGTTCATCGTGCTATGGGAACTCAGCTCAATCTCGATCGCCTTTCATCCTCGGTCAGACGGACAATCGAGAGGACTATACGTACATTAGAGGACATGTTGAGGGCATGCGTCCTCGATTGGAAGGACGATTGGGAAGCCCAACTACCATTGATCGAGTTCACGTATAATAATAGTTGGCATGCTTCCATTAAGATGGCACCTTACGAGGCCTTGTACGGTCGTCGTTGTCGATCTCCTTTGTGTTGGGATGACTTGTCAGAATCAATCGACACCGAGCCCGATATGCTTATAGCTTCCCGGGAGAAGGTAGCTTTGATCAAGAGTCGTATGTTGACAGCTCAGAGTCGACAGAAATCATATGCAGATAATCGTCGTCGACCACTAGAGTTCGAGACGGGTGACCACGTTTTGGTCAAGGTATCCCCGAGTCGAGGTATTTTCCGTTTCGAAAAACGGGGGAAGTTGAGTCAGAGATTCATTGGACCGTTTGAAATTTTGGATCGAGTAGGCAAGTTAGCTTATCGATTGGCTTTACCTCCGGCATTGAGCCGAATTCATAATGTGTTTCACGTCTCTCAGTTGCGGAAGTATGTTTCCGACCCGAGTCACCTACTTCAGTTCGACGAAATCGAGATCGCAGATGATCATTCGTACGAGAAGCGTCCTGTACGAGTGTTAGAGCGGCGAATCAAACAGTTGAGGAACAAGACGATCCCTTTGGTCAAGATTCAGTGGTCTAGACACGGAGTCGAAGACGCCACTTGGGAAACCGAGGAGAGTATGCGGGAGAGTTATCCCGAGTTGTTTGGCCCTTAGTTTCGAGGACGAAACTCTTTTTAAGGGGGTAGTATGTAATACCCGGTTGTAATTCATTCATTTTCATTCAGTAATTATCAGTCTGTAATTGTCACTCAGTAATTTTCACTAATTAATAATCACTCATCATTCATGAATCATTCATTTACGTTCTCTGTTGGCATGTCGTAATCGTATATCAGTTACCGATCGTCATTTCATCTCCGTTTATAGACCGAGACGGGAGTATTATCATTTTCATTGTGATTGATAGCCTTGTACTGGGAGTATCATCTTTGGCTTGTGTTAGACTTGTTCACTTTCACATTCGTATGATATGTCGGATCATTCATCAGTCGTAGCGAGGAATCGGAGTTATCGGATTTTTCACCTTGGCCAGCATTGAGTTACGGCCGTAAGGACTTTGGGTTACGGCCGTAACAAGGGTTCGTTGATTTCAGGCCATTCTGGACGAACGGGACTTATGGCCGTAAGGTTTCGGAATACGGCCGTAAGTTGGCCGTAAGGCTGGCCGGTTACGGCCGTATGTGTCCAGTAGGCTGCCCAGACATTTTTGGCCGAAGGCGAGTTATGGCCGTAAGAAGGGGAGGATACGGCCGTAAGTGGTGTTCGTAAATTTCAGGTGTTGTCGGGCAAGGGGGGGACTTACGGCCGTAAGGGTTGCGGCATACAGCCGTAAGTCGAGGAAGGTACGACCGTAAGGCTTGGCCGGATACGGCCAGTCTGGCAGTGTGGTGCACAGTCATTTTCGACGAAGGGGGCTTACGCCCGTAAGTTCGGCGGGATACAGCCGTATCATCCGAGTTACGCCCGTAAGGTGTGCGGGTACGGTCGTAAGGCGTCGGCAGTTGTTTTTGACGAAGGCGGGTTAGGCCCGTAACTCAGGAGCGGTTACGGCCGTAAGTCTGTCGGCTGGCTTTCGGACGAAGCCGAGTTACGGCCGTACGAGTTGGCCGGAGACGGCCGTAAGGCCATTGACCTGGAATGTTACGGCCGTAAGAGGGCCGAGTTACGGCCGTAACTTCCGGCAGTATATAAGGATTTGGCCGGGACATTTTTCCTCATTTCTTAATTTCTCCAACTTTATCCGAGAAAGAGGGTTGAGGGAGAGATTTTGCCATCATCAATCATTTGAGTGTGTATTTTTCATCATATTCATTCATTTGGGAAGCTTGGATACTGGATTTAACTCGTGTTCTTCGGATCGAAGTGGTTGGATCTTCAAGAGGTAATTTCTTCAACATCTTGGATTTCGATTTTGTGTTGGGATATGATGTTTTGGACGTTATAATCATGTTATATGAAGGGATATGTATATGATTATGAGTTTGTATAAGGATTCATTGGATTATTGAGGGATTATTCTAGAACACTTTGAATATCGAGTTGAAATTGGGGGTTTTCGATTAATTGTTGTTATAATCACGTTTTTGGATATTCATAACGGATTATTGATCGTATTGAAGATGTTTTGTTGGTTTGAAACACTTCTTGGGGATTTGAGGTTGGTATTATTGAGGTTTAGTTGTAATCAATTGAAGTTGGCCACAAAGTGTTCGATATAATGCCCCAATGAACTTGGTTTAATCGTATCGACGTGTTGAGTTCGTTATATTCGTGTTTAATTCGTATATTGAACGGGTTGTTGGTAATTGTATTGAATTAAGGTTGTTCGAGCGACCGACACTTCATTTAGGACATTGTTCGTGGAAGGACATTCTTCATCGGTATTGTGTAAGTTAATTCTTACTCGGTTAAAAGGATATTCATTCCTTTTGCTGTTGATCATTCATAATCATAGCTCATTCATCATTGTATTAATCATATTGAGACTTGTAATTGTCGAATAATCACTTCATTAGCAAGGAACGGCGGTTCCAATCATTTCATTGAAACTATCAATCACTTCGTTATCACTTTCATATCGGTGAGTCATTTTTGACTTTGTCAGATTATTATTATTCATTGATATTCATTATGGTCATTCTCGTTCATATGACCTTCTGGGTTCATATTGCGTGGCCGGGTGCGGATGTGTGGAATTTTTAGTCGGGCACATGATGGCCATGTATTGGGAGTGATACATTGGACTGTGCACACGGTAACGATTACCTCCGTGAGACTAATTAGGTACAAGGACGGGTGTGTCCGGTCATCCGTCTTGTACACTTGCACAGAACACTACGGGCGTACTATGGTACTCCTCTTCAGCGTAATTCATAACTAAGGATATTTCATAACTTCAGATATATCATGATTGTGTAATTTCAACCCTTGAGGATTGTTGTTCTGTGTAACTGACCCCGTTTGGGGAATTTTTGGTTTTCAGGTCATGGCAAGGCAAAGGCACGGGAAGAACATGCTGACGGCGAGGAGTCCTAGTGATACTAGTAGGGGGCCTCAGTTATTCCATTTGTTTTAGTCATTTCAGTCATTTCCGTCATATGTATTTTCCGCTGCAAATTCCGTTTGAGATGTTTAATTGTTCAGAGTGGTGTATTTTATCCCCATATAAAATATACTAGTATTCGGTTTTGTCCTGGTGTGTTGTACTTAAACTCCTCATCGGAGTACTTGGTAATATAATGTGGTTCGGTACTACAATTATATTATTTTAATTCATCGTTTTCATTTGCCTGGTGGGTCCCAGTCGGGGATTCACGGCACTGTAATATCCGCCTCGTTTGGGGTGTTACAACATGATCTCTCACCTCAAACTCCAAAGGTCGACGACGAGTATCAGCATAAGATTTCTGATGACTCTGGGCAGCTAGCAATCGATCCCGGATAATAGAAATCTTTTCCTTAGTCTCCATCAACATATCCGGCTCCATCCCAACTAGCTCAGAAGCCTCGTCCCAACATAATGGCGACCTACATCGCCTACCATAGAGTGCCTCGAAGGGTGCCATTTTGATCGACTCATGCCAACTATTATTGTAAGCAAACTCGATCAACGGTAAGTGAAGCTCCCAATCATTACTCCAATCCAAGGCACAAGCCCGTAACATATCTTCCAACGTCTGAATCGTCCTATCTGTCTGACCGTCCGACTGAGGATGAAAGGAAGTGCTCAATCTCAACTCCGTACCCAGAGCCTGATGAACGGCCTGCCAAAAATGCGATACGAAACGGCCGTCTCGATCAGAAACAATGGTCTTGGGGGTACCGTGTAACCTCACGATCTCAGCAATAAAGGTTCGAGCCAGTCTATTCGGTCCCCAAGTATCCTTAATACCCAGGAAGTGTGCAGACTTGGTCAACCGATCGACAATTACCCAAATCATATTCATTCCGGCCCGAGTTCTCGGCATGCTAGTGATGAAGTCCATCGAGATGTCTTCCCACTTCCACTCGGGAATGGGAAGTGGTTTCAACAACCCCGCTGGTCGTTGATGTTCGATCTTGACTTGTTGACACGTCAAGCACCGTAGTACAAACTCCGTAACATCCTTCTTCATGTTATTCCACCAAAAATTGCGCTTCAAATCTTTGTACATCTTACTCGTCCCGGGGTGGATTGAGTAAGGCGTAGCATGAGCTTCTCGGAGAATTCTCTGTCTCAACTCTAAATCGTTCGGAACACAAAGCCTGCCCTGAAATCTCAGAATACTATCCTCGTGAACCATAAAGCCAGGAGCTTTTCCTTTAATTACATCTTTCTTCAGTTGAGAAATCATCGGGTCACTCCACTGCTTCCCTTTGATGTCATCAACTAAGGACGATGTAATTTCGAGAGCACATAATTGTCCCTGTACTCGTTGAAGCCAAACTTCTATCCCTTGCTCAATTAAATCCTGACGAATCTTCGTCTGGAACGTAAGAACCTCGAGCATTTGAACAGATGCCGATTTGCAGCTCAAAGCATCCGCAACGACATTGGCTTTTCCGGGGTGGTAAAGAATTTCCAAATCATAATCCTTTATCAACTCTAACCAACATCTCTGTCTCATATTCAGCTCTTTCTGACTGAAAATATACTTCAGGCTCTTGTGATCGGTATAAATCCGGCACGGTGAACCATACAAATAATGCCGCCAAATCTTGAGTGCGAAGACAATTGCGGCCAACTCTAAATCGTGAGTAGGATAATTCATCTCATAAGGCTTTAATTGTCGTGACGCAAAAGCTATTGTCTTATCATGCTGCATAAGGACACGGCCAGCCTTGACCGAAGCGCCATCAGAACCGCAAAGCCTTCGCTACCATGTGGTAAAGTTAGAATCGCAATCAAGTCAATCGTCTCTTCGATTCATCGAAACTCGTTGTCTCTCATCCGTCCAAATAAACTTTTCGGTCTTCTCGAGCAATTTCGTAGCGGTCGAGCGAGTTTCGATAACCCTCGACAAACCGACTTAATACCCAAAGAAGGCCCAAAAAGCTACGAACTTCCTTAACATTTTTAGGCGGTGCCCAATCTAGCACTGCCTCGATCTTCTGCGGGTCTACACGAACCCCTTCGGCCGAAATCACATGGCCGAGAAACATAACTTCTTCCAACCAAAACTCACACTTCGAGAATTTTGCATAGAGGTGCTCGGTTCTCAAAATGTCTAAAACCAAACGCAAGTGTCGGGCATGTTCTTTCTTATCTCGAGAATAGATCAAGATGTCGTCAATAAAGATGACTACACACCTGTCGAGGTACTCGATGAATATTTTATTCATTAACTGCATGAATACTGCCGGCGCATTCGTCAACCCAAAGGGCATAACTACAAATTCATAATGCCCATATCTCGTCCAAAACGCCGTCTTCGGAACGTCGGACTCCCTCACCCTGAGTTGATAATACCCGGATCTTAAATCAATCTTCGAGAAAACCGCAGCTCCTTGCAATTGATCAAATAAATCGTCTATACGAGGCAAAGGATATTTATTCTTGATGGTTACTTTATTCAGCTCACGGTAGTCGATGCACAAACGTAGTGAACCATCTTTCTTCCTCATGAAGAGAACAGGCGCGCCCCAAGGCGAAGCGCTCGGTCTGATGTACACTTTTTCCAAAAGTTCTCCCAATTGAGTCTTCAATTCCTGTATCTCCGAAGGTGCCATCCGGTAAGGTGCTTTAGAAATCGGAGCCGCATCTGGCTCTAAGTCTACGGTAAATTCTATCTCTCGATCTGGCGGTAGTCCCGGGAGATCATCCGGAAAAACATCGGGATACTCATTAACAACCGGAATCGAAGAGAAATCGACTTCGTTTCCTTCTGTTTTTAAAGCATAACACCAATAGCCCGTACAACCTTTATTCAAAAGTTTTATGGCTTTCATGGAACTGATAAGTAACTTGGATTGGCCCGACTTACGTCCCAAAAATGAGTACTTAGATCCGTCTTTAGTCATCATGGTAATAACCTTGGTACGGTAATTCATAATCGCTTGGTGATTATTAAGGCAATCCTCGCCGAGGATTACGTCCTCGCCTTCCATATCAACTACAATTAGATTTGATAACCATTCCATACTGGATATAACCACCGGAAAATCTCTAATCTCCCGATTCCCCACAATCCTATCCCCGCTAGGCAGTTTCACGATAAAGGGATCGCAAGCAGTCAAACAAGTTATATTCAAACAGCGTACACACTCCAAAGAAATAAAAGAATGTGTAGCACCCGTATCAAAGAGTACATGGACTGGATAAGATAAAATATGGATGGTACCTGAAGCCACCGCCGCGTCGGGTTCGTCTGTTCGACGCATCTCATAAACCCGAGGTTGCACCGAACCGACGCTAGAGTTCCCCCCTCCAGCATTCTGACCCCGTCCCCGGCCCCTGCCGAAATTCTGCTGAGGTTGACCAAAATATTGTCGTTGACACATACTTTGATCAAGTGGTGCTGGGGCAGAAGCCCGAGTGTCCAAAGTCTGGTTCGGCTCGGAACAATAAGCCGCCCTATGCCTCATCTGTCCGCACGTGTGACATTTCAATGGTGGAAAGTGGCATTCCAAGTTAACGTGGCCTGAACGTCCACAATTATAGCAAGTCACCGTGCGATTTGAGGTACCCGAAGTAGGACGGTAGCCCCTCTTTCATTTGTTTGAACGTGACGACTGTCCCGCAGAACGGTTAGTCGTCTGTGACCTCTGAACGTGACTTTCTGCTTCTTCGGTTCTTCAACGGTATCATTGTCGGGGCTCAACATATCATGGGCTAAAGCTCTGTCCTGATACTCTTTCAGTGTGGTACAAGCAAATCCGGCCATGTACCGCGGTAAGTCTAAATTCATCCGCATATCAAAATAACGGATCTTATCACGTTCGTTACGCACTTGATCCTTCACATGGATCAATTGTTGGTTGTACTCCACGATCGCCTGCGAAACGGGAATATCTTGTGGTTTAGCTTCGAAAAAGGCTCGAATTCGGCCCTCTCGCACCGGCCAAGGACAAAACTCGGCCTCCAAAAGCTCTTTAAATTCATCCCACGAGGCAATACAATCCTGTGGCTTGATGAACTTCCACCAAGTAGAGGCCTCCTTAGTGAGGAAATACTGAGCAATCGGTACTTTCCTCACCTCGGGGCAATCAACTGCCTCGAAAATCTTCTCCAATTCCGCTAGCCAATCTTCCCAGCCTAACGGGTCTGTGGCACCGCCAAACTGTGGAGGGTGCATACGGATTACATTCTGAAGCAAGGCATCCGTGTTTGGGTTCGGGTTATTCAGCTGAACAGCTTGGGCCAAAATAGTCATCTGAGTAGCCAATTGTTGAAGTGCATTCGCCACTCCAACGTCCGCGTTGTTCCCCTGACCGTCTGACTGGTCGTGCTGACTCTCGGTGTCGGGATGCACCGAGTTTGACAAACTGGGGTTGGTCGACCCCGCAACTGAACTGATGGAAACGGCCGCGCCACGACCTCTTCCTCGTCCACGACCACGGCCACGGCCCCTACCAGCTGACATACTGAAGAACACACAAGGTACGTAAGTACAATTCAATCGCACGTCATTAAGGTGATCGATTCTCAAGAATACCAATAAAAGAAGCATAATGAATAAGGAAACATCAGAAGAGTAAGAGGTCTTACAAGTACCGGTCGCACTGTGATGATGGCAGAGTAGTGATACTGTGGACAAATGACGACTCATTCGACCCCAAAAGACCGACAGCCTAGGTATCCATAGACCTAAGCTCTGATACCATATTCTGTAACACCCCCAAGTTATTCAGGGAATATTACAGCGCCGTAAGCCCCGCCGTGGGACCCACAAGGCTAACATACGCGGAACTACAAATTTTGACCGAGAAGCTCTAAACACAATGGAATGAAAAACAATACAAAGGTATTCAAAACGTAACCAATGTATCTACAAACATCACAACACGAATCAATACCTCGGCCAACACAGGCCGGAACGTCAAGGAAAATGGAAAACAATACTCGAGTATTCAAAAGCCAATCCAGTATAACAACACTGAATGGAAAACTCGGAATATAACTGGAAGAAAAACACAGTATCACACTTGCCCACCATCTTCATGCCGACCCGATACCTGCCTGTCCGCTCTCCTGGAACCTGAAATACATAAAACGTATTTCCCCCATAAAGGGGTTAGTCGTCGAATAGCTAGTGCAAGTATATCAAGTATGAAACACAATACTCCTCGACAATAAAGTAAATGTAAATGTAAATGTAAATGTAACCGTCAATTCATCAATTCAAGATTAGTATTCCGGAATAACTAAATCTCATAGCATCACATCAATACATATATGAATACCGTGGAACCGCACCAGAGGCTACGGAACCCTCAGAGGACCCGTCGGTCCGTCCCGGAGTGGTTAATTCATATTATCCATGGAATCGCACCAGAGGCTACGAAACCCTCAGAGGACCCGTCGGCCCGTCCCGGAGTGGATATACATAATCATGCCATTGATATTTCTTACTTTCAAAGTCGAGAACGCACATTCATAAATATATACTTGCCTTTGAGACATCGAGAAATCGAATGGAAAAACGGTATGAGTTCGGTAGGTCCAAGAACGCGCTTTCGGCACCTAAACGATTCGCAAGGAATATGATAGTCAAATATCCATACTCAAATTACACGAAGAAATCCCCGAATCCCGTCTACGATTCACGAAAAATACACGGGTAAATAATAAGAGGTTGGAAAATCGTTCAAACTCCCAAAAGTCCGAAAAATTGTAGGAAAAGCATGTATACGGTATAGATACATCATAATCTCAAGGTTCTCAAGCTTCAAATCGGATAAATCGGACGAATCTACGAAACCCCAAAATCCAACACAAAATCCAAAGTGTTCTTGAATAATTTTTCAATAATCCGATACTCAAACATGCCCATAATCATGCATATATCACTTCATACACCATGATTTTAACATCCAAAACGTCAATACCCAATACAAAATCGAGAAGCAAGATGTTGAAGAAATTACCTCTTAAATATCCAAGCTCTATGGTCCGAGGAATACGCGTTAGATCGATTATCCGGGCTTCCCAACCGAATGAAAATGGTAAAAATCCAACACACAAGTGATAGATGGTGAAAAGCTCCTCCCCTCAAGCTCTCTCTCTCGCAGGTAGAAGAAGGAAATGGAGAAATGAGCTGCATCTCGCTCAAAAAGCACAAATAATGCAGTTGACCGCATTGTGTGCCGCGGATCAGCCAAGGTGTGCCGCGGCACAGGTCCAAAAATTGCTCCCAGGGCTCGGCAGTGTGCCGCGGCTCAGCCCAGGTGTACCGCGGCACCGGGTACAGTCGGTTTTTGGCTGAGGATGCAACATAAGTGTGCCGCGGCTCAGCCTAGGTGTGTCGCGGCAGTGACTCGACAGTGTGCCGCGGCCCTGCCGGCATGTGCCGCGGCACCCGGTACAGTCCGCTCGGCCAGGTCTAGAAAATGTGTGTGCCGCGGCGCACATTCCTTGTGCCGCGGCCCACACCCTCTTCGGGTCCTAAAATGATGAAAAATGACCCGGGAAGAGAATAAAAGCAATAGGACTCAATATCGGGGAAACAATAACACGAAATGGAAGTACGGAAACCCCAAAACGGTGGTTCCAAGCAACGATTTAAAGGTTCGCCCAACAAAAACACGATTCACAAAATGAAGAGATTTGAAATGACATGCACAAATATGATGTCAGAATTAATTTTTCTTGATACCATCGTGATCCATTTTACGAGAGCTTCAATTTGATACTAATATTGATATGGGTATTAACTCTTTTCATATATATCATTATGAAATTTATTACAATGAACGAATTAATATCCAACCCCGGAAATCGCAAAGATTTATGAATACATACCTTACACTTGCTATTAACGACAGTCGATATTTCGACCTATACCTTGACGATGACTATTTTGCGGAATTGATTGGACGATCCTGCTCTGGTAGAAGCAGTTAATTATTTTGCAGTTTAAATTATGTCTCTTATTTATCTCAAAGTGGTGGTTTAAAATAACATATTTATTGCGTTTATTTTATACAATTATAATACCTCCCATGTGATGAGTTCAATTATCACAAGACGGATCGTTTTACGTACGCAATTTATATATTATATATCACCATCGTGGTTGGTTATACCACATGAATGGTTCATAAATCCTGCTCTCGAAGAAGAAGCAGTTGATAAAAATAAATCCTACTCTGGAGAAGTAGTTGATCGATTATCTAAATCCTGCTCTCGAAGAAGAAGCAGTTGATAAAAATAAATCCTACTCTGGAGAAGTAGTTGATCGATTATCTAAATCCTGCTCTGAAGAAGCAGTTGAAGGAAATAAATCCTACTCTGAAGAAGTAGTTGATCAATGATTCGAATCCTGCTCTCGAAGAAGAAGCAGTTGATGAAAATAATATCCGATCTCCATAATTATTAAATACGAACGGAGAAAATTGAGCAAGTGATACCATAAGCTATCACCGATTAATTAAAGAAAATCCCATGCAAACTGCATGATGAGATCATTTGACAAGTGATATGAAAAACTATCACTGGAAAATAATTGCTCAATAAATCCCATGTTGATTATATTACATGGTGGGATCATTGAAATCATATTGATTGACAATATTCATGGGGAAACATATATCACATATTCGTGAAAATAATTTATTTGCATAAAATCAAAAGATGATCTTATTATTGCTCTGGGAGAAGCACACAGTAGTCGAAGTGAAAATATCGAAACTAGCTGAAAGGCAGTAAACACTCGACAATATGAAACGCGAAAAAGAAAATACATATGAAACCCATAAAAAGAAAAAGGGGTGTGTCTCGAGAGTATAAAACTCCGTAACTCTGCCACCCCATGACATAAGGGTTTATAATGAAAGATCTAAAGGATCTAAACTTCTTTTCCATTTGGCAGCAATAGCCTGTGGCTGATGAGCTTTGACTTCCAAATTCTTAACTGAAATATATGCCTGAAACTTTATAAGTAGATCAGCAACAGTGTCAGCACATATTATTATATCTCGTGATGACTGAGATATAAACTTGTGATCTACTTCTTGATCCAGAAAGGCAAGCAAATCCCTGAAGAAATTATTAATATTCAACAAACCTATAGGTTTGGTATGGAAGTCCCGCTCAGCCCATGACGTGATATTGAATATCTCATTGAGTGTGCCATAGCCACCTGGAAGAACAATAAAGGCATCACTATTATTCACCACATACATCAAACTATCATGCACATACTGTGTTTGAAGCATCAACCCAGTTGAACCCCCTATACTACTGGTTCTAACTGTGGGATAGTGTAAGGCACTTGTTACTCTTATTCTCCCATTTTGTGCAGCCTCTAAAAGATAACCCAAAAATCTATAATTACTCCCACCATACAATATATCGATTTTGTGTTTTCCTAATTCTTTTACGAATTGATATGCCATATCTATATGCTGGATATGACCTATCAATTTGGATCCACCTAAAATACATATAGTTTTAATTGAATGAGATCTATATGAGGATTCTGAGAACTCCATCTTTCTACACTATACTTTCAAAATACTTTTATGAGAGATACATTTTCTGATTTGTGGATCCCAAATTTAAAGAACAAACTTCTTTCTAAACGACAAATGACTTCACTATTTTCATTGAAAATGGACCGGCAAATAAGTCATTACTTTTGACAAAATTGCAAAAGAAAACGAAAGATATGATATTATATTTTTCAATGAAAATGACATTACCGATCGGCAGCTGAGAAAGTTAAATATTGGAAAACAATATTCATCAACTTGCATTATTTTTTCTATTACCTTATACCAACTTTGATAGAACGGACTTACAAACTGGATCTTTTGAGATTAATTTTTCATGACTATAACATTCCCGTTCATCCTTGAATTGCATCCACAAAGCCATTAGTTCATGATGAATGTATCCACTCGTATGTACATCACGAATCTGTTGAATATCATGATCCATAGATTCCTTACTCAATCCATCCTTGATAAATGCTATTTTATCTTCTCGATTTTTGGATACAAACCCACAGATTTGCATCGTGTGTCACATGTCCACCGAGCACATTTATAGCACCACCTAATCTTTTTGCTCTCCGTTTCTTTGCAAAACTACTCTTACCTGTACCTGGCATGTACTTAAATGAATTTGAAAATTCGCCAGATAATCGAACTTGTGCTTCGATCAACCATCGAATATCTTCTGGGATGCCATTTCTCATTAGCACCCTTAATCTTTCGAGTTGAGCTCGATAAATTCTTTTTATGATATTCACTGGAAGAGATGGTAATATTTACGAAGATTCGAAAGCATTGAATCCATTATGATATTCAGACCCTCGGTATGGGTGAATTTTGTGAATAAAATGAAAATCTATTTATAGATTGGCATTACGCGTATGAGATTTGACTTCGCGTCCTGAAGCGTATGAACTACGGCTCTCTATTTGAATAATGAACATAATATGACATGTGGGAGCGGTGACTCCATGTTGATAATGATGTGCAATAATGGCACTGAAAGATGATGTGATATACCGGTAAAATATCTATATGGTGATACACACACATAATGTCTTCAAATATTTATTCTCGATTAATATCACTACTAGCCAATATTGGGAATAAATCCCTAATAAATTTGGAATATATTGAGGGAGAGTATGGGCCCACTTCCTCTACATGTGAACTACTAGATATTATGGATCCACTAGATAGTCACATGTTTATATGACTCGTAGTCGGAAATTTACGAGATTATTTGCTCACGGTTTGAGCATATATTCCATATCAAATTGAGCTAGTAATATATCCTAAATAAACTTGAATAGATCCCAGAAAGGATCAAGATATGCGCATACAAGTGGGATATCAATTGGCACACTATTTTCATTGAAAATGGAGCGGCGGATAAGTCATTACTTTTGACAAAATTGCATAAGAAAACGAAAGATATGATATTATATTTTTCAATGAAAATGACGTTACCGATCGGCAGCTGAGAAAGTTAAATATTGGAAAACAATATTCATCAACTTGCATTATTTTTTCTATTACCTTATACCAACTTTGATAGAACGGACTTACAAACTGGATCTTTTGAGATTAATTTTTCATGACTATAACATTCCCGTTCATCCTTGAATTGCATCCACAAAGCCATTAGTTCATGATGAATGTATCCACTCGGATGTACATCATGAATCTGTTGAATATCATGATCCATAGATTCCTTACTCAATCCATCCTTGATAAATGCTATTTTATCTTCTCGATTTTTGGATACAAACCCACAGATTTGCATCGTGTGTCACATGTCCACCGAGCACATTTATAGCACCCCCTAATCTTTTTGCTCTCCATTTCTTTGCAAAACTACTCTTACCTGTACCTGGCATGTACTTAAATGAATTTGAAAATTCGCCAGATAATCGAACTTGTGCTTCGATCAACCATCGAATATCTTCTGGGATGCCATTTCTCATTAGCACCCTTAATCTTTCGAGTTGAGCTCGATAAATTCTTTTTATGATATTCACTGGAAGAGATGGGTAATATTTACAAAGATTCGAAAGCATTGAATCCATTATGATATTCAGACCCTCGGTATGGGTGAATTTTGTGAATAAAATGAAAATCTATTTATAGATTGGCATTACGCGTATGAGATTTGACTTCGCATCCTGAAGCGTATGAACTACGGCTCTCTATTTGAATAATGAACATAATATGACATGTGGGAGCGGTGACTCCATGTTGATAATGATGTGCAATAATGGCACTGAAAGATGATGTGATATACCGGTAAAATATCTATATGGTGATACAGACACATAATGTCTTCAAATATTTATTCTCGATTAATATCACTACTAGCCAATATTGGGAATAAATCCCTAATAAATTTGGAATATATTGAGGGAGAGTATGGGCCCACTTCCTCTACATGTGAACTACTAGATATTATGGATCCACTAGATAGTCACATGTTTATATGACTCGTAGTCGGAAATTTACGAGATTATTTGCTCACGGTTTGAGCATATATTCCATATCAAATTGAGCTAGTAATATATCCTAAATAAACTTGAATAGATCCCAGAAAGGATCAAGATATGCGCATACAAGTGGGATTTGAATTGGCATACTATTTGAAGTCCTCCAGCCAATATCGAGTACATAATATATAAACTCTCATGATTGAAGATGAATACTGAGACACTGGCATATGAGTTTGGTGCTCAAGAAATCTCTTAGCATGAGGGGGAGTATTGATAGATGGAAATATATGAAATGCATCACACTATATCCTCACAACTGAAATATGAACTTGAAGTTCAAAGATGCATGACAGATTATTAATCTTTGATATCAATCACAACTGCTTTGATAAATACATAATAATTCCCCGAATATGAATCAAAGCAAATGATAAAAGGAGGTATATACTTTTGAGAAGTATATAGACATAACCACAATGTGTAATCCCAATGGATGATTGATAATGAGATATCTCGGCAAGTTATGTTGCCATGGGGAAATAAATGTTGAAATGTGTCGACAAAATATAGCGCTATGAATGAAATGAGGATATCAATGATTGGAAAGAGGATATCGATAAATGATATGAGGATATCCATGATTGTGAAATATGGATATTGGAAATGAGGATATTAAAATCCATGATTTGTGAAAATGAGGATATTGAGATCCATCGAAATTGAAATATATGCCTTTATAATAAAATGAAACATATGGGCTTACTGAAAGTGACTCGTAAGGAAATTTTAAACATATTATCAGTGCGTGCAGTCACTCAAAATAAGGTGTTGTGAAAGAAAATTATCTGTTGTACTCTTTTCCTTGACTGAGGTTTTATCCCACTGGGTTTTCCCAGCAAGGTTTTTAATGAGGCAGCCTAATCACAACAAATATGGAATCTCCAAAAAGAAATTTGGAATATATTGCAATGAATATGAGTCCGATATTACAAAATGCACTGAAAATGATACTCGTACTAACCCCTAGAGGATCATTGAAATGCCTGGGGCATATTTATATAAAATACGCGTTGCACTCTTTTTCCCTTGACTGAGGTTTTGTCCCATTGGGTTTTCCTAGCAAGGTTTTTAACGAGGCAACTGGAATGGCGTATTAGTATGAATAATGTACTCTTTTTCCTTCATTAGGATTTTTCCCATTGGGTTTTTCCTAATAAGGTTTTAACGAGGCATATTCATGGCATAATGAGGAACACTATGTTGTGTCGAGAATTATACTCTCCGACCAGCGATCGCCTCGGAGATCGGGCGACCTAGCCATTGCCGAGCAGCCAAGGCAGAACTGCCGACCAGCGACTAGGTAACCTAGCCTTAGCCCGGTAGCCAAGATAGATCGGCCGACCAAAGGTCCCAGGACAAGTACCGGTGCCGAGCGATCGACATCTAAGACGATCGTCTCTCGGTACTTGGCGATCGACTCCTGGCGATCGACTGGCAGATGATCATCTCTCGGCGCTTGCCGACCGACCCTTGGTAACCGACCGATGCCGACCCTCAGTGACTGGCCGATGCCGACCTCTGGTGACCGGCTAAAGACGACCGCCTCATGCCGCTCGAAGCCGATAGTCATCCAGTCGGCAAAGGCCGAGCCTCAGGAAAGACCCCACGTGCAGTGCCGAGACAAGATCCGCTTATCACGGATCGTTGACCACAGCCTGTCAGCATCTTCCCACCAGCCGACAGGCCCGCCGAAAGGTGTCAGTAGGACCGCATGTGACAGTGACTCCGGACGCGTGCTGGCTCCTCATTGGACCGCACAGCTGGCTGCCAGCAGCTGCCTTGGACTTTAGGCCGACAACCCGTGTGACTTAAGGACGATCACCCCATTATTATATTGGCCGGCAGACGATCGCCCCATTATTATATTGGCCGGAAGGCGATCGCCCGCAAGAAGAAAAGGCTCCTCAGCCCCTATAAATAGAGGGCAGCCTGCACTTGTCCAAGGGACCGAAATTCTTCAGCACTCTCTGTCTCCCGCGATTTCAGCACACAATACAGAAGCAATACATACAACTTGGCTTTCTCCTACTCTTGGCAATAGCTATCTCTCGGTTCATTCTTCTCTCTTCGCCTCTCTCACACAGAAGACGATCGGACGAGAGCAAGAACACCAAGCTTCGCTCAAGAGCTGGATTAACAGAGTCTTTTTACACTCATTGTACTTAGATTCTCACATTAATACTTGTATCTACGAATATTTGTATTAATAACATCTCGCGAGAGCATTCAAGCCCGGGCCTAACAAACCCGGCAAATCTTTTGTTATTCACACCCTCTCGGAAGTGCTCCCGCAACCTTGTTTGTTGTTCGTCCATTCCAGCAGTATTTAATCTTCGGATAAATATTTCGGGCAACAACAATTGGCGCTAGAGGAAGGACATCTAACCCTCAATTTTTATTCCTACCGTCTCGAAGAACACTCACTGTTCTCCAGGGCATATACCTGAAGAAACACTCACTGTTCTTCAGAGAAAGCTTTCAGAATCATGTCTTCCGCCTCCACGTCGAAGAAAGCCGCTGGCTAGCCCGCCAGACGCCTCTTTCCATCTCAGTCCGAGCCGCAGCCGATGGTGGAAGGTAGCCGCCGCGGTCCGAGACGCTCGATCCCGCCCCTGGACGGCGGTCTAAGCCTCTCGCTCGATCAGCTCCGAACCGCGGAACAGATCGACGAGGCCATGGCTGTCCTACAGGAGCGATGGAGTGCTCTCGACGCGCCTCCCGCTATCACCCCCTCGGCCATCCGCCGCAAGACCAAGCGGAAGTTCAAGGCGCACGCTGCGATTGCCGAGGCTCTCATCCGCAAGGAGAGGCGCCGCCACCGGGCACCTCTGCTGATCGCACGGCGCGATCCGTCTTGGCGACCGGGGCAGTTCGGCCCCAGCTACGAGACGACGGAGCTCGAGTCCGTCACCAGGAGTTCGGCCTATCCGACTCCTGCAAGGCGCCCACCTTTCCGGCTCCTCGCCAAATAGCCTAGGTCGGCAGCAGCGGAGTCAGGAGATCGGTACACGATCGCCTCGGCTCCCGCTCCCAAAGCCGATCCGCAAGCGGCCGAGCCACGACGATGGCCGCAATGCAACGCCAGCTCGACGACGTGAAGGCGCTCCTGGAATCCGGGGCAGGCGCCAAGAAGATGATCGCTGAGCCGAGAGAGCCGCTCGTGGTCCACATCGAGCTCGCCCCCGTGCAGCACAAGATCGCTCCTCCTCAAACACCCTTGTACGTGGGGCGATCGGACCCCGAAACACACCTGAGAAAGTTCAATATCTACATGACCGGGTGTGGGGCATCTGACGCGACTAGGTGCCGAATGTTCCCTATGACGCTGGACGACCTCGCCTACAGGTGGTACGCCTCATTGCCGCCTCGGTCCATCGGCTCCTTTAACCAACTGGCGAACGTCTTCACAGCGTACTTCGCCGCCAAGGTCGCTCGACCGGAAGGTCCCCTTCGCATGATGCAAATCAGGCAGGGAGAAAAAGAGTCTGACTCAGACTACATCGACTGGGTAGACGAGATCATCCTCAATGGCAAACCCATAAGCGATGAGATCGCCCTCTACACGGTCCTAGGAGGATTCTATGGTCTTTCGCCTATGTTCAGGCATCTTACGAAGGACCAACCCTCGACCTACGCGATCTTCCGAGCTAAGGCCGCAGGCTTTCTGGCCAGGCAAAGGTTTCTCCTCAGTCTATGAGCAGCGCGATCGGCGCCCGAAGACGATCGCCAGTCTCCCCAGCCCGATCGCCGATATCAACTTATGAATAATGCGATCGGCAGCCGAGCGACGATCACCAGTCTTCCAGCCCGATCGCCGATCTCAAGCAACATCACCAAACCCGAAGGACTTGTTCGCCATCGATAGTTCACCATCTAACATGATGGACTAAGGCACGAGATCGCCTCCACCGCACATCATAAAGCGATGGTCCTGGTAGTCGATGGAACCGGCTGCTTCGGCCATGCAAGGTCCCTTTGGGCTAAGATCGCCCGCCCTTCATTTAAATACGAGGCCGGCGTAGTCTGAGGGCCCTCCAAAACTAATCAGTGGATACGATTGCCCGCCCTCAAAGGATCATCATCTAACATGGTGAACCCAGACAATGCGACGCGTCACTACCCCCGTCTCAACGTACACCGTCGAGGTTTGCCATCCTCATGGCGGGCCGAGGTGGAAGCAGAGCTAACAAGCCGCGGACGTAGAGTTGAATCATCCGACACTGCCCCGCGCAAGGACTCCTCTAGACCAAGACCGCACGCCCTTCGTTTAAATACGAGGCGAGACGCAGCCTAACTGAGGACCCTCACAGTAAAATGAGTCACGAGACACTCAATGTCTTCGCGCACAAGACACGGTCATGGAGTCGGTCCATCGAACTCTGCGACTGTGCTCGCTTCCTCAAACGACGAAACCATCAAGTTTCTAAGGGGGATCGGCCAATGTTGTTTTTTGCAGGTACAAGACCGAAAGATAGCTAGCCAATCGACCAGATCGCCCAAAGTCCGAATCCAAAGTCAGCTCAACGGTTCGCCCGTCCTCATCCTACACGATCGCCAGCAAGAACCACCTCACCCCATGTCTTCAACATCGGAGCAAAGCTGGGGGGTAATTGTTGTGTCAAGAATTATACTCTCCGACCGGCGATCGCCTCGGAGATCGGGCGACCTAGCCATTGCCGAGCCTAAGGCGAATCGACTGACCGACTGTGCAACCTAGCCTTAGCCCGGCAGCCAAGATAGATGATAAGTGTCAGTTTTATACACTTATCCATGATTTGTATCGATAAATTTCACCCATAATTGAGCTAGTCTACTCGTTTCTTGCTTTTAATTAATTAATTTTTAATAATTTTATTTTTATCGGGTAAAGATGTAAATCTAGTCTTAATCGGATTGAATTACTGATTTACTCAAGAAATAACATGTTTATAAAATATTCTCTTTGTTGAATTTTTATGTATTCATGTTGTAGGGCTTTCCGAGACAAGTTCATCAGTCTTTTCGGATTCAAAATCTGAGTTATATATCAAAAGTTATCATCTGAAGAAGATTTGGGGCGAAAACGCAAAAGTCAGAAATTTCTGGGCTGAAAATGAAGTCTGAAACTCCATACGGGCGTAACATCATAACATACGGGCGTAACTCACAAATCCAGAAAAACGTAGCCATGTTACGGCCGTAACTACTCAATGTTACGGCCGTAAGTCATCCAAGTTACGGCCGTAACTCCTCAATGTTACGGCCGTAACTCTTGGCAGATTTTTGATCATTGTATAATTTTTTATACTTTTGGTCTATTATTGAGGGAATGGCTGGCATTGATCCGATCTATTGTAATAATGCTGGAATTTTAGAGCTATTAGATGACTTTAGGTGTATAAATAGACCCCTTAGATCCATCATCATAAATCATTCATCTTATAATTTTCCATTTTGTTATAAACTTTTCTTTTTGTGTGAAGAACACACTTGTGTTCTTGAGTGATATTTGTAAGTATGGTATAGCATATGTTGTTCAGAGAGTTTATTGTTTCTATCTCCTTTATCTACTAAGGGAGTTAGGATCAATTCTTTCTCTTGATTCAACTAATAATGACCACCAAAGCTTGTAATATGTGTAATAAACCCTTCATGGGCTAAGTAACCTTTAGTTGGGATTATAAACAAGGTTAGTCATGTTATTTATGTTTGTATAAAAGATCTATTGTGAATTACTTATTATTGTGTGTGATTTTCATTGTTTTAACAATCTTTATTTATTTGGCCAATAAATGACGATATTTATGGTCTTCATATGTTTCGAAAGAAAATATGTTTGATTAGATCAAATGATCTTCACTCTAAGTTGTTCTAGGGGATAGAAATATACCCCTAGTCCTTAGATGATTCTTTGAGTTATTTTCATAAATCCTAATGTTATGTATTGAAGCCAATCAACATAGAAATATAGTGGATTGATTCAATATGTAAGGGGCGTTTTATAGTTCGAAAGAGAAACCTTCTTTTTAAGGAAAATCGAATCTACACAACATAATAAGTAAATTCATTTTATGATCTCCTATACATCTTTTATAACTAATGACGAAATAAGTTTGTAATCCCAACTATTTCATTTTATCGTTTATCAATCTATTATTATTACTATATTTTTATTTCCTTATAAGTTTAGAACTATTATTGCATTATCTTTGCAATTATTAAACCAAACTTTTTAATTGTGTGTTTGACTCATCTTAGTATCTATAAAAATAGACTAATAGTGTATAATTCAAATTATAACCAAACTTCCTTGTGGGATCGATAAACCGGACTCAAAAAGTCCACTTTACTACTTGATACGATATCGTGCACTTGCGATAGTTACACTAAAAACGTATCAATAGATCGGCCGACCAAAGGTCCCAGGACAAGTCCCGGTGCCGAACGATCGACATCTAAGACGATCGTCTCTCGGTACTTGGCGATCGACTCCTGGCGACCGACTGGCAGATGATCATCTCTCGGCGCTTGCCGACCGGCCCTTAGTAACCGACCGATGCCGACCCTCAGTGACTGGCCGATGCCGACCTCTGGTGACCGGCTAAAGACAACCGCCTCATGCAGCTCGAAGCCGATAGTCATCCAGTCGGTAAAGGCCGAGCCTCAGGACAGACCCCACGTGCAGTGCCGAGACAAGATCCGTATATCACGGATCGTTGACCACAGCCTGTCAGCATCTTCCCACCAGCCGACAGGCCCGCCGAAAGGTGTCAGTAGGACCGTATGTGACAGTGACTCCGGACGCGTGCTGGCTCCTCATTGGACCGCACAGCTGGCTGCCATCAGCTGCCTTAGACTTTAGGCCGACAACCCGTGTGACTTAAGGACGATCGCCCCATTATTATATTGGCCGGCAGACGATCGCCCCATTATTATATTGGCTGGAAGGCGATCGCCCGCAAGAAGAAAAGGCTCCTCAGCCCCTATAAATAGAGGGCAGCCTGCACTTGTCCAAGGGACCGAAATTCTTCAGCACTCTCTGTCTCCCGCGATTTCAGCACACAATACAGAAGCAATACTTACAACTTGGCTTTCTCCTACTCTTGGCAACAGCTATCTCTCGGTTCATTCTTCTCTCTCCACCTCTCTCACACATAAGACGATCGGCCGAGAGCAAGAACACAAAGCTTCGCTCAAGAGCTGGATTAACAGAGTCTTTTTACACTCATTGTACTTAGATTCTCACATTAATACTTGTATCCACGAATATTTGTATTAATAACATCTCGCGAGATCATTCAAGCTCGGGCCTAACAAACCCGGCAAATCTTGTGTTATTCACACCCTCTCGGAAGTGCTCCCGCAACCTTGTTTGTTGTTCGTCCATTCCAGCAGTATTTAATCTTCGCATAAATATTTCGGGCAACAACACACTACAAAGATCAAGATTATTCCTCAAGGCTTGAAAATAGAAGGAGTTGTTGTACTCTTTTTCCTTCGATCAAGTTTTTCTCATTGGGTTTTCTTGACAAGGTTTTAATGAGGCAACATGTGGATACTCCACAATGAATGATATACATGACAGATTCACTTAGTTTTTGTCCCACGAGGTTTTACTGAGACGGCACAAGAATACTCATACAAGAACTATCGAGATAAGGGGGAGCAAATTTACGAGATTACAGATTGCTGAAGTTTTTATCCAACAGAGCTTTCCTACCAACATTATGATGCAACTGTAATACCCGGTGGTAATTCAGTCATTATCATTCAGTAATTTCATTCGGTTATTGTCACTATGTAATTTTTCACTTGTTAATAATCATTCATCCGTGTTCACCGTTCGGTATAACTTCGAGTTGTGTATCGATATTGTTCATTTTTTTTTTCAGCCTTACTCGGGAATCGAGACAAGAGTATTATCTTGATCGTGGTAATCGATTCATTAGTCGTTGTTGACGTTGGAGTTCATGTCATTTCAAATTTTCTCATTGTTCAAATTGTGTTTTGTTGGGCGAACCCTTGTAATTATTGCTTGGAACCACCGTTTTGGGGTTTCCGTACTTCTATTTCGTGTTATTGTTTCCCAAATATTGGTTCCTATTGCTTTTATTCTCTTCCCGGATCATTTTCATCATTTTAGGACCCAAGGGGGGTGTGGGCCGCGGCACAAGGAGTGTGCGCCGCGGCACACACATTTTTCAGTTTTGGCCGAGCAGCCTGTACCGGGGGCCGCGACACATGCCGGCAGGGCCGCTTCACACTGCCACGGCACATTCGTCCGGGCCGCGGCACACTCATGTTTCAACTTTCGGCCAACCCGTCTGTACCATGGGCCGCGGCTCATGCCGACAGGGCCGCGGCACACTGCCGCGGCACACTCATCCGGGCCGCGGCACGCTGCCGATCACTGGGGGCAGTTTTGGCCCTGTGCCGCGGCACACTTCGGTCGGGCCGCGGCACACAGTGCAGTCAGCACTATAATTTGCGATTTTTGCGTGGATCAACTCATTTCTTCCCATTTCTTCACTTTGGTTCGAGAGAGAGGGTTTGTGGGAGAGAATCTTCATCATCAATCACTTGAGTATTCATCTTTCATCATTTTCATTCGGTTGTGAAGCTCGTATTGTGGATCTAACGCGATTTCATCGGATTAAAGTACTTGGATCTTCAAACGTAATATTCATCAAACCTCTTGGATTTCGATTTTGTATTGAGATATAATGTTTTGGATGTTAAGATCATGTTGTATGAAGTGATATACGCATGATTATGGATATGTTTGATTATTCATTGGATTAGTGAAGGATTATTCAAGAACATTTTGAATATTGTGTTGGATTTGGGGGTTTTCGATTAATAGTTGAAATCACGATTTTGGATATTCATGATGGATTATTGATTGTATTGAAGATGTTTTGTTGGTTTGAAAAACTTCTTGGGGAGTTTATGTTGGTATTATTGAGGTTTTGTTTTAAACAATCGAAGTTTGGCCACAAAGTGTTCGATATAATGCCCCAATGAACTTGGTTTAATCGTATCTACGTTTTGAGTTCGTTATATTCGTGTTTGATTCGTATATTGAACGGATTGTTGGTAATTGTATTATTCAAGGTTGTTCGAGCGACCGATATCTCAATTAGGACGTTGTTCATGGAAGGATAATTATCACCGGTGTTGAGTAAGTTAATTCTTACTCAGTTAAACCATTTCAAAACTTGTAATTGTCACTTAATTACTTCATTCACGAGAGACGATGGTTCCAATCATTTCATTGTGCTGTCATTCATTTCACCATCATTTCATCTTGGTGAGTCATTATTCATTGTCGATGTCACTTTTGTTATATCGTGGCATTCCGGGTCATTCTGGCGTGCCTGTTGGTATGTGTAGGATTTTCATGTCAGGCACATTTAAGTCGTGTGTTGGTTGGTGGCCTCACATTGGACTGTGCACACGAGTTGATGGCTTCGTGAGACTGATTAGGTACAAGACCACACGTGTATTCGATAGATACTCGTTGGTGGCTTGTGCACGGACACATTTCCATCCCGGACATAGTGTGGCGCCATTCCTTTGAGCCGTACTGTTAGTTGATTCATATAGCATGTTTGATTGCGTATGTTTCGACAGGATATTTCATAAATAAAGATAACTCCTGATTGTGTATTTTCAACTCTTGAGGATTGTTGTTCTGTGTACCTGACCCCGTTTGGGGATTTTGTTTTCAGGTCATGGCAAGGCAAAAGCACGGGAATAGCATGTTGATGGCGAGGAGTCCCAGTGATACTAGTAGGGGGCCCCAATCCTTTCAGTCATTCCTATTGTTGTCATTATTTTCCACTGCAGATTTTCATTTGGTTACTCCGTTTTATTCAGTGTTGTGTATTTTATCTTCATATAAAATATACTAGTATTCGGTATTGTCTTGGTGTTTTGTACTTAAACTCCTCATCGGAGTAATTATTGTTGTAATGTGGTTCGGTACTACATTTACCCTGTATAATTCATTTATTTTCATTCGCCTAGTGGGTCCCAGTCGGGGGTCCACGGCACTGTAATATTCGCCTAGTTTGGGGTGTTACAGAGTTGGTATCGGAGCGTGGTTTTGAATACTACCTTCCGAGTCATGTCTCATTTGAAATCATCGTCTTCGGACTAGTATCATTGGACTTTCGCATCACGTGTGACCTGTGTAAATGCCGAGCCAATCAGACCAAGAACTGTAAGATTTCTAACGCCATGGTATAATTTCTGGCAATAATCATTCATTCATAATTCACTAGTTAACAATCCTCAAACATCATTTTCATTTTAATCATGTTGATCATATTAACTCATTAATCACTCAATTCATTTCATTACTCAGTTGATGATCAGGACGATCATGTTAACTCATTAATCACTCAATTCATTTCATTACTTAGTTGTTGATCTGGAAGATCATATCATTAATCTTGTTAACTTGTTCAAAATACTCATTTCAAAAATTTCATCAGATAATCATGTCACCTTAGTTAATAATTCATGTAATCACTGTGTTAGACCGCATATGCTCATTTTCATTATTTCATGACGTAAATCATAATGCGGTACTCATACGAGATCTATGATTATCATGCGACCTTCCTACTTCAGTATGGAGAGATCTGTCAGGGGATGCACGGGGAGAGGCAGTGGTGCGGGCCGGAACCCGGGGAATAATCACTCACTGTCGGGAAACCATATCCGAGACTCCGCTCGATTGGAAGATGTTCGGGTTGATCCACTCACTTTTATGCAGGTCATGATGATCCATATGCAATTGCTTAATCATCATTGCGCCACTCTGGCCAAATTAATCGAGAGAACTCTTCCGTATGAGCCTGCTGTTAAGGAAATTGCTGAGCATCAACCTTTATCTGTCAGCAAGAAATCAACGAAGCGTAATCAGTCCGAAGGCAGTCAGTCAACCTTCAAGAAGCCTCGTGCGGGCCCTAACGTTTCTGAGCGACCTCCTACGGCGCCAAATCCTACGGGATCTCAGTCCCGAGCAGCTAACTCAGCCATCACCTGTTTCAATTGTGGAGAACCGGGTCATGTCAGCGCCAAGTGCCCGAGGCAGACTATCACGTGCCACAAATGCGGAATTGCGGGGCATAAGGCCCGTTTTTGCCGAAAGGACTCCAAGTCGGCTCCGGCGGTATTTCAGGCCCCGAAGCAATCAGCGATTCAGAATCAGACTGCTCTGTCAGTGTCGTTTAAGACGATGGAAGCAAATAAAGTCGGAGCTCATATTTATCAGACGGGAGCGTCCGGTTCGGGGGCCGGCAAGTCCCGGATTCATGTGATGAAGAGGATCGACGATCCGGTGGCCTGAATGATCTCAGGTATACTCGTAATTTTATTTCAACCTGTGTGTACCTTTTGATACTGGTGCACCGCATTCATTCATTTTCGAATCATGTTTGAATAGACTTAATTTGGATAGTCCTATTGCTTGTGGACCTCATACCATCGGTCTACCTGGTGATGGAAGAATTTTTGGAAATCATACCAAATTAAGCTTAATGACCGCGATTGGTTGGTGGACCTAATCGTGGTGGACTTACCTTAGGACGATGGCATTTGGTCACTATCATTTCAGTCATTGGAGCCGAGTGTGTATTTCAGGGAGGTAATCCCCGTTGTTCCAGGTGAATTATTAATATGAGGGAGACAGTGTAATTACTCAATCGAGGTGTTCAAGCATTCATTGTATCATTTTCATCGATTGGCCATTCTTAGGCAATCGAGGTGTTCAATCATTCATTGTATCCTTGTCATCGATTGGCCGTTCATAGGCAATCGAGAAATTCAATCATTTATTACCTCATTGTCACCGATTGGCCGTTCTTAGGCAATCGAGATATTCAATCATTCATTATATCATTGTCATCAATTGACCATTCTAAAGCAATTGAGTTGTTCAACCATTCGTAGTATCATTGTTATCATTTGACGATGTACTCCCAGACGAGCTACCTGTTTTACCTCCACAGAGAGATGCGGAATTCGCGATTGAGTTGGAGCCAGGTACGTCCCCGATATCGAAGGCACCGTACCGGATGGCCCCGACCGTAATGCAGGAGTTGAAGAATCAACTAGAGGAGTTGTACAAGAAAGATTATATCCGACCGAGTGCGTCCCCGTGGGGAGCACCAGTGTTGTTTATCAAGAAGAAGGATGGTTCATTTCGCTTGTGTATTGATTATAGGGAGTTCAACAGGGTGATAATCAAGGATAAGTATCCCTTACCCCGTATTGATGATCTCTTAGATCAACTTCAGGGAGCTTCAGTATTTTTCCAAGATCGACCTAAGGCCTGTATATCATCAATTGCGAATTCGAGAGTCGGACATCACAAGGGCAGCGTTTCGTGCACGCTTTGGTCATTATGAGTTTGTAGTTATGCCGTTCGGGCTAACTAATGCACCTACTGTATTCATGGAGTTAATGAATTAGATTTTCATCGACTTTTTGGATCAGTTGGTTGTTGTCTTCATCGATGACATTTTAATTTATTCTCGTGACCAAGAGGAACACGAGGTTCATCTTCATCAGGTTCTTGACGTGTTAAGACGAGAGCAACTTTATGAAAAGTTTTCCTAATGTGAGTTCTGGATGTCCGAAGTGACTTTTCTCGGACATGTAATTTCATCAGATGGAGTGCGTGTTGATCCTCAGAAGACGGAGGCTATCCAAGAATGGTTACCTCCGAAGAATGTTAAGGAAATCCGAAGCTTTCTCGGATTAGACGGTGATTATCAGTGGTTTGTGGAAGGATTTTCTAAAATCGCTCAATCAATGACGAAACTTTTGTGAAAGGATAAGAGATGCATGTGGTCCGACGTGTGTCAGCGGAGTTTTGAGGAACTCAAGAGCCGGTTAATTTCAGCACCTGTACTTTCCTTACCGCAAGGGACGGAAGGATTTGTGGTTTATAGTGATGCGTCCGGGCAGTGTCTCGGATGTGTACTCATGCAGAATGGAAAGGTTATTGCCTATGCTTCACGGCAATTGAGACCTTACGAGGTTAATTATCCGACCCAAGACCTGGAGCTAGCAGTCGTGGTGTTCGCTTTGAAAATCTGCGTCATTACCTTTATGGCGTTACTTGTCAGATATTCACCGATCATAAGAGTTTAAAGTATATATTTACTCAGAAGGAGTTAAATATGCGACAGAGACGGTGGTTGGAGCTAATCAAAGATTATGACATCGAGATTCTTTACCACCCGGGCAAGGCGAACGTTGTCGCCGACGCCTTGAGTCGTAAGTCCATTCAGGAGCAGATGCTTGCCCGTTTAACAGTTTAGAAAGAGCTTCAACAGGAATTCCTTAGACCCGAGATCGAGGTCTAGCTTCAGCGAGTGCAAGGGCAACTTTGCGTGTTATAGATTTCATCGCCACTTGAGGAGGCAATCAAAGAGAATCAGGGTTCAGACCCATCATTGTTATGCATCCGTGAGGATGTGGCTCAGGGGAAAGCCCCTGGATTCATGGTCCACGAGGATGGACTCTTGAGATTTAAAAATCGGTTGTGCGTACCGGCGAATGACGAGTTGAAAAACTCGATTTTGAGAGAAGCTCATGCTACCCCTTATTCTATTCATCCGGGGTCTAGCAAGATGTACAAGGACTTGAAACAAAATTACTGGTGGAGTAATATGAAGCGAGAAGTCGAAGAATTTGTTTCGAGATGCTTAACATATCAAGAAGTCAAGATAGAACATCAGCGACCGGCGGGTATGTTGAAACCGCTCCCTATTCCGGAGTGGAAATGGGAGGATATTTCAATAGACTTCATCACGAGTTTGCCGATGAGCATCGTGGCATGAATACAATCTGAGTGATTGTGGACCGCTTAACTAAATCAGCTCATTTCTTTGAGATTAAGGATACGTGGGGTCCCGAGAGACTTGCCCAGCTGCTCATCATAGAGATAGTGAGACTGCACGGTACTCCTAAAAGTATCGTTTCCGATTGTGACAGACGCTTTGTGTCCCATTTTTGGAAATCAGTTCATCGTGCTATGGGAACTCAGCTTAATCTCAGTACAACTTTTCATCCTCAGTCCGATGGACAATTAGAGAGGACTATTCAGACATTAGAGGACATGTTGAGGGCATGTGTCCTCGATTGGAAATACGATTGGGAAGCCCAAATACCATTGAGCGAGTTCACGTATAATAATAGTTGGCATGCTTCGATTAATATGGCACCTTACGAGGCCTTGTACGGTCGTCGTTGTCGATCTCCTTTGTGTTAGGATGACCTATACGAATCAATCGGCACTGAGCCCGATATGCTTATAGCCGCCCGTGAGAAGGTAGCTTTGATCAGGAGTCGTTTGTTGACCGCTCTGAGTCGACAGAAATCTTATGCAGACAATCGTCGTCGACCACTAGAGTTCGAGACGGGTGACCACGTTTTGGTCAAGGTATCCCCGAGTCGAGGTATTTTCCGTTTCGGAAAATGGGGGAAGTTGAGTCCAAGATTTATTGGACCATTTGTGATTTTGGAACGAGTAGGCGAGCTAGCTTATCGTTTGGCCTTACCTCCGGCGTAAGCCGAATTCATAATGTGTTTCACGTCTCTCAGCTACGGAAGTATATTGCCGACCCGAGTCACATACTTCAGTTTGACGAAATCGAGATCACGGATGATCATTCGTATAAGGAGCGTCTCATACGAGTCTTAGAGCGACGAATCAAACAGTTGAGGAATAAGACGATTCCTTTGGTTGAAATTCAGTGGTCTAGACACGGAGTCGAAGAGGCTACTTGGGAAACCGAGGATAGTAGGCGGGAGAGTTATCCCGAGTTGTTTGACCCTTAGTTTTGGGGACGAAACTCTTTTAAGGGGGGGTGTATGTAATACCCGGTTGTAATTCAGTCATTATCATTCAGTAATTTCATTCGGTTATTGTCACTATGTAATTTTTCACTTGTTAATAATCATTCATCCGTGTTCACCGTTCGGTATAACTTCGAGTTGTGTATCGATATTGTTCATTTTTTTTTCAACCTTAATCGGGAATCGAGACAAGAGTATTATCTTGATCGTGGTAATCGATTCATTAGTCGTTGTTGACGTTGGAGTTCATGTCATTTCAAATCTTCTCATTGTTCAAATTGTGTTTTGTTGGGCGAACCCTTGTAATCATTGCTTGGAACCACCGTTTTGGGGTTTCCGTACTTCCATTTCGTGTTATTATTTCCCAAATATTGGTTCCTATTGCTTTAATTCTCTTCCCTGATCATTTTTCATCATTTTAGGACCAAAGGGGGGTGTGGGCCGCGGCACAAGGAGTGTGCGCCGCGGCACACACATTTTTCAGTTTTGGCCGAGCAGCCTGTACCATGGGCCGCGGCACATGCCGGCAGGGCCGCGGCACACTGCCGAGTCACTGCCGCGGCACATTCGTTCGGGCCGCGGCACACTCATGTTTCAACTCTCGGCCAACCCATCTGTACCATGGGCCGCGACACAAGGAGTGTGCGCCGCAGCACACACATTTTTCAGTTTTGGCCGAGCAGCCTGTACCATGGGCCGCGGCACATGCCGGCAGGGCCGCGGCACACTGCCGAGTCACTGCCGCGGCACATTCGTTCAGGCCGCGGCACACTCATGTTTCAACTTTCGGCCAACCCGTCTGTACCATGGGCCGCGGCTCATGCCGACAGGGCCGTGGCACACTGCCGAGTCACTGCCGCGGCACACTCGTCCGGGCCGCGGCACGCTGCCGATCACTGGGGGCAGTTTTGGCCCTGTGCCGCGGCACACAGTGCAGTCAGCACTATAATTTGCGATTTTTGCGTGGATCAACTCATTTCTTCCCATTTCTTCACTTTGGTTCGAGAGAGAGGGTTTGTGGGAGAGAATCTTCATCATCAATCACTTGAGTATTCATCTTTCATCATTTTCATTCGGTTGTGAAGCTCGGATTGTGGATCTAACGTGATTTCATCGGATTAAAGTACTTGGATCTTCAAACGTAATATTCATCAAACCTCTTGGATTTCGATTTTGTATTGAGATATAATATTTTGGATGTTAAGATCATGTTGTATGAAGTGATATACGCATGATTATGGACATGTTTGATTATTCATTGGATTAGTGAAGGATTATTCAAGAACATTTTGAATATTGTGTTGGATTTGGGGGTTTTCGATTAATTGTTCTTGAAATCACGATTTTGGATATTCATGATGGATTATTGATCATATTGAAGATGTTTTGTTGGTTTGAAACACTTCTTGGGGAGTTGATGTTGGTATTATTGAGGTTTTGTTTTAAACAATCGAAGTTTGGCCACAAAGTGTTCGATATAATGACCCAATGAACTTGGTTTAATCGTATCGACGTTTTGAGTTCATTATATTCGTGTTTGATTCGTATATTGAATGGATTGTTGGTAATTGTATTATTCAAGGTTGTTCGAGCGACCGATATCTCAATTAGGACGTTGTTCGTGGAAGGATAATTGTCATCGGTGTTGAGTAAGTTAATTCTTACTCATATAAAAGGATATTCATTCCTTTCGTTGTTGTTCATTCATAATCATAATTTATTCATAAGGTACTAACCGTTTCAAAACTTGTAATTGTCACTTAATTACTTCATTCACGAGGAACGACGGTTCCAATCATTTCATTGAGCTGTCATTCATTTCACCATCATTTCATCTTGGTGAGTCATTATTCATTTTCGATGTTACTTTTGTTATATCATGGCATTCCGGGTCATACTGGCGTGCCGGTTGGTATGTGTAGGATTTTCATGTCAGGCACCTTTAAGTCGTGTGTTGGTTGGTGGCCTCACATTGGACTGTGCACACGAGTTGATGGCTTCGTGAGACTTATTAGGTACAAGACCATACGTGTATTCGATCGATACTCGTTGGTGGCTTGTGCACGGACACATTTCCATCCCGGACGTAGTGTGGCACCATTCCTTTGAGCCGTACTATTACTTGATTCATATAGCATGTTTGATTGTGTATGTTTCGATAGGATATTTCATAACTAAAGATAACTCCTGATTGTGTATTTTCAACTCTTGAGGATTGTTGTTCTGTGTAACTGACCCCGTTTGGGGATTTTGTTTTCAGGTCATGGCAAGGCAAAAGCACGGGAATAGCATGTTGACGGCGAGGAGCCCCAGTGATACTAGTAGGGGGGCCCAATCCTTTCAGTCATTCCTATTGTTGTCATTATTTTCCGCTGCAGATTTTCATTTGGTTACTCTGTTTCATTCCGTTTCATATTGTTCGGGTGTTTTGTACTTAAACTCCTCATCGGAGTAATTATTGTTGTAATGTGGTTCGGTACTACATTTACCCTGTATAATTCATTCATTTTCATTCGCCTAGTGGGTCCCAGTCGGGGGTCCACGGCACTGTAATATTCGCCTAGTTTGGGGTGTTACAGCAACATGATATGATTGCCACAAGCTCCAATACAAACAGTTTGAGAGTTTTTCTCCCATTGGGTTTTTCTTTAAACTAGTTCAGTAGATATTTATGTAAATAGTCATTCAAGGGGGAGTGTTATAATATAACATGAAAGTGACATTTCAATTACCCCTTTGTTTTTATATAGTGTGAATGACTATTATGCCCCTGATATAAATATGTAATTACGATTGTGCCATCTGAAGTTTTCCTATAAATAGGACTTCCGTTATTAATGAAAATCACACCTGAGAATCATTCTCTATTCTCTCTCTCTAAATTCTCTCTCTATAATATTCCGATTTCATAACAAGAATAAGTTAGTACTCTAATTTTATTTTATGCTTGATGATTAATTCAATTTAGCCTTTCCATTATTAATTCTCTAAGTTGTGGCTTATTGTATAATATTCGTTTAATTTTTATGCGTGTGCATGATAAAGCTGAGATTGAGAGAAGATAATTTATCATAAGAACAACACAAAATATGACATAGATGGATGCTTGATTTACCAAAAAAGGTAGAAGTTTATTAGGAAACAAAAATCTTTGGAACTTTATTAGGATTTATTTGCAAAATTTAGTCTAACTGATTGAGTCTTGTTCTTCAATTCATATTCAAGCTTGTTCGAGAGAAAGGTTTGGATATTCATGTGATTATGCCTATAAATGTTGTGAATTAAATATTAGTTGAATTGATTGGTCTCTTGCATTCATCCTTGAAATAGTTTATGAATACTTGCTCTTTTTGTTTTACTGTATTTTAATTTTAGATTAAATCAATCTCCACAATTCTGAAACTATTTAAATAAAGTCGAAAGTATCAAGACCATAATAGTATCAAAACCAACGAACATTAATCCTCGAGGAACAGAACCTTGGATCGCTTTTATATATAGTTACATTATGCAGTTGCAGTTTAGCAAATATAATTTAACGAACAAGTGTTTGACGCCGTTGCTGTGGATTATTTATTAGATAATCCTTTGAGATATTGTGGTAGATATTTAGATTTTAGTTTGAGCATTTTATTTTTATTGTTTACTTATTTTTTTTTAAATATTTTGTCCTAATTTGTATTTGGTGATTGCAGGTGGTGCATGAACACTAGATCCTCAAGGATTTACCATGAGCTTGAGGATACAGAGATCGAAGCAACTTATAGACAAAATAATGCATCAAGGAGAAGAGCGAAAATTGGCGATACCACACCTCACGCAAAGTTAACACAACAACTGCAACTTTAACAGCAGCAAATTGAGACGTTGGAACGCTTAATTAAGCAACAATGGCTCAAGCGAAAGAAAATGGGCAACTCATTCGGGACATATTTAGCCGAGTGTTAATTAAAATTATGGAATGGCCTATAGACCACTAATAGTGGCAAATAATTTTGAGCTTAGCCCTTCATGACCCGGATGGTGCAGCAAGAAACGCACACCTTGCCCAGTTTCTAAAGATATGAGAAACTGTCAAACTTAATGGTGTGCTGGACAATACATGGAAACTTCTCCTTTTCTGCTTCACATTGAGGGACAAGGCAAAACTTTGGGACAATTCTCTCCAAGCAACAATCAACACTTGGTACGAAATGGCCAAAAAATTTCACTTGAACTTTTTCCCTCCAAGTAAGATGCTTAAGTTGCAAATTGAGATCATGCAATTCAAGCAACTATATGGGGAGCCGTTCTTTGAAGCATGGGATCATTTTTGCCAACTTCTTCGAAAATGTCCCCAACAAGGGTTCTTCGATAAACACCAAATTTGTGAGTATTATAATGTTTTGTCTGCACACATGAAGTTGATGATTGATGCATCGGCTAGGAGAGCACTCATGGGACGAAGGACGCCTGACGCACTTCAAATTTTTGAGAAAATGGCCTCAAATTCATATCAATGTCCCGTTGTTAACACAATCTTGAAAAGGTGGCCGCAAAAAGTGATAGGGATCTTATAGCAGCTTTGGCGGCTCAAATGGGTGCACAAATCAATAAACTAGATAACACAGTGACCAATAAAATGTCACCCCCGTGATTTACGGAGATATTACAGCTCCGTAGATTCTTTTTGGAGAACCTACCAGACTTAGACCAAAATAAAACACATTAAACCACAACAAAATCGGAACATTCACGCATTTAAAACCAACTTCAACTTCAACATGACATACATCACAATACCGAACAACATATCGTCCCGTAGGATCACAACCAATACAACCGTTCACAACTAGAATAAAACAACATCATTAACCATCAACAATGACACAACATACAACACTGGACAATACCTGCGCGAGTACAAAACCAAAACACGACTTCGACCAGGACCATACGACCACCAACTCAAAATGATGCACGATATCAATGCTTCCCACCAAGCTCGTGTACGCCCTGTGCTGGCTCTCCCACTGGACCTGTACCTGAATACACAAAAGTATATCTACCCCAGAAGGGGTCATAAAGAAGCCGGTGCAAGTACAATGATTCTATAATATGTACAACAAGTGAATAATCAACATAAATCACAGAAATCACAGTGCCATCACAGAGATTCCGGAATACATCACAATCATCATCACAAAACATCAACGGGGGCTGTACAGATATTGTACCCCACGCGAGATACATACCTCTCCTCAGTGATTCCTCGTCAGGCCTCCGTGGTTGTACAAACCCAGCCAAGTGAACCGCAGAGGACCACTTGTTTTACTTGGCACACAACCACACGTCGCACTTTTGAAAACATCACTTTGGCACAAATCACATTTTCTCAAAAATCATATTTTCTCAAATCACGTTTTTCATATATTCACAAGAAGTACATTAAACACAATCAAAGTACTTGCCTCAATTCGAACGACACGGAAAACAACAAACGGATGAACGTACGGTCTGATTTCCTTCAAAAATTCGATCCTAACACATCGAAATACCGAATTAAACACAACACCATGGAAATGGAAGAATTCACCCTAAGCTTTACTCTTAGGGGCATTTAATCGAACACTACGAAGACAACATGGTTCGAGTTCAAACTATGGAGGAAAACCTGGGATTTAATCCATGAACTTCGTGGAAAAATGAAGGATCATGATTATAACATCATAATCCAACACAAATTAGAGCTGGGACGGATTGAAATTGAAGATTCAAGCGAAAACCCTAACATATGAAGAACTAGGGATTTGAAGTACATTTTACCTTGATTCGGACGGAACTCGAGTGGAGGATGATGTTAGACACGAATCAAACTTCCCAAGATGATGGTAAATGATGTTATGGATCAAAGTTCCCAAGATCTACCGAAGAATCATGAAGGGGGAGGAAAAGGAAGAAAATGCCGACATGACCCGTCACTCGGCCTTATATAGCCGAGTGTGTTACGTCCGTAACCGGCAGTGCCTTACGGCCGTAACAGGTCCCAACGGGCTACTGCCCAAAACACCTAGGCGCATTACGGCCGTTACTCGGCCAGACATTATGGTCGTAATGCTTGACACCTTACGGCCGTACTCGGCAGCTACATTACGGCCATACTCGACCTGCACCTTACGGCCATAACCGGCCTTCTCTTACGGTCGTAGCGAGTCCTGTCGAGGCTTCTGTCCATTTTGTGCGTGTGTGTTGCGGCCGTAATCGGCAGTGCCTTATGGCCGTAAAAGCCATTACGTCCGTGACTCGAAATGCCTTACGACAGTAACCTCTATGCTCCAAATCTTGCAGTCCGGCCAGACCGAACACCTCCGAAAATCAGAAAACTCGGCGATTAGCAACCAGGAACATTCCAAATATCAATTCATCAATACACTCGTCTCCAGATAATCCACATTACAACAATATACAACCAAAATAACATACGTAAAATACACGGATATTACACCCTTACCCCCTAAAAAGAAGTTTCGTCCCGAAACTTAATATTTGAAAAAAGTTCAGGGTATCGGGAACACATACTCTCTTCGGTTTCCCACGTGGCTTCCTCAATTCCATGTTTAGACCATTGGACCTTTACTAATGGAATCGCTTTCCATCGCAATTGTTTCACTCACCGCTCCAATATGGTTACCGGTTGCTCTTCATACGAAACATCATCATTAACTTCAATCTCTTGATAATCAATAATATGACTGGGATTGGGAATATACTTACGTAGTTGCGAAACATGGATGCATTATGAACATGACTAACATCAGAGGTAACGCTAGTCGATAAGCTACATCACCTACCTTGTCTAAGATCTCGAAGGGACCAATATAACGAGGACTAAGCTTCCCCTTCTTACCAAACCGAAGAACTTCACGAGTCGGTGATACTTTTAACAACATATGATCTCCTCTCTGAAACTCTAGCGATCGAAGTCGAACATCGGCGTAGGAATTTTGTCGACTCTGGGCGGTCAAAAACCTTTGTCGAATAACCGCGACCTTCTCCCGTGTTTGAATCATCAAGTCCGGTTCCACTCCAAGTAACTCTTATGGTTCGTCCCAACAAATTGGCGATCTACACCGTCTCCCATATAATGCTTCAAATTGAGCCATCCCTATCGAACTATGCCAACAGTTATTATACCCAAATTCGATCAATGATAAATGAATCTCCCAATCTTCTTTCTAATCCAACGCACAAGCACTCAACATGTCTTCCAACATTTGTATTGTTCTCTCCGATTGTCTATGCATCTGAGGATGATGAGCAGTGCTAAAATTCAGTTCGGTATCGAGTGCTCGATGTACTGCCTGCCAGAAATATGACACAAAACGACCATCGCGATCCAAAACAATACTCTATGTGGTACCATGGAGTCTTACAATTTCTATAATGAACAAACGAGCTAACCTCTCTGGTCCACACGTATCTCTAATGCCCAAAAAATGTGCGGATTTGGTTAACCGATCAATGATTACCCAAACCATATTCATTCTGATTTGTGTCCTTGGCATTCGCACAATAAAATCCATCGCGATGTCTTCCCACTTCCATTCTGGAATTGGTAACGGTTGCAACTTCCCGGCAGGTCTTTGATGCTCATCTTTAACCTGCTGACAATTCAAGCATTTTGACACGAACTCCGTTACATCCTTCTTCATGTTCGTCCACTAAAAAATTTTCCTTCAAGTCTTTATACATTTTACTCGTACCCAGATAAATCGAGTATGGTGTAGAATGTGCTTCATTCAAAATCACTTGCTTGAGATCATCCCGCTTAGGTACACAAGTTCTACCTCGAAATCAAAGAACTCCATCTTCATCGATTAAGAATCCAAGAGCCTTTCCTTTAGTAACGTCTTCCCGAAGCTGCATAAATAAGAGATCGTCTAACTGTTTGGACTTAATATCTTCCATCACGGAGGACGTAATCTCAAGCAAACATAATTGTCCTTGAGATCTTCGAGGCCAAACTTCAATTTCCAACTCGATCAACTCTCGTCTGAGCTTCGGTTGAAAGGTAAGTAATTCTAATTTTTGCAACACGACTGACTTGCGGCTCAAGGCATCGGCAACGTCATTCGCTTTACCTGGATGGTAAAGAATGTCAAGATCATAATCTTTAAGCAACTCCAACCATCGCCGCTGATGCATATTAAGCTCCTTCTACGTGAATATATATACTTCAAGCTTTTATGATCCGTATACACTCGACAAGAAGAACTATATAAATAATGCCTCCAAATTTTTAACACAAACACCACAGTAGCTAACTCAAGGTCATGGGTGGGATAATTCATCTCGTATGGCTTAACTGTTGAGATACATAAGCCACTACTCTCTCGTTTTGCATCAATACACATCTCAATCCTTTTTTAAAAGCATCACTATATATAACGAAACCTTCCGTTCCTTGTGGTAGGGCTAGGATCGGAGACGTAGTCAGCCTCTTCTTCAACTCATCAAAACTCTTATGACACTCATCACTCCACTCAAACTTCTGAGTTTTCTGCAATAGCTGAGTGAGTGGTCGAGCAATTTTCGAGAAACCTTCGACAAATTGACGATAATGACCGGCTAATCCCAGAAAATTCCGAACTTCCTTAACATTATAGGGAGGCTCCCAAGCTAAGACTACTTCAACCTTTTGAGGGTCTACCCGAATACCTTCGACCGATACAATAATCCCAAGAAAAGCAATTTCTTTCATCTAGAATTCACACTTGGAAAATCTAGCATAAAGCTTATCAGCCCTCAAAATACTCAACACAGTTCTCAAGTGCTCGGCATGGTCTGTCTCGTTCTTGGAATATTCCCTCGAATGCAACTCATAGGATGATTGAGTGAGGGCATTGTACTTGTAATTATGTAAATCACTAATATTAGGCAATGGATATTTATTTATTTACTGGTAGTTACTGGCATTCCTAACTTGTAAATATACATATAGAAACTAGTCCGTGTATTTGAGAGCAAAACGTTCCACTCCTTATTGGATAAGAAGGTCGGCACTGGAAAGGTTTATAGCTCAAATACTTAATCGTTCGCAAGTCGATGAATCTTGATTGGGCATTAAGTTTATGTGAAGACTTGTATGATGTGTTCTTTGACATGGAGAGTGCCTGTCGAATGCTAATGGTTAGTGGGAGCACATGTTATAGGTATGCTAATTGGATTAGTATACTCGAACCGATTCACCCTCGATTCGTCACACGGATTTCACTCCGGGACATTCAATGACAGAATCGAAAGGTTGTGATAGGTATTCGTGAACCTTCGACTTGAGGATTTAGTAGGGATGTGCTTGTGACGTCAAGATTTTCATTAGAGTAGTTCGACCCTGTAAACTGGGAGGCGGGGGTCAACCTCGACGTGCATCTTGACGGGCAAGTAGCAGGTCCTACTGAATACCAAGATAGAATTCTTTCTCCCGTTAGTGAGCGGGTTATATGTCCTATGCGGTTATTGGCAGATGAGATCATAAGTCTTTGGCCAAAGCATTGGAGCTAGTTGTATTGGATACACGAGAGCTCGATGATCTCGATTTGCATTAACACATGCATAGAGTGAAGTACATATAGGTTTTGATTGACCGTTGTAACACCCCCGATATATTCAAGAATATTACAGCACCGTAAATCCTTTACATAAGAATTTACAAGGCTGAATAAATGAAAAGACAATGACAGATACCAAATTATGATATCACTGAAATAAAATACGACAGTTCTGGCTCAATACCGAAAATACAAATATCCAAATGAAGAATAATAATACATCACTGAAAATCCAAACATCACTCATTACGACGTACTCGAGTGCTTATTAAAATAACCAACAATGGACAATAAACCCAGCCGGAACATCATTCTGTACCCTCGTCGTCATGCAGCTCCAGTGGTTGTTTCCCCGCTCTCCTGGATCCTGAACATAAACAAATGTTCACCCCCGAAGGGATTAGCACAACGATGCTAGTACAAGTACAATAATCATACAACAGTGATGTAATCAACAATCATCATGACAAGTTTCTCCAACGAGAAATAACAACACATATCACATCATAACAGTGTCAACATACTGATGGTATTCCAACGATCCAGCTCACACAGCTATAGATTCCCATGATGATCCTGTCGGACCAACGCATGGTGGAACTACCTGTCCAACGATCCAGCGCACACAGCTATAGATTCCCATGATGATTCCCGTCAGATCAACGCATGGTGGACATTTAATCACAACACATGTACATAATACAATCACAATATTACTGACATAATATAAACAATTTAAAGTACTTGTCTCGGTTTGATGACAAGAATAAAGCTTCCACGAATATCAAAACACTTGAAGGTTGTCCCCTTCGATCAATCACGTTGCTAAGCTCGAACCTTAACAAAAGAAATAATATAGAATTCATCTCAAGTCGTACAAACATCTAACAATCCAAATTACGGTCGAAAGTTCATAAAATGTAACCTGTCTGACTTGCTTAACGTACGTTACGTACCTTTGGTAGCGTACGTTAAGCCTACTTCGTTAGCGTACGCTAACTATATATTGACAGTTCCTCTCTGATTAGTCGACTTGACTTGTCTGATGATATAATGCACGTTACGTTCCAAGCGTAGCGTACGTTAACTATGCCCGATAGCGCATGCTAACTATAAAGCTTAGCATACGCTAAACATGTATGACAGTTTTTATCCTGGGCAGACGATTGTTTAAACTGTGATGAAGCTTATGAAATCTTCAATGATTAATGTACGTTATCTCCATACATATTACGTTCATCTTATGACGAATGTTCTCACGGATTCAAACAACTTCGAGATATAAAGATACGTATAATCATCACAACACCATATTCCATCTTGATTACAATTCTCAAGCGAAGTTTGGTGTTCTTAAGGTCGATGCACTAGATTCCAAATCATCATTACATCCTGATTTAACCATGAAGATGAACTAACAATTCCAACTTATGAGAAAGGATGCAAATCTCCTATGATTCTTTCCTAAGTCCATTTAACAAAAGTGATAACAACTTTACTTCTACGATCAATAAGGTAACGTCGTCAATATGGATAATCAATCTCAGAATATTTCTCTCATCATTCGAAGTGGTAAGATGCTAGTCATGATGTTTCCAACGATGATATCTTAAGTATAAACATTCCAACTTATAACCATGATGTTGTTTGGATAATTCACCAATGGAACTCAATATGTTGATAGCATAATCCTCATATCCTTAATAACACGAATCCAAGGTAGGAGATAGTATAAACATACCTTATGATGAAGAAAAGACTGAAATAATAGGTAGACTTCAACCCCGATTGCTTGTGTGTCACTTCAAAGTGAGTTTCTTCTTCAATGATCAAGTGTAAGTAATCTCCAATCTTCAATGATCATGTAAGGAGGGTTTATATGTGTTTAAGATAGGGAAGGCTCTCTGGACTTCCAAGGAACGAAAAAAAAGTGAAGGAAACGTAAACCAAATGAAATGAGGGTGCTGTCCCTTATATAAAGTTCCTGCACATTAGTTGATTAGCGCACGCTATCCTACTATCCTTAGCGCACGCTAATAAGTGTTGACTCCAAAACTGTCCAAGTTCGCCCGCGGGAATCTTATCCGGACCCATGTCTGGCTAGCGCATGTGCTAGCCGCCTACCTCAATAATTGACTGCCTAACGCACGCAATTCTTGAATCGTAGCATGCGCTAGTTTTAGCCGATAACGCACGTTAAGCTACGTTCTTAGCGTATGTTATCACGAGTTTTCATGAGAAAATTTGCATGTTGCTATACTCATGCACAAAGATACAAATGTGAGAAATATCATACTCCAATTATCGATATCACGATTCCGAATAATACATGGCTCAAATACAAATGAAATACTCAATAATGAATCTGGATATTACATACTCTCCTACTAAAAAGGAGTTTCGTCCCGAAACTCAAGACGAAATAACTCTGGATATCTGGACTTCATGCTATCTTCCGTTTCCCAAGTGGCTTCTTCCACTCCATGGCGTGACCACTGAACTTTGACCAAAGCGATTGGTTTGTTCCTCAACTTCTTAACTCGACTCTCGAGTATCCTGACCGGTCTTTCTTCAAACGTTCCATCCTGAGCGACTTCGATCTCGCCGAAATCAATGACATGACTAGGATCCGGTATATATCTCCATAACTAGGCTATGTCGAACACGTTATGAACATGGCTTAGTGACGGTGGTAATGCCAATCTGTATGCCAACTCTCCAACTCTCTCGAGGATCTCGAATGGTCCGATGTATCTTAGACTCAGCTTTCCTTTTCACCCAAAACGAAAGATTCCCCAAGTAGGAGAAACTTTTAAAAGTACGTGATCTCCAATACTGAACTCTAATGGACGACGACGTACATCTGCATAAGATTTTTGTCGACTTTGTGTAATCCCTGCAATTTCGGACTTCGGTAATTTTCTTTTTTTTGGCGGGAGTCCATGTTGATGACTCGCTCGTGACCGTTCCGTTATTCTGAGAATAATTAATTCTGCACTTTTGGACGTCCGAGTTCGTTTCGGTGTCGTTTTGTTGAATTCCATGTTCTTTAGCGGCTTTTTCGCACTTGAGTTCGATTCTTGCGAATCTCTTCCGAAACTGTTGTTTCGAGTTTCTTGTAAGTTCATTTAATGTTATTATTCATGTTGCGAGCTTTGTCTTGGTGTTTCGATCGTGTATCTTGTATTTCGGATGTTTTGGGCCGTTTTCGTAATTTCCCAAAGTTTGGGGTAATTACTTTCCATTGTCGAATTTTGAGTCTTCGGGTGGTCGGAATCGTGTGTTCTATTAGCGTTTGGATTCGTCTTTGCGAGTACTTCATAACCGTATATTCGATTCATATTCAGGTTCGGGTTTTGGGGTTATCCGGACCATCGGAGTTGACCACGGCCGAGTCATGGCCGGGTAGTCTGGGCCCAGGCCGGCACTGGCCGAGTTACGGCCGGTAGTGCTCGGCAGTTACGGCCGTAAGGCCAGTTACGTACGTAAGGCCTTGGCCTTTTACGTACGTAACACTACCTGCATTTTTGGGCAGTGTCTCGGCCATGGCCGGTTACGTACGTAAGCCCTTGGCCAGTTATGTACGTAACTCTGCCGGCAGGCAGCCTATTTAAGGCCCTGCAGACGGGTTTTTCATCATTTTCTTTACTCGTTTTCTTCCTTTCTGCAGCTGGAGGTGTGTTTATCATAGAGAGATGTTGTTGGACAATCAATCCATGAAGTTTTGGAGTTCATATCATCAATCATCCACCCTATAACATCCTTTGATCGAGCGAATCAGGTCAGAATTTCTAGAAATCTAGTTTTGGGGAATTTGGGTATTTTGGTTGATTTCGTCCGTTTAATCCGATTTAACTTAGGATTGTGATGGGTTTATGATTATTTAGATGTATTATATCATTTCCATTGTTATTCCATGGTTGGATCGTATCGATTCATTGTTTTGGTCGAGTTGTTGATCGACGCCTTGAACGTGTCCGGTAGAATGTCTTAGAGGGGTTTTCGGACGTTCTACGATTATTCTTCCCCGTATGATCGTTGATTTATTAATTATTTGATGTTAGGGTCGAGTTTCTTGCGAAGAAACCGTGTTGAACCCTTCCGTTCGTTGTCGTCTTCCTTTTCAATAGCATCGGGCGTTCCGAAGCTTCTCGGTTGAGCCGTGTTCGTCGGAATACTTGCGCGCCGATTTCGAGACAAGTACCTTATCCATACAATTCTTGTTTTAGGGATATGATAATTAGTGATCGTCTCTATGTGTTTGTTTGATCTTTTGATTTGAACTTTCAAAAGATTCGGTTTAGCCTCGTTAAGGGCTCACTTTCAAAACGCGTGTGTTTTTTGAATATTGTGCTCCGTGAGTGGTTAAGTGAACCATATGAATTCGCTTGTTGTTGTTATTATGCTTTGATAATATATTTAAATATATTATCTCTTTCGGTGCGTTGTGATTTGACAATTTTGTCGTGCTTTGCATTTGTTGCCTCTGGGTGAATTGTTTGGATATCCTTGGTGTGATATGTTATTTGTGCATGATTGTTTCGCTAGCCAGCTCGGGAGGGTCCGACGGGGCCTAGAGTGGGATTTGTGGCTTCGTCCTAGTCCTAGGCGACGTGTTGTGCTTGATTGTTTCGCTAGCCAGCTCGGGAGGGTCCGACGGGGCCTCGAGTGGGATTCGTGGCTTCGTCCCGATCCTAGGCAATGCGAGTGCGTGTGTATGTTTTGTGAATGTGTTTGCTCACCTCGGGAGGGTTCGACGGGCCACTGAGGGAGTCTAATGGTATAGCCCTGGATTCACGAGTGAAACTTCACGAGTGCGTGTGTATGTTTTGTGAATGTGTTTGTTCACATCGGGAGGGTTCGACGGGGCCACGGAGGGAGTCCAATGGTTTTGCCCTGAATTCACGAGTGAAACTTCACAGGTGCGTGTGTATTTTATGTCCGTCGAGGACGCGTGACGTTGGTTTTAACCTTGTGTATTGTTGTTGGTTTCAATTGTGAAAAACAAAACCTTTGGGCTGTGACCCCTGTTGATTTTGGAAAGATAGGGATTTGGTAATCCTAAATTGTTTTCTATTAAAACTCTCGATGGCATTTTAAACCGTTTTATAAATTGTTTCCCTTGATTTGTGATCTTTTGGTTTTGGAATGTTTTACCCAAACTCTTGCCTTGGGAAGTACTTTTCGTTACGTTTGGATCTTTGAGGATTCCTGGTTATTGTTATTCCTGGAATGTGAATTGTATGACTCGTATTTTGCACTTTGTTCTTACACTAGCAAAACAGTGGAGTTTTGCTAACCCCCGAGTATTCGGGGGGTGGATGTCTGTTTTTGCATTCAGGTTTTGGGAGAATAACATAGGGTCGGCACGAAGGATGATGAAAGATGATCGATACTAATCACATGAGGAACCGTACGTTGTTGTATTGGTTCAGTTGTATTTTATTTCCGCTGTAGTATATTTTTCCCCGTTGCACGGGAGCGTTATGTATTTCGACCCCTGCGTGGGCACGTATTGAGTTTTATGTATTTATTGAAAGACCAAATCGGTCTACTGAGTCTTTTTTAGCCTTAAAGGCATTGTTGAAATGTTCGACGTTGTTTACCAGCCTGGTAGATCCTTGAGGAAAGGGTCTACGGCGTGTAATATCCCTGAGTGGATTGGGTGTGTTACACTTTGGGCGGTCAACAGCCTTTCGCGAATCAAGGCTATCTTTTCTCGTGTCTGAACAATCAATTCCAGTTCCGTTCCGATCAAGTCTGATGAATCATCCCAACATAGGGGCGATCTGCATCTCCTCCCGTATAAGGCCTCAAACGGTGCCATCTTAATGGAAGCATGCCAGCTATTGTTGTAGGTGAATTCAATCAACGACAGATGAATTTCCCAATCATTTAACCAATCTAAGGCACAGGCCCTTAGTATGTCTTCCACCCTTTGAATAGTTCTCTCGGATTGTCCTTCTGTCTGCGGGTGATAAGTTGTGCTGAAGTTCAATTCGGTCCCAAAGGCCTTATGAACTGCTTTCCAAAAATGAGACACAAAACGGCCATCTCGATCAGAAATAATGGTCTTCGGCGTATCATGCAATCGAACTATTTCTGAAATAAATAGTCGTGCTAACCTCTCGGGTCCCCAAGTGTCCTTAATGCCTAGAAAATGAGCCGATTTGGTTAGACGATAAACTATCACCCAAATCATGTTCATTCCTATCTTGGTTCTCGGCATACTAGTGATAAAGTCCATCGATATGTCCTCCCACTTCCATTCAGGCATCGGGAGCGGCTTCAGCATTCCGGCAGGTCGTTGATGCTCGATTTTAACCTGCTGACAAGTCAAGCATTTCGAAACATAATCCGCTACATCTTTCTTCATGTTGCCCCACCAAAAATTCTGCTTCAAGTCCTTGTACATCTTACTGGTGCCCGGGTGGATAGAATAGGGCGAGCTGTGAGCTTCCTTCATAATCGTCTGTTTCAGAACATCGACATCGGGAACACAAAGTCGTTCTGAAATCTCAAAACTCCATCATCATGAATTACAAATCCGGGGGCCTTTACCTTGATCACTTCATTACGTAACCGAATCATCAGAGGGTCATCTGTTAGCTTAGATTTGATTTCTTCGGTTAACGATGAAGTTATTTTCATCACGCACAGTTGTCCTTGGATTCTTTGTAACCATACTTCAATTCCTTCTCGAATCATTTCTCATTGAATGCTAAGCTGGGAGTTCAGAGTCTCCAGCATCTGAATAGAAACAGGCTTGCGGCTAAGTGCATCGGCCACTACATTTGCTTTGCCTGGATGATAAAGAATCTCCAAGTCGTAGTCCTTAATAAGTTCCAGCCATCTTCTTTGCCGCATGTTCAACTCTTTCTGACTGAAGATGTATTTGAGACTGTTATGATCCGTGAAGATCTGACAGTGAGTCCCGTACAGATAATGTCTCCAGATTTTCAAAGCGAAAACTACTATTTCCAGCTCCAAATCATGTGTTGGGTAATTCACTTCATAAGGCTTCGGCTGTCGTGATGCATAAGCGATCACCTTATCGTTCTGCATCAATACGCATCCGAGTCCTTAGTTCGAAGCATCACTGTAAACTATAAATCCTCCAGTTCCCTATGGAAGTGTTAAAATCGGTGATGTCGTCAATCTCCTCTTCAATTCATCAAAGCTTTTCTGACACAACTCGTTCCACTCAAATTTTTGAGTTTTCTGCAGTAGTCGAGTAAGTGGGCGGGAAATTTTCGAAAACCCTTCCACGAACCGACGATAATACCCAGCAAGTCCTAAGAAACTCCGGACTTCTTTCACGTTCTGTGGAGGCTTCCAATCCATAACCTCTTCGATCTTTTGAGGATCTACTCAGACTCCTTCAGCTGATACCACATGGCCGAGGAACATCACTTCCTTTAGCCATAATTCACACTTAGAAAGTTTGGCGTACAATTGTTCATTTCTCAACAGGTCTAACACAATCCGTAAATGATGTGCATGCTCTTCTGGGCTCTTAGAATACACCAAAATGCCATCAATGAACACAACCACAAATTCATCCAAATACTGGATGAACACTCGATTCATCAATTGCATGAATAGAGCAGGTGCGTTAGTGAGACCAAACGGCATCACTACAAACTCATAGTGTCCGTAGTGAGTTCTGAATGCTGATTTCGGAACATCAGATTCCTTAATCCTCAGCCGATGATATCCTGATCACAGGTCGATTTTTGAAAAATTGTAACTGGTCAAATAAATCATCAATCCATGGCAACGGATACTTGTTCCTAATCGTCATCTTGTTCAGCTATCGATAGTCAATACACAGTCGAAGCGATCCATCCTTCTTCCGAACAAAAAGAACTGGTGCTCCCCAGGTCGAAACGCTTGGTTGGATATAGCCTTTGTCCAGTAACTCCTCAAGTTGCTTTTTCAGTTCGTACATCTCAGTAGGTGCCATACGATACGACACCTTAGAAATTGGTGTAGCTCCGGGTTCCAGCACGATGGTGAATTCTACATTCCGTCGTGGAGGTAGTCCAGGTAACTCATCAGGGAATACATCCGGAAATTCGTTCACAACAGGAACTGATGAAAGTTTCACAATTCCGTCTTCTTTCTTCATTGCATAGCACCAGTATCCCGTACAGCCTTGTTTCACCAATTTGACAGCTTTCATCGCCTTGATCATCTTTCCTAAGCTTCCTGGTTTCCATCCTTCAAACAGAATTTCGGAACCATCGTCAGCGATTAGCGAGATATTCCTCTTTCAGTAGTTTACAATAGATCCATATCTATTAAGCCAATCATCTCCGAGTATCAGGTAGTCTCCTTGCATTTCTATCATAATCAGATTTGAGAGCCACTCTCTGCCTCCAAATGATACAGGGAAATCTCTAGTTTCTAAGTTTCCAACAATCCTCTCTCTGCTCGGTAAACCCACAACATAAGGTTCACAATTATGAAAACCAGAAATATTCAAACGATTTACACAACACAAGGATATAAATGAATGCGTAGCTCCTGTATCGATTAAAATGCTAGCGGGTGGGAAAGGATTCGAGCATTACGATTGCGGCGACATCACGATTGTCTGTTCTCCTCATCTCGTACAGACGTGGGGGAAAAGATCCGGCACTCGTCGTACTCTTTCGGTCCCACTGTCCCCTGCCTCGTCCGCGGCCAAAATTCGGAGGCATCTGAACACTTTGCTGCGTCTGTTGGATACTGGCTTCTCTCTGAGCTGGCTGTGATGTACGGGTTCCATTGAACTTGGTGGCATCCTTGCAAAATGTCGCACGGTGCCCTTCCTGTCCGCAATCAAAACATGTAACTGGAGTACGCAAAGAATCACGCCAAAGGTGGCCTGGGCGACCACAGTTAAAGCAGTTCCTAGATGTATCAGTCGTGGGTGACACTGCTCCGAAATTCATTCCGCTCTTAGATGGGTGCGGAGGTTTCTTGAAAGAGTGAAAGGATGACTGGGCCTTGCGGGGCCCACTTCTCTTGTTCTCTATGAAACTACCAGAGACTTTCTGCTTCTTGGATTCTGCAAACTTTTCCATCGCTGCTTCTTTGATCTCATACGCCAATGCTTTATCCAGATATTGACAAAGAGTGGTACATTCAAAACCGGACATGTACCTCTGGATTTCTGGTTTCATCCTCATATCAAAATGGATCATCATTTCCGCATCCGTTCTGACCAGGTGTCGAACAAACTCCATCTGTTGGCTAAATATCTTAATCGTTTGGGATACTGGCTCATCTGATGGTTGTGCGGAGAAAAATTCCCGAACTCTGGCTTCTCTTACAGGACGAGGGTAGTACTGAGCTTCCATCATCAATTTAAATTATGTCTAGTCAGCATCATGATTTATAGGCCGAATGGCTTCCCACCACTCGGATGCTTCCCCTATCAGAAAGTACTGAGCAATAGAGGCTCTCCGGTCGTCTGGGCAATTAATTCCGGCAAAAATTCCTTCAACCAATGGTCCCATGTGGGAGTCTCAGAAAAGCCGTCGAATTTATGTGGTTTCATCTTTGCCACCTCTTGCAGCTATCGGTCGCCACGATTTCCCATGTCTGGGATACCTTGTTGTCGATCTCCCTATTGTAACCCTACTACCTCCTGCATTCGGTCCACGACCTGGGCGAACTGAGTCATCTGGTTCACCACCTGACGAAGGATTTCGGGCACAGCAGGTTCCGGTTCATTATTAATAGATCTCTGTGGTTCGCCTGAGCTGTGGCTGGCCTGATTAAAAGGAGAAGCTTCTCTTTCGGCATTCCTTCGTCCGCATCCGCGACCACGACCACGTCCACGTCCACCTCTCAACATACTATAAGCATAAATACTCAATATACAGGAAACAATATCGTTCTAAAGTTCGAGTATAAAGATATACAACATGTAAAGAACGAGATAGAGTTTAGGAACTTACAACCACCACTCGTATGAAGACGTAGGCAGTACAGTGATGTTATTCATGGCCGGTTACCTCAAAAGACATATATGACCCCTATTTTAACCCAATGGCCAAGATATCCATAATCTTAGCTCTGATACCATATTATGTAACACCCCCGATATATTCAGGAATATTACAGCACCGTAAATCCTTTACATAAGAATTTACAAGGCTTAATAAATGAAAAGACAATGACAGATACCAAATTATGAAATCAGTGAAATAAAATACGACAGTTCTGGCTCAATACCAAAAATACAAATATCCAAATGAAGAATAATAATACATCACTGAAAATCCAAACATCACTCATTACGACGTACTCGAGTAATTATTAAAATAATCATCAATGGACAATAAACCCGGCCGGAACATCACTCTGCACCCTCGTCGTCATGCAGCTCCAGTGGTTGTTTCACCGCTCTCTAGGATCCTGAACATAAACAAATGTTCACCCTCGAAGGGGTTAGCACAACTGTAACACTCCCGATATATTCAGGAATATTACAGCGCCGTAAATCCTTTACATAAGAATTTACAAGGCTAAAGAACTAAAAATACATTAACCGATACCAACGAATGAAAATAACGGAAATAAAGTACAAGAGTTTGACCAATACTGATAGTACGAATGTTCAACGTAAATGTATTAATACATCACCAAATCCAAATCATCATAAACGACTACGTACTCGAGTACTTATTGAAATAACCAACAAACAACATACATATAAACCCGGCCGGAACATCACTCTGCACCCTCGTCGTCATGCACCTCCTGTGGTTGTTTCCCCGCTCTTCTGGATCCTGAACATAAACAAAATGTTCACCCCCGAAGGGGTTAACACAACGATGCTAGTACAAGTACCACAACATGTTAATTAACATCTCACGCAAAATAATAATACGTAATTGACAAAATACCAACGAGTCTTCTCCTGTGAGAAACTCATAAATAACATACACAATTGATAATCACAACATGATATCATAACATACACATGGTAATTCCGACGATCCAGTTTTAACTGCCTAGAACCCACGATGATCCCGTGAGACCAACCCGTGGTGGAAAAACCCGTCCGATGATCTAGCACACGCTAGCATAGATCCCCCGATGATCCCGTCGGACCAACATGAGGTGGACATACAACAACGACATACATGCACGACAATATGTATAACATCAATACGTAAAACAAATAAGGTACTTACCTCGATTCGAAAACAAGAACAATACTTCCATGAAACGTAACACTCGAAGGTCGCCCCTTCAATCAATCACGTAACAATCTCGAACCTTAACAAAAGAAATAATATAGAATTTATCTCACGTCGTATGAATGTCTACCAATTCAATTTATGGCGGAAAGTTCATGAAACGCAATCTGCCTGAAATTCTTAGCGTACGCTAAGTATTCTGTGTAGCGTGCGTTAAGTCTGCTCGATAGCGCACACAAACAACAAAGCCTAGCGTACGCTAACTATGCATGGTCAGTACCTCACTGATCAGCCGACTAACTCGTCTGATGGATTAATGTACGTTACGTACCAAACTTAGCATACATTAACTCATGCTCGATAGCGCACGTTAATCTACATAGCTTAGCGTGCTCTAACTGTGCATGGCAGTTCACTACTGGGCAGTAGACTGAGCTCATCATGATCAAACTAATGAAATCTTCAGTGTTAATTCATGTTACCTCCATGAATATCATGTTCATACGGTTATGAATGATCTTACGGATAACAACAACTTCAGATTCAAGAATATGTATACTATTATAAAACCATATTCCATTTCGATTACAATTCTTCATGCGATAATTCGAAAGGCTTAACGGTCGATATCAACACTTTTATATCAATCAAAACTATCATTCTGTAGTTTGATTAACATTCCATCTATACAAGATAAATCCTTCCATGATCAATCCCTTAGATTCGTCTAACAGTAATGATGTTTAAGTCAAGTCCATGGTTGCTATGAAGACACCTAGTAGATTCGGATTACCAATGATAGAAGCTTCCTCTACTTGTTCATTGTAATAAGATTCGAATCATGATGTTCATAATCAAGGTACTTAAGGCATAATCATCTCAATATTCCAAACATGAAGTGGTTTGGATAATTCACCCACGAAACTCAATATTTTGCTAGCATGATCATCTTATTCTCCATAACACAAATCTAGAATTTGGAGATAGAATCAACATACCTTAATATGACGAAATCACTGAACCCCAAAGGTAGAATCTGACTCTGGTTGGTTATATGCCACTCCAAGGTGCTACTTCTCTTCAATGATCAATCACAAGAAGTATCCAATGTCCAATGATCAAGTGGATGTGTTATAAGTGTATCTAAGGAAGATGATATGCCCTTTGGTCTCTCAAAAACGAAAGATAAACGAAGGAAATGTGAACAAAATGGAGTGTTGGCCCATATATAAACGTTGTGTACATAAGCAGATTAGCGCACGCTACCATACATCCTTAGCAAGCGCTAATAAGAGTCGACTCCAAAACTGTCCAGGTTCATCTGCGGGAATCGTATCCGGTCCTACGTCTGGATGGCGCATGTATTAGCCGCCTAGCTCAATAATTGATTACCTAGCGCACGCAAGTCCTACATTCGTAGCGTGCGCTAATAGTAGCCGATAGCGTGCGTTAAGCTACATTCTTAGCATACGCTATCACGAGTTTGCATGAGAAAATTTGCATGATGATATACTTATGTACAAAGATACCAATGTGAGAAATAACATATTCCAATTATCGAGATCATAAATCCGAATAATACAGGGTTCGAATACAGATGAAATACACAATAATAAATCCGGATATTACAAACTCTCCTACTGAAAAGGAGTTTTGTCCCGAAACTCAAGACGAAAATAACTCTGGATATCTGGACTTCATATTATATTCCGTTTCCCATGTGGCTTCTTCCACTCCATAACGTGACCACTGAACTTTGACCAAAGCGATTGGTTTATTCCTCAACTGCTTAACTCGACTCTCGAGTATCTTGACCGGTCTTTCTTCAAATGTCCCATCCTGAGCGACTTCGATCTCCCCGAAATCAATGACATGACTAGGGTCCGGTATATATCTCCGTAACTGGGATACGTGGAACACGTTATGAACATGGCTCAACGACGGCGGCAATGCCAATCTGTATGCCAACTCTCCAACTCTCTCAAGGATCTCGAACGGTCCGATATATCTCGGACTCAGCTTTCCCCTTCTTCCAAAATGGAAGATTCCCCGAGTAGGAGAAACCTTTAAAAGTACGTGGTCTCCAGTACTGAACTCCAAAGGGCGACGGCGTACGTCTGCGTAAGATTTCTGGTGACTCTGGGCGGTCAACAGCCTTTCACGAATCAAGACTATCTTCTCTCAAGTCTGTACGATCAACTCTAGTTCTTTCCCGATTAAGTATGATGAATCGTCCCAACATAGGGGCGATCTACATCTCCTCCCGTATAATGCCTCAAACAGTGCCATCTTAATGGAAGCATGCCAACTATTGTTGTAGGTAAATTCAATCAACGATAGATGAACATCCCAATCAGTTGACCAATCTAAGGCACAAGCCCTCAGCATATCTTTCACCGTTTGAATAATCCTCTCGGATTGTCCATCAGTCTGCGGGTGATAATCTGTGCTGAAGTTCAATTCGGTCCCCAAGGCCTTATGAACTGCTTTCCAAAAGTGAGACACAAAACGGCCATCTCGATCAGAAATAATGGTCTTCGGTGTACCATGCAATCGAACTATCTCCGAAATAAATACTCGTGCCAACCTCTCTGGTCCCCACGTATCCTTAATGCCTAGAAAATGAGCTGATTTGGTTAAACGATCAACTATCACCCAAATCATGTTCATTCCTGTCTTGGTTCTCGGCATACTAGTAATAAAGTCCATCGATATGTCCCCCCACTTCCATTCAGGAATCGGGAGCGGCTTCAACCTCCCGGCAGGATGTTGATGCTCGATCTTAACCTGCTGACAAGTCAAGCATTTCGAAACATAGTCCACTACATCTTTCTTCATGTTGCCCCACCAGAAATTCTGCTTCAAGTCCTTATACATCTTACTGGTGCCTGGGTGGATAGAATAGGGTGAACTGTGAGCTTCCTACAGAATCGTCTGTTTCAGAACATTGGCATCGGGAATGCAGAGTCGGTTCTGAAATCTCAAAACTCCATTATCATGAATTACAAATCCGGGGGCTTTCCCCTTGATCACTTCATCACGTAACTGAATCATCAGAAGATCATCTGCCTGTCTAGATTTGATTTCTTCGGTTAATGATGAAGTTATTTCATGAGGATCTACTCGGACTCCTTCATCTGATACTACATGACCGAGGAACATTACTTCCTTTAGCCAGAATTCACACTTAGAGAGTTTGGCGTACAGTTGCTCGCTTCTCAAAAGTTCTAATACAATCCGCAAATGTTGTGCATGCTCTTTCGGGCTCTTAGAATACACCAGAATGTCATCAATGAACACGAACACAAATTTATCCAAATATTCGATGAACACTCGATTCATCAACTGCATGAATAGAGCAGGTGCATTAGTGAGACCAAACGGCATCACTACAAACTCATAGTGTCCGTAGCGAGTTCTGAACACTGATTTCGGAACATCAGATTCTTTAATCTTTAGCTAATGATACCCTGATCTCAGATCGATTTTAAAAAATATTGTTGCTCCTTGCAACTGATCAAACAGATCATCAATCCGTGGCAACGTATACTTGTTCTTAATCGTCTTCTTGTTCAGCTCTCGATAGTCAATACACAGTCGAAGCGATCCATCCTTCTTTCGGACAAAAAGAACTGGTGCTCCCCAGGGCGAAACGCTTGGCTAAATATATCCTTTGTCCAGTAACTCCTCCAGCTGCTTTTTCAGTTCATACATCTCAGTAGGTGCCATATGATACGGCGCCTTAGAAATTGGTGTAGCTCCGGGTTCTAACTCAATGGTAAATTCTACATCCCTTCGTGGAGGTAGTCCAGGTAACTCGTCAGGAAATACATCTGGAAATTCGTTCACAACAGGAATGGATGAAAGTTCCACAATTTTGTCTTCTTTCTTCATTGCATAACACTAGTATCCGGTACAGCCCTGTTTCAACAATTTGACAGCTTTCATCGCTTTGATCAACTTTCCTGAGCTTTCCGGTTTCCATCCCTCAAACAGTATTTCGGAACCATCATCAGCGATCAGTGAGATATTCCTCCTTCGGTAGTTTACAATAGCTCCATATCGATTAAGCCAATCGTCTCCGAGTATTAGATCGTCTCCTTGCATTTCTATTACAATCAGATTTGAGAGCCACTCTCTGCCTCCAAATGATACAGTGAAATCTCTAGTTTCTAAGTTTCCAACAATCCTCTCTCCACTCGGTAAACCAACAACATAAGGTTCACAATTATGAAAACCAGAAACATTCAAACGATTTACATAAGACAAGGATATAAAAGAATGCGTAGCTCCTGTATCGAATAAAACGCTAATTGGCTGGGAAAGGATCTGGACAGTACCTGATGCGATAGCAGCATCCTGATCGTCTGTTTTTCTCATCTTGTACAGATGTGGGGGAACAGCAGCACTCTATGTACCCTTTCGGTCCCACTGTCCTCTGCCTCGCCCGCGGCCAAAATTCTGAGGCATCTGAACACTTTGCTGCGTCTGTTGGATGCTGGCTTCCTTCTGGACTGGCTGTGGTGTACGGGCTCTAAAAGACTTTGCAGCCTCTTCATAGAACACCGCACAATGTCCCTCTCGACCACAATCAAAACAAGTCACGGCAGGTAGGGGGTAATTCCGTTGATAGTGCCCCGTCTGGGCACAGTTAAAGCATTTCCTGGTAACCTCAGTCATGGTTGATGCTGCTCCGAAGTTCTTTCCGCTCCTAACTAGGTGCGGAAGTTTCTTGAAAGAATGAAAAGATGACTGGGCCTTGCGGGGCCCGCTGCTCTTGTGCTCTGTAAAATTACCAGAGACTTTCTGCTTCTTGGATTCCGTAAATTTCTCCATAGCTGCTTCCTTGATCTCATATGCCAACGCCTTATCCTGGTATTGACGGAGTGTGGTACATTCAAAATCGGACATGTACCTTTGGATTTCTGGTTTCATCCTCATATCAAAATGGGTCATCATTTCTCCATCTGTTCTGACCAGATGTCGAACAAATGCCAGCTGCTGGTTAAACGTCTTAATTGCCTGAGATACTCGCACATCTAAAGGCTGAGCGGAGAAAAACTCCTGAACATTGGCTTCCCTCACAGAACGAGGGCAGTACTGAGCTTCCATCATCAATTTAAACTCTGTCCAATCAGCATCATGGTCTACAGGCCGGATGGCTTCCCACCATTCGGACGCTTCCCCTATCAGAAAGTATTGAGCGATAGAGGCTCTCCGATCGTCTGGGCAGTTAATTCCGGCAAAGATTTTCTCCAGTTCCTTCAACCAATGGTCCCAGGTGGGAGTCTCAGAAATACCGTCGAATTTAGGTGGTTGCATCTTCGCCACATCTTGCAGCCATCAGTCACCTCGATTTCCCATATCTGGGATCCCTTGCTGCCTATCTCCCTGCTGTAATCCCACTGCCACCTGCATTCAGTCCACGACCTGAGCGAACTGAGTCATCTGGTTCACCACCTGACGAAGGATTTCTGGTATAGCAGGTTCCGGTTCGTTATTGATAGATCTCTGTGGCTCGCCTGAGCTATGACTGGCCTGATTAGAAGGCGATGCTTTCCTTTCAGCATTCCTCCGTCCGCGTCCGCGACCGCGACCACGTCCATGTCCGCCTCTAAACATACTGTAAGCATAAATACTCAATATGCAGGAAACAATATCGTTCAAATGCTCAAGTACAAGGAAATATAACATGCAAAGGACGAGATAGAGTTTAGGAACTTACAACCACCTCCCGCACGAAGGCGTAGGCAGTACAGTGATGTTATTCGCGGCCGGTTACCTCAAAATACATATATGACCCCTTATTATAACCCAATGGCCAAGATATCCATAATCTTAGCTCCGATACCATATTCTGTAACACCCCCGATATATTCAGAAATATTACAGTGCCGTAAATCCTTTACATAAGAATTTACAAGGCTGAAGAACTAAAAATACATTAACCGATACCAACGAATGAAAATAACGGAAATAAAGTACAAGACTTTGACCAATACTGAAAGTACCAATGTTCAACGTAAATGTATTAATACATCACCAAATCCAAATCATCATAAACGACTACGTACTCGAGTACTTATTGAAATAACCAAAAAACAACAGACACATAAACCCGGCCGGAACATCACTCTGCACCCTCGTCGTCATGTAGCTCCAGTAGTTGTTTCCCCGCTCTTCTGGATCCTGAACATAAACAAAATGTTCACCCCCGAAGGGGTTAGCACAACGATGCTAGTACAAGTACCACAACATGTTATTCAACATCTCACGCAGAATAATAATACGTAATTGACAAAATACCAACGAGTCTTCTCCTGTGAGAAACTCATAAATAACATACACAACTGATAATCACAACATGATATAATAACATACACATGGTAATTCCGACGATCCAGCGTTCACTGCCTAGAACCCACAATGATCCCATCAGACCAACCCGTGGTGGAAAAACCCATCCGATGATCCAGCGCACGCTAGCATAGATCCCCCGATGATCCCGTCGGACCAACACGAGGTGGACATACAACAACGACATACATGCACGACAATATGTATAAAATCAATACATAAAATAAATAAGGTACTTGCCTCGATTCGAAGACAAGAACAATACTTCCACGAAACGTAACACTCGAAGGTCGCCCCTTCAATCAATCACGTAACAAGCTCTAACCTTAACAAAAGAAATAATATAGAATTTATCTTACGTCGTACGAATGTCTACCAATTCAATTTACGGCTGAAAGTTCATAAAACACAATCTGCCTGAAATTCTTAGCGTACGCTAAGTATTCTGTGTAGCGTGCGTTAAGTCTGCTCGATAGCGCACACAAACAACAAAGCCTAGCGTACGCTAACTATGCATGGTCAGTACCTCACTGATCAGCCGACTGACTCTTCTGATGGCCTAATGTACGTTACGTACCAAACTTAGCATACATTAACTCATGCTCGATAGCGCACGTTAATCTACATAGCTTAGTGTGCGCTAACTGTGCATGGCAGTTCACTACTGGGCAGTAGACTGATCTCATCATGATCAAACCAATGAAATCTTCAGTGTTAATTCATGTTACCTCCATGAATATCATGTTCATTCGGTTATGAATGATCTTACGGATAACAACAACTTCGAATTCAAGAATATGTATACTATTATAAAACCATATTCCATTTCGATTACAATTCTTCATGCGATAATTCGGAAGGCTTTAACGGTCGATATCAACACTTTTATATCAATCAAAACTATCATTCTGTAGTTTGATTAACATTCCATGATCAATCCCTTAGATTCGTCAAACAATAATGATGTTAAAGTCAAGTCCATGATTGCTATGTAGACACCTACTAGATTCAGATTACCAATGATAGAAGCTTCCTCTACTTGTTCATTGTAATAAGATTCGAATCATGATGTTCATAATCAAGGTACTTAAGGCATAATCATCTCAATATTCCAAACATGAAGTGGTTTGGATAATTCACCCAAGAAACTCAATATTTTGCTAGCATGATCATCTTATTCTCCATAACACGAATCTAGAGTTGGAGATAAAATCAACATACCTTAATATGACGAAATCACTGAACCCTAAAGGTAGAATATGACTCCGGTTGGTTATATGCCACTCCAAGGTGCTACTTCTCTTCAATGATCAATCACAAGAAGTATCCAATGTCCAATGATCAAGTGGATGTGTTATAAGTGTATCTAAGGAAGATGATATGCCCTCCGGTCTCTCAAAAATGAAAGATAAACAAAGGAAATGAGAACAAAATGGAGTACTGGCCCATATATAAACTTTCTGTACATAAGCAGATTAGCACACGCTACCATACATCCTTAGCGCGCGCTAATAAGAGTTGACTCCAAAACTATCCAGGTTCATCCGCGGGAATCTTATCCGGTCCTACGTCCGGCTGACGCATGTGTTAGCTGCCTAGCTCAATAATTGATTACCTAGCGCACGCAAGTCCTACATTTGTAGCGTGCGCAAGTAGTAGCCGATAGCATGTGTTAAGCTACATTCTTAGCGTACGCTATCACGAGTTTGCATGAGAAAATTTGCATGATGATATACTTATGTACAAAGATACCAATGTGAGAAATAACATATTCCAATTATCGAGATCATAAATACGAATAATACAGGGTTCGAATACAGATGAAATACACAATAATAAATCCAGATATTACAACAATGATGCTAGTACAAGTACAATAATCATACAACAGTGATGTAATCAACAATCATCATGACAAATTTCTCCAAAGAGAAATAAAAACAACACATATCACATCATAACAGTCTCAACATACTGATGGTATTCCAACGATCCAGCGCACACAGCTATAGATTCCCATGATGATCCAGTCGGACCAATGCATGGTGGAACTACCTGTCCAACGATCCAGCGCACACAGCTATAGATTCCCATGATGATTCCCGTCGGATCAACGCATGGTGGACATTTAATCAAAACACATGTACATAATACAATCACAATATTACTGACGTAATATAAACAATTTAAAGTACTTGCCTCGGTTTGATGACAAGAATAAACCTTCCACGAATATCAAAACACTCGAAGGTCGTCCCCTTCGATCAATCACGTTGCTAAGCTCGAACCTTAACAAATGAAATAATATAGAATTCATCTCAAGTCGTACGAACATCTAAAAATCCAAATTACGGTTGGAAGTTCATAAAATGTAACCTGTCTGACTTTCTTAACGTACGTTACGTACCTTTGGTAGCGTACGTTAAGCCTACTTCGTTAGCGTACGTAAATAACAAGGTCTTAGCGTATGCTAACTATGTATTGACAGTTCCTCTCTGATCAGTCGACTTGACTCGTCTGGTGATATAATGCACGTTACGTTCCAAGCGTAGCATACGTTGATTATGCCCGATAGCGCATGCTAATTATAAAGCTTATCGCACGCTAAACATGTATGACAGTTCTTATCCTGGGCAGACGATTGTTTAAACTGTGATGAAGCTTATAAAATCTTCAGTGATTAATGTACGTTATCTCCATACATATTACGTTCATCTTATGACGAATGTTCTCACGAATTCAAACACCTTCGAGATATAAAGATATGTATAATAATCACAACACCATATTCCATCTTGATTACAATTCTGGTGTTCTCAAGGTCGATGCACTAGATTCCAAATCATCATTACATCGTGATTTAACCATGAAGATGAACTAACAATTCCAACTTATGAGAAAGGATGCAAATCTCATATGATTCTTTCCTAAGTCCATTTAACAAAAGTGATAACAACTTTACTTCTACGATCAATACGGATAATCAATCTCAGAATATTTCTCTCATCATTCGACGTGGTAAGATGCTAGTCATGATGTTTCCAACGATGATATCTTAAGTATAAACATTCCAACTTATAACCATGATGTTGTTTGGATAATTCACCAGTGGAACTCAATATCTTGATAGCATAATCCTCATATCCTTCATAATACGAATCCAAGGTAGGAGATAGTATAAACATACCTTTTGATGAAGAAAACACTGAAATAATAGGTAGACTTCAACCCCGGTTGCTTGTGTGTCACTTCAAAGTGAGTTTCTTCTTCAATGATCAAGTGTAAGTAATCTCCAATCTTCAATGATCATGTAAGGAGGGTTTATTTGTGTTTAAGAAGCAGGGAAGGCTCTCTGGACTTCCAAGGAATGAAGAACAAGTGAAGGAAACGTAAACCAAATGAAATGAGGGTGATGTCCCTTATATAAAGTTCCTGCACATTAGCTGATTAGCGCACGCTATCCTAATATCCTTAGCGCATGCTAATAATCGTTGACTCCAAAACATTATAGGTTCGCCCGCGGGAATCTTATATGGACCCATGTCCGGATGGCGCATGTGCTAGCCGCCTACCTCAATAATTGACTGCCTAACGCACGCAATTCTTGATTCGTAGTGTGCGCTAGTTTTAGCCGATAACGCACGTTAAGCTACGTTCTTACCGTATGTTATCACGAGTTTTCATGAGAAAATTTGCATGTTGCTATACTCATGTACAAAGATATAAATGTGAGAAATATCATACTCCAATTATCGATATCACGATTCCGAATAATACATGGCTCAAATACAAATGAAATACTCAATAATGAATCCGGATATTACATACTCTCCTACTAAAAAGGAGTTTCGTCCCGAAACTCAAGACGAAAATTACTCTGGATATCTGGACTTCATGCTATCTTCCGTTCCCCAAGTCGCTTCTTCCACTCCGTGGAGTGACCACTGAACTTTGACCAAAGCGATTGGTTTGTTCCTCAACTGCTTAACTTGACTCTCGAGTATCCTAACCGGTCTTTCTTCAAACGTTCCATCCTGAGTGACTTTGATCTCACCAAAATCAATGACATGACTAGGATCCGGTATATATCTCCGTAACTAGGATACGTGGAACACGTTATGAACATGGCTTAGTGACGGCGGTAATGCCAATCCGTATGCCAACTCTCCAACTCTCTCGAGGATCTCTAATGGTCCGATGTATCTTGGACTCAGCTTTCCTTTTCTCCCAAAACTAAAGATTTCCCGAGTAGAAGAAACTTTTAAAAGTACGTGATCTCCAATACTGAACTCTAATAGATGACGACGTACATCTGCATAAGATTTCTGTCGACTTTGGGCGGTCAACAGCCTTTGGCGAATCAAGGCTATCTTTTCTCGTGTCTGAACAATCAATTCCGGTTTCGTTCCAATCAAGTCTGATGAATCATCCCAACATAGGGGCGATCTGCATCTCCTCCCGTATAAGGCCTCAAACGGTGCCATCTTAATGGAAGCATGCCAGCTATTGTTGTAGGTGAATTCAATCAACGACAGATGAATTTCCCAATCATTTGACCAATCTAAGGCACAGGCCCTCAGCATGTCTTCCACTCTTTTAGTAGTTCTCTCGGATTGTCCGTCTGTCTGCGAGTGATAAGCTGTGCTGAAGTTCAGTTCGTTTTATGAACTGTTTTCCAAAAATGAGACACAAAACAGTCATCTCGATCAGAAATAATGGTCTTCGGCGTACCATGCAATCAAACTATCTCTGAAATAAATACTCGTGCTAACCTCTCGGGACCTCAAGTGTTCTTAATGCCTAGAAAATGAGCCGATTTGGTTAGATGATCAACTATCACCCAAATCATGTTCATTCCTGTCTTGGTTCTCGGCATACTAGTGATAAAGTCCATCGATATGTCCTCCCACTTGTTGTGCGGCGGTTAATATGCCTCGATAGGCGATCGGCATCACGATCAGAAAAGCCAACCATGAAAGACATACTCCGGACAAATGCCTAGAGTTCGGCATAATGCGGCGATCGTCTTTTGGTATCTGGCGATCGTCTTTAATGAACGGACCAGAGGCGATCGTCTCATGCCACGTGTGGATCCAGCATCCGTCAAATTCGTCGAAGACCGAATCTTAGGCGGTGGCCCACCCGCGGATCTTCAAAGGATACCGACAGATAGGATCATTGACCCCAGCCTGTCACCTACCACACCTACCGACAAGGCCGCCGAAAGGTACGAAGTGGGCCCTCCTCGGACAGCGACTCGCAACGCGTGCTGGCTTCCCATTGGTTCACCCAGCTGGCCTCCAACTGCAACCTCGGACCTCAAGGGAACAGGCCCACGTGACGGGACGATCGGATGTTTATTTTAATATAGAAAACGGCGATCGCCCGCGATCGCCTGAGGGATCCCAACTACCTTGTCCCCTATAAATAGAGGACTCACTGCTGCGGCCAGAGGCGAATTCTACTACGAATTAAGTACAAAATACACACCAAAGAGAGAATCAAAGGCTCTTTTGGCAACCACTAACACATTCATAGTGATATCATACACATTCATCATATATCCCAAGCAAGAACTCACAGATTCATCTATCTGGTTCTTCCGGCAATCTACGCGCTCTAAAGCCTAGATAACTAGAAGTCTTTACACTCCTTGTATTAGATTCTAACATTAATATTTGTACTCGACAGTATATTTATTAATAACATCTCGCAAGAGCATTCAAGCCCGGGATTAACAACCCCGGCAAATCTTGTGTTATCTATTTTCTCACGGAAGTGTTCTCGCATTTGTTTGTTACTCGATCATTCCAGCAATACTATCTCCGGATAATATTTCGGGTAACAACAATTGGCGCTAGAAGAAGGGGATCTAAACCTTCATTTTTATTCCTACCGTCTCGAAGAACACTCACTGTTCTCCGGACATATACTTGAAGAAACACTCACTGTTCTTCAATAGAAAAAACCTTCAGAAAATGACATCAGCAACAACCTCCAACAGGGCCACCCTGAGATCTGCCGGAAATCTTATTCCGGCGAGGACCGAATCCCAGCCCACGGCAGAAGGCGACCGTGGCGACGCTAGTCTCTCACTCCCGCCCCCGAGGGACGGGTATAGCCTCTCACTCGATCAGTTCCAGACATCGGAACAGATTGAGGAGGCTATAGCCATCCTCAGGGAACGGCAGAGGGCCCGCGATTCGCCCGCCATCACCCCGTCAGCTAACCGCCGGGCAAGCAAACGGAAGCTCAAGGGGATCTATGTTGAGAAATCGACAGAAAGCCCCGAGCCGCAGGGGAAGGCTCTCGTAAGGCGGGACGATTCCGCCTTCAGTCGCCTGGGGAGCGATCCCTCATGGCGACCCGGGCACTCAGGCCCCAGCCGGGAGACATCGGTATCTGAATCCTTTACCAGGAGTTCGGCATATCCGACTCCCAAGAGACAGGTCGGTCAGCGAGCCGCTGCTCGCCTAAGGAAGGAACCCGCTGGCAGGGAGCTCGTCATTCACCGCGGGGCTAGGGGATCAATACACGATCGCCTTGGTTCACGCTCTGAGAGCCACTCGGCGAGCAGTCAGGCAACGGCGATGGCCGCCATGCAACGACAGCTCGACGAGATGAAGGCGCTCCTAGAAAATAGGGCAGGCGACAGAAGATCGATCATTGGATCAAGCGAACCTCTCACGACTCAGATCGAGCTCGCCCCAGTCCAACCAACAATCAATCCCCCACAAACACCTCTATACGAGGGGAGATCGAATCCGGAAACCCACTTAAGCAAATTCCGGATCTACATGACCGGATGCGGAGCTTCAGATGCGACGAAATGTCGTATGTTCCCGTTAACTCTGGGCCATCTCGCCCACAGATGGTACACCTCACTACCATCTCGCTCAATCAATTGCTTTGAGAAGCTAGCGAACGACTTCACGTCGTACTTCGCCGCCAAAGTCGCTCGCCCGGAAGGTCCCCACCGCATGATGAAAATCAGGCAGGGGAAGGATGAATCGGATGAGGATTACATCGACCGGGTAGACGAGATAGTCCTCACCGGTGAGCCCGTCAGCGACGAGATCGCTCTCAACTCAGTTATGAGCGGATTCCACGGACGTTCGCCCATGTTCAGACACCTCACAAAAGATATCCCCCCGACCTACTCGATCTTCCGCAACAAAGCCGCCGGTTTCCTGGCCAGACAGAGGATGCTCTCACTCCGCTTAGAAGAGGGACCATCCGAAGAAGGAAAATCACCTTCCCATGTCCAGAAGAAGGCGGTCGCCAATCCCAGAAAGGCGATCGCCAAGCCGCCTGGCGAGTTCAAAGCCTTCGAGGATGTAGAAGTCCACCTTCTCCACAACCTCAACTTATCTCCGGCCCACATCTTCAACGCGATCAAGGGTCGCGAGTGGCTTTCCAAACCAAAGCCGATAAGGGACCACGGTCACCTAGACCGTAGCAAATTCTGTGCCTATCATAAGAGTCCCGGCCACAACACTAGCCAATGCCGCGACCTCCTCAGACAGCTCTGGCGACTGTTTGAGGAAGGCAAACTGGACAACTTGGTCACCAAGCCGGAGCCAAGGATGGAAAGGACCGGAGGTCGCGAACGCCGATAATACGAGAGAACTCTTCCCAATCCGGTCGCTAGAATCGAGCATGAGCCGGAGTACTCTGATGATTCGGTCCCACCGATCAACTCTGACGGTCGGGTCAACATGCTTCAAGCAGGAGGTGGAAACCTCGGGGGTCTTTCCCCGGTTTCCACCATGTCGAACAGGAAGCAAAAGGCCGAGCTGAGGGCATTCGCCGGAATCCATGTTGTAGTACCTCCGGAGCCTACCATCTCTAGAGACGCGCTCATCACCTTTTCCAACAAGGACAGGGAAGGAGTGCAATGTCCCAAAGAGGATGCACTAGTGATCTCCGCTTGCATCCTTGGGAAGACGGTCGATCGCGTGTTGGTCGACAATGGGAGTTTCTGCAACATCATATTCAAATCCGCCCTAGACCAACTCGGCAACTTAATCAAATTCATCAAGCCTTTCGACACCGTGCTCTAAGGGTTCGGCGACAACACAGTCCAAGCCTACGGGAGGATCAAGCTCTCCGTTGAGCTAGTATGCTTTTATGATCCCAAGGTTAGGATTACTAGGAACCTAAGCTTTGTAATCATAGATAGGCCCAGCATCTATAATGGGTTCCTAGGTCACCCCTTTTTGGAAACCTTTGAGGCGGTCGCCTCATCTTTCTTTTACTGTATCAAATTCCCCACTGCCGATGGGACGGTCGGTACTGTAAAAGGAGATCAGCTAATGGCAAAGAGATGTTTGAATTACTCCTATGTTGTTACTTCTTTCAATACTTCCCATACTATATGTAACATTGAAGCGACCGACGATCAACCCGTGGAGATCGACGAGCCTAACGCATCGTACCAACCCGACTCAGGGGACGCCATCTCTCATCAATTGACGGACGACATCGAGCCAAGGATCGGTTTCGATCCGAGTCTCGACATCGATCCAAGGACCGAGTCCGGAGATCGTACCAAACGAGAGGCGACCGTCCCTGTCGAAGAGTTGGAAAGCGTTACGATGGATCCGGATCACCCCGAACGGGAAGTACAGATCGGCACAAACATCGACCACGAATTAAAGGGAGATCTGATCAACTTGCTACGTAGGAACATCGGAGTCTTTGCCTGGTCGCATCAAGATATGGTTGGCATAAGTCCGGAACACGCTTGCCATTATCTGAAGATCGACCGGGCGATGAAGCCTGTTCACCAGAAGCGTAGGAAGTTCGGTCCCGAGAAATACGCGGCGCTCGACATAGAAGTCCAGAAGTTACTCAACAACAAATTGATCGGAGTAGCCACAGACGAACCACAGTGGGTCGCCAACGCGGTGCTCGTCAAAAAGCCAACTGGCTCCTGGAGATTATGCATTGACTTCACCGACCTCAACGCGGCATGTCCAAAAGATCACTTCCCGATGCCTCATATCGATCACCTGGTCGATAGCACGGCGGGTTGCGAAATGATGTCTTTTATGGATGCCTTCGCCGGATATCATCAAATCCCAATGGCGGAGGAAGACATAAAACACACATCTTTCCACACAGAAAAAGACATATACTTTTGGGTCAGAATGTCGTTCGGCTTGAAAAACGCGGGGGCGACCTACCAGCGATTAGTCAACAGAATGTTCGCCGATCAGATCGGCAAGACCATGGAGGTCTACATTGACGATATCGTAGTCAAAATCCTCAAGAAGGAAGATCACCTCAACGATCTCGTCGAGACGTTCGCCATCCTTGAGAAGTTTAACATGAAGCTGAACCCCAAGAAATGCAACTTCGGGGTGGGCTCCGGGAAGTTCCTGGGGCACATAGTGAGCCAAAGGGGGATCGAGGCGAACCCCACCAAGATACAGGCGATCCTTGACATGCAGGAACCGCGAAACATCAAGCAGGTGCAACGCCTCACCGGTTGTCTAGTCGCCCTCAACCGTTTCATATCACGGCTCGGCGATAAAAGCAAGCCTTTCTTCGCGACCATCAAGAACAAGAAGTTCGCGTGGACGAAAGAAAGCCAGACAGCATTCGCCAAAATAAAGGAATATCTATCTAACCCCCAGATCCTGGCAAAGCCGATCCCCGGGGAAAAATTATTCCTTTACTTGGCGGCCTCGGAGGTCGCGCTGAGTGCCGTTCTGGTGCGAGCAGAGGGGCAAGCCCACTTGCCGATCTACTATGTTAGCCAGGCGCTCCACGACGCTGAGACACGTTATACACCATTGGAGAAGATCGCCTATGCCCTTGTCATGAGTGTACGTAAGCTGAGGGCTTACTTCTTCGATCACCAAGTGGAGGTCCTAACAACTCTACCTCTAAGACAAGTCCTGCACCGACCGGACACCAACGGGCAACTCCTCAAGTGGTCGCTGGAGATCGCCCAATACGGTATTACTTACGCTCCTCGCACGGTGATCAAAGGCCAAGCTCTGGCGGACTTCGTGGTGGAATTAACGTTCCCTCACAGTCCGACCCAGGTCGGCCGACCTGCCTGGAAATTATACGTGGATGGCTCAACGACCAATGCGAGAGCAGGGGCAGGGATTGTCCTCATTAGCCCCGACGGTCAGAGTTTCACAAATTCTGTGCGTTTCGGTTTTCGTGCGACCAACAATGAAGCTGAATACGAAGCTTTGGTAGGCGGGCTTGATCTAGCCCTCGCCCTGGATGTTCGTCGCCTCCATATCTTCATGGACTCCCTTTTGGTCGTAAACCAAGTCAAGGGAGAATATGAGGCACGCGGCGAACAGATGGTCAAATACCAAGAGCTGGTCGCCGAAATGTGCACAAAATTTGAAGAAGTACTAATCGAACAAATCCCGAGAGAGCACAACTCCCAGGCCGATGCTCTTTCCAAGCTAGCATCATCGGATGGGGCAAACGACTTCTCCAATATCCAAATCACAAAGTCGGCAAGGTGGCGATCGACAGAATTTGGTTACCACGGTCGCCATCGCCGAAGAGAATTGGATAACTCCGTTCATCAAATACTTAAAGGACGGAACGGTCCCCGACGACCGTGTTAAAGCTCGCCAACTCGGCTTGCGGCCGGTATACCCTATTGGACGATCGTCTTTACAAGCGAGCCTTCAGCCTTCCCCTCCTCAAGTGTATTACACCGGAGGAAGGTCGACTCATTTTAGCTGAGATCCATGACGGGATTTGTGGAAACCACGCGGGCGGGCGAGCCCTCATCCATAAGACAACCAGACAAGGATTTTTCTGGCCATCACTTCGGAAAGATGCGATCGCTTATGCCAGATCGTGTCATAGATGTCAGATAATGGGCCCCAACATTAAACTATCACCCGAACAGCTCACCTCCATGTATAGCCCTTGGCCATTTGCGCAATGGGGCATCGACCTTATAGGTCCCTTGCCGACGGCTCCAGGGGGCTATAAGTTCGCCATCGTTGGGGTCGATTATTTCACCAAATGGGCTGAGGCCGAACCGCTCAACAAGATCGGCCAAGAGCAAGTGATCAAGGTTATATGGAAAAACGTCGTATGCCGATTCGGTCTGCCCCAGGCCATCATCTCCGACAACGAAAGCTTGATTCCGGCTTAGAAGTCATGCAATTCTGTGAAAAGTGGGGAATCAAAAGGTTATTCTCAGCACCCTATCACCCTCAAACGAACGGGCAGGTAGAAGCAGTGAATAAGATCCTCAAACACACGATCAAAGCACGACTCGAATCCAGGCAAGGACGATGGGCGAGCGAGCTCCCAGACGTTTTGTGGTCCTACCGAACGATGACCCGCAATTCAACCGGCGAAACCCCGTTCGCCCTTACCTTCGGAACAGAAGCGGTGATTCCTTCAGAGATCGCCATCCTCAGCCATCGAACTGAGCAGGAGATGACGACCGACAACGATGTAGCCCGAAGAATCGACCTAGACATGCTCGAAGAAAGACGGCTGACCTCAGAAATGAAGAACACAATCCACAAAAGGAGAGCCGAGAAGTTCTTCAATTCAAAGGTCAGAGAAATAAGATTTCAAGTGGGCGATCTCGTCCTTAAGAAGATCCAAACCCACACAGCGTTTTGGTCCGAATCGAGGGACCTTTCGAGTATCCAGATGGCTAACTAAAGGAGCCTACGAATGGAACATCCCGACGGTACTCGGACCAATACCCCTGGAACGCCGTGCATCTGAAAAAATACTATCAGTGATAAATTTGTATTCAATTTCAATGATGTACAAGGAATATAATGAGATTTTTTCCTATCCCATCTATTATGGTGATCGCCCCACCAGGCATATCGCATACCGTCGACGATCGCTGATCACGACAATCCTAGGTAAAATTAATGCAGCCATGGTCCTGGAGGTCGATGGAACCGACAGCTTCGCCCATGCAAGGTTCCTTTGGGCTGAGATCGCCCGCCCTTCGTTTAAATACGAGGCCGGCGTAGCCGAAGGACCCTCCAAAATAATCAGTAGGCACGATCGCACGTCCTCAAGGTACATCATCTAACATGGTGAACCCGAACAATGCGACATGCCGTTACCCCCGTCTCAACGTACACATTTGAGGATCGCCATCTTCATGGCGGGCCGAGGTGGAAGCAGAGCTGACAAGCCGCGGACGTGGTGTCGAATAAGCCGACAACACTCCGCGCAAGGACTCCTCCAGACCGAGATCGTCCGCCTTTCGTTTTGACACAAGGCAGGCGTAGCCTAACGGAGGACCCTCACAAAAAGTGAGTCGCGGGATACACAATATCCCTCGCACACGAAGACACGATTGGGGAGATCGGTCCATCGAACACCCCAACCACACATGACTCTTCAGAATCGGCAAAATGAAGATAGCTCGCCAGACAGACTAGTCTTTGTTTCCTTACTTACAATAAGTGAACAAAAACAAGGGGGCAGGGATAGGTCGAGCTAATCTCAGATACGATCGAACAAAGAGGAACCACACTCGATCGGCTTCGCTCAAAAACATGTAGGGCGATCGGGGTCGTCCCTCGATATTTTTGTTCCGGGCGGCCTCGAGGTCGCGATGGAGATGAGCAGTGGAGGGTCGCCCCTCAAAATCCCTAGCAGCTTGGATGGCCATTGTCGCCGTCTGAAGAGCCAGGGCAACGGTCGCCTGCATAGCGTCCCCAGATCGCCGACGAGCGATCGCATCAAGGTCGGTCGTCCAAGCCTTGGGCAGAGAGGTGATAGCCTGGCGAACGTAAGCAGGGACTTCGAGAGACTGTTGCGGAGCCTTGCTCGACAGAAAGTCCAGCACCATGGGAGCAACGTCCGGATCGGCAAGACGAACCCTGCAGCGCAAACCAAGGAAACCAAAGAGTTAGCCTAACCCTTACTCGGAACGCCTAGCTCGGAAGGTTCAAACCATTCTCACCTGTTGACCAGCTCTGGATCACGGCCGAAATAGGGCTTTCCCCGAGAAGTCTCGACGTCAGCGATCGCCGTCCTTTTCAAAAAGTCGGCAGGTGTCCCGGAGCTTGATGCCGATGGCCTGGGACCAGACCCATCCGCCATCGGAACGGAAGAAACGGGGGGAGCGGCGATCGGCGGCTCCAAAATAGCTAAATCCGCCTCAGCCGACGGAAGGGACCCCTCCGGCCTCCGCCTCTTGCGGTTGCGCTGAAGTTGTTCCTCACCTTGAGATTCCGGTTCAGCGACCGACATCGCAGCGGGCCTCACCACAGGGGCAGGGCGAGACGACGTCGCAGCAACGCGACCCGTTTTCTTTCCCAGATGAAGGCGACCGATAAAACCGGGATTAGACATGGCAATCTCCTGTGGTAGCTCGGCGATACGGGGAAAATAAATCTCTGCCAAAGAAGAAACTCAAACAAGTTAGACACTTACTTAGACATGGCGACCTCTTGGAGACGATCGCCTCGCAGAAGAGAGTAGATGAAAAGTCATACCAGGGGCCTTCAGGTGGCGAGGGAAGCGAAACAGTCGAGCTCCCAACCGATGAGTTTCGTGGCTGACTGACTGAACGTCTTTATAGGAATCCGGTAATGCGCGAATCCGCTCCCAGACGATCGAGAAATCAAAGGGGAGATCATCGATCGATGGAACAAGGGATCCTGCCAAAAGGGAAATAAATTAGATCATTCCAAAGAGTATCCAAATAAAGGGAGAATGGAAACCCTTACTTGGATTCCTCTCCCGAAAATTGGTAGGGATATCCAACTCCTCCTCCGGCGGTTCGCTCGATGCCGACCTCCATGCACCACCAACCCAGCACCACTTTGTCAGGTCGCCCCGAGCCTTGCTCGGCACCCCAATGACCACCCTACCCTGGCGACCTTGGATATGGTAACCACCGATCGATCCCTTCTGCACAGTCAGCTTAAAGAGATAATTCATCTCCAGTAGCGAAGCGAAACAACTGTGACCGCCAAACAATGTCAATGTGCTGATAATCTGCAGCCGGGCGTTCGGCGTCAATCAAGAGGCGCCAAATTCCAGGCGATCGGCAGAATCTGAAACGGCGACGGCAAGGGAAACCGCAGATCCGGCAATGTGGTCATTTCGTTGATGGCGACCATACCCTCGGGAGGCTGGTCAGCACGTTCGTTCTTGGAGGGCACGTGCAATGACACATCAGAGGGGATATGATATTTGGCCCTCCAGCGGGTCATGTCCTTCCAGGTCGCCGAACTCCGAATCTGACCAAGAGTCCATTGAGACGGGTCAGCAGCCTGAAACTCCGTCCGCTTCACATGTACGTAGGGATGAGCGGCGGAGTAAGCCTTGAAATCAAACTCCGGACAGGGCCCGGCAATCCCCTCCATAAGTTTAGCAAAAGCCGTACAGACGGGGCCGGAGACGCTATCTTTTTCCCAAGACCAACGCATCAGTTCGTCTTCCTCCACCGGCGACGTATCTCTCTCCTCCGCCGCCGCATATCCCGCCACTACGGCCTCGTTGAAAAGCTCCTGAAGCTCTGCGGGTGCAATCCCCGCACGAGTAGCCTCTACGGCCGTTTCCACGGGGATTCCCACAGGAATTCCCTCCCGGTCCGGCGAAGCCGCGGCGGCAGAAGTGCTTCCGACCTCGAAGACCTTAGATCCTCCCGACATATTCTCCAAAATTAAGGGAGAAAGAAGAATTGGGTTTCTTACCTAAAGAAAGGAAGATGGTCGGCACAACAAGCTCCAGAAATTTCTGCAGAATTTCAGCTATGGATACAAGGGACGCGTAAAAAAGTGAAGAGAAGAAGCACAGGCCCCTTTTATAGATGGAGACGAGGGTCTAAATGCAAATAGGAGAAACCTCGAGGGCTGGATCGCAACCGTCACGTGGGGACGCATTAAATGCCGCCCTCGAATCCCGCAGATGCGTCTTTTCGAGGGCACGCCAACCGACAAGGCCGACAAAACCGTCGGAATCCCCCAACAGCGGCGCGACGCGTGTCCCTGTCACGTTAGAAAACCCGCCTTCTTTTCCCGCTGCTCCCGACGCAAAAGAAGGTCGTCCATATTTGAAGTCAGATCGGCTGATCGTTTAAACATTGGCGATCGCCAACAGTGCCACCTCACCCCGTGTTTTCAACATCGAGGCGAGATGGGGGGCAATTGTTGTGCGGCGGTTAATACGCCTCGATAGGCGATCGGCATCACGATCAGAAAAGCCAACCATGAAAGACATACTCCGGACAAACGCCTAGAGTTCGGCATAATGCGGCGATCGTCTTTTGGTATCTGGCGATCGTCTTTAATGAATGGACCAGAGGCGATCGTCTCATGCCACGTGTGGATCCAGCATCCGTCAAAGTCGTCGAAGACCGAATCTTAGACGGTGGCCCACCCGCGGATCTTCAAAGGATACCGACAGATAGGATCATTGACCCCAGCCTGTCACCTACCACACCTACCGACAAGGCCGCCGAAAGGTACGAAGTGGGCCCTCCTCGGACAGCGACACGCAACGCGTGCTGGCTTCCCATTGGTTCACCCAGCTGGCCTCCAATTGCAACCTCGGACCTCAAGGGAACAGGCCCACGTGACGGGACGATCGGCCGTTTATTTTAATATAGAAAACGGCGATCGCCCGCGATCGCCTGAGGGATCCCAACTACCTTGTCCCCTATAAATAGAGGACTCACTGCTGCGGCCAGAGAGGCGAATTCTACTACGAACTAAGTACAAAATACACACCAAAGAGAGAATCAAAGGCTCTTTTGGCAACCACTAACACATTCATAGTGATATTCATACACATTCATCATATATCCCAAGCAAGAACTCACAGATTCATCTATCTGGTTCTTCCGGCAATCTACGCGCTCTAAAGCCTAGATAACTAGAAGTCTTTACACTCCTTGTATTAGATTCTAACATTAATATTTGTACTCGACAGTATATTTATTAATAACATCTCGCAAGAGCATTCAAGCCTGGGATTAACAACCCCGGCAAATCTTGTGTTATCTATTTTCTCACGGAAGTGTTCTCGCATTTGTTTGTTACTCGATCATTCTAGCAATACTATCTCCGGATAATATTTCGGGTAACAACACCACTTCCATTCAGGAATCGGGAGTGGCTTCAGCATTCCGGCAGGTCATTGATGCTCGATTTTAACCTGCTGACAAGTCAAGCATTTCGAAACATAATCCGCTACATCTTACTTCATGTTGCCCCACCAAAAATTTTGCTTCAAGTCCTTGTACATCTTACTGGTGTCCGGGTGGATAAAATAGGGCGAGTTGTGAGCTTCCTTCATAATCGTCTGTTTCAGAACATCGACATCGAGAATGCAAAGTCGGTTCTGAAATCTCAAAACTCCATCATCATGAATTACAAATCCAGGGGACTTTCCCTTGATCACTTAATCACGTAACCAAATCATCAGAGGATCATATGTTTGCTTAGATTTGATTTCTTCGGTTAACGATGAAGTTATTTTCATCACGCACTGTTGTCCTTGGACTCTTTGTAACCATACTTCAATTCCTTCTCGAATCATCTCTCGTTGAATGCTAAGATGGGAGTTCAGAGTCTCCAGCATCTGAATAGAAACAGGCTTGCGGCTAAGTGCATCGGCCACTACATTTGCTTTGCATGGATGATAAAGAATCTCCAGGTCGTAGTCCTTAATAAGTTCCAGCCATCTTCTTTGCCGCATGTTCAACTCTTTCTAATTGAAGATGTATTTGAGACTCTTATGATCCGTGAAGATCTGACAGTGAGTCCCGTACAGATAATGTCTCCAGATTTTCAAAGCGAAAACTACTGCTGCCAGCTCCAAATCATGCGTTGGGTAATTCACTTCATAAGGCTTTAGCTGTCATGACGCATAAGCCATCACCTTATCGTTCTGCATCAATATGCATCTGAGTCCTTGGTTCGAAGCATCACTGTAAACTATAAATCCTCCAGTTCCATGTGGGAGTGTTAAAATCGGTGCTGTCTTCAATCTCCTATTCAATTCATCAAAGCTTTTCTGACACAACTCGTTCCACTCAAATTTCTGAGTTTTCTGCAGTAGTCGAGTAAGTGGGCGGGAAATTTTGGAAAACCCTTCCACGAACCTACGATAATACCCAACAAGTCCCAAGAAACTCCGGACTTCTTTCACGTTCTTTGGAGGCTTCCAATCCATAACCGCTTCGATCTTCTGAGGATCTACTCGGACTCCTTCAGCTGATACAACATGGCCGAGGAACATCAATTCCTTTATCCAGAATTCACACTTAGAAAGTTTGGCGTACAATTGTTCATTTCTCAACAGGTCTATCACAATCCGTAAATGTTGTGCATGCTCTTATGGGCTCTTAGAATACACCAAAATGTCGTCAATGAACATAACCACAAATTTATCCAAATACTCGATGAACACTCGGTTCATCAATTGCATGAATATAGCAGGTGCGTTAGTGAGACCAAACGGCATCACTATAAAATCATAGTGTCCGTAGCGAGTTCTGAACGCATATTTCGGAACATCAGATTCCTTAATCCTCAGCAGATGATATCCTGATCTCAGGTTGATTTTTTAAAACACTGTTGCTCATTGTAACTGGTCAAATAAATCATCAATCCGTGGCAACAGATACTTGTTCTTAATCGTCATCTTGTTCAGCTCTCGATAGTAAATACACAGTCGAAGCGATCCATCCTTCTTCCGGACAAAAAGAACTGGTGCTCCCCAGGGCGAAACGCTTGGCTGGATATAGCCTTTGTCCAGTAACTCCTCCAGTTGCTTTTTCAGTTCGTACATCTCAGTAGGTGCCATACGATACGGCGCCTTAGAAATTGGTGTAGCTCCGGGTTCCAGCACGACGGTGAATTCTACATCTCGTCGTGGAGGTAGTCCAGGCAAGTCGTCAGGGAATACATCCGGAAATTCGTTCACAACAGGAATGAATGAAAGTTTCACAATTCCGTCTTCTTTCTTCATTGCATAGCACCAGTATCTCGTACATCCTTGTTTCACCAATTTGACAGCTTTCATCGCCTTGATCATCTTTCCTGAGCTTCCTAGTTTCCATCCTTCAAACAGTATTTTGGAACCATCGTCAGCGATCATCGAGATATTCCTCTTTCGGTAGTTTACAATAGCTCCATATTGATTAAGCCAATCATCTCCGAGTATCAGGTCGTCTCCTTGCATTTCTATCATAATCAGATTTGAGAGCCACTCTCTGCCTCCAAATGATACAGGAAAATCTCTAGTTTCTAAGTTTCCAACAATCCTCTCTCCGCTCAATAAACCCATAATATAAGGTTCACAATTATGAAAACTATAAATATTCAAACGATTTACACAACACAAGGATATAAATGAATGCGTAGCTCCTGTATCGAATCAAACGCTAACTGGCTGGGAAAGGATCTGAACAGTACCTGATGCGACAGTAGCATCCTGATTGTCTGTTCTCCTCATCTCGTACAGACGTGGGGGAACAGATCCATCACTCGCCGCACTCTTTCGGTCCCACTGTCCTCTGCCTCATCCGCGGCCAAAATTCTGAGGCATCTGAACACTTTGCTGCATCTGTTGGATACTGGCTTCTCTCTAAGCCGGCTGTGATGTACGGGTTCCATTGAACTTCGTGGCATCCTTGCAAAACGTCGCACGGTGCCCTTCCTGTCTGCAATCAAAACATGTAACTGGAGTATGCAAACAATCACGCCAAAGGTAGCCTGGGCGGCCACAGTTAAATCACTTCCTAGATGTATCCATCGTGAGTGACACTGCTCCGAAATTCTTTCCGCTCTTAGATACGTGCGGAGGTTTATTGAAAGAGTGAAAGGATGACTGGGCCTTACGGGGCCCACTGCTCTTGTGCTCTGTGAAACTACCAGAGACTTTCTGCTTCTTGGATTCTGCAAACTTTTCCATCGCTGCTTCTTTGATCTCATACGCCAATACTTTATCCTGATATTGACGAAGAGTGGTACATTTAAAACCGGACATGTACCTCTGGATTTCTGGTTTCATCCTTATATCAAAATGGATCATCATTTCCGCATCCGTTCTGACTAGGTGTCGAACAAATGCCATCTGTTGGTTAAACGTCTTAATCATCTGGGATACTGGCTCGTCTGATGGTTGTGCGGAGAAAAATTCCCAAACTCTAGATTCTCTTACAGGACGAGGGCAGTACTGAGCTTCCATCATCAATTTAAATTCTGTCTAGTCATCATCATGATCTATAGGCCGAATGACTTCCCACCACTCGGATGCTTCCCCTATCAGAAAGTACTGAGCAATAGAGGCTCTCCGGTCGTCTGGGCAATTAATTCCGGCAAAAATTTTCTCCAATTCCTTCAACTAATGGTCCTATGTGGGAGTCTCAGAAAAGCCGTCTAATTTAGGTGGTTGCATCTTTGCCACCTCTTGCAGCCAACGGTCGCCTCGATTTCCCATGTCTGGGATACCTTGTTGTCGATCTCCCTATTGTAACCCTACTGCCACCTGCATTCGGTCCACGACCTGGGTGAACTGAGTCATTTGGTTCACCACCTGACAAAGGATTTCGGGCACAGCAGGTTCCGGTTCATTATTAATAGATCTCTGTGGTTCGCCTGAGCTGTGGCTGGCCTGATTAGAAGGCGAAGCTTCTCTTTTGGCATTCCTTCATCCGCATCCGCGACCGCGACCACGTCCACGTCCACCTCTCAACATATTGTAAGCATAAATACTCAATATACAGGAAACAATATCGTTCTAAAGTTTGAGTATAAATAGATACAACATGTAAAGAACAAGATAGAGTTTAGGAACTTACAACCACCGCTCGCATGAAGACGTAGGCAGTACAGTGATGTTATTCGTGGACGGTTACCTCAAAAGACATATATGACCCCTATTTTAACCCAATGGCCAAGATATCCATAATATTAGCTCCTATACCATATTATGTAACACCCCCGATATATTCAGGAATATTACAGCGCCGTAAATCTGTTACATAAGAATTTACAAGGCTGAATAAATGAAAATACAATGACAGATACCAAATTATGAAATCACTGAAATAAAATACGACAGTTCAGGCTCAATACCGAAAATACAAATATCCAAATGAAGAATAATAATACATCACTGAAAATCCAAACATCACTCATTAAGACGTACTCGAGTACTTATTAAAATAACCAACAATGGACAATAAACCCGACCGGAACATCACTCTGCACCCTCGTCGTCATGCAACTCCAGTGGCTGTTTCCCCGCTCTCCAGGATCCTGAACATAAACAAATGTTCACCCCCGAAGGGGTTAGCACAACGATGCTAGTACAAGTACAATAATCATACAACAGTGATGTAATCAACAATCATCATGACAAGTTTCCCCAACGAGAAATAACAACAACACATATCACATCATAACAGTCTCAACATACTGATGGTATTCCAACGATCCAGCGCACACAGTTATAGATTCCCATGATGATTCCCGTCAGATCAACGCATGATGGACATTTAATCACAACACATGTACATAATATAATCACAACATTACTGACATAATATAAACAATTTAAAGTACTTGCCTCGGTTTGATGACAAGAATAAAGCTTCCACGAATATCAAAACACTCGAAGGTCGTCCCCTTCGATCAATTACGTTGCTAAGCTCGAACCTTAACAAAAGAAATAATATAGAATTCATCTCAAGTCGTACGAACATCTAACAATCCAAATTATGGTCGGAAGTTCATAAAATGTAACCTGTCTGACATGCTTAACGTACGTTACGTACCTTTGGTAGCGTACGTTAAGCCTACTTCGTTAGCGTACGTAAACAACAAGGTCTTAGCGTACGCTAACTATGTATTGACAGTTCCTCTCTGATCAGTCGACTTGACTCGTCTGATGATATAACGCACGTTAAGTTCCAAGCGTAGCGTACGTTAACTATGCCCGATAGCGCACGCTAACTATAAAGCTTAGCTAAACATGTATGACAGTTCTTATCCTGGGCAGACGATTGTTTAAACTGTGATGAAGCTTATGAAATCTTCAGTGATTAATGTACGTTATCTCCATACATATTACGTTCATCTTATGACGAATGTTCTCACGGATTCAAACACCTTCGAGATATAAAGATACGTATAATCATCACAACACCATATTCCATCTTGATTACAATTATCAAGCGAATTTTGGTGTTCTTAAGGTCGATGCACTAGATTCCAAATCATCATTACATCCTGATTTAACCATGAAGATGAACTAACAATTCCAACTTATGAGAAAGGATGCAAATCTCATATGATTCTTTCCTAAGTTCATTTAACAAAAGTGATAACAACTTTACTTCTACGATCAATAAGGTAACATTGTCAATACGGATAATCAATCTCAGAATATTTCTCTCATCATTCGACGTGGTAAGATGCTAGTCATGATGTTTCCAATGATGCTATCTTAAGTATAAACATTCCAACTTATAACCATGATGTTGTTTGGATAATTCACCAGTGGAACTGAATATCATGATAGCATAATCCTCATATCCTTAATAACATGAATCCAGGGTAGGAGATAGTATAAACATACCTTATGATGAAGAAAACAATGAAATAATAGGTAGACTTCAACCCCGGTTGCTTGTGTGTCACTTCAAAGTGAGTTTCTTCTTCAATGATCAAGTGTAAGTAATCTCCAATCTTCAATGATCATGTAAGGAGGGTTTATATGTGTTTAAGAAGTAGGGAAGCCTCTCTGGACTTCCAAGGAACGAAGAACAAGTGAAGGAAACGTAAACCAAATGAAATGAGGGTGTTGTCCCTTATATAAAGTTCCTCCACATTAGCTGATTAGCGCACGCTATCCTACTATCCTTAGAGCACGCTAATAAGCATTGATTCCAAAACTGTCCAGGTTAGCCTGTGGGAATCTTATCCGGACCCATGTCCGGCTGGCGCATGTGCTAGCCGCCTACCTCAATAATTGACTGCCTAACGCACGCAATTCTTGAATCGTAGCGTGCGCTAGTTTTAGCCGATAACGCACGTTAAGCTACGTTCTTAGCGTACGTTATCACGAGTTTGCATGAGAAAATTTTCATGTTACTATACTCATGCACAAAGATACAAATGTGAGAAATATAATACTCTAATTATCGATATCATGATTCCGAATAATACATGGCTCAAATACAAATGAAATACTCAATAATGAATCCGGATATTACAACCGTGACCCTATAACTTGATCGGGACATTTGAAATAAGGGTTTATACGTATACTGGTATTCACAACAGAATGGTTCTTGAATGATCCCAATCATTCGTTCTCAGTTGGGGTACGGTGTAGGCCGCCAGGCTGGCTAGGTGGTGCTACTACTCTTTGGTTCCTCCCATTGCTGACTGAGATGGACCTATCGAGTCGCGCAATAGGATTTACGACGTAATGAATCAAGCTAATTCTCCCATTATGAATATTAGATATTAGATATCTAAATTTGGGACATTGGATGTTTAAATTGATTTATTGGATAAATTGATTTATGGCCTAATGAAATAAATAAATTACTGGGTGATTAATTTAATTCATGAATATAATTATTTCTTGGAGAAATTAATTATATTATTTTGTATTTGATATGTTTAATTAATTAGATTAATTAATCGATATAAATACATCGAAACGGAATCGGAGTTTATCTGTTTGGACTCTCGGGAGTCCGAAACGAACTAAACTCGTCCGTTTCATCCTCATGGCCGTCCCTCTCCCCTAATATACATGTGTATGTATTAACTTGTCCAAATCATGATGTTTGGAATATCATGTGTTGAGGGGACAAGTATCATACATATTATATGGTGGGGTTAGATTCTCATTGTATGAGTTGTATTCTTGTGAGTTGAAAATGCATAAGAAGAGGACTTTGATCTCTCATTCTCATTACATTATTCCTTACATGAGTTGCAGTGACAGAAAGTGAGAAAGGAGTTCTTCTTCATATTCATCTTCTTCATCAACTTGGTTCTTGATTGTTCTTAGAGAAACATCAAAAAATATTGAGAGATCAAACATTAAAACACTTAGAGTGTTACAATCAAAAGCTTCATCACTTTATTCTAGCCGTAACCTTAAAGGTTAATCGGGTGTTGTCATTCCGGTCATTTTTCCGGCGCGTGGCAAGTAGAGATGCGGTGCTTTCGGCGTTGGGTCGTTCAAGGGCTTGGAGCGGATTGGGTTCGTAGAGATCAAGAAAAGCTTGGGGAATAGCTCAAGAGAAGGTTACCATTTAATCAACGGACTTCAAGGGTTAGTTTCTTACAACTCTTGCTTTTTGTTTATATATTCGTATATACGTAGCCTGATCGATCCTCGTAGGGATTCAGATCGAATTAATTTTTGTTTTACCGCTTTCGTTGGGCCTTCGTTTTAGGCACCGAATCCCAACAGTGGTATCGAAGCGTAGGTCTTGCGATCTTATATACGATATTGGCATTTGGAATGCTCGATTAGATAGTGAATGATTGGGAATCATTTTAGTCATAATTGTGGTATATGTTTTTCGTTCGTTATAGTTGTATTTTTCGTAAGTTTATGTCTAAATATAAATCTTATATTTCTTGGAAATATGATTTATATTGATGATATGAATGTTGGAAAATATAGATATTGAATATCCGGTCGAAAAACTAGCCCCGAATTGCCATTGGACGGTCCAGGGGTGGTCCGGAAGCAGGGGGCCGCGGCCCAGGGCTCCGGGGCCACGGCCCAGGGATGTTGGAGCCCGTGCAGGAAGGGATCAGATCAGAGGCCGCGGCCCGAGCACGAGGCGCGGCCCGAGTCATTGGGAAGCCCAACTGCAGCCCAATGGTGTTTTTCGGGCGCGGTTCAGCCCTTTTCGGACCCATTTCGGGCTTGTTTTCTTCGTGTATTTCTAAAAATGATTTCCCACATTTTAAATTGGATTTAATATGATTAAAATAATTTATGGTATTTCAATTATAAGGGAAAATTGATTTATCGAAATACTTGTGATCGACCGAATTATTTGAACGTTTTTCATATTATCGTTTGTGTGAATCGATTGGATCGGTTCGTATTGTTGATTGGATCAATGTATCTCTATGATTTCCATTTATATAGTATTTATTGGATGAATGCTTTTGAATGGGAATGTGGTTCGTGGACTTAGTTTTGAATAGTTCGTTTTATTCGATTGGGTTGTAAAGGCCGTTTTGAGCCTATTTATTTTACTAGAGATATTTGTATCTAGGATGCAATTTTCAATGTAAAATTTATATATAATGACGAAGACCGGAGGAAGATCCGTTTCGAGAAGACAAATATTTAAGACGAAGACTTGTAATTAGATTACGGAGTTTTTATTTTCTAGGAACAGTCCATGAACCACATGTTGGTAGCAACTAGGTTGTGAATGGTTGTTTCATATTGTATGAATGCCACAAACGCGCTAAAATGATTAATGTGCAAAGTGTAACGTTAATCGCGAAAATTCTCCCACAACAAATTATTAAGTTTATAAGGTTTCAAGGTTTTCCTTCCCTCCATCGAGCTTTCGGGAAATTGAAATCCAAACCGGATGTGCTATGCTTTCGAGTTATCGGGGTAGTCATTCGGGGAGGATGGATAAATTACCGGAAGCGCATTGGATGCCTTCGATTGGAGAAAATTTTATCCCTAGAAACCTGATAGGTTGCCGGATAAGATTCAATTGTGAAATTGATTTGCGTCGATGGTATAAACTTAACTTGTTCACGAACCATAGAAACCGTATAGGTTGAGGGAAGTGAAAAAGGGGAAAAAGAAGATCGAATCATCCATTAGATGGGTTGGTGTTGGACATCACTTTATGAAAATTAATAGACTAGAAACCTGTTCGGTTGACCTCTATTAAGATTTATATAGAACTCGATCACCACTATGAAGTAGTGCGACGATACTTCCGTTTTTCACAGGGGAATGTGTTATTCTGATAAAAATAGTGGGAGCTGGGTAATTAGAATAGAAAAGACCTTAATTCTATACTCAGAACATAATTAAACGAGTCACTAATTAATCTGTCATACTTAATGCAGACATAAATCTCAATATGACAATGAATCCACTCGCAATTCTACTCGAAAAGAACACCTTGATAGGACCTAACTATGTGGATTGGCTCCGCAATCTGATGATTGTCCTCAGTATAGAGGCACTGGGATACGTCTTAGAGACGGACATTCCAGCGCCTCCTGTGCGGACAAGAGCCAATCAGGAAGAGATTGAAAACCACGAAAAGTGGGTTAATGATGACGTTAAAGTCCGTGCTTATATGATGGCTTTCATATCTAATGAGATTCACAGAGCTCATGAGAAAATGACTTCTGCTAGGCAGATTCTCTCTCACTTAACCGAGCTTTATGGTGAGCACAGTCGAACTGCTAGATATGAGATATCCAAGCAACTGTTCGGTGCAAGGATGAAGGAAGATGAGAAGGTTTGGGACCACGTCCTCAAAATAATATCCATGATCGAGAGATTGGAGGCTCTTGATTTTAAGATGGATACTTCTCTTCAAATCGACCTTATCCTACAGTCTCTCCCTGAATCCTTCTAACAGTTTGTTATGAACTTCAATTGCAATGAGATTGCATGTAACTTAGCTGGGCTAATGAACAAACTTGTGACCGCTCAGTCTCAGATGAAGACTCTGCGGATGAAGGAGTCTGCCCTTGTGATTTCTTTTGGATCTCGGAAGTCCAAGAACAAGAAGAAAAGACCAAGAAACATATGGGACCACAAGTCGAGGACCTTAAGGGTAAGGGCAAGGCCCCATTGGTTCCGAAGAACAAGAAGAAAAAGGACGCATGTCTCAAGTGCAGTGAGCTGGGCCACTGGGCAAGAGACTATACGAATCTTCATGGCACTTCAGGTACAGAACTTTTAGTTTTGGAAACAAATTGTTCTGCTACTGTATTTTCTACTTCCTGGATTCTGGTGCTAGTTCTCATATTTGTACCGTGAATCTGGATCTGGAACAAAGTAGGAAGCTTGGAGCTGGAGAAGTTATGATCACAGTCGGAAGCGGGCATAGTTTCGAGGCGATCGACATACGATCACTTCTTTTGGGTTTAGAATCCAGCTTTGTTTTGACTTTAGAATATGTAATTGTTTTGCCCAAGGGGCATAAAAATATTGTATCCATTCCGGTCATGGACCAAAAAGGATTTTCATTTTTCATTGGTGATGGTTCCTGCAAAATTTATTTCAGAAATAAACTAGTGGGTACTGCTACATTGTTAAATGGATTGTATCATCTAAATCTCAGCAACAAAGTAGTTGTGAATACTATTACTAGAAAACGTGGCAGGTATGAAACCAATCAAGTTTTGAAATGGCATCTAAGACTTGGTCATGTTGGTCAGACCAAGGTTTACAAAATGGAAAAAGATGGACTTATGGGTCCATTGGGATCGGATCCCTTTCCTACTTGTGAATCTTGCCTTAAAGGCAAAATGACTAAGTCCCCCCTTCACAGGGAATTTTGAAAGAGCCGCTGATAAACTAGGATTAATCCATACCGACGTATGTGGTGCTTTGGAAGCAGCACGTGACAGATATCAGTACTTCATTACGTTTACAGATGATCATACTAGGTATGGTTGTGTATACTTAATGAAACATAAATCTGAGGCCTTTGAGAAATTCCAGGAATTTAAGGCCCTAGTCGAGAAACAAACTGGTAATCATATCAAAGCACTTCGGTTAGACCGAGGTGGCGAGTATATGAGTATAGAGTTTGACGAGTTCCTTAAGGAACATGGAATAGTATAACAACTAACACCTCCAGGTACTCCCCAGTTAAATGGTGTGTCAGAAATAAGGAACCAGACCTTGTTGGACACGGTCTGTTTCCATGCTGGGCTATACTGACTTACCGATTTACCTGTGGAAGTATATACTCCTGACTGCTGCAAATATCTTGAACAGATGTCCTTCCTAGTCCATTCCTAAAACTCCACATGAGATGTGGGAGGGCAGAAAACCAAATCTTAATGACATTGGGATTTGGGGATGTCCCGCCCATGTCTATAAGACTAAGGTGGACAAGTAGGAAGCTAGGTCCGTGCGGAGACTTTTAATTGGATTCCCATCTAAGACGATGGGTTATCTAGTCTACATGCCCAAAGATCGAAAGATTGTTGTTGCTTTGCATGCACACTTCCTGGAAGAAGAGTTCATTCAAGAAGGCGGAGCACGTAGAAATATTTCTTTGGAAGAATAAAATGAAACTCCTCAGGAGACACCTGCGCAAGAAAAATGGAACTGAACCTTCTATAACACAAGTACAACCACCTCGTAGGTCAAGTAGGGTGTCTCAATTACATGAGAGATATAGTTTTATGCACTTGGAGGAACTGGGTTTCCTCGAGGTTCCAAGTGATAAATAAGAGACCGACCCGTGACCAATGACCTAGAAATGGTGGATGTAGACTCCATGAAATAGACTGTAGCAGTCTTCATGTAGTTGGTGTAACACCCCCAAACCACTCGGGAATATTACAGCGTCGTAGACCCTCTCCATGAGGATCTACCAGGCGAAATATAGAAACACCACAATATAATACATACCGACATGGGTAATTAATGGACCATTAGACCGATTTGGTCTTTTACCACAACATACATTACTCTTTCTCGTAACTCATACCCACACAGGGGTTAACATAATTCAACATTCCCGTAAAAGGGGAAAATAAACACAACGGAAGGACAAAACAACTAGACATCACCAAATACTCAACACCGGTCTTCATGTGATTAGTATCGTCGTCTTCCATCATCCTTCGTAACTAGGGGTGGGCATGGGACGGGATGGGACGGGCCTGGGGTCATCCCACGTCCCGTCCCGTGTTATAACAAGCGGGACGGGACGGGACGGGATTGGTAATTTTAAAATTTCATCCCGCGCGGGCCTTATCCTGGTTGGGACGGGACGGAACGGGACGGGATGGGTTTAGTCCCGCATAAAAAAGTTCAAAATATAAATTAGAAAAAAGTAAGAAAATCTATAATTTTATAGATCTAAATTCGGGAAAAATATCCAATAAACTAATTTAATAGCCTAAATTAAACTTTTAAAATAACAATTATTAACATTGAATACAACATATCCATTTTTTTGAAAAAATATCAGTTACTAACTTTATATCGGTTGATTAGGTTTGTGTAGTATTATAAAATATAGATAGTAAAAAATAAAAATAGTTTATTATTAAAAATTAATTAAAAAGGGTTACAAATAATAAAAATATATGGTTTTAAAAAGGGTTAAAAACTTAGTGGGACGGGACGGGCCTTACGGGCCTCAAATTTTTTGTCCCGTGTCCCGTCCCGCAGTTACTCTAGTGGGACAGGACGGGACGGGCCTAGTGTTTTTAATTTTCGATCTCGTCCCATCCCGGGTAATTTTGGGACGGGATCGGGATGGGATCGGGATTTTGATTTTTTGTGTCCACCCCTATTCGTAATGATCCTGTGAATTGCTCCCCAGCAACCTGCAAGTACCTGGACGCAAAACAGACATCCACCCCCCGAATACTCGGGGGTTAGTAAAACTCCATTGTTTTGCTAGTGCAAGTATAAATACAAAGACAAGCCATACATATCATACTCTAAGAACATAGAAATTATGAATATACTTCCCGAGATAGTCACTTGATCAAAACAGTTTGAATTACGAAAGATAGGAATAAACCCTTTTACATCTTACAAAACAATTTATGATCTCGGGAGTTTTTGAAAACAATTGGGGTTTAAGAATTCTGGAGCCTTTCGAAATACTTATGGACACAGCCCAAAAATCATTTATTTCAAAATACGATTCCGATAACAAAATACGGGGTCCATAACCCAATCATAACATTCCAATCACAAACACGGGGTCCACGACCCAAATCATCCACATCACATACTCGCAAGAATAACCCGAAGGAAACTACACCATGTCAAACATTAACATGACAACAATCTCACAAAACGACATCAGAAAACACAACTTTGCAACTTAACCATACGGTCGAACTCGACATACCATAGAGCTACAATACACAGATCAACCACAGGACTCACGTACCCATACCAAACTATCACAGTCGAGGGACAAATCACACACAACACATTTACTGGTGCCATTCCAGCCAAGTACGATACCATTTGGACTGCCATTCTAATCAGATGAAATATGCGCCAAAAATCACATTTCTCCAATAAAACATTTCAAAGTTAACCTTGGTACGAGACTCACAGACACCGTACCCCGTAGAGCCCCGTCGTACATCCCTGGGTGGTTAATCATAGTTCGCGATGCGCAACTCACGGAAACATACCCCTAGAGGCCTCGTCAGACCGTCCCTAGGTGAACATACACATATCATCCACAACGCCACGGGAAGCCATAATTCGAATACTAGAATATGCATACAAATGCTAGGTACTTCGCTAGAATGGCCGCTTTAGTCGACATACACTCACAACTAATGTCACACAACCACAAAAAAATACCAATACCAAACAACACCAAGCATCACAACCTCCTTACGAAGGAATAACAACTAATACCACACAACGTCACATATTCACCGAACAATTACACATATCAATACACAATCCTCGGCAAATAATTACGGTCTACTAAATTCACTAAATATGTTTAATATCTTCCAACATATGAAACTAACGCACATATTCCGAAAGCACATTAATCCCCGAAGCATACGAGTTATCTATTGAAAGACAACAATTATCGAGAACATACCGATCTTTTTAAAAGTTCATTAAAACATTAGGATTGCACATAAAATCATTTATCAATGATTCCGTCTACGAAACATGAAAAGTATGGGCAAGATATTTGCCTCGATAAATGGTGCAGAAAGCTCCGGCGAACACGGCTCACCCGATCGATCCATTGACATCCCAACCTTTGTTATAAATACATAGTAAACAATTTAATATAAGAGTCTAATTTAATATCTTATAATTTCAAGGTGATTAGACGGTTAATATATTACCTCAATTGTGCCCCTTAATTAATTGATCGGATCAAACGACCAATAATAATAACCGAGATTGATATCTCGATTTAATTAAATAGTGATCGGAATCATAATCCAATCCTGAATGATTGCCTCGAATACAAACTCTAATATCGAGCTCACATCGTAAGTCCGAACACACCCATCTGCTCGTAGACCAATTTATCAAAACCACCATTTATGCCTACATCTTCCCCGTGCGCAATTCCAACATATCAACAAATGCCACCAATTACTTACATACACACATATACACACATATATAAACACAACTAACACACACACAAACCTCCACATACATATACATACAACACACACTTATATATATATATACATACAGCACACACATCACACACACCTGCACACTCACACACACACACCTGCATATATATAATATATATATATACATACAACACACTTTTATATATATATATAAGTACAGCACACACCACACACACCATACACACATGTATATATGCATACAACACACACTTATATATATATATACACACACAGCACACACCACACACACCTGTATATATATATATACAACACACACTTATATATATATACAGCACACACCACACCACACACACCTGCACATATACGCATATATATATATATATATATATATATATATATATATATATATATATATATTCCGATACTCCGGCCGTTCAGTTCAGAAGCCATCTCCGGTCGTCAGAAATCTAGCTCGATCGAAGCACCTTAATTGGCCCATCTCTGAACTGGAGTCGCATCCATGGCCGGAGACAATGAAGAACAGGCATCTGAGTTTCACATCGTCGGGAACTCGAAACACAAACAGCCCAACTGGGCTTCCACCGCTCTGGCCCGTCTGAAAGGTCCGGCTCGATCTATGACTTGTCCAGCCGAAAGCCGCCTGAAGTTCCGACCACATTATTTCTTCTCCGGACACAAGCCACCACATCGCCATCGATCTACTATGGGCGTCGTCCGAGAACCAGTCCACTGTCGTTGACCTGCACAGCTCACCTTTTGCTATAACCCATCTCCTCCGACGGTCGCCTGTTTTTGAGCAGCAAGTCCCTGTAAAGACGTCAACCCGGGTCGCCACCAGGACCTCACACCGCGGCCGCCACACTTCGGATCGTGAAGAAGAAGGGGATGAATGTTGGTGGTGGTTGCTTCACGGGGTAGGTGGGAAGAAAGAAGAAAAAAAATGAGGGAAAAGAGGTGATTGACGGGAGTAGGTTATATATATATATATATATATATATAAGGTAGTAGGGAAATTGACCCAATAGGGTCGATTATAAATTATCCAAGAAGAAAAAGATCGATCTCAAATTCATTATTTAGTCTCCTAGTTCGGTTATCCGATTAACTCATAATGCGTCCGATAAAATCAATAATTCACCAATATTCTAGTCCAACATCTCAAAGTCCACCCGACATTTAAATAATCAGCTAATAAAATAAAATAAAAGTAAATAAATAAAAATTATATCGCCAAAATTCAAATTTAGAATTTCTGGATATTATAGTTGAGACCTTCATTTTGACGAGATAGTCAAAGAGTTTGACTTTGTGCGAAATGAAGAGAAACCTTGTGTATACAAGAGGGTTAGTCGGAGCAAGATCACAGTTTTAGTATTATATGTAGATGACATTCTACTAATAGGAAATGATGCGGAAATGCTCAGTTCTGTGAAAGCTTGGCTTTCGAGTAATTTCTCCTCGAAAGACTTGGGAGAAGAAACCTATATTCTTGGGATTTGACTCTACTAGGATAGATCGAAGAGAATGATAAGTTTTTCCCAAGCCCTCTATATAGATTAGATCTTAAAGAGGGTTCCTCTGATGCGACATGGAATAAAACTCACCTTGAAAATGTGTCCTCATAGTGAGGAACAATGAAAGGAAATGAGTAATATACCATATGATTCGGCAGTGGGTAGCCTTACATATGCTTTATTGTGTACGAGACCTGACATTGTGCATGCTGGGAGCGTGGTAAGTAGGTTACGGACTAACCCAGTTCGGGAACATTAGACCGCCATAAAGAACGTTCTCAAGTACTTTAGAAGGACTAGAGATCTGATTCTTATATATGGTGGTGGAGAACTGAATGTGATGGGATTCACTGTATTGGACTTCCAATGACAGAAAGACGATTCTATGTCTACTTCTGGATACATTTACTCTTAATGGAGGAGCATTATCATGGCATAGTGACAAGTATAGTGCGACTACTGATTCCACCAGTTAAGCTGAGTATAAAGCGGCCTCGGAGGCCTCCAAAGGACGGGTTAAGAAGTTACTGGGTAAACTTCAAGTGAAACCATGTGCTGCATAGAGTAGAGTCAGCCGACTACGTCGCTGATCCACTAACCAAGCCACTTTCTCAGATTAGCTTAGAGCGTCATCTAGAGAACATGGGTATTAGATACCATAGTGTGTGGCATTGAGTGCAAGTGGGAGATTGTTGGGAGTATGCCCTCGAATGCCACTCAGAGTATGATTGAGTGAGGGCATTGTACTTGTAATTATGTAAATCACTAATATAAGGCAATGGATGTTTCTTTATTTACTGCCAGTTACTGGCATTCCTAACTCGTAAATATACATATAGAAACTAGTCCGTGTATTTGAGAGCAAAACGTTCCACTCCTTTTTAGATAAGGGGGTCGGCACTGGAAAGGTTTATAGCTCAAATACTTAATCGTTTGCAAGTCGATGAAACGTGACTGGGCATTAAGTTTATGTGAAGACTGGTATGACGTGTTCTTTGACATAGAGAGTGCCTGTCGAACGCTAATGGTTAATGGGAGCACACGTTATAGGTATGCTAATTGGATTAGTATACTCGAACCGACTCACCCTCGATTCGTCACACGGATTTCACTCTGGGACAGTCAATGATGGAATCGAAAGGTTGTGATAGGTATTCGTGAACCTTCGACTTGAGGATTTAGTAGGGATGTGCTTGTGACGTCAAGATTTTCATTAGAGTAGTTCGACCCTGTAAACTGGGAGGCGGGGGTCAACCTCGACGTGCATCTTGACGGGCAAGTAGCAGGTCCTACTGAATACCAAGATAGAATTCTTTCTCCCATTAGTGAGCGGGTTATATGTACTATGCGGTTATTGGCAGATGAGATCATAAGTCTTTGGCCAAAGCATTGGAGCTAGTTGTATTGGATACACAAGAGCTCGATTTTCATTAACACATGCATAGAGTGAAGTACATATAGGGTTCGACTGACCGTGACCCTATAACTTGATCGGGACATTTGAAAGAAGGGTTTATACGTATACTGGTATTCACGACAGAATGGTTCTTGAATGATCCCAATCATTCGTTCTCAGTTGGGGTACGGTGTAGGCCGCCAGGCTGGCTAGGTGGTGCTACTACTCTTTGGTTCATCCCATTGCTGACTGAGACGGACCTACCGAGTCGCGCAATAGGATTGACGATGGAATGAATCAAGCTAATTCTCTCATTATGAATATTAGATATTGGATATCTAAATTTGGAACATTGGATGTTTAAATTGATTTATTGGATAAATTGATTTACGACCTAATGAAATAAATAAATTACTGGGTGATTAATTTAATTCATGAATATAATTATTTCTTGGAGAAATTAATTATATTATTTTGTATTTGATATGTTTAATTAATTAGATTAAGTAATCGATATAAATACATAGAAACGGAATCGGAGGTTATCTATTTGGACTCTCGGGAGTCCGAAACGAACTAAACTCGTCCGTTTCATCCTCATGGCCGCTCCCCTCCCCTAATATACATGTGTATGTATTGACTTGTCCAAATCATGATGTTTGGAATATCATGTGTTGAGGGGACAAGTATCATACACATTATATGGTGGGGTTAGATTCTCATTGTATGAGTTGTATTCTTGTGAGTTGAAAATGCATAAGAAGAGGACTTTGATCTCTCATTCTCATTACATTATTCCTTACATGAGTTGTAGTGAGAAAAAGTGAGAAAGGAGTTCTTCTTCATAGTCATCTTCTTCATCAACTTAGTTCTTGATTGTTCTTAGAGAAACATCAAGAAATATTGAGAGATCAAACATTAAAACACTTAGAGTGTTACAATCAAAAGCTTCATCACTTGATCTAGCTGTAACCTTAGAGGTTAATCAGGTGTTGTCATTCCGGTCATTTTTCCGGCGTGTGGCAAGTAGAGACGTGGTGCTTTTGGCGTTGGATCGTTCAAGGGCTTGGAGCGGATTGGATTCGTAGAGATCAAGCAAATCTTGGGGAATAGCTCTACCATTTAATCAACGGACTTCAAGGGTTAGTTTCTTAACACTCTTGCTTTTCGTTTATATATTCGTATATACGTAGATCGATCGATCCTCGTAGGGATTCGGATCGAATTAATTTTCATTTTACCGCTTCCGCTAGGCCTTTGTTTTAGGCACCGAATCCCAACATAAACACCACCACAAATTTATCGAGATATTCGATAAATAAGTTGCATAAATGCCGCCGGAGCATTCATCTATCTTCGAAAAAACCGTAGCCCCTTGTAATTGATCAAATAGATCATCAATTCTTGGCAACGGATACTTGTTCTTGATAGTGAGTTTATTCAACTCACGATAGTCAATACATAACTACAAAGATCCGTCTTTCTTTCATATGAACAATACCGGTGCACCCAATGGAGACGCACTAGGCCGAATATAACCCTTGTCCAGCAGTTCACTCAATTGTTTCTTCAATTCTTGCATTTTTGATGGGGTCATTCTATATGGTGCCTTAGATATTGATGTCGCATTAAGCTCTAATTCGATAGTAAACTCTACGTCACGATGCGGCGGTAACCCAGGTAAGTTATTTGGAAATATGTCTGGAAATTCATTAACAACGGGAATAGAGAATTGTTGGGATTCAGTGCCTAAAATGAAGGCCCATCGGAAGCGGTAAAATGAAAATTAATTCGATCTGAATCCCTACGAGGATCAATCGATCTACGTATATACGAATATCAAAAACGAATTCACAAGAGATATAGAAACTCATCCTTGTAGTCCGTTGATTAGATGGATAACCTTCTCTTGAGCTATTCCCCAAGCTTTGCTTGATCTCTACGAATCTATTCCGCTCCAAGCCCTTGAACGATCCAACGCCGAAAGCACCACGTCTCTACTTGCCACGCGCCGAAGAAACGACCGGAACGACAATCACCTTGCTATCCTCCGAGGATACTGCTAGAGCTAAGTGATGAAGCTTCCAATATGAAATTATAACACTCTAAGTGTATAACTCACAATCTCTCTTTTATTTCTCAATTTTTCTCCAAGAAAAAATCAAGAACGTGATGAATAAAGAATAAGATGATGAAGAAGACTTCTCTCTCTCTTTCCTCTCTCTTATTCACATTGGAAATGGAATGCATTTGAGAAGTGAGATGTCTTCTTCATCATCTTCAACTCTCCACATGTACATCTCATTATTATGAGAATCAAAGCCCCACCACCTCAATGATCAACCATTAAAGAATGGAACAAGGGTCCATATGAAAGTGGGTGGAAATGTGGGGGGCGGCCCATGTAGAAATCGGACAAGTTCGGTTCGTTTTGGACTCCCGAGGGTCTAAACAGATAAACTCTGATTCGGTATCGATGTATTTATATCGATTAATTAATCCAATTAATTAAACATATCAAATACAAAATAATATAATTAATTTCTCCAAGAAATAATTATATACATGAATTAAATTAATCACCCAGTAATTTATTTAATTCATTAGGCCGTAAATCAATTTATCCAATAAATCGATTTAAACATCCAATGTTCCAAAATTAGATATCCAATATCTAATATTTATAATGAGAGAATTAGCTTGATTCATTCCGTCGTCAATCCTATTGCGCGACTCGGTAGGTTCGTCTCAGTCAGCAATGGGAGGAACCAAAGAGTAGTAGCACCACCTAGCCAGCTTGGTGGCCTACACTGCACTTAATCGAGAACGAATGATGGGATCATTCAAAACCATTCTCGTGAATACCAAGAACGTATAAACCCTTCTTTCAAATGTCCCGATCAAGTTATAGGGTCACGGTCAGTCAAACCCCATCTGTACTTGACGCTATGCATGCGTTAATGCAAACCGAGATCATCGAGCTCTCGTGTATCTAATACAGCTAGCTCTAATGCTTTGGCCAAAGACTTATGATCTCATCTTCCAATAACCGCATAGGACATATAACCCGTTCACTAACAGGAGAAAGAATTCTATCTTGGTATTCAGTAGGACCTGTTACTTGTCCATCAAGATGCATGTCGAGGTTGACCCCCGCCTTCCGATTTATAGGGTTGAACTACTCTAATGAAAATCTTGACGTCACAAGCACATCCCTACTAAATCCTCAAGTCGAAGGTTCACGAATACCTATCACAACCTTTCGATTCCATCATTGACTGTCCCGGAGTGAAATTCGTGTGACGAATCGAGGGTGAGTCGGTTCGAGTATACTAATCCAATTAGCATACCTATAACGTGTGCTCCCACTAACCATTAGTGTTCGACAGGCACTCTCCTTGTCAAAGAACACGTCATACAAGTCTTCACATAAACTTAACGCCCAGTCAAGTTTCATTGACTTGCAAACGATTAAGTATTTGAGCTATAAACCTTTCCAGTGCCGACCCTCTTATCCAATAAGGAGTGGAACGTTTTGCTCTCAAATACACAGACTAGTTTCTACATGTATATTTACGAGTTAGGAATGCCAGTAACTACCAGTAAATAAAGAAACATTCATTGTCTTATATTGATGATTTACATAATAACAAGTACAATGCCCTCACTCAACATCCTCTGAGTGGCATTCGAGGGCATACTCCTAACAAGAATAACTGCACCTCACCCCTTTCCGACTTCAATGCGTAACACCAATAACTGGTACAACGTTGTCGTAATAATTTCATCGCCTTCATGGCTCGGACAATCTTCCTAGAAGTACCAGGTTTCTACCCTTCAAAAACGTGTTCGGTACCATCCGGCGCAGCTATCGAAATTATTTTCCGACGATAATCTACTATCGCTCCATGACGATTTAACCAATTAAATCATATGACCAATCTTTATTGCCGATAGTTATAGGACAATTGATAATCTCTCGATCCCCAACTATCCTTTCCCCACTCGGCAGTCCAACAATAAAAGGTTCACAAGCAAATAGACCGACAAGACCCAAACGATTCACACAAGACAATGATATAAAGGAATGAGTAGCTCCATAATCAAACAATACATCTACTGGTTGCATACAAATATAAACAATACCTGACGTAGTTGCAGCTCCTACGTCATTAGTCCGTATCATTTCGTACAATCGGGGTGGAGTTCATCCGGCACTCGGAGCATCCCTGTTCTCGGTTTTACCTCTTCTACTGCCGCATCCGACACTCGGAGTTGGTTAACCCGTAACTGTACCTACCAGAGTAGGAGATGGTTTAGAGAAGGCTCTTCCCGCTGATTCACAATATAGCGCACGATGACCCTGCTTTCCACACTTAAAACAATCGATGGGGCGAAATGTGCAACGAGAACTAACATGCCCCGGATTTCCACAATTAAAACAAACTTTTGGCGCTCCTCCACTAGGCTGAGGGGAACCAACAGAAGATTGCACAGAAGGTTGAGGCCCACGCGATCCGCTTCCTCGGAAACTACCAAAAAAATTTGATTTCTTCGAGCTTGAAACCGTAGGAACCGGAACTGACACCATCTCATAAGCAAGCGCTCTGTCCTGATATTCTATCAAAGTAGCGCACCCAAGGCCCGCCATATACTTTTGGACCTCCGGTTTCATCCTAGCATCGAAATGAAGTATCTTGTCTATTTCATCCTTAACCCGATCTTGGACATACACTAACTGCTTATTGTATGTCTTGAATGCCTCGGAAATAGGAACATCTTCGGGTTGATCCCTGAAGAACTCACTGACTCTAGCTAACCGTATCGGTGCTGGACAATATTGTGCTTCCATTAATTCTTTGAATTCTTCCCAGGTGACATCACGGTCCCTGGGCTTAACAGCTCTCCACCAATTCGACGCGTCATCAACAGTCAGATATTGTGCAATGGGAACTCTCTTGGCTTCAGGGCAGCCAATACCGTCAAAGATCTTCTCCAGCTCAACTAACCAATGATCCCAGTTGTTCGCATCATCGAAACCATTTAATATAGGGGGATTCATCTTCATAACTTCTTGCAGCCATCGATCCTCAACAGTCCTGCCAGTATTAATATTCTACACTACTTGAGCTAATTGGTGCACTTGAGTCACAACTTGCAGGATGACATTAGGCACTTCGCCCTATGCACTCCCATTTGCACCTCCCGAAGGGATCGGGTCTGATCTAGCTACAAAATGAGATGCCGAGTCTGAAACGGACATCTCGGACTCAGATACGGCTACTCTGCCACAGCCTCGGCCGCGTTAACGGATAGCTCTACCTCTCGACATACTGAGGAACAAGAATAGTTCAACAAGGAAACGATTACAACAATATATTGCACAATGTCAAAGATAATTACTTTCGAGGGAAAGAAACAACCAACATCCGAAGAGTCTTCCAGCACAGGCAACACGGGGTGGTAGCACGCCAATGATATCGTAGACATCAACTGACTCATTTTAACAAACCCAAACACCGACAGCCTAGGTATCCATAAACCTAAGTTCCGATACCATATTCTGTAACACCCCCGTGATTTACAGAGATATTACAGTGCCGTATATTCTTTTTGGAGAACCTACCAGGCTTAGACCAAAATAAAACACATTAAACCACAACAAAATCGGAACATTCACGCATTTAAAACCAACTTCAACTTCAACATGACATACATCACAATAACGAACAACATATCGTCCCGTAGGATCACAACCAATACAACCGTTCACAACTGGAATAAAACAACATCATTAACCATCAACAATGACACGACATACAATACTGGATAGTACCCGCGTGAGTACAAAACCAAAACACGACTTCGACCATGACCATACGACCACCAACTCAAAATGATGCACGATATCAATGTTGCCCACCAAGCTCGTGTCCGCCCTGTGCCGGCTCTCCCACTGGACCTGTACCTGAATACACAAAAGTATATCCACCCCAGAAGGGGTCAGCAAGAAGCCGGTGCAAGTACAATGATTCTAGAATATGTACAACAAGTGAATAATCAACATAAATCACAGAAATCACAGTGCCATCAAAGAGATTCCGGAATACATCACAATCATCATCACAAAACATCAACGGGAGTTGTACAGGTACTATACCCCATACGAGATACATACCTCTCCCCAGTAAGTCCTCCTCAGGCCTCCCTGGTTGTACAAACCCAGCCAAGTGAACCGCAGAGGCCTCAGTCTACGCAACCCATGGGTCCCACACTGGTTTTACTTGGCACACAACCACACGTCGCACTTTTGAAAACATAACTTTGGCACAAATTGCATTTTCTCAAAAATCATATTTTCTCAAATCATGTTTTTCATATATTCACAAGTACATTAAACGCAATCAAAGTACTTGCCTCAATTTGAACGACATAGAAAACAACAAACGGATGAACGTACGGTCCGATTTCCTTCAACAATTCGATCCTAACACATCGAAATACCGAATTAAACACAACACCATGGAAACGGAAGAATTCACCCTAAGCTTTACTCTTAGGGGCATTTAATCGAACACTACGAAGAAATATGGTTCGAGTTCAAACTACGGAGGAAAACTTGGGATTTAATCCATGAACTTCATGGAAAAACGAAGGATAATGATTATAACATCATAATCTAATATCAATTAGAGTTGGAACGGTTTGAAATTGAAGATTCAAGCAAAAACCCTAACATATGAAGAACTAGGGATTTGAAGGAAATTTTACCTTGATTCGGACGGAACTTGAGTGGAGGATGATGTTAGACACGAATAAAACTTCCCAAGATGATGCTAAATGATGCTCTGGATCAAATTTCCTAAGATCTACCAAAGAAACGCGAAGGGGGGAGAAAAAGGAAGAAAATGCCGACATGACCCGTCACTCGGCCTTATATAGCCTAGTGTATTACGACCGTAACCGACAGTGCCTTACGGTCGTAAAGGGTCCTGACGGGCTACTGAGGCGCATTACGGCCGTTACTTGGCCAGATATTACGTCCGTAATGCTCGACACCTTACGGCCGTACTCGGCAGCTACATTATGGCCGTACTAGACCTGCACCATTCGGCCATAAACGGCCCTCTCTTATGGCCGTAGCGAGTCCTGCCAAGGATTCTGTCCATTGTGTGGTTGATCAAAAGTTATCAGACATATCAGCTCAAATAAAAAACATGGAGCAACAAATAAGTCAAGTTTCAATTTCATGGGGAATCAACATTAAAAGGGCAATTTTCAAGTAACATGGAGAATAATCCTATATATAAATGCATGGCCATCTATTTCAGGAGCGGAACCGAGTACAAGGACCCGAGATGCTGGGAAATGAGCAAAAAAGAATCTATATCGAGCAATGTGAGGAGGAATTGGACAAGGAAGAAGTTGAGACATCGATACCTATTATTAAAGGGGTTGAGAAGCCAATATCTATTTCTTATACTCCTACCCCTTCTATTTCTTTACCTTTTCCTGAATGTATTCAAAAGAAAAGGGTATATAATTAATTTGTAAAATTTTTGTAAGTTTTTAAAAAAGGTTAACATAAATATTCCTCTTCCTGATATTGTACAGGAGATACTTGATGTCTAAAAAGAGAAATCTAGGGGTCTTTGAGACAGTGAAGCTAACAGAGGAGTGTAGCGAGGTCATACAAAGAAAGCTACCACTTAAGAAGAATGACCTTTGGAGCTTTACAATAGTTTGAACAATTGGTGATTACAAGTTCAAAAAGGTACTATGGATTTGGGGCCTAATATCAATTTGGTTCCCCTTTATATTCTCAAAAATCTGGAGGTCGGGATAATCAAGCCAACACCAATCGCACTTCAAATGGAGGATTGATCATTGATTTACCCAAAAGGATATTTGAGGATGTGTCAGCATGTGTGCATGATTTATATTTCCAGTTGATTTTGTCGTGCTGGATATGGAGGAGGATCGAGACATTCTAATAATTCTTGGACACCCCTTTATAGCTATTAGATGTGCTTTAATCGAAGTAGAGAAAGAAGAGCTCACATTTCGTCGAAATGAAGAACATATTACCTTTTAAATTTACAAAACCATGAGCAATACGAAGAACTTGAACAAGTGGGCGGATGTGAAGGACTCTTGCAAAGAAGAGGAACAAAGTAGAAAGTGAACCAAAAGGAGAGATCCAATAATATGATGGTCAAGAACGAGAAGAGGCTGATTATTAAGCTTGAATTGAAACCACCTGGATGACTTGAACTTCGTCTAGCTAAAGACGTTAAATAAAGCTCTTAATAGGAGGCAAACCATTAAAAGAGAAGATGCGACTCCCCAAGACGGTCCAGTCATGCCCATAGTATCCTCCTACCTAGCATGACTATTCATCTTCACACATCCATTCAAAATGCTGGTTATCGAATTTCCATATTGTATTGTTTGGTATTTAGAATCATGTGTATGTTGGTTTTAGAACTGGTATGTTGATTGTTAGTTATTATCTAGTTCCGTACCTACGGGGATGTGTTCATTCCGATCGGACTTCACAATTGTAATGCTGAAAAGAAGCAATTAGCGCACACCAACTTGGGTAGCTAGCGCGTGCTAATAGACATATGTAGCGCACGATAATGTTTTTCATAGCGCGCCCTAATTAGGTAGGACGGAATGTTTCTAGAGTCTGGACATAGGCAGTTAGCGCATGCTATTATTGGAGCTAGCGCGCACTAGTGCCGGTTAATAACGCACATTAACTTATGTGTAACGCACGCTATCAAAGTCAAACAGAAGGTTCTGGACCGCCTTCCAACCAACAGTGCACCGCCTTTCAGCCGATAGCGCACGCTATACTTCGGTCGTAGCATGCGCTATTCGCGACCTATATAAATAGGCCTGTATGTTCTAGAATTTGTCATTTTCCTCTCTCCTTTCTTCTTCTCCGAGGTGTGGGCGACCGTGAGCCTTAGGAAGTGTGGTTTTTGGCCAGATTTCATCATCCAACAGCATCTTTGAATTCCTAGTATCAATCTAACAACATTTCATCATGGTTCATCCTCCAAATCAAGGTAAATTTCATCCAAACCTAGTTCTTCACATTTTGGGGTTTTTGCTGGGATCTTCAGTTATAATCCATCTTAGCCTTGAATCGTGTTAGATTATGATGCTATAATCATAATCCTCTAATTTTCTCTAAAGTTTATGGATTAAATTCCAAGTTCTCTTCCGTAGTTTGAGTACGATTCATGTCGCGTTCGTAGTGATCAAATAATTGTCCCTAAGAGTAGAATTTGAGGGAAATCCTTCCATTTTCATAGTATTGTGCTTGATCGGGTATTTTGTTGTGTTAGGATCGAATCGTTGAAGAAGTTCGGATCGTATGCCTTTTCGTCCATTGTTTCTTGTGTTGTTCTAATCAAGGCAAGTACTTTGACTGCGTTTGATGTACTTCGTGTGAATATGTGAAAATGTGGTTTTATAAAAAAGTGATGATTTCAGAAACTGCGACTTGTGGTCATGTGCCAAGTAAAATCAGTGAGGGTCCCTTGAGGTCCTCTAGGCCGCGTTTCCTACGGATCACTTGGTAGGGTTGTACGACCAGGTATGGCCTGATGAGGACTCCCTGGGGTGTGTATCTCGCGTGAGGTACAGTGCCAGTATAGCCCTTGTGGTTGTTTTGTGATGATTATTTTGGTATGATATTCCGGAATATATATGATGGAACTGTGATTTTTTGTTTATTCACTTGTTGTACATATTCCGGAATTGTTGTACTTGCACCGGCTTCTTGCTGACCCCTTCGGGGGTGGATATACTTGTTGTGTATTCAGGTACAAGTTCAGTAGGCGAGCTAACACAGGGCAGACATGAGCTTGGTGGGCAGCATTGATATCATACCTTATGTTGAGTCTGTGGTCGTCATGTCGTGATCAGTTGTAACGCCCCCAAAATGAACCGGGTCGCCACAGTGTCGTAGATCCCATGAGGGACCCACAAGGCAAGTTTTTGAAAATATTTTCTAAAATATTTTATTTAACAGTGGTAATATACGGACGTAATTAAGAAAGTCTTCGTACAGCCCAAAGCACCAAAAGCAAATAGTGTCCGTACATACGGTTATTACACAACGTGGAATGTTCAAATTATTTAAGAAATTAACAGGCCTTCTTCCAACACAGCTCATGCCTGGACGTAACCTTCGGGGGTGTCCTGCACAAATTCAACAAATTTACCTGGCACGACATGTCGTGCCAGTAACCTAGGTCAGAAACAATCCAAACCAAACTCAAAGGTAAAATCTAATAATTTCAAGGAATAAAGTTGTCACCGAATGTTCCATGTTATTCCTCTTATCAGCACATAAACTCCCAAGGTCGCAACCAAGGGTCACGGAAGTATCTACACAGGACTACTCCGGACGTGGGTACCATTCAGGTTTTATCCCGCAACACGGTCCAACAAGAAAACTCCCAAGGCCGCGGCCAAGGGTCACGGTAGTATCTACTCGGGAATACTCCGGACAAGATAATCGTAAGAGCACCATTCCACAATAGTAACATTTACTATGTCGATATTTAATGTACGTAATGGCTCAGATATAGAGTGCGTAATGAGTCGGAGTATAACGTACGTAAAGGATAGTTTTGTTTGCCAAATTATCATCACATTAATTTCTTATGACACGACTCCCTCTCCATGTCGTCTGGAAATCTCTCGGGGAACAAGACGTTGGCCACCGTCATATTCGCACCGATAATTACCTAACGACATCGAGGTATGTCACTGAAAGTTCGTCAATCATCATACCATCACAATACACGAATAATAGATGTGATACCGTACAACCATATTATACAAAATATGTTTTATTGCAATGGAGTACATTTATTTATCAAACAGGAGAAATAGACGTGAGCGCCCAAAGTGAAAAAGCATGTAATACTGGTGGTATTACATACCACCCCCCTTAAAAATAGTTTCGTCCCGAAACTAAGAAAATAACTCGGGATGATTCTCTCTTATGCTTGCCTCGGTCTCCCAAGTCGCTTCTTCCGTACCGTGGTGCGACCACTAAACTTTAACAAGGGGTGTGTTCTTGTTCCTTAGTGTCTTTACGCGTCGATCCAAAATCGCTGTTGGAACTTCCCTAAAGGTAGCATCATTGGAAATCTCTACTTCCTCGAAGTTGATCTTGTGGCTAGGATCGTACACGTATTTTCTCAGCTGGGAGACGTGGAAGACATTATGCACTCCGTCTAACGATGGTGGTAATGCTAGCCGATAAGCGAGTCTACCGACTCGGTCCGATTTCGAGCAGCCAATAAATCTCGGGCTTAGCTTGCCCTTCTGGCCGAAGCGTCGAATGCCCCGCATTGGCGATACTTTAACCCAAACATGATCCCCAACCATAAATTCCAACGGTCGCTGCCGGTCCATAACGTAAGACTTTTGGCGACTCTGCGCTGCCAACATGTGTTTTCAAACAATGGATATCTTCTTAATAGATTCCTGGATTAGATCCAACTCGGTGGCGATGACATCGGATGCATCGTCCCAACATAGGGGAGACTTGCACTTTCTACCATACAAGGCCTCAAAGGGGGCCATGCCTATGCTTGCATGCCAGCTGTTGTTGTACGAAAATTCCGCTAAGCAGAGGTGTTTAGCCCAGTCCTTGCCCCAATCGAGTACACATGCTCTCAACATATCTTCCAGGGTCTGTATGGTGCGTTCTGTTTGTCCATCCGTTTGAGGATGATAGGCAGTGCTGTAATGCAGTTGAGTACCCATGGCCTGGTGGACAGCCTTCCAGAAGCGGGACACATATCTAGTGTCTCTATCCAAAATAATCCCCGAGGGAATGCCATGTAACCTCACGATTTCCCGAACAAAGATGGTAGCCAGCTGTTCTGTTCCGATGGCCTCCTGAATTGGAATGAAGTGTGCCGACTTTGTCAGTCGGTCTACAATAACCCATATCGTGTCCTTTGCCCCCGCCGTCACTGGTAACTTGGTGACAAAGTCCATTGATATGCTCTCCCATTTCCATTCCGGAATGGGTAAGGGCTGCATGATTCCGACCGGTCTACGGTGTTCAATCTTCACCTGTTGACATATCATACATCGAGCGACAAACCTTGCTACCTCTTGCTTCATATTCTTCCACCAGAAACTCTTTCGCAGGTCTTTGTACATTTTGCTCGCCCCGGTATGTATCGAATAGGGAGTAGAATGAGCTTCCTTGAGTATAGTTTGCTTAAGCTCGTCTTTAGGTGGAATGCAAATCCTGTTCTTGAATCTAACTAAGCCCCCTTGGATCCTATAGTCTGAAATAACTCCCCCTTCGGCCTTTGCGCCGATCGCACGAAGTTCTGGATCCTCCATCTGTGCTAGGCGTATCTCGTCCAGCAGGGACGAGCGAATATCAATCGAGCACAATTGTCCCTGGCGGTGTTGTATCCACACTTCAATGTCATTTTTCTGGAGATCTTGCTGCAACTCCAGCTGTACTGTCAAACCAGATAGTGTCACCTCCTGCGCAGTTTTCCAACTCAGTGCGTCTGCTACGACGTTGGCCTTCCCAGGGTGATATAGAATCTCTACATTGTAATCCTTGATTAACTCCAGCCAACGCCTCTGTCTCATATTTAACTCTTTCTGCGTGAAAATGTACTTTAAACTCTTGTGGTCCGTAAAGATCTTACAGGTAACCCCATATAGGTAATGTCTCCAAATCTTAAGAGCGTGGACCACTGCAGCTAGTTCCAAGTCATGTGTCGGGTAGTTCACCTCATAAGGTTTAAGTTGACGAGAGGCGTAAGCGATAACCCTGTCATTTTGCATGAACACACATCCCAGCCCGTGCTTAGACGCATCGGTGCATATTATGAATCCCTCCGTACCTGCGGTAGTACCAACACGGTAGTAAGCTTCCTTTTTAGCCTGTCAAACTCTCCGACAACTGTTGTCCAGACAAACTTGGTGTTCTTCCTAAGCGATTTGTTAATGGCCGAGCAACACAGAGAAGGCCTCGACGAACCGTCGATAATATCCCGCCAACCCCAGAAACTTCTCACCTCTTTGACATTTCTAGGTGGTTCCCAATTCATAACTGTCTCGATCTTCGGGGTCTACTTTAACGCCTCCTGCTGAAATCACATGCCCCAAAAAGGTTACCTCGGCATCCGAACTCGCATTTAGAAAGTTTAGCATACAGTTGATGTTGCCTTAAAACGCTCAACACTCGCCTCAAGTGTTCCTCATGCTCCCATCGGCCGGAATAAATTAAAATATCGTCAATGAAAACCACCACACACTTATCGAGAAACTCACGTAACCTGTTCATTAATTCCATAAAAGCAATTTGGAGCATTAGTCGCCAAACGACACCACCATGTACTCGTAGTGCCCATATCTCGATCGAAATGCGGTCTTAGGAATATCCTCCTCTCGAATTCTCAATTGGTGATATCCCGAACGTAAGTCGATCTTTGAAAACACAATCGCCCCTTGCAGTTGGTCCAAGAAATCATCAATCCTTGGAAGTGGGTAACGGTTCTTAATAGTGACCTTATTAAGTTCCTGTAATCGATACACAAAGCGCAGAGCGGTCCTTTTCTTCACAAAAAGAACTGGCGCACCCCATGGCGAAGTACTTGGACGAATGAGCCCCATCCAAGGCAAATCTTCGAGTTGTGACTTTAGTTCCTACATTTAGGCTGGTGACATACTGTATGGTTCCTTGGAGATAGTCGTCGTTCCTGTCTCAAGTTCGATTGATAGATCGACCTCCCTTTGTGGTGGATATCAAGTTAGTTCATCTGTGAATATGTCCTGAAATTCGTTAACTAGATTAATATTATCAACCGACTATTGTGACGTGCCATCCTGAAGAATATAGCACCGATACGCCCCTCGATCATCACGAGGTGCTACTGCTGAAAGGAGACCGAGGGACCCTTTTGTCTTTGAAGTGCTCTCGGCCTCTAATTGTGTGAGTGGCACCATCATGGGTCGTAATAGAAACGGTCAGGTGATAGGTATCCAATACCGTCTTGTGCATCGTCATCCAGTCCATACCTAAAATCACATCTTCGTTTTGGAGTGGAAAGACCATGAGATTGGTTGTCCGGCCAGTTATTGATACGAATCGGACAGTTTCGAACTTCCAAATTACCCTCCACCCTGCTGCCCTCGGGTAGTTTAACAGTAAAGGACTCACAGGGTACACAAGGGAGATGCAAACGGTTAACACATTCTACGGATATAAACGAGTGGGTTGCTCCAGTATCAAACAGTACATGAACAGGCTGAGATTTAATAAGGAGTGTACCTAAGACAGCAGGAGTGGTCTGGTCGTCAGTAGCCCTTAGTTCGAACACGCGGGACGGCAGTGTCCCCGAGGAGGGTGCAGTACCTCCCCCGCGACCACGTCCTCTTCCAGCACCGTGTAGAGGAGACTGGTGAGGTGGAGATCGGTAGTCGGACATGGCAGACGCTCTGGATGTCTGTACCGAGCCTTGTTGACTCTGAGGAGCTGGATTTGGTGTAGGTTTGATCCGAGAACAGTAGCGAGACATGTGCCCACCCCTTCCGCATGAAAAGCACTTTGTCGATGCTCTACGACACTGACTCATGGTATGCCCTGCTATGCCACAATTGAAACAGCTACGGCGAGAAGGCCCGTCAGATGTTCCTTTCTGTTGGGACGAAGCTGCTGATTTGGAGGGGAACCCAATTCCCAAATTCACTCTGCTGGTGCTCCCGGACTGATTTGCGGTCTTCTGCTTCTTTTGGTTGTGCCCGGCATCCGAACTGACAACCGTACCGGCGTATGCTGTGACTACGTCCTCATATGCCCTCAACGTGGTGCAATGAAACCCCGCCGCGTAGCGTTGAACATCCTCCGGCAACCGTTGAGCAAGGTGACAAATTTGCTGGTCTTCGGATGGAACCATCTGTGCGACATAGCTTAGCTCGGTCCTGTATGCCCGAATGATTTCTTGTACTGGCAAATTCTGAGGGCCTGCGCTGAAGAAACTCCGCGCTCGTGCAGTTTGAACTGATCGGGGACAAGATTGCGTCTCTCAATAGTTTGGAAAACTCGGGCCATCCGACTATTCTGTCCTCTGGCTTATAGGTCCTCCACCATCGGGCTGCGGTGTCACGGAGCTGGTTGATCCCGAGTGGCACTTTTCGGTTTCCTGGGCAGCCGATCACCTCGAAGGCAGTCTCCATTTCCGATATCCAATCGTCCACGTGCTTATCCCCTGACCCGTCGAATAATGGCGGTCTGGCCTTCAGCATTTCTCCCAGCCAACGGTCCTTTCCGGTGTTCTCTTCTATGTTAATGACTGGTACTTGTTCTGCCCGGTTGACTGGCGATTCCCATGGCAATGGCCTGGGCGAGAGTCTGAACGAAGGCTGGATCAAATCCCCCGTTGTTCTGGTTTTCCGCTTCCTGTTCGTTCTGATTAACAGGTGGTGGTTGATTTCTGGCCGGATTAGTTTCTCCGGTGTTTCTGTCTTCCTGCTGGTTCATAGCGGAACCTTGTGCGTCATTTACGTTTCTTCTAGCTCCTCGACGTGCCATTGGTGATGCTCGTTCAATCTAACAGGTTAGTTTAATGCAAACATTCTCTGAGTTCTTACTGAATCCAAACATCATACTTGATCCTTAAGAATTTACATGTATTTTACCTCGACATCCCTCGAGGAGTTACGGTCGTCAGAAGTGTTGGATTTTGAAGGCAAAATGTTTTCAAAATATTTTTGGTAAAACTTTCCACGTGAGTGTTTAGGCTCCGATACCATTTTCTGTAACGCCCCCAAAATGAACTGGGTCGCCACAGTGCCGTAGATCCCATGAGGGACCCACAAGGCAAGTTTTTGAAAATATTTTCTAAAATATTTTATTTAACAGTGGTAATATACGGACGTAATTAAGAAAGTCTTCGTACAACCCAAAGCACCAAAAGCAAATAGTGTCCGTACATACGGTTATTACACAACGTGGAATGTTCAAATTATTTAAAAAATTAACATGCCTTCTTCCAACACAGCTCATGCCTGGCCGTAACCTTCGGGGGTGTCCTGCACAAATTCAACAAATTTACCTGGCACGACATGTCGTGCCAGTAACCTAGGTCAGAAACAATCCAAACCAAACTCAAAGGTAAAATCTAATAATTTCAAGGAATAAAGTTGTCACCGAATGTTCCATGTTATTCCTCTTATCAGCACATAAACTCCCAAGGTCGCAACCAAGGGTCACGGAAGTATCTACACAGGACTACTCCGGACGTGGGTACCATTCAGGTTTTATCCCGCAACACGGTCCAACAAGAAAACTCCCAAGGCCGCGGCCAAGGGTCACGGTAGTATCTACTAGGGAATACTCCGGACAAGATAATCGTAAGAGCACCATTCCACAATAGTAACATTTACTATGTCTAAAATTATAAGACGTGAAGTCCGAGCAAGATTCACTTGCCTCAAATCCGACGCGAGTTATTTCTTGACAAGGCAACGGCTTGAACGATCGCACTTGGAAATCCGACCTATTACATGTTTGTCGATTAACATCTTATGATAATAATAATGATCAACGACGTTCCTCCCCCTCCCGCTGTTAGAACCCTATCCTAGTTGCTTATGATGTCGGAATCGAATTTCTCCATTTTTATCCATAATGCGTGCCATTAATTTCTTTAGGTTCGGCAACATTCTTTATAAGTTATCCTTCCGCTAAACAATAGTGTTCTAACACAACATTCCTAGTTAATGATAACCAACAATCATCAAGATTTCATCGTTGTCTTAATATGCAAGTCTAGAACGATTAATCCATCATCTTAACATGTTTCGGTATCTATTTGGCTAGAAATTGTTGGTAACTTCATCAAGGATTCATTAACGGTTTTATTCAACATGATAATACGGTTATACATGAAATCCTTCAAGATGATTCCGAGAAGTTGGTGATTAGCAATATGATTATGAGTTCTACCATTATTCATTCCAATTTCAAGCTTTGATGGATATCGATTAACAATTGCGATAGCTATATACCGGTTCGATTATTACGGAGGGTTCTAAGCTACCCAAGGCATCCGAGGTTTACTAAAACTTACTAAACAATACTGAAATGAGTTCAAGGTTGGATAAACTTACCTTTACTGACAAAAGATGATGAATAACGACGGTGGATGAAGGAGAACGAGAGGATAACACCTTCAAGACCTTCCCCGAAGCTTGATTATCGTACTCTAATAGGATAGCACTTGAATTGGGAGGTTAGAATTGGTTCAATGATGGTGGAGAGTAGTGTACAAGGAAGAGGAATGATTTTTGGGACGGAAGAAATGAAAGGCAAAGTGTTCTTTTATAAACTCAGATTGCCCTTACGTACGTTATGCCTTACGGTTTACGTACGTAAGAGGCTTTACGTACGTTATGGCAAAATACTTAACGTACGTAAGGAACTCGCTGGAACGATTCACTCACATCGTTACGTACGTAACGAAAGTGGGTTAATGTACGTAACACCTCGTTGACTTGCCTGTCGCAATCACGCCGAAAGTTGGTCGCCACGCGTACTACCGGACGAAGATTCCTGTCCGAAGACCGAAGACCGATGTTACGTACGTAAGGGCCGATATTTAATGTACGTAATGGCTCAGATATAGCATGCGTAATGAGTCGGAGTATAACGTACGTAAAGGATAGTTTTGTTTGCCAAATTATCATCACATTAATTTCTTATGACACGACTCCCTCTCCATGTCGTCTAGAAATCTCTCGGGGAACAAGACGTTGGCCACCGTCATATTCGCACCGATAATTACCTAACGACATCGAGGTATGTCACTGAAAGTTCGTCAATCATCATACCATCACAATACACGAATAATAGATGCGATACCGTACAACCATATTATACAAAATATGTTTTATTGCAATGGAGTACATTTATTTATCAAACAGGAGAAATAGACGTTAGCGCCCAAAGTGAAAAAGCATGTAATACTGGTGGTATTACATACCACCCCCTTTAAAAATAGTTTCGTCCCGAAACTAAGAAAATAACTCGGGATGATTCTCTCTCATGATTGCCTCGGTCTCCCAAGTTGCTTCTTCCGTACCGTGGTGCGACCACTGAACTTTAACAAGGGGTATGTTCTTGTTCCTTAGTGTCTTTACGCATCGATCCAAAATCGTTGTTGGAACTTCCCTAAAGGTAGCATCATTGGAAATCTCTACTTTCTCGAAGTTGATCTTGTGGCTAGGATCGTACACGTACTTTCTCAGCTGGGAGACGTGGAAGACATTATGCACTCCGTCTAACGATGGTGGTAATGTTAGCCGATAAGCGAGTCTACCGACTCGGTCCAGTATTTCGAACGGGCCAATAAATCTCGGGCTTAGCTTGCCCTTCTGGCCGAAGCGTCGAATGCCCCGCATTGGCGATACTTTAACCCAAACATGATCCCCAACCATAAATTCCAACGGTCGCTGCCGGTCCATAGCGTAAGACTTTTGGCGACTCTGCGCTGCCAACATGTGTTTTCGAACAATGGATATCTTCTTAATAGATTCCTGGATTAGATCCAACTCGGTGGTGATGACATCGGATGCATCGTCCCAACATAGGGGAGACTTGCACTTTCTACCATACAAGGCATCAAAGGGGGCCATGCCTATGCTTGCATGCCAGCTGTTGTTGTACGAAAATTCCGCTAAGCAGAGGTGTTTAGCCTGATCCTTGCCCCAATCGAGTACACATGCTCTCAACATATCTTCCAGTGTCCGTATGGTGCGTCGTTTGTCCATCCGTTTGAGGATGATAGGCGATCTTGAAATGCGATTGAGTACCCATGGCACAGTGGATGACCTTCCGAAGCGGGACACATATCTAGTGTCTCTATCCGAAATAATCCCCGAGGGAACGCCATGTAACCTCACGATTTCCCGAACAAAGATGGTAGCCACTGCCTGCTCCGATGGCCTCCTGAATTGGAATGAAGTGTGCCGACTTTGTCAGTCGGTCTACAATAACCCATATCGTGTCCTTTCCCCCCGCCGTCACTGGTAACTTGGTGACAAAGTCCATTGATATGCTCTCCCATTTCCATTCCGGAATGGGTAAGGGCTGCATGATTCCGACCGGTCTACGGTGTTCAATCTTCACCTGTTTACATATCATACATCGAGCGACAAACCTTGCTACCTCTTGCTTCATATTCTTCCACCAGAAACTCTTTCGCAGGTCTTTGTACATTTTGCTCGCCCTGGGATGTATCGAATAGGGAGTAGAATGAGCTTCCTTGAGTATAGTTTGCTTAAGCTCGTCTTTAGGTGGAATGCAAATCCTGTTCTTGAATCTAACTAAGCCCCCTTGGATCCTGTAGTCTGAAATAACTCCCCCTTCGGCCTTTGCGTCAATCGCACGATGTTCTGGATCCTCCATCTGTTCTAGGCGTATCTCGTCCAGCAGGGACGAGCGAAGATCAATCGAGCACAACTGTCCCTGGCGGTGTTGTATCCACACTTCAATGTCATTTTTCCGGAGATCTTGCTGCAACTCCAGCTGTACTGTCAAACCAGATAGTGTCACCTCCTGCGCAGTTTTCCAACTCAGTGCGTCTGCTACGACGTTGGACTTCCCAGGGTGATATAGAATCTCTACATCGTAATCCTTGATTAACTCCAGTCAATGCCTCTGTCTCATATTTAACTCTTTCTGCGTGAAAATGTACTTTAAACTCTTGTGGTCCGTAAAGATCTTACAGGTAACCCCATATAGGTAATGTCTCCAAATCTTAAGAGAGTGGACCACTGCAGCTAGTTCCAAGTCATGTGTCGGGTAGTTCACCTCATAAGGTTTAAGTTGACGAGAGGCGTAAGCGATAACCCTGTCATTTTGCATGAACACACATCCCAGCCCGTGCTTAGACGCATCGGTGCATATTACGAATCCCTCCGTACCCTGCGGTAGTACCAACACTGGGGCAGTAGTAAGCTTCCTTTTTAGCCTGTCGAAACTCTCCTGACAATCTGTTGTCCAGACAAACTTGGTGTTCTTCTTAAGCAGATTTGTTAATCACTGAGCGACACAGGAGAAGGCCTCGACGAACCGTAGATAATATCCCGCCAACCCCAGGAAACTTCTCACCTCTTTGACATTTCTAGGTGGTTCCCAATTCATAACTGTCTCGATCTTCTGGGGGTCTACTTTAACGCCTCCTGCTGAAATCACATGCCCCAAAAAGGTTACCTCTGGCATCCAGAACTCGCATTTAGAAAGTTTAGCATACAGTTGATGTTGCCTTAAAACGCTCAACACCTGCCTCAAGTGTTCCTCATGCTCCCATCGGCTTCGGGAATAAATTAAAATATCGTCAATGAAAACCACCACACACTTATCGAGAAACTCTGTCAGAACCCTGTTCATTAATTCCATAAAAACCACTGGAGCATTAGTCAGGCCAAACGACACCACCATGTACTCGTAGTGCCCATATCTCGATCGAAATGCGGTCTTAGGAATATCCTCCTCTCGAATTCTCAATTGGTGATATCCCGAACGTAAGTCGATCACAGTCGCCCCTTGCAGTTGGTCCAGTAAATCATCAATCCTTGGAAGTGGGTAACGGTTCTTAATAGTGACCTTATTAAGTTCCCTGTAATCGATACACAGGCGCAGAGAGCGGTCCTTTTTCTTCACAAAAAGAACTGGCGCACCCCATGGCGAAGTACTTGGACGAATGAGCCCCTTCCTTATCAATTCTTCGAGTTGTGACTTTAGTTCCTTCATTTCGGATGGTGCCATCCTGTATGGTGCCTTGGAGATAGGCGTCGTTCCTGGCTCAAGTTCGATTGAGAGATCGACCTCCCTTTGTGGTGGCAATCCAGGTAGTTCGTCGGGGAATATGTCCGGAAATTCGTTCACTACAGAAATATTAGCAACCGACAATTGTGACGTGCCCTCCTGAAAAATATAGCACCAGTAATACGCCCCTCGATCATCACGAGGTGCTACTTCTGAAAGGAGACTGAGGGACCCTTTTGTGCTGAAGTGCTCTCGGCCTCTAATTGTGTGAGTGGCACCGTCATGGGTCGTAATAGAAACGGTCAGGTGATAGGTATCCAATACCGTCTTGTGCATCGTCATCCAGTCCATACCTAAAATCACATCTTCGTTTTGGAGTGGAAAGACCATGAGATTGGCTGTCCAGCCCAGATTATTGATACGAATCGGACAGTTTCGAACTTCCAAATTACCCTCCACCCTGCTGCCCTCGGGTAGTTTAACAGTAAAGGACTCACAGGGTACACAAGGGAGATGCAAACGGTTAACACATTCTACGGATATAAACGAGTGGGTTGCCCCAGTATCAAACAGTACATGAACAAGCTGAGATTTAATAAGGAGTGTACCTAAGACAGCAGGAGTGGTCTGGTCGTCAGTAGCCCTTAGTTCGAACACGCGGGACGGCAGTGTCCCCGAGGAGGCTGCAGTACCTCCCCCGCGACCACGTCCTCTTCCGGCACCGTGTAGAGGAGACTGGTGAGGTGGAGATCGGTAGTCGGACATGGCAGACGCTCTAGATGTCTGTACCGAGCCTTGTTGACTCTGAGGAGCTGGGTTTGGTGTAGGTTTGATCCGAGAACAGTAGCGAGACATGTGCCCACCCCTTCCGCATGAAAAGCACTTTGTCGATGCTTTACGACACTAACTCATGGTATGCCCTGCTATGCCACAATTGAAACAGCTACGGCGAGAAGGCCCGTCAGATGTTGATACCTTTGCTATGCCACCAACACGTGATGTTGGGCTCTGGCCCTGTGAATTGTTGTCGGTTTTCTATTTGCGAAAATAAAACCTTTGGGCTGTGACCCTGTTGATTTTGGAAAGAGAAGGATTTGATAATCCTAATTTGTTTTCTATTAAAACTCCCGAGGGTATTTTAAACCATTTTGCAAACCATTCTCGTTATTTGTGATCTTTCGGATTTGGAAAGTTTTACTCAAATTCTTGCCTCGGGAAGTATTCGTTTCGTGGTATTTTAATCTTTAAGGATTCCTGGTTATTGTTATTCGTGGAACTTGAATTATATGGCTCGTATTTGCACTTTGTATTTGCACTAGCAAAACAGTGGAGTTTTGCTAACCCCCAAGTATTTGGGGGGTGGATGTCTGTTTTTGCATTCAGGTTTTGGAGCATAGCACAGGGTCGGCACGAAGGATGATGAAAGTTGAACGATACTAATCACACGAGGATCCGTATGATGTTATTGGTTTAGTTGCATTTTATTTCCGCTGCAGTATTCTTTCCCCGTTGTACGGGAGTGTGTTGTATTCGACCCCTGTGTGGGCATGTATTGTAATTGAGTTGTATATATTTATTGAAAGGCCAAATCGGTCTACTGAGTCTTTTTAGCCTTAAAGGAATTGTCGAGTTGTTCGTTTGTTGTTACCAGCCTGGTAGATCCTTGAGGAAAGGTTCTACGGCGTGTAATATCCCTGAGAGGATTGGGGGTGTTACATAAATGGTATCGGAGCTTAGGTTGTGGAAACCTAGGCTGTCGGGTCAGTGGTGTCTATTGAGTTTTTGTCTCGTCGGATTTTATCTGACTGAGTCGTGTCGCGACGCGTCGTCTGAGTTTGTTGGTCGTGATTAGTATCGTGGGCGATCATCATCTTCATGCGACCTGTGGATGTAAGTCTCCCTTCTTTGTGTTGTGCCTCGTGTGACACGAGCTATTTTTATGATTATGAGTTAATATCCGCAATTTTCGATTTTCGGTAAATTTCTTTTTTCGGCGGAAGTACGTATTGACGACTCGATCATGACCATTTCGTTATTTCGAGAATGATTAATTCTGCACTTTTTGTCATCCGAGCTCGTTTCGGTGTCGTTTTGTTGAGTTCCGTGCTTTTTAGCGGTTTTTCCGCACTTGAGTTCGATTCTTGCGAATCTCGTCCGAAACTAATGTTTCGACTTTCTCGTAAGTTCATTTAATGTTATTATTCATGTTGGGAGCTTTGGCTTGGTGTTTCGATCACGTATCGTGATTTTCGGGCATTTTGGGCCATTTTCGTAATTTCCCAAAGTTTGGGGTAATTACTTTCCGTTGTCGAATTTCGAGCCTTCGGGTGGTCGGAATCATGTGTTCTCTTAGTGCTCGGATTCATCTTTGCGAGTACTTCGTAACCGTATCTTCGATTCGTACTCAGGTTCGGGTTTCGGGATCGTTCGGGCCGTCGGAGTTGGTCCCGGCCAAGTCATGGCCGGGCATGCTGGGGCCAGCCACCGCCGAGTAACGCGGCGGTAGTGATCGGCGATACGCACGTAAGGCCACGGCCGGTAACGCACGTAACGCCCGGCATTTCCAGTGCGGTGAGTTCGCCATGGCGATTCGTCGTAAGCCATGGCCGATTACGTCGTAACCTCACGGCAATCGGCTTTATTTAAGGCCTGGCAGCGTTTTTCTTCAGCCATTTCTCACTCATTTTCTTCCCTTCCGCGGCTGGAGATTAGTTCATCATGGAGAGATGTTGTTGGACAATAAATTCATGAAGTTTTAGGTTCATATCATCAATCATCCATCCTATAACATCCTCTGATCTACCGAATCAGGTCAGATTTCCTAGAAATCTAGTTTTGGGGAATTTGGGTATTTTGGTTGTTTTCGTCCGATTAATCCGATTTAACTTAGGATTATGATGGATTGATGATTATTTAGATGTTTTATATCTTTTCCCTTCTTATTCCATGGTTGGATCGTATCGATTCGTTGTTTTGGTCGAGTTCTTGATCGACGCCTTGAATGTGTCCGGTAGAATTTCATAGAGGGGTTTTCGGGCGTTCTACGATTATCCTTCCTCGTATGATTGTTGATTTATTGATTATATGTTGTTAGGGTCGAGTTTATTGCGAAGAAACCAAGTTGAACCCTTCCGTTCGTTGTCGTTTTCCTTTTCGAAAACATCGGGCGTTTCGAAGCTTTCCGGTTGAGCCGTGTTCTTCGGGATACTTGCGTGCCGATTTTGAGGCAAGTACCTTGTCCATATGATTCTTGTTTTGTGGATATGATAATTGGTGATCGTCTAAATGTGTTTGTGTGGTCGTTTGAATTGAACTTTCAAAAGATTTGATTAGCCTTGTTAAAGGCCCTCTTTCAAAACGCGTGTGTTTTGTGAATGGTGTGGTTTGCGAACTATGTGAATTCTATGGATATGTTTGGTGTTGATGTTGCACTTGGTATTGCGTGTGGACGTATATGGTTTCTTTTCGGTGTGTTATGGTTTGACGTGGTGTTTTGCTAAGTGTTGTTGGCATTAACTCATGATTTGACATATTTGTGATTGTGGCAAATGTGAAACCCTTGTCGTTGTGAACTCTATGCATTGATGATTCGACCACAAGGTTATCAATTCGGGTAGGTCTGGAGAGGGCTCCGAGAATCGTCACTTGCGAGTGCGATGTCACGATAACTTGTGGGTATATTCGATTGATGTTTACCGGGTAGGGACCCGTGAGGCCTCTGGCGGCGCGTTACTTGCGAGTACGGCCATTTGATATGATTTGACCATAAGGTTATCTAATCGGGTAGGTCTGGAGAGGGCTCCGAGAATCGGTACTTGCGAGTACGATGTCAAGATAACTTATGGTTGTGATATGTTGTGAATTGTTTCGCTAGCCAGCTCGGGAGGGTCCTTCGAGGCCTCGGGTGGGATGTATGTGGTAGCATTCCGGTCCTAGGCGATGCGCGTGCGTGATTACGTTTCGTTGATTTTATGTCCGTTGAGGACACGTGATGTTGGGCTCCGGCCCTGTGAATTGTTGTCGGTTTTCTATTTGCGAAAATAAAACCTTTGGGCTGTGACCCTGTTGATTTTGGAAAGAGAAGGATTTGATAATCCTAATTTGTTTTCTATTAAAACTCCCGAGGGTATTTTAAACCATTTTGCAAACCATTCTCGTTATTTGTGATCTTTCGTATTTGGAAAGTTTTACTCAAATTCTTGCCTCGGGAAGTATTCGTTTCGTGGTATTTTAATCTTTAAGGATTCGTGGTTATTGTTATTCGTGGAACTTGAATTATATGGCTCGTATTTGCACTTTGTATTTGCACTAGCAAAACAGTGGAGTTTTGCTAACCCCCGAGTATTCGGGGGGTGGATGTCTGTTTTTGCATTCAGGTTTTGGAGCATAGCACAGGGTCGGCACAAAGGATGATGAAAGATCAACGATACTAATCACACGAGGATCCGTATGATGTTATTGGTTTAGTTGCATTTTATTTCCGCTGCAGTATTCTTTCCCCGTTGTACGGGAGTGTGTTGTATTCGACCCATGTGTGGGCATGTATTGTAATTGAGTTGTATGTATTTATTGAAAGGCCAAATCGGTCTACTGAGTCTTTTTAGCCTTAAAGGCATTGTCGAGTTGTTCGTTTGTTGTTACCAGCCTGGTAGATCCTTGAGGAAAGGTTCTACGGCGTGTAATATCCCTGAGAGGATTGGGGGTGTTACATAAATGGTATCGGAGCTTAGGTTGTGGAAACCTAGGCTGTCGGGTCAGTGGTGTCTATTGAGTTTTTGTCTCGTCGGATTTTATCTCGATCGAAATGTGTCGCGACGCGTCGCCCGAGTTTGTTGGTCGTGATTAGTATCGGGCGATCATCATCTTCATGCGACTGTGGATGTAAGTCTCCCTTCTTTGTGTTGTGCCTCGTGTGACACGAGCTATTTTTATGATTATGAGTTAATTGACTAATCCTCTTATGGATTTTGATTTCGTGATATGTGATTATTTGACTCCCATTTTTCGTTCATATGAGGAGTAGTGTTCTTTGTCTTGTGCATGTTTGACTTTATTTCTTTTATCCATTGCGTGAGTTCTTTTGTAATGGCTTTCGTATTTTCTTGATCGAGTTTTATTTCGAAAACCAATTCCCTTAACCGAGTTTTTGGCATTATGGCCTTGATCATTTTGGCGAAATTCTTATGACGGAATTTAGTATTTTGTAAATGGATTTTGTGAGTTTTTGAAATATTACCGTCATCGGCCTTTTTGGTAGTTTATAAAAGGTTTTTAGCACAGTGGGTTCGGCGGGACCCACGGCGCTATATTGTTCCTTGTAATTACAGAAATTTTGGGCATTCTAGCCCATTGAATTATTTTTGAAAACCTTGAGTATCTTAGAAAATTAAAATTCGAGACGTACTTTTAAAACGAATTATTTTCTTGCGGTGTTTTCAAGGTGTTTTCTAATGCCGCAATACATTTCAAAAAATTTCCGGTTGAGGACCAAAAATATTTTGAGATATTTTCAAATGCAGTTGCTTAGACCCAAGGGTCGAATATTTTTGAAAGTTTTTCACTAAAAGAAAGGTGTCCTCATTTTTGTTCAAACGCAAGATGATTTTCAAAGTCTCGATAATGGTGTTTGTACTACTTTTTGTAAAATGATACTCAAGATCAACTGTTGTTTCCAAACTGTTTTCAAAAGGTGGTTTTCGTTTTTAAAACCTATCATTCCTGTTTGCGGACCGGAAATGCGTGTATGGTTTTCGAACTTTCGTTACGGTGTTAACCCCGAATTGTGATTGAATTGGTGGCGTGAGCGTCGAGTCGTTCGCCACGCATATATTTTGTTAGCCCTTGTGGGAGGTGTGATGACGATCCTTAATGTTGTCATTTCATGGTGGCTTGCGTGTTATCGCACCTGTGTGAGCTGTCAAAGCTTGGGTTTGTACGTTTGTGTACATATGTGATTGTTTCATAATGTTTGTAATTATGTGCTGGTTATTGTTCGGGCTGTTGAGGTCGCCGAACGATACCGTCGTTGCTGTAGTGTTTGTGTGTATTATTTTACGATGATAATCGTTATATATGATATGTATTATGATTCCTTCTTGTGCTGAGTTGGCATCTCCGCTATGTTGTTTTGCGACGTTATGCCCCATTGTATCTAGCATTTGTATTTTCGGTATGCCGAGCCGAGGCATTTCAACCGTGATGTGCCGGGGCATGCACGTGTAAATTGTTCTTCTCGTCAGTAACACATTTCAAGTGTTAACCGGTATATAGCTATCGCAATTGTTAATCTCTAATACCCCCCCTCCCACCGTCACTGGTAACTTGGTGACAAAGTCCATTGATATGCTCTCCCATTTCCATTCCGGAATGGGTAAGGGCTGCATGATTCCGGCCGGTCTACGGTGTTCAATCTTCACCTGTTGACATATCATACATCGAGCGACAAACCTTGCTACCTCTTGCTTCATATTCTTCCACCAGAAACTCTTTTGCAGGTCTTTGTACATTTTGCTCGCCACGGGATGTATCGAATAGGGAGTAGAATGAGCTTCCTTGAGTATAGTTTGCTTAAGCTCGTCTTTAGGTGGAATGCAAATCCAGTTCTTAAATCTAACTAAGCCCCCTTGGATCCTGTAGTCTGAAATAACTCCCCCTTCGGCCTTTGCGCCGATCGCACGAAGTTCTGGATCCTCCATCTGTGCTAGGCGTATCTCGTCCAGCAGGGACGAGCGAATATCAATCGAGCACAACTGTCCCTGGCGGTGTTGTATCCACACTTCAATGTCATTTTTCCGGAGATCTTGCTGCAACTCGGTGCATCTTTACAAACCGAGATAGTGTCACCTCCTGCGCGTTTTCCGACTCGGTCGTGCCTTACGACGTTGGCCTTCCCAGGGTGATATAGAATCTCTACATCGTAATCCTTGATTAACTCCAGCCAACGCCTCTGTCTCATATTTAACTCTTTCTGCGTGAAAATGTACTTTAAACTCTTGTGGTCCGTAAAGATCTTACAGGTAACCCCATATAGGTAATGTCTCGAAATCTTAAGAGCGTGGACCACTGCAGCTAGTTCCAAGTCATGTGTCGGGTAGTTCACCTCATAAGGTTTAAGTTGACGAGAGGCGTAAGCGATAACCCTGTCATTTTGCATGAACACACATCCCAGCCCGTGCTTAGACGCATCGATGCATATTACGAATCCCTCCGTACCCTGCGGTAGTACCAACACCGGGCGGTAGTAAGCTTCCTTTTTGCACTGTGAAACTCTCGACAATCATTGTCCAGGACAAACTTGGTGTTCTTCCTAAGCGGATTTGTTAATGGTGGCGACACAGGAGAAGGCCTCGACGAACCGTCGATAATATCCCGCCAACCCCAGGAAACTTCTCACCTCTTTGACATTTCTAGGTGGTTCCCAATTCATAACTGTCTCGATCTTCTGGGGGTATACTTTAACGCCTCCTGCTGAAATCACATGCCCCAAAAAGGTTACCTCTGGCATCCAGAACTCGCATTTAGAAAGTTTAGCATACAGTTGATGTTGCCTTAAAACGCTCAACACCTGCCTCAAGTGTTCCTCATGCTCCCATCGGCTTCGGGAATAAATTAAAATATCGCCAATGAAAACCACCACACACTTATCGAGAAACTCTATCAGAACCCTGTTCATTAATTCCATAAAAACAGCTGGAGCATTAGTCAGGCCAAACGACACCACCATGTACTCGTAGTGCCCATATCTCGATCGAAATGCGGTCTTAGGAATATCCTCCTCTCGAATTCTCAATTGGTGATATCCCAAACGTAAGTTTATCTTTGAAAACACAGTCGCCCCTTGCAGTTGGTCCAGTAAATCATCAATCCTTGGAAGTGGGTAACGGTTCTTAATAGTGACCTTATTAAGTTCCCTGTAATCGATACACAGGCGCAGAGAGCGGTCCTTTTTCTTCACAAAAAGAACTGGCGCACCCCATGGCGAAGTACTTGGACGAATGAGCCCCTTCCTTAGCAATTCTTCGAGTTGTGACTTTAGTTCCTTCATTTCGGCTGGTGCCATCCTGTATGGTGCCTTGGAGATAGGCGTCGTTCCTGGCTCAAGTTCGATTGAGAGATCGACCTCCCTTTGTGGTGGCAATCCAGGTAGTTCGTCGGGGAATATGTCCGGAAATTCGTTCACTACAGGAATATTAGCAACCGACAATTGTCACGTGCCCTCCTGAAGAATATAGCACGATGTCGCCCCTCGATCATCACGAGGTGCTACTGCTGAAAGGAGGCGAGGACCCTTTTGTCTTTGAAGTGCTCTCGGCCTCTAATTGTGTGAGTGGCACCATCATGGGTCGTAATAGAAGCGGTCGGGTGATAGGTATCAATACCGTCTTGTGCATCGTCATCCACCCATACCTAAAATCACATCTTCATTTTGGATTGGAAAGACCATGAGATTGGTACATCGGCCCAGTTATTGATACTGAATCGGACGATTTGAACTTCCAAATTACCCTCCACCTGCGCCCTCGGGTAGTTTAACGATAAAGGACTCACGTGGTACACAAGGGAGATGCAAACGGTTAACACATTCTACGGATATAAACGAGTGGGTTGCTCCGGTATCAAACAAGACATGAGCAGTGAGATTTAATAAGGAGTGTACACGAGACAGGCGGGAGTGGTGCAGTCGTCGGTAGCCCTTAGTTCGAACACGCGGGACGGCGGTGTCCCCGAGGAGGGTGCGATACCTCCCCGCGACCACGTCCTCTTAGGCACCGTGTAGAGGAGGGGTGAGGTGGAGATCGGTAGTCGGACATGGCGGACGCTGCGGATGTCATGCAGAGCCTTGTTGACTCTGAGGAGATGGGTTTGGTGTAGGTTTGATCCGAGAACAGTAGCGAGACATGTGCCCACCCCTTCCGCATGAAAAGCACTTTGTCGATGCTTTACGACACTGACTCATGGTATGCCCTGCTATACCACAATTGAAACAGCTACGGCGAGAAGGCCCGTCAGATGTTCCTTTCTGTTGGGACGAAGCTGCTGATTTGGAGGGGAACCCAATTCCCAAATTCACTCTGCTGGTGCTCCCGGACTGATTTGCGGTCTTCTGCTTCTTTTGGTTGTGCCCGGCATTCGAACTGACAACCGTACCGGCGTATGCTGTGACTACGTCCTCAAATGCCCTCAACGTGGTGCAATGAAACCCCGCCGCGTAGCGGTGAACATCCTCCCGCAACCGTTGAGCAAGGTGACAAATTTCTTGGTCTTCGGATGGAACCATCAGGCGACATAGCTTAGCTCGGTCTGTATGCCGAATGATTTCTTGTCTTGGCAAATTCGAGGGCTGCGGCCAAGAAACTCGCGCTCGTGCGGTTTGAACTGATCGGGGACGACTCGTCTCTCAATAGTTTGGAAAACTCGGGCCATCCGACTATTCTCGTCCTCGGCTTATAGGTCCTCCACCATCGGGCTGCGGTGTCACGGGTGGTTGATCCCGAGTGGCACTTTTCGGTTTCTGGGCGTGCGATCACCTCGGCGATCTCCATTTCCGATATCCAATCGTCCACGTGCTTATCCACGACCCGTCGAATAATGGCGGTCGGCCTTGACATTTATCCTGGCCAACGGTCCTTTCCTGTTCTCTTCTATGTTAATGATAGTACTTGTTACGCCGGTTGACTGAAGCGATTCCCATGGCAATGGCACAGGCGAGAGTCGAACGATGCTGGATCAAATCCCCGTTATTACGGTTTTCCGCTTCTGTTCGTTACGATTAACGGTGGTGGTTGATTCCATTTGGATTAGTTTCTCCGGTGTTTCGTCTTCCTGCCGGTTCATAGCGGAACCTTGTGCGTCATTTACGTTTCTTCTAGCTCCTCGACGTGCCATTGGTGATGTTCGTTCAATCTAACAGTTAGTTTAATGCAAACATTCTCTGAGTTCTTACCGAATCCAAACATCATACTTGATCCTTAAGAATTTACATGTATTTTACCTCGACATCCCTCGAGGAGTTACGGTCGTCGAAGTGTTGGATTTTGAAGGCAAAATGTTTTCAAAATATTTTTGGTAAAACTTTCCACGTGAGTGTTTAGGCTCGATACCATTTTCTCGTAACGCCCCCAAAATGAACCGGTCGCCACGGCCGTAGATCCCATGAGGGACCCACAAGGCAAGTTTTGAAAATATTTTCTAAAATATTTTATTTAACAAATGGTAATATACGGAAGTAATTAAGAAAGTCTTCGTACAACCCAAAGCACCAAAAGCAAATAGTGTCCGTACATACGGTTATTACACAACGTGGAATGTTCAAATTATTTAAGAAATTAACAGGCCTTCTTCCAACACGGCTCATGCCCGGCCGTAATCTTCGGGGTGTCCTGCACAAATTCAACAAATTTACTGCACGACATGTCGTGCCAGTAACCTAGGTCAGAAACAATCCAAACCAAACTCAAAGGTAAAATCTAATAATTTCAAGGAATAAAGTTGTCACCGAATGTTCCATGTTATTCCTCTTATCAGCACATAAACTCCCAAGGTCGCAACCAAGGGTCACTGAAGTATCTACAGGACTACTCCGGACGTGGGTACCATTCGGTTTTATCCGCAACACGGTCCAACAAGAAAACTCCCAAGGCCGCGCCAAGGGTCACGGTAGTATCTACTCGGAATACTCCGACAAGATAATCGTAAGAGCTCCATTCCAAATTTGTTACATTTACTATGTATAAAATTATAAGACGTAAAGTCCGAGCAAGATTCACTTGCCTCAAATCCGACGCGAGTTATTTCTTGACAAGGCAACGGCGAACGATCGCACTTGGAAATCCGACCTATTACATGTTTGTCGATTAACATCTTATGATAATAATAATGATCAACGACGTTCCTCCCCCTCCCGCCTGTTAGAACCCTATCCTAGTTGCTTATGATGTCGGAATCGAATTTCTCCATTTTTATCCATAATGCGTGCCATTAATTTCTTTAGGTTCGCAACATTCTTTATAAGTTATCCTTCCGCTAAACAATAGTGTTCTAACACAACATTCCTAGTTAATGATAACCAACAATCATCAAGATTTCATCGTTGTCTTAATATGCAAGTCTAGAACGATTAATCCATCATCTTAACATGTTTCGGTATCTATTTGGCTAGAAATTGTTGGTAACTTCATCAAGGATTCATTAACGGTTTTATTCAACATGATAATACGGTTATACATGAAATCCTTCAAGATGATTCCGAGAAGTTGGTGATTAGCAATATGATTATGAGTTCTACCATTATTCATTCCAATTTCAAGCTTTGATGGATATCGATTAACAATTGCGATAGCTATATACCGGTTCGATTATTACGGAGGGTTCTAAGCTACCCAAGGCATCCGAGGTTTACTAAAACTTACTAAACAATACGAAATGAGTTCAAGGTTGGATAAACTTACCTTTACTGACAAAAGATGATGAAGAACGACGGTGGACGAAGGAGAACGAGAGGATAACACCTTCAAGACCTTCCCCGAAGCTTGATTATCGTACTCTAATAGGATAGCACTTGAATTGGGAGGTTAGAATTGGTTCAATGATGGTGGAGAGTAGTGTACAAGGAAGAGGAATGATTTTTGGGACGGAAGAAATGAAAGGCAAAGTGTTCTTTTATAAACTCAGATTGCCCTTACGTACGTTATGCCTTACGGTTTACGACGTAAGAGGCTTTACGTACGTTATGGCAAAATACTTAACGTACGTAAGGAACTCGCTGGAACGATTCACTCACATCGTTACGTACGTAACGAAAGCGGGTTAACGTACGTAACACCTCGTTGACTTACCTGTCGCAATCACGTCGAAAGTTGGTCGGCACGCGTACTACCGGACGAAGATTCCTGTCCGAAGACCGAAGACTGATGTTACGTACGTAAGGGCCGATATTTAACGTACGTAATGGCTCAGATATAGCGTGCGTAATGAGTCGGAGTATAACGTACGTAAAGGACAGTTTTGTTTGCCGAATTATCATCACATTAATTTCTTATGACACGACTCCCTCTCCATGTCGTCTGGAAATCTCTCGGGGAACAAGACGTTGGCCACCGTCATATTCGCACCGATATCGCCAATGAAAACCACCACACACTTATCGAGAAACTCTATCAGAACCCTGTTCATTAATTCCATAAAAACAGCTGGAGCATTAGTCAGGCCAAACGACACCACCATGTACTCGTAGTGCCCATATCTCGATCGAAATGCGGTCTTAGGAATATCCTCCTCTCGAATTCTCAATTGGTGATATCCCGAACGTAAGTTTATCTTTAAAAACACAATCGCCCCTTGCAGTTGGTCCAGTAAATCATCAATCCTTGGAAGTGGGTAACGGTTCTTAATAGTGACCTTATTAAGTTCCCTGTAATCGATACACAGGCGCAGAGAGCGGTCCTTTTTCTTCACAAAAAGAACTAGCGCACCCCATGGCGAAGTACTTGGACGAATGAGCCCCTTCCTTAGCAATTCTTCGAGTTGTGACTTTAGTTCCTTCATTTCGGCTGGTGCCATCCTGTATGGTGCCTTGGAGATAGGCGTCGTTCCTGGCTCAAGTTCGATTGAGAGATCGACCTCCCTTTGTGGTGGCAATCCAGGTAGTTCGTCGGGGAATATGTCCGGAAATTCGTTCACTACAGGAATATTAGCAACCGACAATTGTGACGTGCCCTCCTGAAGAATATAGCACCGATACGCCCTCGATCATCACGAGGTGCTACCTTGAAAGGAGACCGAGGGACCCTTTGTCTTTGAAGTGCTCTCGGCCTCTAATTGTGTCAGTGGCACCGTCATGGGTCGTAATAGAAACGGTCACGTGATAGGTATCCAATACCGTCTTGTGCATCGTCATCCAGTCCATACCTAAAATCACATCTTCGTTTTGGAGTGGAAAGACCATGAGATCGGGTCATCGGCCAGTTATTATTGATACGACCTGACGTGAACTTTCAAATTACCCTCTACCCTGCTGCCCTCGGGTAGTTTAACAGTAAAGGACTCACAGGGTACACAAGGGAGATGCAAACGGTTAACACATTCTACGGATATAAACGAGTGGGTTGCTCCAGTATCAAATAGTACATGAACAGGCTGAGATTTAATAAGGAGTGTACCTGAGACAGCAGGAGTGGTCTGCCGGTAGCCCTTAGTTCGAACACGCGGGACGGCGGTGTCCCCGAGGAGGGTGCGCACCTCCCCGCGACCACGTCCTCTTCCGGCACCGTGTAGAGGAGACTGGTGAGGTGGAGATCGGTAGTCGGACATGGCAGACGCTCTGGATGTCTGTACCGAGCCTTGTTGACTCTGAGGAGATGGGTTTGTTGTAGGTTTGATCCGAGAACAGTAGCGAGACATGTGCCCACCCCTTCCGCATGAAAAGCACTTTGTCGATGCTTTACGACACTGACTCATGGTATGCCCTGCTATACCACAATTGAAACAGCTACGGCGAGAAGGCCCGTCAGATGTTCCTTTCTGTTGGGACGAAGCTGCTGATTTGGAGGGGAACCCAATTCCCAAATTCACTCTGCTGGTGCTCCGGTGATTTGCGGTCTTACGCTTCTTTTGGTTGTGCCGGCATTCGAATCGACAACCGCATCGGCGTATCTTTGTGACTACGTCCTCATATGCCCTCAACGTGGTGCAATGAAACCCCGCCGCGTAGCGTTGAACATCCTCCGAATCTGTTGAGCAAGGTGACAAATTTGCTTGGTCTTCGGATGGAACCATCTCATGCGACATAGCTTAGCTCGGTCCTGTATGCCCGAATGATTTCTTGTCTTGGCAAATTTCGAGGGCTGTGGCCAAGAAACTCCGCTCGTGCGGTTTGAACTGATCGGGGATGACTCGTCTCTCAATAGTTTGGAAAACTCGGGCCATCCGACTATTCCGTCCTCCGGCTTATAGGTCCTCCACCATCGGGTGCGGTGTCACGGAGTGGTTGATCCCGAGTGGCACTTTTCGGTTTCTGGGCACCGATCACCTCAAGAAAGCGCTCCATTTCCGATATCCAATCGTCCACGTGCTTATCCCCGACCCGTCGAATAATGGCGGTCTGGCCTTCACATTTCTCCCACCAATGGTCCTTTCCTGTTCTCTTCTATGTTAATGATCGTACTTGTTCTCGCCTTGACTGAGCGATTCCCATGGCAATGGCTCAGGCGAGAGTCTCGAACGAAGGCCGGATCAAATCCCCGTTGTTCGGTTTTCCGCTTCTGCCTGTTACGATTAACAGGTGGTGGTTGATTTCTGGCCGGATTAGTTTCTCCGGTGTTTCTGTCTTCCTGCTGGTTCATAGCGGAACCTTGTGCTTCATTTACGTTTCTTCTAGCTCCTCGACGTGCCATTGGTGATGTTCGTTCAATCTAACAGGTTACTTTAATGCAAACATTCTCTGAGTTCTTACTGAATCCAAACATCATACTTGATCCTTAAGAATTTACATGTATTTTACCTCGACATCCCTCGAGGAGTTACGGTCGTCAGAAGTGTTGGATTTTGAAGGCAAAATGTTTTCAAAATATTTTTGGTAAAACTTTCCACGTGAGTGTTTAGGCTCCGATACCATTTTCTGTAACGCCCCCAAAATGAACCGGGTCGCCACAGTACCGTAGATCCCATGAGGGACCCACAAGGCAAGTTTTTGAAAATATTTTATTTAACAGTGGTAATATACGGAAGTAATTAAGAAAGTCTTCGTACAACCCAAAGCACCAAAAGCAAATAGTGTCCGTACATACGGTTATTACACAACGTGGAACGTTCAAATTATTTAAGAAATTAACAGGCCTTCTTCCAACACAGCTCATGCCTGGCCGTAATCTTCAGGGGTGTCCTGCACAAATTCAACAAATTTACCTGGCACGACATGTCGTGCCAGTAACCTAGGTCAGAAACAATCCAAACCAAACTAAAAGGTAAAATCTAATAATTTCAAGGAATAAAGTTGTCACCGAATGTTCCATGTTATTCCTCTTATCAGCACATAAACTCCCAAGGTCGCAACCAAGGGTCACGGAAGTATCTACACAGGACTACTCCGGACGTGGGTACCATTCAGGTTTTATCCCGCAACACGGTCCAACAAGAAAACTCCCAAGGCCGCGGCCAAGGGTCACGGTAGTATCTACTCGGGAATACTCCGGACAAGATAATCGTAAGAGCACCATTCCACAATAGTAACATTTACTATGTCTAAAATTATAAGACGTAAAGTCTGAGCAAGATTCACTTGCCTCAAATCCGACGCGAGTTATTTCTTGACAAGGCAACGGCTTGAACGATCGCACTTGGAAATCCGACCTATTACATGTTTGTCGATTAACATCTTATGATAATAATAATGATCAACGACGTTCCTCCCCCTCCCGCTGTTAGAACCCTATCCTAGTTGCTTATGATGTCGGAATCGAATTTCTCCATTTTTATCCATAATGCGTGCCATTAATTTCTTTAGGTTCGCAACATTCTTTATAAGTTATCCTTCCGCTAAACAATAGTGTTCTAACACAACATTCCTAGTTAATGATAACCAACAATCATCAAGATTTCATCGTTGTCTTAATATGCAAGTCTAGAACGATTAATCCATCATCTTAACATGTTTCGGTATCTATTTGGCTAGAAATTGTTGGTAACTTCATCAAGGATTCATTAACGGTTTTATTCAACATGATAATACGGTTATACATGAAATCCTTCAAGATGATTCCGAGAAGTTGGTGATTAGCAATATGATTATGAGTTCTACCATTATTCATTCCAATTTCAAGCTTTGATGGATATCGATTAACAATTGCGATAGCTATATACCGGTTCGATTATTACGGAGGGTTCTAAGCTACCCAAGGCATCCGAGGTTTACTAAAACTTACTAAACAATACTGAAATGAGTTCAAGGTTGGATAAACTTACCTTTACTGACAAAAGATGATGAAGAACGACGGTGGACGAAGGAGAACGAGAGGATAACACCTTCAAGACCTTCCCCGAAGCTTGATTATCGTACTCTAATAGGATAGCACTTGAATTGGGAGGTTAGAATTGGTTCAATGATGGTGGAGAGTAGTGTACAAGGAAGAGGAATGATTTTTGGGACGGAAGAAATGAAAGGCAAAGTGTTCTTTTATAAACTCAGATTGCCCTTACGTACGTTATGCCTTACGGTTTACATACGTAAGAGGCTTTACGTACGTTATGGCAAAATACTTAACGTACGTAAGGAACTCGCTGGAACGATTCACTCACATCGTTATGTACGTAACGAAAGCGGGTTAACGTACGTAACACCTCGTTGACTTACCTGTCGCAATCACGCCGAAAGTTGGTCGGCACGCGTACTACCGGACGAAGATTCCTGTCCGAAGACCGAAGACTGATGTTACGTACGTAAGGGCCGATATTTAACGTACGTAATGGCTCAGATATAGCGTGCGTAATGAGTCGGAGTATAACGTACGTAAAGGACAGTTTTGTTTGCCGAATTATCATCACATTAATTTCTTATGACACGACTCCCTCTCCATGTCGTCTGGAAATCTCTCGGGGAACAAGACGTTGGCCACCGTCATATTCGCACCGATAATTACCTAACGACATCGAGGTATGTCACTGAAAGTTCGTCAATCATCATAAGCGAGTCTACCGACTCGGTCCAGTATTTCGAACGGGCCAATAAATCTCGGGCTTAGCTTGCCCTTCTGGCCGAAGCGTTGAATGCCCCGCATTGGCGATACTTTAACCCAAACATGATCCTCAACCATAAATTCCAACGGTCGCTGCCGGTCCATAGCGTAAGACTTTTGGCGACTCTGCGCTGCCAACATGTGTTTTCGAACAATGGATATCTTCTTAATAGATTCCTGGATTAGATCCAACTCGGTGGCGATGACATCGGATGCATCGTCCCAACATAGGGGAGACTTGCACTTTCTACCATACAAGGCCTCAAAGGGGGCCATGCCTATGCTTGCATGCCAGCTGTTGTTGTACGAAAAATCCGCTAAGCAGAGGTGTTTAGCCCAGTCCTTGCCCCAATCGAGTACACATGCTCTCAACATATCTTCCAGGGTCTGTATGGTGCGTTCTGTTTGTCCATCCGTTTGAGGATGATAAGCAGTGCTGAAATGCAGTTGAGTACCCATGGCCTGGTGGACAGCCTTCCAGAAGCGGGACACATATCTAGTGTCTCTATCCGAAATAATCCCCGAGGGAACGCCATGTAACCTCACAATTTCCCGAACAAAGATGGTAGCCAGCTGTTCTGTTCCGATGGCCTCCTGAATTGGAATGAAGTGTGCCGACTTTGTCAGTCGGTCTACAATAACCCATATCGTGTCCTTTCCCCCCGCCGTCACTGGTAACTTGGTGACAAAGTCCATTGATATGCTCTCCCATTTCCATTTCGGAATGGGTAAGGGCTGCATGATTCCGGCCAGTCTACGGTTTTCAATCTTCACCTGTTGACATATCATATATCGAGCGACAAACCTTGCTACCTCTTGCTTCATATTCTTCCACCAGAAACTCTTTCGCAGGTCTTTGTACATTTTGCTCGCCCCGGGATGTATCGAATAGGGATTAGAATGAGCTTCCTTGAGTATAGTTTGCTTAAGCTCGTCTTTAGGTGGAATGCAAATCCTGTTCTTGAATCTAACTAAGCCCCCTTGGATCCTGTAGTCTGAAATAACTCCCCCTTCGGCCTTTGCGCCGATCGCACGAAGTTCTGGATCCTCCATCTGTGCTAGGCGTATCTCGTCCAGCAGGGACGAGCGAATATCAATCGAGCACAACTGTCCCTGGTGGTGTTGTATCCACACGTCAATGTCATTTTTCCGGAGATCTTGCTGCAACTCCAGCTGTACTGTCAAACCAGATAGTGTCACCTCCTGCGCAGTTTTCCGACTCAGTGCGTCTGCTACGACGTTGGCCTTCCCAGGTACAAGTTCAGTAGGCGAACTAACACAGGGCAGACATGAGCTTGGTGGGCAGCATTGATATCATACCTTATGTTGAGTCTGTGGTCGTCATGTCGTGATCAGTGTTGTGTATTGGTTTTGTACTCGCGTAGGTACTATCATGTGATATATATC